>JAVIAB010000092.1:37315217-37952717 GCA_032433765.1 Megaustenia siamemsis
TGACAGAAACCTAAATATAGTGTTTATAGATCAGGAAAAACCGTTTGATCGTGTGGACAGGAACAAACTTTGGCAAACTTTAGAAACATACGGGGTAGCAGGACAACTACTAGAAAATATAATAGCACTATATAAAAACAGTCAAAGTGCCGTCAGAACATCGGAAGGTCTGTCAGAATGGTTTCAGGTTACAACAGGAGTAAGACAAGGATGTGTCCTCTCACCACTCCTCTTCATCATATATATGGACAAAATAAATCAGGAAACAACCAACAACAAGGACAAATCAAATAATAACATAGAGGTAGAAAACTCCAACATCAATGAGCTACTCTTCGCAGATGACCAATGCCTAATATACGAGGATGAAAACCTGCTACAACAGCATTTAACATCTCTAGATAAAGCTGCACAAACTACAGTATGAAAATTAACACAGCAAAAACAGAGGCTATAAGAATAAGCAAATTAAGACACCCATTAAACATCAAGATCAAAGACAAAGAAATAAAACAAGTAGAGGAATTCAAGTATTTAGGCACAATGTTCACAGAAGATGGAAAACTAGACAGAGAAATTGACATGAGAATACAAAAAGCAAATGCTGTCACATACCAGCTTTCACCATTGTTAAGACATCCAAACATTTCTATGCCAGCTAAACAACAAATGATAAATAGCATCTTCATACCAACTTTGTGCTATGAAAGTCAAACATGGACCCTTTCTAAATCCCATTTAAGAAAGATCAATACATGTGAGATGCGATGCTTGAGAAAAGTAACAAACAACACAAGAAGAGATAGAATACCAAATGAAACCATAAGAAAAATGGTAGGAACAAAACCCTGCCAAGAATATATAGAACAACAACAACTTTAATTGTTTGGCCACCTGGTCAGAATGAATCCTCACCTATCACCATCAAGGGCGTTCTTCTCGAGAATGCATGGAAAAAGACCAAGAGGAAGACCCAGAAGAAGATGGATAGATGCAGTGACAGAGACATGTAACAACAAAGGAAAATCACTAATTCAGACAATTCGAGCAGCACAAGAACGACAAATGATATAAACCACGACACCTTTTAGGTATCAGTGAAAGAGAAAAGAAGAAGAAGAAGAAGATAGAACTCGACTTCGCAGAATTCCGAAGAATGACTGAAGATAGAGGTAAATGAAGAAGATTGATGAAGGCTATCAGTGGTGCATCACCAAACACACACCCTCTTCCTCAACAGGGTTGTGGAATGAAGAAGGCGAAGGAGACATTGCCTTAAAGCAGGGGTGGCCAAATGGCGGCCCGCCAGCCTAGTTTTCTTGGCCCGCGAAGCTCCACGGACTTACTTCATTTTTTACCCCAAATAGCGGATTTCTCCTGGTTTTAATCCGTGTCGGAGTTAACTCTTCTATCGTTCAAGAATACACAATTTGAAAATCTCTGTCAATTTCTCGCAACAGCTAGATTGGCAACATAATTTCAAATAACACACACACACACACACACACATACACACACACTGCACAACTAATGGTGCCGACAATATTCAAAGTCTTTGCTTCGAGTTGGTACCGCAAAGTTGCTTTATTGTCAGTGCGGTGATAGCGTCAGATCTTTGGCTCAACATTTGTCGTCTGGACTTGTGGTGGCTCTTTCATTTCGCGGTAAGAGGTTAATGAGGTTGGGAGGGACAGGGGTGAGGGGACTTCGTAGCTCTAATTCTGTCTTTGAAGTTACATTCAAAATGTTTCACTGTTCGCCTTCATTCCCTTTGATCCCATCGTCTTGTCTTGTCCATAAGATGACTGCAACGTGTTTATTTGGTCACAATCTTTTGATTTCATTGTCAAACACAAGTCTGTGTATAACTGTCAAATCTGGACTTATTTTCGATAGTGGACCAACATTCTGTGACTTTTAACTTTGATGTGAGATTTTGTATTAAATCATGTTAAAACGTAGAAAAGTTGATTGTGAAAATCGCATATTTAAACCTGAATGGGAATTAGATTATTTGTTCATCTTCAATAAGGATAGTAAACCTCAGTGCTTAATTTGCGTTCAAGTGTTAGCCGTTTTGAAGGAAATAATTTAAAACGGCACTATGCCACACATCATCAAAACATGTATGAGAAACATAGCATTGAAGCTAGGAAGCTTTTGGTTGAACAGCTGAAGACAAAGTTGAATCAACAGCAAAGTATGTATACAAAGGGCAATAAAATTAAAGAGTCATCGATCATTGCATCATATACAGTTACCTATGAGCTTGCAAAATCTAAAAAACCCTTTACTGACGGAAATTTTGTGAAGAAATGTGCGATTCAAATGGCAAAGGCATTCGGTCAAGAAAAAATAGCCAAAGAATTTGAATCTGTGCCTCTTTCAAAACAAACTGTAGCCAGAAGAACAGAAGACATCAGTCTGCAACTGTCTCAAAGTTTAAAATCTTGTATTGAAAACTGCTCATATTTTTCGCTCGCGATTGATGAAAGTACTGACATCACTGACACTTGCCAGCTTCTTATTTTTGTTAAAGTTATCCAGGAGGATTTTACTGTTATTGAAGAATTGTTGAAAGTTTGCTCTTTGCATGACACTTGTAGAGGGACAGACATATTTTCTGCAGTTCATACTGCCGTAGATGAAGTAGGTGGTTTTGGAAAGTTGTCTGCAGTGTGTACTGATGGTTGCAAAGCTTTTATTGGTTCAAATACTGGTTTTGTTGGACTTCTAAAGCAAAACAAAATTAACGTACCTACATTGCATTACATCAAGATCAAAGACAAAGAAATAAAACAAGTAGAGGAATTCAAGTATTTAGGCGCAATGTTCACAGAAGATGGAAAACTAGACAGAGAAATTGACATGAGAATACAAAAAGCAAATGCTGTCACATACCAGCTTTCACCATTGTTAAGACATCCAAACATTTCTATGCCAGCTAAACAACAAATGATAAATAGCATCTTCATACCAACTTTGTGCTATGAAAGTCAAACATGGACCCTTTCTAAATCCCATTTAAGAAAGATCAATACATGTGAGATGCGTTGCTTGAGAAAAGTAACAAACAACACAAGAAGAGATAGAATACCAAATGAAACCATAAGAAAAATGGTAGGAACAAAACCCTGCCAAGAATATATAGAACAACAACAACTTAAATGGTTTGGCCACCTGGTCAGAATGAATCCTCACCAATCACCATCAAGGGCGTTCTTCTCGAGAATGCATGGGAAAAGACCAAGAGGAAGACCCAGAAGAAGATGGATAGATGCAGTGACAGAGACATGTAACAACAAAGGAAAATCACTAATTCAGACAATTCGAGCAGCACAAGAACGACAAATGATATAAACCACGACACCTTTTAGGTATCAGTGAAAGAGAAAAGAAGAAGAAGAAGACATTGCATTGCATAATTCATCAAGAGGCCCTTTGTGCAAAGTCCATAAATCTAAAAGACACCATGGCTACTGTTGTGAAAATAACAAATTTGATAAGAGGAGGACACCAGTCTTTAAATCACAGGAAGTTTTTATCATTTTTAGAGGAAGTAGATTCTAGCTACGGTGATCTCCTGCTTTATACAGAAGTAAGATGGCTTAGTCGAGGGAAATGTTTAATAATATTTTTTGAACTGAAGAATGACATTTATGACTTCCTGCGAGAGAACTTACCATGCTCCATTGATCTTCAACATGCACTCAAAGACATTAATTTCCTTCATAATCTGGCATATCTCACAGACATCACAGAACATTTGAACATATTGAATTTGCAGCTACAAGGGGAAAAGCAAACCATTTTTCAATTGATGGGATATGTTGATGGTTTTAAAAAGAAGCTGAATCTATTTAGACTTTCTTTGCAAAAAAATGATCTGTTCCATTTTTCAAGTTGTAAGCAGTTGTTGTCAGAGATAGAAAGTGCAAACTTCAGTAAGTACGCAGCTGACATTGAACATTTGATTTGT
Source organism: Megaustenia siamemsis (assembly GCA_032433765.1). NCBI lineage: Eukaryota > Metazoa > Mollusca > Gastropoda > Stylommatophora > Ariophantidae > Megaustenia > Megaustenia siamemsis. Next base: position 37,319,197 of record JAVIAB010000092.1, read on the forward strand.
GAATTTGATCGACGATTTCAAGATTTTGAAATGTTTCGTCCGCAAACGGAACTTTTTAATAACCCAATTAAGTGCACAGTGGAGTGCCAGCCATCAGATCTTCAACTAGAGTTGTGTGACCTTCAGTGTGACCCCTTCCTCAGTACTGTAAAGGCATTAGGAGCTGACTTCTGGAAATTGCTACCAAATGAACGTTACCCGTGTCTGAGAAAATGGGCACTAAAGATGTGCTCTATATTCGGCAGCACATATCTCTGCGAGACAACATTCTCTTCCATGAAGTTAATTAAATCTAAGACCAGGAACAGAATGACCGATTCGACTTTGTCCCATACTCTCCGAATCGCCACGTCAAAAATGGAAGTGGACTTCAAATCTCTGGTGGAAAGCTGTGACAAGTCACAATCGTCGCACTGAGACATTAAAGGTAATTTTAAAATGAATAATTAATGGATATGTTACAAATCAAATATGTAGTCAAAGTGCAAGCATTATTTATATATTACTATATCGCATAGGTCCCTACTGTCATTTTTGACGATATTCTTAAGTGTGGCCCGCGGGTCTTGGCCTTGGCTTTAATCCGGCCCTCGGGCAACCTCAAGTTGGCCACCACTGCCTTAAAGCATAATGACAGCTGAATTCAATGAACGACAAAAAAATGACGAAAGTTCGAGTTAACGATGATCATGAAACGCGCCTTCGGATAGCGACGAACAATTTCAGTGATCTTAAAACCACCTCCGTTTTAGCTTGTCCATCGACATGTTATATCATGTCACATTTCTTAATTAATTTGATTTTCTTTCAATATTTCTTCTTGTACAAGATTTTTCAGTCAACCTTCATAGTAATCGGTGAATATGAATTGTGTATGCCCTAGTCTTATAATAGTTACAGTTCGCTTCTTCATATTGCATTTTTAAAATTTCTGTTTAATAGAATGAGCAGCGTAAGTGTTGTCAAAAGCTGAAGAACTTTGTTGCAAGTGAAATTTCAGATTGTTTATTTACTGTTTAAAAATACCTCAAATAACATTGTTGGTTCTTCACAGGAAACGCTTCACTAATTACAAAGGCATTAACTTATTTGATGTTTCCATTTTTTTAAAACCTTCCACAATGACCATGTTCCTCATTCTCTTACATTACAACTAATCGCCGACCACAGATAGATAAAAATGGTCTACTATTTACAGGACTTACAAACCAACTCACGAAGTCCTCAACTCATTTATCACGAGAACTCATTTCTGAACAACACAACTTTTATCAAATAAAAAAGAGGGCTTTAAATATTATCATAATGGCTGACACAGAATATTTGAATATTACGAACGCATTCCATAGCAAATATGAACAGCAAATTTAAAAGGAAAAAAAAATGTCAACATGGAGTGGAAATGTGCATGGTCAGGTTTCCATCTTTCTATTCACGCCTAGTCCGGCTCAATTCTCCAAGATGTCTCGGTAGAGAGGCTGGTCTATTTTCAGATGCTCTTGTGCTGAAACAGAAGCAGGAGCCAAAACGTTGAAAGCTTGGGTTTCATGAATAAGAGAACTTAAAACTCGAGTGTAAAACCAGCAACTTCTACAATGTTTCCATGAAAAATTCCTCGACCTCTTTTGTTGGATGAAATCAGCTAAAGAAAGATTTAAACTATTCCTGAAAAGTTTCAAAGTAAATTATTAAGGGAAAATTGCCAATTGGAATTTGTAGAAAGGAGAACCGAGGGAGAAAGATTAACAATTTTATTTCAATGATTCTGTGACTCCTGGACTCTACTGTTTCGCACAACGGTGTTTAGACAAATACAAAAACAACAAAATAAGATTCATTTGACTTTTAAAGTTGTGTGCACTGTTCCAGCACTGTTAAGTTTGTCTTGCTATATATAGTATAAAGTATTTATACGAAAACGATGCAGGTGCAATATTTAAACAAGGAAATGGAGGGGTATGGTTCTGAACAAAAGTGGGAGTTATACAAGGCTGTTTACTCTCTAAACTTATTCAGCATCTTCTTGGAAAGAATCATAACAGATGCTTTAGAAGACCGTGAAAATATTGCCAGTGTGGTGGTAGAATTATTAATAATCTGCGGTAGAATAGTGCAAACTATACCAGGCATTCCAAAACTCTAATATACGGCGGCAGTGGTATCTATGGAATTTTTTTTTTTTACTAGCCAACAACAACTGGTCTTTCCGCTTAATGTAACATTTATTATTCTGGTGTTAAAAATGTGCCCACATGTGATGATGCCATGAGTCTGTCCCATTCCATTAAAATTATAATCTGTTATATTTGAAATGTTGTTTCAATTCTCCGCGGCGAAGAAAATGTAAATGTTCCAGACGAACTAATTTGTGTGTTGTGCACGTCAGAGTAAATTAGTAGGTATGCGAATAATTATTTAAAATGCTGTCTACAGTCAATTTTCTGGGATAGAATACATAAGGAGATCGACGCCGGGGAGTCGTGACTTAGGCGAGCTCGCCTCCGCTAGAGTGCCAAGAAACTAAAAAGTCGAAAAAAACTAGAATGACCAGGACTCTCTTCTGAAGTTCTGACTGCCTCGTGCTGCAAAGCTCTGTATAAAGAGTTTCCTACTGCTGCTACATGGTAGTCGAGATAAAGATTGATGGGCATGTGCAAAGAGAGATGCCACGAGGAAAAACTCGAACAGACGGCTGACCGGGCCTGCACCCCGCCAATATTAATCTCCACGCTATAGGTACACCTCACAAAATAAATGTCCCCAAGATTCACTGAGAAAGGGTGGGGGGAGGGGCGGTGAATGATGGATCCAACTACAATCTTACGAAGCTAACTCGGACTGAGCTACGGATTTCGACTGCAGAACAACGGCCTGAATACCAATGTCTCTGTGGCATGAAATTCTCAACACAGAAGGGCATGAAAATACACAGAACAAAGTAAGAGGCTGCGAAGTATAGCATCAGTAGGTCAACGGGACGCCGTCTCGACAGATAAGACGTCAGGAGATCTCAATCAGGAGTCAATTCGGAGAACTGGGAATATTCAAGTTGAGCTGCCCGATGATAAATTCGCGCAGCTCAGAGATGGGATGAGAGAGAAGATCAAGTCTCCTCCCGCCAGCAACACAGTATTGAACTTGTCTCGGCAGAAGTGAGAGGCCTTTTTGAAGCGAATACCGTCCAGAGAATAGGAGAGATAGCAGACCAAGACCTACAGATTATCGAGCGGAGACTTTTAAGCAAATTGAAAATGTTATGCCTCTAGTGCATACTAATTGATAAACTGCTATGGCCTCTTCTGATGTACGAAATTATCTCAAACACGGTGAAAGTGATGGAGAGCAGAATCAGCAAGTACACAAGGAAATGGCTAGGAGTACCATCATAGCTGACACATGAAGTGCTGTACTGCAAGAATTCTAAACTAGCCCTCCAGTTCAAGTCAGTTCTAGAAGAAAACAGAGCCGGAAAAGCCAGACTAGCAGTTATGCTGCAAAGTTCATCGGACGAAGCAGTCCGGATAGTGGAACCCACTTTACAGAAAATGGCAAGCGTATGAAACAGTAACCGAAGCTCGTGAAAATTTAAATGAAGGAGGTGATCGGTTACACGCAGATCTACAGTCGTGGGTTTTCTCAGTGAGACATCTAAAGGTGGCCAAAAGTATCCAACAGGCAACGTCTATCTATCTATCTATTGACTTTTCGAGCCGTAGCCGGCCCATAGGGCGTAGACCAAGATACTCCTTCTCTTATCTGAATTTTGTTCTAGCAGTTTTCAATTCCTTTAAAGATATTTTATCAAATCTCTCCATTTGTCTCTGTTCTGTGAAAGCAGCTCTATCTCATTGAGGGAGCCGATTCCTGCTGCTTTTGCCTCTCTCAGCAATATTCTTCTCAGTGTTTCTCTGGGTCTTCCTCTTTTTCTCTTATCTGTTGTTTCCCACATGAGGGCTTGCTTTGCTATTCGGTTATTATCTTTTCTCATCACATGTCCAACATATGACCATCGTCTTTTCTTTATTACTGAAGATATTAGTGGTTGATTGGCGATTTCTCTAATTTCCTCGTTTGTTTTAAATTCGTTCCACGCTATACCAAGTATTTTCCTTAGACATTTATTTTCGAATGCGTTCAACTTTGTTTCTATATATCTTGTTGTTTTCCAGCTTTCACACGCATACGTAAGGGTTGATAGTACATTTGATTTGAATAGTCTAAGTTTTGTATTTGTGCCGAACTTTTCAAGGCATCTGAAAGACATTGCTGCTTTAGCTATTCTGATTCTAATGTCTTTGCTTGTATCCCCTTCTCGATCAATGTGATTTCCAAGATAGATAAAGTGATTGATCTCTTCCACTGGTTTGTTTTCCATGTATATTTTATCGTCTGTTGGAATTAAGCTTTTCATGACTTTAGTCTTTTCATGATTGACCTCAAGCCCCATTTTACTGGCTATTGATGATAGTTCATTTGTGTTTTCCTGCATCGTTTTTATCTGACTGCTGATGAGAACTATGTCATCAGCAAAGTCGAGGTCCTCCAAATTTTCTCCGTTCCTCATCTAAATTTATATCTAATTCTGCTGCTGGTGTTTCAGCTTCAAAATCTGTTAAACTGTGGGGTAGTGGATGGTTAAGAATTTCTTTGAAGTGTCAACGGGCTTTTATGTCTGCGCTTGTTGTTAGCATTAATCCAGATTTGTCTACAATTGATGTTCCACTGGATGTATAGGTGTTTGTCAGCATCTTTGTACAGCATAGAGAGCTCTGCTGTCTCCTGTAATTGCAGCTATCGCTGCTTTCTCTGCCAAATTGTCTATATAAGTTCTTGTATCTCTTCTTGCTGAACTTTTTACTTTGGTCTAATTCTTTGTATGTTACTTTTGCCAGGACCTTTCCAAGATCTGTCTTTACATTAGTCATGGCTCACTTGGCTTCTCTTCTTTCTTTGATGTATTTCCATGTAGTGTCTGAAATCCAAGCTTGTTTTTCCATTTTCTTCAGTCCGGCACTTGATTCTGCTGCAGTCATTAGTATTTTGTTCTGTGAGTCCCACATTTCATTGATATCTAAGTCTATTTCACCGAGTGCTGCATAACAATTACTTAGTTCTATGTTAAAATGTTTCTTGATGGCTTCATCTTTCAGTTTACGACTATCAATTTTATGTGTAGTTGATCTCTTCTGTTGGATTTTAAACTTTAATCTTATTTTCGCAATGCACAGGTTGTGGTCACTTTTAACATCAGCACCTCTGTATGCTCTTACATCTATTAATGATGATGTGAATTGTTTAATACATAGGTGGTCAATTTGATTTGAAGTTCTATCATCAGGTGATATCCATGATGTTTTGTGAATATTTGTGTGTGGAAATAATGTCCCACCTATAACTAAATTTTCTATTAAACATAATTCTATTAATCTTTCTCCATTCTGACTTGTAGTATCACAGCCTTCTCTCCCCATTACATGTTCCACTCCTGCGTTGTCTTTTCCCACTTTGGCGCTGAAATCTCCCATTACAATTAAAAGATCGTATTTTGGTATTGTGTTTATAAGTTGTTGTAGTTGGTTATAAAATCGTCCTTAACTTCATCATCAGCTTCGTTTGTAGGCGCATAGCATTGAACAATTGAAGGTCTTCCATATTTTGTAGCGTGTTCTATCAGACGGCTATTTACCGGTTCCCATTCTAATAAACTTCTTGCAGCTATGACTGTCATCATTATGCCTACTCCTTCACGGTGTTTTCCATCTTCCCTTCCATAAAAAAAAAAACTACTATTTATTGTCAGCAGATTTCCTACCTGTTCCGAGCCGGCGCATTTCGCTTAATCCTAAAATATCTACATCGTATCTATCCATCTCGCTCGCGACTTGTGCTTGTTTCGTCGGCGCGGCCATTGTTCGCACATTCCAGAATCCTCTTTTTGTTGTTGCTTTAGGGCCGAAAAACTATCACTATTATCTACTGCTACTTTATACATTCTGTGTCAGGTCTACGTTTCATTAACAAAATCGTTTTTACAATAGCGGCTTGTTAAACCTCTAATCAACGGTTCTATACCAAGTCGGAGAAAAGCAACGAAGACAGGCAACGTAGGGACATGGTAATTAGGGAGATCAGAAACACTAAGGAGAACAAACGTGTTAAAAAGGCAGCCCAACGGATGCAGCAAGAGTAGTGCTGTACATGGGATGAGGTCTTGAAGAGAACGCTAACATGGAATAATATATGGTACATGACACCGCTGCAACTGAGCTATATAATCAGGTGGTATATGTACGTACGACCTCCTACCATCAGCCTGCAACCTTGTGAAGTGGGGGAAGACAGATGACAACTTATTTCCCCTCTGTCATGGACGACAGTCGATGGAACATGTTCTTTCTTCATGCAATACATCACTATTTAAGGATGTTACTTATAGCGTCACGAGTGCTGCATGAACTGCTGTTGTAGACGAGGCGCGAATGAAGGCCAACAGTAAAGTTCCCAGCTACAACAAATACACATTTCTTAACAGCTGTACAGGCCGAACTCTCAAAGCAAAACAACTGGAACGACTCAACGATCCTGGACATAGAGCATGACTGGGAGATGGCTGTTGATCTCCCAGGGGCAAAGGAGTACCCAGAATGCACCGAAGATATAAGATGCGTCCAGATATTGTACTCTACAATACTCTACCAGATATTACTCGCATCATCCTAATATAGTTGATAGTGCCATTCCAATCTAGAATAGAAGAACATCAAATTTATAACTAACCAAATACAAGAATTTCGCCACAGAGCTGACACAGCAGAGATTCCAAGTCAGAATGACAGTTGAGGAAGCCAGTGCAAGAAGGCTCGTGGCAACACCTCTCTACGGCCTATTAAAAGAGGCTAGGAATTAAGAGGAAAATGCAAGGATGGGCAGTGAAGGCTACGGCTAACTCAGCCGGAAGATCATCATGCTGGCTCCTGCGAAGCCGAGACATATCAACAATCAAACAATAATCCGAGGTTCAGACGGTCATAGAGTGCTTACATTTACATATCGCATATCGACAGCTCCTGACTCTCACCCACGTCTAAAGTACACTGGCAGTCTAATCCTTGAGCCGCGGCTCGGATGTTAGAAGTTAAAACATCGACCGTGCCTTATCCATGGAGTACCCAGCTCGACATATCGTTATCACATGTTGACCCGTCCCACCGTGCGGAGCTATTCCATGATAAGTAGCCACGGCAGTATATAAGGACGTCACGCAGAGTAGCAAGCTATTTAGACTGCTGCCACCACGAAGAGGACACCAATGTCCTAGGTTAAATCTAAGATAGTCGTGTACGACCGGATATGAACAGTGGATTCGATCAGAAGTGTTGCGCAGAAAAAAAAATGTTATTTGTGGTATATAGCGTGAGCCTCGAGTTTAATGCAGCAGGAGGTAGACTCCAGGGAGTCATGGCCAAAGGGCAGACACATTTGCTTGACGGAGTCTACTTCTGCTGATCAGATTGCCTCCTGTAGCGAAGCTCTAGTTTTCTACTATAATGTGATAATATAAGAAGTATTTTTATGTTGCGTCTTTCTTAAAAAAATCATTTACCCATTTTGTGACTGAAATTATCAACAAAACAAAGTTATATGCAACAAATACTAGCGCAGATAACTGCTGACAGAGTTCCTAAGCATAAAGGTGCACTTAACAAGAGCATGAGATACCAAACATTAAAAGATAATTTCATTCGGATACGCTAGATTCATTCGTTCCTTTCCATATTGTAGTACTTTTTCCAACTACAATTGAAGCGTACGCCATTTTATTTTAAAAATGTGACGTTTTGCAAGCGGTAAATTGTCACGAAAAAAGCGAACAAATTTAGTCATGCAGTTCAAGCAAGAGTAAGCAACAAACGGCCGGCGTGTCTATCTAATGTTTCCGCCACCGCTTACCTCAATAACAAAAAAAATGTATTTAACATTATATAATATTTAAAAAAAAAAAAACAACACACACACGCGCACGCACACGCACGCACACACACACACACAGAGAGAGAGAGAGAGAGAGAGAGATATGGCGCACCACAACTACTGTCAGCATTACTTCACTTGATCTAGAAAGTGATCTGCAAAGACACAAGGAGGTGTCTTAAGCCTTTACCCTGACAATGAAACAAAATGTTTCAGACAGCTGTGCATACATAGGGTTAATTAATTTATTTTTAAAACAGCCACCACTTGAATTGACACACGCCTCCCGTCTCTGCTTCATCTAAAACAAAATTATTTAATTAAATAACCATGCTGGTATGACTTCTTCATCAGTGGCAGCATGATTTAGAAAAAAAAATGATTTTGAGAAAGGCAAAAAAAGTGCGATGGATCAAATTCGGAGTATACACTACATGAAAATGTGTGAAAGAATCTCAATGCTCGAATCGGTAGATGTGAAGTGCACGTAAAAGAGCGTGTGAAGCAAGAAAGGTTTTTAGTTTGTACTATCCTAGCTCTCTTTCTGTTCTGTTCATGGAATTAGTTTCACTGCAGTCGAGAATTCTCAAAATCCATTCCTCATTGTCACAGTTCCCGTCATGCCCGTTGACAAGGTCGACAACCGTGAGCCATGATCGGCTGCACAAGCGACGATTCCAAACAATTTCCATCGAAAAGAGAGTGCAGTGTTTTTCTCACTCCAGTTTTCCTCGGAAAACACATTTAAAACAAAGCAACCGAAACCGTTTAAGCGACTACATTAGCATCTGCAAAAACTTGGCAACATGTAGCCTTCCATTTCTGATCACATCCATTCTTAGTTAGTAAGATCTACTCATTAAGTGAGCTGCCACAAATTCAAATAATCTATGAATAGGACATCTTTGCTGTCCCAATACAGTCAGCGTCACGTTTTCTGCAGATTTCTATGCTTTCGGCATGACATGTGTTAGGGTGCCAAGGGTTTTCTTTTTTATGTTGAATATTTTCAATTCGGACTCATAATGTTCCATCTCCTGTGTGCTACTGTAGTTTTTTTTTCTTTCTGCATGTAACATCATGAATATTACATCAGCTCGGGCCTCTTACTTCTCAATTGTTTCTGACAAAATATTTGAGCAATACTTAGTTTAACTGGGCATGTTATCCATGCTTCACAATAGCAAAAGCTGAACTTGTTCAGGAAACAAACGCAAACTTCACAAGTTCATGACAAATAGGAGAAACTTTGAATATGCCTAGTTTCCCTTTCTCCTTCTATGCAAAGTGAAGACCTATGACCAGCGCTTTGTAGCACACAAATCAATGCACTGTGTACTGAATAGCTAGTACCTTACCTTTTTTCCACTTTTCTTGCTTCTTAGGATCCAGGCAAAACAAGGTCCTCCTGGTGTACATCGTGATATTTTGATAGTTCGTTGATCCATCCTTTCTAAGTCCAATTTTCTGTCTTTCCTTGTGGGTTTTGAATGTAAGACTCTTTTAGGGATACTCTCTTATGGTGATTGTGCTATTTACCCAAAACCATTTTTTTGTGTATTCCTTAAAATAATTCAGCGGAAGTGTAAACCCACAGCTTTTTCCATTCTGTACCTTTCTGTGGTGTTCACTTATTTTCTTCAGCACCTGACTACTAATGGCACTTTAAAGCAGTCATTATTACAACTCTCAAAGAATGCACTATAATGTTTAACTTATCAACATAAATTATATATTTCTTAATTCAGCATCGCTTACGGTGTTTATTATATTAACCCTAACTTGAACTTTAGTTTATCAAATCTTATTTGTTACATTCTTCAACATAAAAAATGAAAGGTTTTGTGTAATTAATATAATATTTGATCGATATAGAATGTTGATGCTTGTAAAGGGAGGCAATACATAAAACAATAATACAAAATGTTGACATCACTGAAATCAACCTTCCATGAACAGACAGTATTTAGCATGCTCCTTCTATCTGTAAAATATTGCAAATATGTTCAGCAGCATGAAGCTAAATGTGTAATTATCTTCACATTAAATCAAGTACTAAAACGGGCATTGATAAAAGTTTATGGACGGGTATTAAATATCATTTGAATGTAACACTTCTATGTAGATACAAAAGAAGTCTTCTTCTATCTATCGTGCTTCAACACGGAGCAAAAAATCAGTAAATTTTGGACATAAATGGACACAAATATGTGATATCGTGACAGACTGCAGTAAAGCTGGATGAAGCAAGGAAAATATATAAATACAAAATTGAATGTAACAACTTACGGAATGGGGACAAAACAAAATAACTAAATATTTCGGCTAAAATGCCTTCATCCGTTAAACAGGATAAAACAGATAAAAGATAACACGATCCCTTGCTATTGACATTAATTTGCACAGAATGAAGTGGCTAGGTCCCATGAAGTCTGGTCGCCATTAAGGAATTGCCCCGGAGATGGAGAGTTACGTCACCACAAAGGTGAATCGAAACGTGCAAAGGATCTAAAAATGGAATTGAGAATGGAGCCCCAAGATCTGTCCAGGATATAATAAGGAAAATGCTTTACTTTGCTTGTCTTGTGACTGTCATTTGCAGGGTACGGTATCCGCCAACTTTTTTCCGCTAGAGTATTTGTGGTCAGCTAAAAATTTGCCACCACATTGTGGAGTCCATAGCATGTAGTTCCTGTTGTCATTATGACTCTTGTTTGAAAATCATATATATATATATATATATATATATATATATATATATATATATTATAATATATATATATATAGAGAGAGAGAGAGAAAGCAAAAGTGCTCTATTACATCTCCTGCTCAAGTACTACATCAATGCTAGAAAGAGAAAACCATTCCTTAAGATATGAGAGACTCAGTGATTGGAACTACAAAGATAAAGGAGATATGCTTCTATCTATAATCTGCAAAAACTACAGAAGCATATCCTTACTCTGCATCATTGATTAGACCTTCGCCAGTGTCATTTTAGGTGATTACAGAAGCTCGTGGAGCGTGCACACCCTGATCACATGCGCTTTAGATCCGGAAGATCAACTGCAGACATATTCGTTTCCTGACGTCTGCTTCAAGAAAAATCTAGAGAGCAGAAAAAGCCTCTCGTCATCACTGGAGACAAATATAATAATGAATATTATTATAGAGGGAACTTCCGAGGCGATAATCAGCGAATCAATTCAGAGGAAGAGGTATGTTTACAGCACTCGGATAAAATGACCAAAAAATTGGAAAGCCTTCGCGAAAAGACATTGCCTACGAAGCTAATGTTAGCTGAGTGCAGTGTTCCCTAGCTTTTGGCTTTTCGTGGTAGGGTAAGGCGCTGTGCCACTGAGTACAGGTTCGATCCTGCCTTGGTCCATATTTTTTTCTGTTGTTGATTATTTGTCATTTTTTCCGAGTGCTGTAAACATACCTCTTCCTCTGAATTGATTCTCTCGTCATCACCTTTCTCGACCTTCAAAATGCCTTGGACCTAGTTAGCAGAGACGTCTCTTAACGTACTATCTAAATTAGGCAGCCCACATACACTGCTGGCGCTAGTTAATCGTTTTTCACGAGGATTTAAGGCAACTTTCAATGTTACAATAACATTGTGACAATAATTAACAATATGATGGCAGCACATCCACCATACGCTGTGGTGTCAAGCACCTACCTACGCTATTTGGTATATTCTTAGCTGTTCTGTTGAAACATACATTCTCAAATGCGAATGAATGAGTTTATCTTCATACAAGATCTAACGGTTGGTTGTTCAATCTTGGAGACTAAAAGCAGAGTCCAAAAAGGACATATCACTACTAGAGACCTTTATTTGCTGACAACGCTGAAATTGGCACGCAAAATCAGGAACTCCGGAGTAAGATAATATTTTTTAGCAAGCTGCAGAGACTTCGCGCCTCACAATAAGTTTGTAGGACGCCGAAGCAGCACTTGCCATCTTTTAACAACTACAAACTTGATGTCATGTATCAGTATAGCAACTTGGGGTCTATCATCAACACAAACTATCTTTAGATTCAGAAATTGATGGTAAAGAACTAGAAGCGCCCAAAACTTCGATTTATAGACGTGAAAACGTGACATGAAGACTCTGAACACAAACTCTGCAGCCTGGGAAGAGATTTCTGCAGATAGCAATCTTAGGAAACAGATTCTAATGCTCCCAGCCAGCCTGCCATCCATCCCCCCAACCATCGCTCTCTCTCTCATAAAATTAAAGTTTGGAAGAGTAATGTCTCTTTAAATCACTTGCACTTTACTCTGACCCCTAAATTGTAGAGAGAGAGAAACGACACCAGGGTAAAGTCATAAACCTAACCCTAACCTAAACCCATACCATGAAATAATTTCTTGTAATTAAGAAATACAGTAGTTTGGTTGGCGATGACAAATAAGGGGGAGATCACTAGTTTCGTTTAAATAATTTGTATGACTAACCTATGCCTTTACATATATATATCCTCAATATCTGCCTAAATATGCGCATTTCCTTAGGTAGTACCTCATAAAGATTGCACGAATTACTACAGTCTTGATGCTTCCTTTTAAACCTGTTCATCAGCACTTAGATCCATACAACTGAAAGAACGTAACGCTCATTTAATATGAAATTTAAAACGGGAGAATTGCCCCAATGTTCAATAGACTGGTTAGAGCTGTTCTGGCAAATATTCATCATTTAAATTATATAAGTGTCGATTTCCCTTCATTTGGTGTGAATATGCTTGCAAGGTACGTGAGTGTATTGACGGTTCCTAGCCTTCGTTTCTCACTTTGACCAATAACAAGTTTCCACTGTAAGGTTCATGTTCAATCCAATTTGTTTGGGGTTTTATTTTGGAATGTGTGCAGTATGTTCGTTTTCCTACTATAATACACCGAAATAAGTTGGATGGTGTTTACTTATTCATTCACATATTATTAACAGCAAAAGTTGGAGATCTGGCTAGAGACACAGAATCTTCCAGACGGTTGTGATAAGTGCAATTTCCTGCAAATGACATGTAACTCGATGATGTATCAGAGTGTGGTCACACTGTGAGCTGATCCCACTTATGTCACTGTGAATATACGTGCCCCATGGAAGCAGACATATTTTTTAAACAACTGCCTACTCCAACATATAAAAAGTAAGTAAAGTGCCCCCGTCACGCCAAGTTGCGTATAGGGAAATATGGTGTTAGTGACCCTATATTTTATAGACCTTCAGCACATGAATTTTGGGGTAATGTGGTCGGTATTACGCCCGTGCTGCTTTACTTTCCCAGAAAAAAATCCGGTACCCATTTAAGGCTGGGTGAACCCGGAAGCCGTCGGTTGGGATCGAACCCTACCCCTTGTCCTTTGTAGTCCAGTTCACTAACCACTGAGCTATCGCGGTCCACTCCAACATATGATGTATATAATTTAGTGTATGCGGTTTTGTAATAATTATTTCTATTTTCTTAAATAAATCTTTTTGTAACTCTACTGGCTTTCTGTTGTTTTTTTTTTTCCACAGGCTTGTAAACATTAAAATCATTTTCAATATCAAAAACAATTTATGCTAAACCCTTAATCGTCTATATTCTCCTAGGATTCCAGCAAATGAAATATATTTGTCACTGTCATGCAAGAAAATAGCAATTAAAAAAACAAGAACTAATCTGTTTACTATCCATCGTCTTCAACATAGCATTATTGTTTGGTTTTGAAATGTCTAGACGTTTTAACAACTGTGTGAAACATCATGTAGATCAATCTGATATATTTTTAAACAGAGAGATGATTCTTCGGAGGAGATGATATTCGAGGGGTTCATTCTGAAGGATTTGTTTCAATGAAGAACATGATTTATCGAAAAACATTTTCAGTGAAAACTGCTTATTAGATATAATCAAATCATCCTCGGGACCAGGAGTACGCAGGTTTCATAGGAAAAGATTTGTTTACAGTTTATGCACAAACGTTATATTTGTGTATTGTGCTTATGTTCTAGCTAATGAAGCTGTGCTGATTTTCTTACATAACTGATGTGCCATACTACCAGCAGTTGCCTTATACACAGTAACAAATTACGAAACATAAATGAATAAAGTTGATATATACGGCTTAGCAAGTTGTTCAATGCAAGGAGAGACTTTTATATGCAAGTAAGACATTTATTCAGATGACTTTATGAAGTATAGATACATAGTTTCGCAATAAGCCTTTGAACATAAATAGCCAAGACAGAGTCTCTGAGTCATCACATGAAGTGTTGAGCACGATTGTTGCCTTGGACATTGGGAGTTGCAATGTCAAAATATTCACGATGTGTGAGTCAATGGCACATGGGGAGATGGACTTCTAAGAACAAGAGGCCAGGTTCCATCCCGCTGTTTGGAGTGATACCGATTACACCACCTACGAAATGTGCCGTTATTGAAAAAATGGAACAATGGTTGATCCCATTAGGTCTTATGACGTGGAGGAATGGCTTTACCTGCATACGATGGTCAGACAGCTAAAAAGAGTAAAGATTAATTAGACCGAATCAATATGGAATTTTATTACCACATCGGGAGGGAAAAAAAACCAGAAACCAACTATCTATTTTTATTTTTTATTTTTTTGGGTTGGGGGGGGGGTGTTGCGCTATCAAGAAGAACAGTTGAAATATATTTTGACAACTTAAAGTTTGAGGTATAATATGCTGAGAAAAATTAATAATAACCCAGTTGATGAGATATGAAAATGGTTTAGTAAGAAGTCAACACCTGCAACGGCCAACTGTAGAGATAATTGTTGGAGAAACATGATCACCTACGCCAGCAACCACAGTAATTGATGATGCATTTGTGGTTTTCCATTCCTTCCGATTGATTGATTTAGAATTACATTAATCGTTCGATAACAAAGTTTTCCCTCGCCAGATAGTGTTAACCAAATCTAACGAACCATCTGCCATCTGATGACTGCAGCAACAGATGCAATCCCTACTCAAATATTGGAGATTGTTATCACATTCTCAACACGATCTACTTCAAAAATAACTGTAGAAATTAATGGGTCAGTTCAGTTTATTGCTGTGTTGATTAGATAGTGATTAATATGTCGAAAATAGTCTTTTTGTTGAAGAGAGGATTTGGACGTTGCCTCTATGGCAAGATTATGTGCTGAGCAATGATGATTTCATATTGTAATCACATGATCTATTTATTATTAAGTGTTGTTTTCAGTGTGTTTATGATGCTTGTTTCAGAGAGCAATCTTAAAGCATAATACATAGTTCAAAGTCGAATAATTTGTGCCGAATGACTAATCAAGACATGGATAAACAATAATCTTGCAGGTAGCACATTCAAAACTGACATTACAAAATTCAGACCCACCAAATCACGACTAGAGTCACATTTCCACTAATAAATTAACGGAAAATATTTTGTTTTATTCCAAGGAATGCTTCATACAATTCTCTTGTAGATGCAGGCGAGTTATGATATCCGCATGCCGACATGCCCTCTGTAGTTCTAAACTGCCAAGAATTTTATTTCTCGTCAGCATGTCATTCTGCCATGAGTGTTGTAATGCAACTATTTTTACAAGTACAATTGCGTCCATTTAACTGCGCGTAATAAAATGACAAATGAAAGGCAGTCAATGGATTACCAAAGATAACCGATTTAGTACGGTAAAGTACAGATGTCGTATCTGAAATACCGTGATCAGTAGAACATAGTTCTAGTATTATATAACCCAGGTCGCAGCGAGCTGCCTTTTGTTGCCTGTATTCTGCAATTGACCTTCTAGCATATTGACTCTTTCGTCCTTGCAAAGAGTGCGGCTAGAAATCGTTAATGATATCAACATGTATCACTCCCCCTCTTTTCTCCAACTGATTTTACTTTGATAAATGGGTTGCCACTAATGAGCCTATGCTATTCAAATCCATCATTAAAAAATACTAGTTTAAACATAGGCAACAAAACAAATTCTGTTCCATATCTAGCAAACAATATCCAACACACAACAGTGTGGCTTTCCCTCTCATATCAAATCCAACGTATTCGCTCGCACTTCCCATCTGTAACGTTTTGAGATGCTTTAAATTCTGCATCCACTTTTTTCTTCAACCCCACTCAATATCTTTCATCCTCTTTGTTTTTTTTTTTTCTATAACACACACTTTATTTCTATTTTCTGATTCTAATGGCATTTTTCTTGTGCTGACGCACGTAAGGATTGGAGTGTGCCCAAGAAAGATACCAGCTAAATTGCGAAAAAGAAGTCAGGCTTAAACGGCACAGGCTCGGAATTTATAAATCTGATACATTTCCACGCCCGCTTTATATGGCACCGACTGGAACTGGTATGCAAGCTTCATTTGATTGTATTTATTAAGGAGGTAAATGTGTTGTTTATGGTTTTAGTCTATTAATACAAATGTATAAACAGCCTTATTGTATGGCTCAAAGACATAGATTATGAATAATAGATCAAACAAAAGGATGCATATATTTTTGATTGACTGTCCAAGGAAAATTATGAACATCATAAAGAAACAAGATCAAAGAATAAAATTAAATGGAAAAAACAGAACAAGAGTCAATCAAGCAATAGATAATGAATTCTAAAAAATAAAAGTAATGGACACGCAGTAAGAAAGTATGATAGCCAAAAGGGCTTCTTCATGAAACAAGCAAGGGAGAAGAGTGTGAGGGCAATATGCCACGAAAAGAAGAATAACAATTATGAAAACCCACACAGATATTTGCTTTGGCTGAATTAAAGTCCAGAAATAAGGATCAAAGTTTCAAATATAATGATCAGATAACAAAAATATGAAAATATCGTGGCCATCTCAGTTCTACTTCCTCTCACGTTAATTTCCATATGTGATTAAACTAAGAGAAATGTGCAGGTAACATTAACTAATATTTTTTTTTTAAATAACAATAATATAAGATAAACAATAAAACAATATCTCTGCATGGATACGTTTGTAAGCTGTTGGAATGAAGTCAGATTATCGGGGAGTTGTTTGAAAACAGTAACGAAGCCAAGCATTTATGACGTTTCCCTTCTGGAATTTGCTGGTTTCAATGGTAAATACACAGGGAAAGGTATTTTAGTGTAGTGTTTGTTTTGCTATTTCCATACTGCCGATCAGTTACGCTGAATCTACATAATATAATCAGCTCAGAGCAAAAACTCTTTTAATGGATCGTTAATTTTACATTCTGTCCCCCCCCCCCCCCCCAATCACTAATAATTTAAACCGTGAAACTGTTGAGCTGAATATTTTACAATGACTTAATTTGAGTTAGCTGCAGTTACTTGATCATTCTCTACCCCGAAGTGTCTTCTTCTACCTTTTAGCTCCCAGTGGAGCATAGGTCTTCAACAAACACTTTCCAAGTCGTTCTGTTTTTTGCAATTCTTTTAAGATCATTCCATGTCTTCCCCATCATCTTAATCTCTGCTTCGATCTGTCTTCTCCAAGAATTCCTTGGTCTTCCTCTTTGTCTTTTCCACTGGGATTCAAAAAAGGGCCTGTTGTGTAATACTCTCAGTTGGCTTCCGTAGTGTGTGTCCTATCCATCGCCATCGTCTTCGCTGTATCTCTTTATCCACTGGTATTTGACCGGTACATTTCCATAATTACACGTTAGTGACTTTGTCCTGCCATTTCCATCCCTTTATTCTGCACAAGCATCCATTAATGAAAGTCTGTACCTTCGTGATTGTCAATTTTGTTATCTCTCATGTTTCACAGCCATATGATAGGACCGACTTAACATTTGAGTTGAAAATTTATATTTTGTATTTAGCCTAATTTCTTTGGATTTCCTATGTTTCCCAGTGCAATGAAAGCTCCTCTTGCTTTTGATATCCTTATTTTGGCATCATTTTCTGCTCCTCCCTCTTATATATATATTACTGCCCAGATATATGTAAGGTTGTACGTCTAGTAGAGGTATTTCTCCTAGTTTTTTTTTGTTTCTTGCCAACTGCATTAATTCTCATAATGTTGGTTTTATCTCTATTAATCTTTAGTCCTAGCTGTTGTGATCTCTCATCTAATATACTCATTTTATCCTGCATCTGTTGATGGCTGTGTGATAGGAGAGCTATGTCATCAGCAAAGTCTAAATCATCAAGTTGTTTTGGTCAGTGACCACTGGATCCCATTTCTGTTGTTTTGAGTTATTTTCATAATCCAATCTATGGCCAGTAGAAAGAGAAATGGAGACAGAAGGCATCCTTGCCTTACTCCTGTTCTTATTTCAAATGATTCTGTAAGCTGACCTTCATGCACCACACTACATTTTGTTCCTTATACATTGTTTTTATTAGGTTAATAAACTTCATGGGGATTCCGTAATGACTCAGCAACTTCCAAAGCATTCTTCTGTCTAAACTATCAAATGCCTTTTCGTAATCTATGAATCCATATAAAGTGGGGATTTTAGTTCTAAACTTTGTTCAACTATTATACGTAGAGTAGTTATTTGATCAGCACATGATCTGTTCTTCCTAAAACCTGCTTGTTCATCTCTCAAGTGTTTCTCTATAGCCTCTCCAGAATGATTCTGCCGAATATTTTTCCTGGCACTGATAGTAGCATAATTCCCCTATAATTTGTGCACTCCTGTAAACTTCCTTTCTTTGGTAGTTTAATCATATAACCTTCTCTCCAGTCTTTAGGTATTTCTTCCCTCTCCCAAATTTTATCCAATAGATCATGTAACATCTTGGTAGAGGTGTTAATATCTGCTTTGATGGCTTCCGAAGGAATTTCATCTGGTCCTGTGGCTTTACCATCTTTTAATAATTTGATGGCTTTCATTATTTCTTCTTTGCTTGGTTTTCCGCAGTTAACGTGTAACTCTTCTTCTGCTGGTAGTATATCTGGAGGATTATTTGAGCCGGGTCTGTTCAAAAGTTCTTCAAAGTGCTCTTTCCATCTCTCCATTTGTTCCCTTATATTACTAAGCAAATTTACTTTCTTATCTTTGATAAAGGCGTTAATCTGTTTGTGTTTTCCACCTAATTTCTTTGTGCTGTTGTACAGTTCTTTCATATTCCCTTTATTTGCTGCTTCTTCTGCCTCTTTAGCTAGTTCATCTATATACTTCCTCTTATCCCTTTTAATGCATCTTCTCACTTCTTTGTTCACCTCTGTGTAAGCTTCCTGTGTCTTGGCTTTATTACTTCTTGTTTTGCTTTTATTTATGTCTGCTTTCTTGTTCTTTCTTTCTTTAATTCTACCCCGAAGTATAGCGGTTAAAACAGAGTGTTTGCTGCGATCAGAACTTCCTTGGCATATTTGTTGACTTCGCCAAAAAAAAAACTTAAAAAAAAAAATGTATTCTTTTCTGTTTCTTGTTATTGACCGCAGACCAACACAACAGCCGATGGTAGACACGATCTGATCATCTTGTAGGTTAACATCTCTTCATATTGATGGCCCTGCCTGAGGTTATCTTCTGCAGTACCCATATTTGGCTCCTAGCGTGCCTAATATCCTATGCTCTCGCCCAACTGTCTGTGTCTTGTGTTTTTCCTCCACAGTTCAATACATGTCAGTATTTGTAATATCTCTGTGTCTCCTGTCAATATCCGCTCTTATCCAGTTCCAGTCTGTCTTTATCGCCGTGAGCATTTTCTTTAGTTTATACCCACCCGTTGAGTAGTTCTTGCTTGCTGATTTCGTTCTCTCAAAAATTCTGAGAACTTTCCTCCGACTAACTGCATAAAATTACTATGCTCTTGATGTTCACATATCGCTTGTTATCCATACAAAAGCACAGAAAGTTCTCAGCTCTCACATATCCTTACTTCGACTGTATTAATTTGACTTTGGAAGGCTTTGAAAACTCCAACTGACGTTTATAACACATATCGAAAGATGACGTAGGAAGGCAAGGGTAATGATTTTGGTAGCAACTTTGTAATGCACCAACTAGTTACAATGGAAAACATTTCTCTGTCATTACATACAATAGAAAACATTTCTATGTCATTACATGCACTCTATCTCACTTCGGGTGGCAAGCTATGAAAATTGTTGCCCAAACTCAAAATCAATTTTTTGGAAACTATTTTCTTGATTGCAGCGAAATTTTGGTTTGTAGTCTTATATTTCTCCTGACCTTAAACAGTATTTTGTTTCTATTAATAACGTGATCTAGTGTAGGACTTTTGCTTATACAGCTTATGTAAAAAACACAAACGGCTTCAAGGACAGACAATTAAAGGTTTTACAATCAATCCTCTCACTCGTTCAATAATTGGCACACTTTGAAAATTTAAGTCTTGTAGTCTCAAGTGCAAGAGGAATAATCAGGCCGAAGCCTTGACCTTACCAGAATATAAAGTAGAGCCAATCACCGTGACATTGTAACGTGTGATGTGTGGTACTGTAAAATCTCAAGTTTCTTGCACACTATTTGTTTTTGTACACAATTTATACAAGAAAGACTCATATTTGCAAAATCCACTTTGATTTTGGGCTCATCATTTACAAATTCTTAAAGTTCTGGAAAATCTAAGACTGCATGCCAAAATGACGATATCATACTAAATAGTTTCTGAGAAAATGTATGTTGAGTTCTCGCATAAATTTGGGAACGGACTGACTATATGTGGACTGCCTTTTTTTTAGCGTGAGGACATAACTCACTACGGAAGAGGGACATGTCGAACTAGTACAAGACTGTCTACTACACTAGCGGCCTTATTTTAAAGTACAGGCAGCAAACAAAAATTGCTGGGATAGACTAAATTGAAGTGATAAAGGTAAAGGTAAAGTACGAGACTTGAATCTGCGTCTTAGCACGACGCTATTTTTCACCCATATGTGCTCCGCTGCCTATCCAGAAGTGTTCGGAAACTTCTGGGCAATGTCGCTTCAAGCGTCGAAACTCACGATGCGATGGCGGCATTCCTCACCTTCCCAGAGTACTACCCTTGTACCCATTTCTGCCAGCATCTGGGTTGACCGCCGGGGTATTTTTTTAATAACCACTAGTACAATTCACACTGCATCCCGCGGGAATCGAAAACGGTTTGTTCGAACGCCGGTAGCCCAATCGGGTAATTGAAGTGATACAAAAGGGTACAAGGTTACAGTGGGTATTCCACGATGACTAAGTAAGAACGTAGACTTGTTATCCAAAATTACTCGTTTTACAAATAAAATGGAACGTTTGGGAAAATAAGACACTTTACTGCTTCTTTAATGTTTGCCATCGATATAAATTCCGCACAGTCGTTTAACATTTTGGCATCACAAGGGTGAGAGTCACGTTAGGCATGTAGCTCAATGCATCAGATACGAACATGTTTGTATCTTGTTTTGTCTGGCAATAGCCACCAATTGGCTATGATCTGGCCATAATCCTGTAATTTGCCTCTTCTTGAGTGGTCCTTGGTAGGGTGCTACCACCAGCATAGCTCAAGGGTTATGAGGTACACAGGCTTCTATTCAGATTTTACTCCGTGCAAAGACACACCAGAAGACTGATTATTATATAATTGGTTACGGTTGTCAGAAGTTAACAAAGGATGAAACAGTGTTGACATCACAATTTAACATTGAAGCTTCCAAATAATAAATAAATAAATAATAAACAGAAAAAGAAGTCATTTTATGCTCTGATTCTGAATACAACTTAAGTATGCTTACATGTTTTTCTGACTGTTAAAAGCATTTGAATGCGTACATCAAATATTGTGGAAAACAATGATAGGTATAGGGTTTCCACTTCACCTATTACTTTTGATAATGAAATAAAAACGCTTTATGAAGATCAGAAAGCAGATGTGCGCATTGGAAATGATGCATTAGACTTGTTTGGAATAGAATAAGGTGTTAGGCATGGGTGCGTCTTTTCACTTTATCTAGTCAACATATAAGGAGAAAATCTCTCAGAGAAGCAAATAATAATATTAAAAATTAATTAAAAAACCAAGTTGGCGATCTTACAACTGGATGTCATTCACTATCAGAAAAAAAAAAAAAACGATAATCTGATGAGACGGCACTTTTGTTCACCTCACTATGTGGCACCGTAAGAATTATAGCACCAGGAAGACTATTCAGAATACCACGATCAGAGAAAATAAGAAACATGTCAGTTTTTAAAGAACTTAAAATTACAGAAAACTGGGAAAAAACATAAACAAAGAAAAGAAAATATTTTGGTTCCGTAAAACGATATAATGGCTAACAGCTATGGATTATCAGCGCCCGGGAACAAAAGACAGTTTTCGCACCCCCTCTCGCGACAAGGTGTGAGCATTAAGGTGTTCCGTCATGCTTTCCCGGAAATTCTTGAGTTTTAGAACATGAAAGCCTACAGTTCGTGGCAATGCAGGGTATGAAGAGGTTGCAAAAAAGTAAAATAAGTAAGTCAACAATAGTCAGTTTGGCGCCCCCATATGTTGTGTCCGGAAACAGATGACACGCATGCCGCCCCTTCCCTTTCCCCATTAGCTACCTTACTGCTTAAATGAGATAATTATTGAGGGCCTGGTTCCGCGTGAACGACAGAGAGGAAACATACAAAATGGTGGGTGCAAGATATCACAGAGGAGCTGTTACTAACTTCTATAGAGGCGCTAGGTATCACGTGAACGACAGAGAGGAAACATACAAAATGGTGGGTGCAAGATATCACAGAGGAGCTGTTACTAACTTCTAATGAGGCGCTAGGTATCACGTGAACGACAGAGAGGAAACATACAAAATGGTGGGTGCAAGATATCACAGAGGAGCTGTTCTAACTTCTATAGAATCGCTAGGTATCACGTGAACGACAGAGAGGAAACATACAAAATGGTGGGTGCAAGATATCACAGAGGAGCTGTTACTAACTTCTATAGAATCGCTAGGTATCACGTGAACGACAGAGAGGAAACATACAAAATGGTGGGTGCAAGATATCACAGAGGAGCTGTTACTAACTTCTATAGAATCGCTAGGTATCACGTGAACGACAGAGAGGAAACATACAAAATGGTGGGTGCAAGATATCACAGAGGAGCTGTTACTAACTTCTATAGAATCGCTAGGTATCACGTGAACGACATAGAGGAAACATACAAAATGGTGGGTGCAAGATATCACAGAGGAGCTGTTACTAACTTCTATAGAATCGCTAGGTATCACGTGAACGACAGAGAGGAAACATACAAAATGGTGGGTGCAAGATATCACAGAGGAGCTGTTACTAACTTCTATAGAATCACTAGGTATCACGTGAACGACAGAGAGGAAACATACAAAATGGTGGGTGCAAGATATCACAGAGGAGCTGTTACTAACTTCTATAGAATCGCTAGGTATCACGTGAACGACATAGAGGAAACATACAAAATGGTGAGTGCAAGATATCACAAAGGAGCTGTTACTAACTTCTATAGAATCGCTAGGTATCACGTGAACGACAGAGAGGAAACATACAAAATGGTGGATGCAAGATATCACAGAGGAGCTGTTACTAACTTCTATAGAGGCGCTAGGTATCACGTGAACGACAGAGAGGAAACATACAAAATGGTGGGTGCAAGATATCACAGAGGAGCTGTTACTAACTTCTATAGAATCGCTAGGTATCACGTGAACGACAGAGAGGAAACATACAAATGGTGGGTGCAAGATATCACAGAGGAGCTGTTACTAACTTCTATAGAATCGCTAGGTATCACGTGAACGACAGAGAGGAAACATACAAAATGGTGGGTGCAAGATATCACAGAGGAGCTGTTACTAACTTCTATAGAATCGCTAGGTATCACGTGAACGACAGAGAGGAAACATACAAAATGGTGGGTGCAAGATATCACAGAGGAGCTGTTACTAACTTCTATAGAATCGCTAGGTATCACGTGAACGACATAGAGGAAACATACAAAATGGTGGGTGCAAGATATCACAGAGGAGCTGTTACTAACTTCTATAGAATCACTAGGTATCACGTGAACGACAGAGAGGAAACATACAAAATGGTGGGTGCAAGATATCACAGAGGAGCTGTTACTAACTTCTATAGAATCACTAGGTATCACGTGAACGACAGAGAGGAAACATACAAAATGGTGGGTGCAAGATATCACAGAGGAGCTGTTACTAACTTCTATAGAATCGCTAGGTATCACGTGAACGACATAGAGGAAACATACAAAATGGTGAGTGCAAGATATCATAGAGGAGCTGTTACTAACTTCTATAGAATCGCTAGGTATCACGTGAACGACAGAGAGGAAACATACAAAATGGTGGATGCAAGATATCACAGAGGAGCTGTTACTAACTTCTATAGAGGCGCTAGGTATCACGTGAACGACAGAGAGGAAACATACAAAATGGTGGGTGCAAGATATCACAGAGGAGCTGTTACTAACTTCTATAGAATTGCTAGGTATCACGTGAACGACAGAGAGGAAACATACAAAATGGTGGGTGCAAGATATCACAGAGGAGCTGTTACTAACTTCTATAGAATCGCTAGGTATCACGTGAACGACAGAGAGGAAACATACAAAATGGTGGGTGCAAGATATCACAGAGGAGCTGTTACTAACTTCTATAGAATCGCTAGGTATCACGTGAACGACAGAGAGGAAACATACAAAATGGTGGGTGCAAGATATCACAGAGGAGCTGTTACTAACTTCTATAGAATCGCTAGGTATCAGGGTGAGCGACAAAGAGGAAACATACAAAATGGTGGGTGCAAGATATCACAGAGGAGCTGTTATAACTTCTATAGAATCGCTAGGTATCACGGGAACGACAGAGAGGAAACATACAAAATGGGGGGGGGGGGGTGCAAGATATCACAGAGGAGCTGTTACTAACTTCTATAGAATCGCTAGGTATCACGTGAACGACAGAGAGGAAACATACAAAATGGTGGGTGCAAGATATCACAGAGGAGCTGTTACTAACTTTTATAGAATCGCTAGGTATCACGTGAACGACATAGAGGAAACATACAAAATGGTGGGTGCAAGATATCACAGAGGAGCTGTTACTAACTTCTATAGAATCGCTAGGTATCACGTGAACGACAGAGAGGAAACATACAAAATGGTGGGTGCAAGATATCACAGAGGAGCTGTTACTAACTTCTATAGAATCGCTAGGTATTACGTGAACGACAGAGAGGAAACATACAAAATGGTGGGTGCAAGCTATCACAGAGGAGCTGTTACTAACTTCTATAGAATCACTAGGTATCACGTGAACGACAGAGAGGAAACATACAAAATGGTGGGTGCAAGATATCACAGAGGAGCTGTTACTAACTTCTATAGAATCGCTAGGTATCACGTGAACGACAGAGAGAAAACATACAAAATGGTGGGTGCAAGATATCACAGAGGAGCTAGGTATCACGTGAACGACAGAGAAAACTTCAGAGAAGACGTGATAGATAGGATGATGATTCTCAGTACTGTAAAATGAGAAGAAAAAAAAACAACAATAATAGTTCGTGACTGCAGTGATTGTAACAACTAAAAAAACGAGCTATTTGTTGTGATCGGGTATAAATGAATTCAAAGTAGTTGGTAAGGCGAAAAAAAAAAAGGGACGGGAAAATAAAGCAGCTCAAACGAGAAAAAATAGCTCAATCGCAAAGACGAGACATGAAGTACACAAACTTCCCACCATACGAACACATAAAAAGTAAGTAAAGTACCCCCCGTCACGCCAAGTGCGTATAGGGAAATATGGTGTTAGTGACCCTATATTTTACAGACCTTCAGCACATGATTTTTGGGTAATGTGGTCGGTATTACGCCCGTGCTGCTTTACTTTCCCAGAAAAAATCCGGTACCCATTTTAAGGCTGGGTGAACCCGGAGCCGTCGGTTGGGATCGAACCCTACCCTTGTCCGTAGTAGTCCAGTTCACTAACCACTGAGCTATCGCGGCTCCCACTAATTTTTAGGGAATTAGTAAAACCCAGGTGTCCTCGCCAGGGAACGAACCCCGGCTGTTGCCGTGGTAAGCCAACCGCCTATCGATTGCGCTAACCGGACACCCATACGAACACATACTCTTCAGAATTGCCACTTTAAGCCAGCCACTCATTCTCACAAACATGCGTTCAGTAATTATGAACAAGATAATGTTTAACTGAGTTATCGGTCAGTTGTAAAATTGACCGGCCATACGCGCTATAGTATCTCAGTTCGATTGTGTAGGCAATGCACGGTATTTCAGGGTAAGCTCTTGGTTCAGCTAACCTTTATAGAAAACCACGCTGGTCTTCTAAACATTTAATATGAAAAAGCAACATGCGAATTTATTCAAATTCTGGAGTTTGTCAAAGGGAGTTCATTCGATTGAAATAAATTATATTTATCATCATCATCATGAGCCTTACCGGTTGGCATAGGCGATCATGTGCTTCCACAATCTTCTATGCCCCGTCATCGTCTGCTATCACCGCAACGAAGGTTGGCTACCATGGAGCACCATTCTGCTCTGTCTCTTGCTTTAATGGTGCAGGTTGTCATAGGCTGATTTGTCCATCTTTTGATGTTACTCGTCCATGTTAGTCTTGGTCTGCCTCTGCCTCTTCTACCCTGTATTTTCCCTCCAAGATTACTTTTAGTAGGCTGCTGTGTCTTCTATGTTAGTATATTTTACATGACATTAAAATTAGTTTTTGCCATTCCTATTCTTTTGTTTTTACATTATCCACCGGCATCGTACAAAATCTGTTGTTGACTGTTTTCCATGACATGACGCCAAGCTATCTAATATCTTCTCTCTTTGTCGTCCGCGATCTCTCTTTCCTTTTATTTTGCGTTGTAACCAAGCTTTCCTTTCTCATGATGTGCCCGAAAAATGTTGATTGTTTCTTTCTTATGTTTTTAGGTGCCCCGTTTTTGTGCTAGCCTCTTTGAGAATGTCCTAATTGGTCTTTTTAGCTGTCCAGGGAATATTCAACATTCTTCTGAGAAATCCCATCTATGTTGCCTCTTATCGTCTTTTCATTCGTTTGTCTATTGTCCATGATTCGTTTCCCTAGGTCAAATTTGACGTTATATAGCACCGACGAACTCTCTTTCTCACTTCTATTGATACAGATTTGTTGCATAAGACGTTTTACATTTTCTGAAATGCTATGTTGGCCTGAGCTATTCTGCTTTTTATTGCTGTGGTGCATCTTCCATCTGATGTTATTATTGTGCCCAAGTATATGACGCTTTGCACTTTTTTCAGATTTGTCCTGTTTATTTGTATGGTGCATGATGGTGATGCCTTTCACGCCCTACTGATGGTCGTATTCATCGTGGTAATAAAATATTTCAATATCTGTCCTCATTATTGCCTTACATTGACAATTCGTTCCGCAATTAATTTTTACAGCGCCTAGTTTAATAATGGAGTTATAATTTATTATATGTCAATGCTGTAGTTACAGCCGTGATGGATAAAGTGCCCTGGGTAAATTAGCCTGTCATATAACGACCTGTCATATTATGTTTAACAAGAAGCACGCCAATAAGAGAGCCCCCCCCTCCCTCCGAAAAAAGGGGGTTGGGGGAAGGGAGGTCTGTGAATACTTCTGAGAAATTATTGCCGTCATGCTTAATCAACACTTTAAAAATACAAAGAGCTTGAATGAAACCTCAAAATATGTTCACAACAATAAACATCATTTAACCAGGGCTATTAACTTATTTATAAGTCCCAATTCCACCTATCTCTCTCCCCCTCCCACCCTCTCCCTACCTACCTACCTATCCTTGTATCTAGCTATCTCTCTCTCTTTATATAACCCTTCTTTGCTCTCCCGTTTTTCAATCTGTATGTCCCATTCCACCCTGGTTCTTCTCTCTAATACCCAAACAGATAGGGTAAAAATATAGTCGACATGCACTACAAACAACCATGGTCCGTGAGAAATATTGTTACGTCATATTATTATTATCATATATTATATTACATAATATATCATATACTTTAAAAATTGAGTGTTACGTGACATTTGTCAAAGGCGTTTGTAAAGGTTAACAAGTGTGTTGCACTTTAGAAAGTTCTAAAATGCACCGATCCATACATGGATAATAAAAAGCTATACAAATCACAGATCTCAATTTGATCGTATCACAAATGTAAAAGTTCGTAAAAGAATACCAGTAATCTGACTCCATGATGATCACAAGACTAGTGTGGAGAAACGTAAAATTAAATGGTTTGGCCGGGTATCTCGATCGTCTGACCTAGCAAAGATCATTCTACAAGAAACTGTGAAAGGAGGAAGAAGGAGAGATGGACAGAAAAAGATAAAAGAAAATAACATCAAATAATGAACAGATCTCGACTTTGCAGAATACCAAAGAATGAGAAGAAAGTAAGAAGTGGGGCAGGTTGAGGAAGTCTGTCAGTGGTGCACCAACAACCCCCCGAGTTTTGGGATGATAAAGAATAAGCAGACATAAAACACTAGTAGTGCCGCTTAAGCATAATCATACATATGGAAAGGTGTAAGAATCTAAGGGAGACGATCGACAAAATGTCAACATAATTTGTAGCGGCCAGAGTTTCGCGCTGCTGCTCTTGTTCTGACAGAGTTTCTTCCCAATGGCAGTAAAAGGTATACGCAATCTCATATCGTATCCATTACAGCGTGAACACAATCTTTAAACAGATTTCTTTCTGTTGAGCACAAGCTGGCCAGAATGAAACAAACATCTAAAAATGGATTGTGTGGAAATGGAATGTCTCCAGTTTGTGTGTGAGTACGTAAAGCTGGAGAAGGGGAAAGGAGAGAGTGAGAGAAAGAGAGACAAACAGAAATTCTGGCAAAATAAGTAGACAGAATTTCAGCAAGACAGTCGAGCAAGCAGATAGGCAGTTACGCAATAAGAGACTGACAAATAGACAGAGAGAAATGTAGACATAGTAAAGGTTCTTCAATCCCAAACTATCTCATTATCCACATATCTTTGTCTCGCTTCCTCATTTCACCTCTTAAGTTTAAATCTAATCCCTATGTCTTATTATTGTACCACTCAAGTATCCACAATTAAGCAAATAACGTATATAACTAATATTTATTTCTATTCTGCCATTCGAACCAACATTTATATTATACAAATAGTGAAAGATGCTTCTCAATGCGCAAAAAATTGTATTTACATTAAATAGAGAATAAGTTAGTCATTTGACAACACCATCAATTGCGTTTCACATACTAGTTTGCGAACATGTTTTATTTGTTAATATACAAGCAACCAAGCCGAGAGATAACGCCGTTTATGTGTGTTTATATGCAATGTTAGACTACTAATTGTGAAAGTAAAAGAGAATGTGTTTGTTTGCGTGTGTGAAAGAGAGAGAGTGAGAGAGAGAGAGAGAGAGAGAAAGAGAGAGTGCGAATGTTTAGTGTATTTTAACATATCGATTTGACAAACATATGAGAACACTTGAGATCTTTTTGAACTGAAGAAAATAAATAGGAGGACTCATTCTGTAACATGCAATTAAGTAACATACAAATGTCAGGTACTGCATCATCATAATCATATTCTGTTTTCTTGAACAGAGAAAACCACGCGACATGTCTTTTTAAAAAAAAACGCTTTCTTGAAAAAAACGTAATCTGTGTAACGTTTTAAGACGTCATTATGGTGTTGTTTGCTTAATTCTTCAATGGGCGCTCAAAATAGCATTCTCTAGAAACGCAACTCTTTCTCTCTCGCTCTCTCTCTCATCTTAATACACGAAAGAGTTTCAATAGAACATGGCTTTAGTCTGTGGCTTCACTTCACAGCTAAGCTTCCATTATATAAATAGTCATGTCTAAGCTTCCATTACATAAATAGTCATGTCTAAACTTACCTTACATAAAGTCATGTCTAAACTTACCTTACATAAATAGTCATGTCTAAGCTTCCATTACATAAATAGTCATGTCTAAACTTACCTTACATAAATAGTCATGTCTAAACTTACCTTACATAAATGGTCATGTCTAAACTTACCTTACATAAATGGTCATGTCTAAAGTGCATATACTACAAGTCATCATCCAGATGTGCATGCAGCTAATGAGAGATTGCATATAACAGCAGCTAAATTGTATTCACATATGTAATTTCACAAACTACGTTTTTCATCAATCCTGCAGACAAATATCCCCCCCCCCCCCCAAGTAGTATACAAGGGTCCATTTGATATTATTATTTAGGCGCTAAATTAACAAAGATATATAGTAGGCGCGCGGCGCGCCTAATGTACACGCTAGGCAGGGGGAGTTGACCGTGACATTTCGTGGCCGGATGTTGACCGCTAGTCCAGGTCAGGTGCTCCGTATTTTTAAAATTCCGAATTATTTTAAAAAAAACAGTCTCCATCTGATTTCGAACACGGGTCTACGGCGTGCCAAGCCAGACACTTACCACTATGCTACAGGCGATCACAGAATTAGAGGCTGAATGAGACAGGTGAATCGTGACGCTTTTGTTGGTGCCTGACAGCTAGCTAGCAGTAGAGAAAGATTGACCCGCATTTAGGCGCTAAATTAACAAAGATATATAGGGCGGCGCCCCGCGCGCATAACGCGTGCGGCGCAGGGGGAGTTAACCGTGACATTTCGTGTCGGGATGCCTTGTGACCTCTCGTTGACCCCTCAACCTCTCGGCGCCATGGTCGGGGTGAGCTTGCGCAGTGGGGGACCTGTTATGATCAAAGACCCTATTTCTCTGTGAAATTTCTCACTTGGGTAACTTAAGCTGGTCTAGCCGTCTAACAGAGAGACAGTAAATTAATGTACTTTTGATATTCTATTACTGTTGTGTTTTTTTTGTAGTGGTTGTAGTAATAGTAGTAGTAGTTAAAGTCGTTATTGAAGTTGTACAACTAGTGTGACTTGTATTTTGTAGAGTGATAACAGACAAGTGGGGGCTATGCCTTTTTTTTCATGTATAGTAGAGAGACGGTAGAGTCTTATAGTTATTTTTATGCATGACAACTTTAATGTATCTATGAAATTCATTTTGAAATTAATGGAAACATACAACTTACTCAGGGCTTGGCCAACTAACAGCAACGGTCTTGCTAATATATTTAACCCGTGGAAACATCAGCATCATGAGACTTATTAATGTCCAAATTGACCGCTTGTTCATAACACGGATACGACAGCGATGATGACTTTAACGGGGACACAATCAAAGATCCCGTGGGTTTTGTTTTAGTCGATGACAACTTTTGAAATAGTAGCTGACAACTTTTGTATTAGCAGATGACAGCTTTCAATGACTGTTTACATGCTATGTCATTGTAGCAGTCATGTATGTCATGTCGAGGTAGTAGACACTATGTCATGTCATTGTTACAGTCATGTCAATGTAACAGTCATTTCGTTGTAATAGTCATCTCGTTGTAACAATCACGTGTGTCATGTCGTTTTATCAGAGACGTATGGTATGTCGTTGTAACAGTCATTTCGTTGTAATATTCATCTCGTTGTAACAGTCACGTATGTCATATCGTTTTATCAGACACGTATGGTATGTCGTTGTAACAGACATGTTGTTGTATCAGTCATGTCGATGTAGTAGACACGTATGCCATGTCATTGTAACAGTCATGTCAATGTAACAGTCATGTCAATGTAACAGTCATTTCGTTGTAATAGTCATCTCGTTGTAACAGTCACGTATGGCATGTCGTTCTATCAGACACGTATGGTATGTCGTTGTAACAGACATGTCGTTGTATCAGTCATGTCGATGTAGTAGACACGTATGTCATGTCATTGTAACAGTCATATCAATGTAACAGTCATGTCAATGTAACAGTCATTTCGTTGTAATAGTCATCTCGTTGTAACAGTGACAGATGTCAGGTCGTTTTATCAGACACGTATGGTATGTCGTTGTAACAGACATGTCGTTGTATCAGTCATGTTGATGTAGTAGACGCGTATGTCATGTCAATGTAACAGTCATGTCAATGTAACAGTCTTGTCAATGTAACACTCATTTCGTTGTAATAGTCATCTCGTTGTAACAGGCACGTATATCATGTCGTTTTATCAGAGACGTATGTCATGTCGTTTTATCAGAGACGTATGGTATGTCGTTGTAACAGACATGTCGTTGTATCAGTCACATCGATGTAGTAGACACGTATGTCATGTCATTGTAACAGTCATGTCAATGTAACAGTCATTTCGTTGTAATAGTCATCTCGTTGTAACAGTCACGTATGTCATGTCGTTTTATCAGAGACGTATGGTATGTCGTTGTAACAGTCATGTCGTTGTATCAGTCATGTCGATGTAGTAGACACGTATGTCATGTCATTGTAACAGTCATGTCAATGTAACAGTCATTTCGTTGTAATAGTCATCTCGTTGTAACAGACACGTATGTCATGTCGTTTTATCAGACACGTATGGTATGTCGTTATAACAGACATGTCGTTGTATCAGTCATGTCGATGTAGTAGACACGTATGTCATGTCATGGTAACAGTCATGTCAATGTAACAGTCATTTCGTTGTAATAGTCATCTCGTTGTAACAGTCACGTATGACATGTCGTTTTATGATACACGTATGGTATGTCGTTGTAACAGTCATGTAAATGTAACAGTCATTTTATTGTAATAGTCATCTCGTTGTAACAGTCACGTATGTCATGTCGTTTTCTCAGAGACGTATGGTATGTCGTTGTAACAGACATGACGTTGTATCAGTCATGTCGATGTAGTAGACACATATGTCATGTCATTGTAACAGTCATGCCAATGTAACAGTCATTTCGTTGTAATAGTCATCTCGATGTAACAGACACGTATGTCATGTCATTGTAACAGTCATGTCAATGTAACAGTAATTTCATTGTAATAGTCATCTCGTTGTAACAGTCACGTATGTCATGTCGTTTTATCAGAGACGTATGGTATGTCGTTGTAACAGACATGTCGTTGCATCAGTCATGTCGATGTAGTAGACACGTATGTCGTGTCGTTGTAACAGACACGTATGTTATGTCGTTGTAACAGACATGTCGTTGTATCAGCATGTCGATGTAGTAGACACGTATGTCATGTCATTGTAACTGTCATGTCAATGTAACAGTCATTTCGTTGTAATAGGCATCTCGTTGTAACAGTCACGTATGTCATGTCGTTTTATCAGAGACGTATGGCATGTCGTTGTAACAGTCATGTCGTTGTATCAGTCATGTCGATGTAGTAGACACGTATGTCAGGTCATTGTAACAGTCATGTCAATGTATCAGTCATTTCGTTGTAATAGTCATCTCGTTGTAACAGACACGTATGTCATGTCGTTTTATCAGACACGTATGGTATGTCGTTGTAACAGACATGTCGTTGTATCAGTCATGTCGATGTAGTAGACACGTATGTCATGTCATGGTAACAGTCATGTCAATGTAACAGTCATGTCAATGTAACAGTCATTTCGTTGTAATAGTCATCTCGTTGGAACAGTCACGTATGTCATGTCGTTTTATCAGACACGTATGGTATGTCGTTGTAACAGACATGTCGTTGTATCAGTCATGTCGATGTAGTAGACACGTATGGCATGTCATTGTAACAGGCATGTCAATGTAACAGTCATGTCAATGTAACAGTCATTTTATTGTAATAGGCATCTCGTTGTAACAGTCACGTATGTCATGTCGTTTTATCAGAGACGTATGGTATGTCGTTGTAACAGACATGTCGTTGTATCAGTCATGTCGATGTAGTAGACACGTATGTCATGTCATTGTAACAGTCATGTCAATGTAACAGTCATTTCGTTGTAATAGTCATCTCGATGTAACAGACACGTATGTCATGTCATTGTAACAGTCATGTCAATGTAACAATCATTTCATTGTAATAGTCATCTCGTTGTAACAGTCACGTATGTCATGTCGTTTTATCAGAGACGTATGGTATGTCGTTGTAACAGACATGTCGTTGCATCAGTCATGTCGATGTAGTAGACACGTATGTCATGTCGTTGTAACAGACACATATGTTATGTCGTTGTAACAGACATGTCGTTGTATCAGGCATGTCGATGTAGTAGACACGTATGTCATGTCATTGTAACAGGCATGTCAATGTAACAGTCATGACAATGTAACAGGCATTTCGTTGTAATAGTCATCTCGTTGTAACAGTCACGTATGTCATGTCGTTTTATCAGACACGTATGGTATATCGTTGTAACAGACATGTCGTTGTATCAGTCATGTCGATGTAGTAGACACGTATGGCATGTCATTGTAACAGTCATGTAAATGTAACAGTCATGTAAATGTAACAGTCATGTCAATGTAACAGTCATTTCGTTGTAATAGTCATCTCGTTGTAACAGTCACGTATGTCATGTTGTTTTATCAGAGACGTATGGTATGTCGTTGTAACAGACATGTCGTTGTATCAGGCATGTCGATGTAGTAGACACGTATGTCATGTCATTGTAACAGTCATGTCAATGTAACAGGCATTTCGTTGTAATAGTCATCTCGTTGTAACAGACACATATGTCATGTCGTTTATCAGACACGTATGGTATGTCGTTGTAACAGACATGTCGTTGTATCAGTCATGTCGATGTAGTATACACGTATGTCATGTCATTGTAACAGTCATGTCAATGTAACCGTCATGTCAATGTAACAGTCATTTCGTTGTAATAGTCATCTCGTTGTAACAGTCACAGATGTCAGGTCGTTTTATCAGACACGTATGGTATGTCGTTGTAACAGACATGTCGTTGTATCAGTCATGTCGATGTAGTAGACACGTATGTCATGTCATTGTAACAGTCATGTCAATGTAACAGTCATGTCAATGTAACAGTCATTTCGTTGTAATAGTCATCTCGTTGTAACAGTCACGTATGTCATGTCGTTTTATCAGAGACGTATGGTATGTCGTTGTAACAGACATGTCGTTGTATCAGTCATATCGATGTAGTAGACACGTATGCCATGTCATTGTAACAGTCATGTCAATGTAACAGTCATTTCGCTGTAATAGTCATCTCGTTGTAACAGACACGTTGGTCACCAGTACAATGAGTATTCTGTTATTGGATCATAGGTCACAATCTATTTTTAGTAACTAATCAGGTATTGCATCAGAGATCAAAATCTATTTTTAGTAACTCAACATCCCCATTATAAGGGAACTGAGTAACACCATCTTTTTTTTTTTGCTCCAGCTTTGAAATCTGAAATTTTCACAAAAAGAGATGGTGTTACTCAGTACCCTTATAATGAGGATGTTGAGTTACTAAAAATAGATTTTGATCTCTGATGCAATACCTGATTAGTTACTAAAAATAGATTGTGATCTATGATCCAATAACAGAATTGTCATTGTACTGGTGACCAACGTGTCTGTTACAACGAGATGACTATTACAGCGAAATGACTGTTACATTGACATGACTGTTACAATGACATGGCATACGTGTCTACTACATCGGTATGACTGATACAACGACATGTCTGTTACAACGACATACCATACGTCTCTGATAAAACGACATGACATACGTGACTGTTACAACGAGATGACTATTACAACGAAATGACTGTTACATTGACATGACTGTTACATTGACATGACTGTTACAATGACATGGCATACGTGTCTACTACATCGGTATGACTGATACAACGACATGTCTGTTACAACGACATACCATACGTCTCTGATAAAACGACATGACATACGTGACTGTTACAACGAGATGACTATTACAACGAAATGACTGTTACATTGACATGACTGTTACATTGACATGACTGTTACAATGACATGCCATACGTGTCTACTACATCGACATGACTGATACAACGACATGGCTGTTACAACGACATACCATACGTGACTGATAAAACGACCTGACATCTGTGACTGTAACAACGAGATGACTATTACAACGAAATGACTGTTACATTGACATGACTGTTACATTGACATGACTGTTACAATGACATGCCATACGTGTCTACTACATCGACATGACTGATACAACGACATGGCTGTTACAACGACATACCATACGTGACTGATAAAACGACCTGACATCTGTGACTGTAACAACGAGATGACTATTACAACGAAATGACTGTTACATTGACATGACTGTTACATTGACATGACTGTTACAATGACATGACATACGTGTATACTACATCGACATGACTGATACAACGACATGTCTGTTACAACGACATACCATACGTGTCTGATAAACGACATGACATAAGTGTCTGTTACAACGAGATGACTATTACAACGAAATGACTGTTACATTGACATGACTGTTACAATGACATGACATACGTGTCTACTACATCGACATGCCTGATACAACGACATGTCTGTTACAACGACATACCATACGTCTCTGATAAAACAACATGACATACGTGACTGTTACAACGAGATGACTATTACAACGAAATGACTGTTACATTGACATGACTGTTACATTGACATGACTGTTACAATGACATGTCATACGTGTCTACTACATCGACATGACTGATACAACGACATGTCTGTTACAACGATATACCATACGTGTCTGATAAAACGACATGACATACGTGACTGTTACAACGAGATGACTATTACAACGAAATGCCTGTTACATTGTCATGACTGTTACATTGACATGCCTGTTACAATGACATGACATACGTGTCTACTACATCGACATGCCTGATACAACGACATGTCTGTTACAACGACATAACATATGTGTCTGTTACAACGACATGACATACGTGTCTACTACATCGACATGACTGATGCAACGACATGTCTGTTACAACGACATACCATACGTCTCTGATAAAACGACATGACATACGTGACTGTTACAACGAGATGACTATTACAATGAAATGATTGTTACATTGACATGACTGTTACAATGACATGACATACGTGTCTGTTACATCGAGATGACTATTACAACGAAATGACTGTTACATTGACATGACTGTTACAATGACATGACATACGTGTCTACTACATCGACATGACTGATACAACGACATGTCTGTTACAACGACATACCATACGTCTCTGATAAAACGACATGACATACGTGACTGTTACAACGAGATGCCTATTACAATAAAATGACTGTTACATTGACATGACTGTTACATTGACATGCCTGTTACAATGACATGCCATACGTGTCTACTACATCGACATGACTGATACAACGACATGTCTGTTACAACGACATACCATACGTGTCTGATAAAACGACATGACATACGTGACTGTTACAACGAGATGACTATTACAACGAAATGACTGTTACATTGACATGACTGTTACATTGACATGACTGTTACCATGACATGACATACGTGTCTACTACATCGACATGACTGATACAACGACATGTCTGTTACAACGACATACCATACGTGTCTGATAAAACGACATGACATACGTGTCTGTTACAACGAGATGACTATTACAACGAAATGACTGATACATTGACATGACTGTTACAATGACATGAAATACGTGTCTACTACATCGACATGACTGATACAACGACATGACTGTTACAACGACATGCCATACGTCTCTGATAAAACGACATGACATACGTGACTGTTACAACGAGATGACTATTACAACGAAATGACTGTTACATTGACATGACAGTTACAATGACATGACATACGTGTCTACTACATCGACATGCTGATACAACGACATGTCTGTTACAACGACATAACATACGTGTCTGTTACAACGACACGACATACGTGTCTACTACATCGACATGACTGATGCAACGACATGTCTGTTACAACGACATACCATACGTCTCTGATAAAACGACATGACATACGTGACTGTTACAACGAGATGACTATTACAATGAAATTACTGTTACATTGACATGACTGTTACAATGACATGACATACGTGTCTGTTACATCGAGATGACTATTACAACGAAATGACTGTTACATTGGCATGACTGTTACAATGACATGACATATGTGTCTACTACATCGACATGACTGATACAACGTCATGTCTGTTACAACGACATACCATACGTCTCTGAGAAAACGACATGACATACGTGACTGTTACAACGAGATGACTATTACAACGAAATGACTGTTACATTGACATGACTGTTACAATGACATGCCATACGTGTCTACTACATCGACATGACTGATACAACGACATGTCTGTTACAACGACATACCATACGTGTATCATAAAACGACATGTCATACGTGACTGTTACAACGAGATGACTATTACAACGAAATGACTGTTACATTGACATGACTGTTACATTGACATGACTGTTACCATGACATGACATACGTGTCTACTACATCGACATGACTGATACAACGACATGTCTGTTATAACGACATACCATACGTGTCTGATAAAACGACATGACATACGTGTCTGTTACAACGAGATGACTATTACAACGAAATGACTGTTACATTGACATGACTGTTACAATGACATGACATACGTGTCTACTACATCGACATGACTGATACAACGACATGACTGTTACATCGACATACCATACGTCTCTGATAAAACGACATGACATACGTGACTGTTACAACGAGATGACTATTACAACGAAATGACTGTTACATTGACATGACTGTTACAATGACATGACATACGTGTCTACTACATCGATGTGACTGATACAACGACATGTCTGTTACAACGACATACCATACGTCTCTGATAAAACGACATGACATACGTCTCTGATAAAACGACATGATATACGTGCCTGTTACAACGAGATGACTATTACAACGAAATGAGTGTTACATTGACAAGACTGTTACATTGACATGACTGTTACATTGACATGACATACGCGTCTACTACATCAACATGACTGATACAACGACATGTCTGTTACAACGACATACCATACGTGTCTGATAAAACGACCTGACATCTGTCACTGTTACAACGAGATGACTATTACAACGAAATGACTGTTACATTGACATGACTGTTACATTGATATGACTGTTACAATGACATGACATACGTGTCTACT
Source organism: Megaustenia siamemsis (assembly GCA_032433765.1). NCBI lineage: Eukaryota > Metazoa > Mollusca > Gastropoda > Stylommatophora > Ariophantidae > Megaustenia > Megaustenia siamemsis. Next base: position 37,358,288 of record JAVIAB010000092.1, read on the forward strand.
ACATCGACATGACTGATACAACGACATGTCTGTTACAACGACATACCATACGTGTCTGATAGAACGACATGCCATACGTGACTGTTACAACGAGATGACTATTACAACGAAATGACTGTTACATTGACATGACTGTTACATTGACATGACTGTTACAATGACATGGCATACGTGTCTACTACATCGACATGACTGATACAACAACATGTCTGTTACAACGACATACCATACGTGTCTGATAAAACGATATGACATACGTGACTGTTACAACGAGATGAATATTACAACGAAATGACTGTTACAACGACATACCATACGTCTCTGACAAAACGACATGACACACGTGACTGTTACAACGAGATGACTATTACAACGAAATGACTGTTACATTGACATGACTGTAACAATGACATGACATAGTGTCTACTACCTCGACATGACATACATGACTGCTACAATGACATAGCATGTAAACAGTCATTGAAAGCTGTCATCTGCTAATACAAAAGTTGTCAGCTACTATTTCAAAAGTTGTCATCGACTAAAACAAAACCCACGGGATCTTTGATTGTGTCCCCGTTAAAGTCATCATCGCTGTCGTATCCGTGTTATGAACAAGCGGTCAATTTGGACATTAATAAGTCTCATGATGCTGATGTTTCCACGGGTTAAATATATTAGCAAGACCGTTGCTGTTAGTTGGCCAAGCCCTGAGTAAGTTGTATGTTTCCATTAATTTCAAAATGAATTTCATAGATACATTAAAGTTGTCATGCATAAAAATAACTATAAGACTCTACCGTCTCTCTACTATACATGAAAAAAGGCATAGCCCCCACTTGTCTGTTATAACTCTACAAAATACAAGTCACACTAGTTGTACAACTTCAATAACGACTTTAACTACTACTACTATTACTACAACCACTACAAAAAAAACACAACAGTAATAGAATATCAAAAGTACATTAATTTACTGTCTCTCTGTTAGACGGCTAGACCAGCTTAAGTTACCCAAGTGAGAAATTTCACAGAGAAATAGGGTCTTTGATCATAACAGGTCCCCCACTGCGCAAGCTCACCCCGACCATGGCGCCGAGAGGTTGAGAGGTCAACGAGAGGTCACAAGGCATCCCGACACGAAATGTCACGGTTAACTCCCCCTGCGCCGCACGCGTTATGCGCGCGGGGCGCCGCCCTATATATCTTTGTTAATTTAGCGCCTAAATGCGGGTCAATCTTTCTCTACTGCTAGCTAGCTGTCAGGCACCAACAAAAGCGTCACGATTCACCTGTCTCATTCAGCCTCTAATTCTGTGATCGCCTGTAGCATAGTGGTAAGTGTCTGGCTTGGCACGCCGTAGACCCGTGTTCGAAATCAGATGGAGACTGTTTTTTTTAAATAATTCGGAATTTTAAAAATACGGAGCACCTGACCTGGACTAGCGGTCAACATCCGGCCACGAAATGTCACGGTCAACTCCCCCTGCCTAGCGTGTACATTAGGCGCGCCGCGCGCCTACTATATATCTTTGTTAATTTAGCGCCTAATAATATCAAATGGACCCTGTATACTACTCCCCCATCCCCCCCTTTTCCCCCACACAACTCTGATGCAGTCAGCTGCTGGCTGTGAAACGTACTCTGCATTAATTGATAGGCATCTCTGCAAGAAATAACACAGGCATGTGTCAATGGTTAAATTATCATTCTGTCGTTACTTGGGTGCGTAGATTGAACAAATAGATACAAGTACATATACTCGGCAAGCGAACATTCACTTTTGGCTTCGTTCGCTTTAAAAAAGAAAAATGGAAAAGATCGAGATGAAAAAGAAAAAAAAAGAAGAGCTTTATGTACATTATACTACAAGGAAACGGGTTTCCTGAATCCTTCAACTATCATACATTATCTAGGCGGTTAATTCACTTAACACAAGGATGTCAACCCATCTACAGCCCTTCTTTAGTGGCCTTTTACAATATGTTGTAGATGGCATTGAGCCGGCTCTTGATACCAGTAGAGGTAAACAAAGGACGCGTGCTGAAGCATTTTCTTCCCCTCAAGAAAGATACAATCTTAATATTTCTACATTAAAAGATCTGCACCATTTCTGGCCTTAAACAGCAGCGTTGTTGGATTGGTCAGTTACTCCTAGGAAAATGTTAGAGCAAGGATAAGTGAACCAAAACTTATCAAGATCATAATCCACTTTCCCGTAGCGAGGCTGGAAAAACATTGATCAGTATGTACAAATGAGTAGCGATCATAGAGGAAATGTAGTCAGATTTTGTTTCCACAAACTCCTCGCTGAAGACGGATGAGAGGAGCTAAAAGGCGAAAAGTATCGAAGTTTGCAGTAAGCGACAGCACGAAGCACTCTAGTCCCAGTAACGACCTCTTAGTGGTGGGTGAAGAAGAGTAGTAGTCGTGGAGAGAACGCAAAGAAATATCTCTTCCGGTTTATTTTTCTCCTCGTAAATAATATTCACAGCATGATCTCTCGTGACAGCATAATGTAGGGAGAGAGAGAAAAAAAAAGGGAAACACATCACGGCTTAGTTCACGATCCTACATAGATCCCTATTACATCATGACAACTGTGTGCTGATACAAAGGTACACTTTCACCTGCTGCATGAGCAAATTTAAGTGAAAGCAAACAATGGAACCGCACCAAAAAAAAAAACACGCGCACGCACGCACGCACGCACACACACACACACACAAAGAGAGTGACACATACGGAAGGCCATAAAGAGAAATAGCTTGAGTAAAGACTGACACGTACTGATACATACGTTAGATTAGAACAGACGGACGGAACAGATAGATAAACATACAGGAGGATATAGAGAATCAGGGCGGGCAGAGAAACAGATGAACGGGACCAGAAAGACGTACAGGCAGACTGACAGGACATGACTAGACAGATATGAAAGAAAGAAACAAAGGAAGGAAGGAAGGAAGGAAGGAAGGAAGGAAGGAAGGAAGGAAGGAAGGGAGGGAGGAAGGAAGGAAGGAAGGAAGGAAGGAAGGAAGGAAGGAAGGAAGGGAGGGAGGAAGGAAGGAAGGAAGGAAGGAAGGAAGGAAGGAAGGAAGGAAGGAAGGAAGGAAGGAAGGAAGGAAGGAAAGGAGGTAGTGACAGACAGATAGCTAGATATAAGCTGGCAGACAGCCTGCTGAAATCCTATAAGATAGACCTGGGGGAAAAAATAATATGGAAAAATAGTTAAAACAATAACAAACTCAAGCAAATAAGTTATCCCTCAGCAACAATGGAAAAACGTGTACTTATTATGCTGAACAAAAATAAAACATTTACCTTACGGCAAGAAAACCCAATGAAACCTTCACCTGCATTCTGTACATTTTCTAATGTCAATTTTAGCCTGACGGTTGAGTGCTGCAAATCAGATTATAAGCTAAGTTACCTATCGATTTTTAGCGCTGTCTACCAGTCAATTTCTGGGACCAGCCGGAAACTACAGGACATCCAATCATTTCCGGGTATCCGTTCTTAAATTCTATGTTGTCAATTCATGTGTATGTGTAACATCTCATCTACGGTATATGCAAGTTAATAATTTCGATATAGTATTGATCAATTGCTAACAGATTAGTTGTCACAAAGACCAACATACTACTAAAATGAACAGGGTATAATTAGAATGATGGTGAGATAGGGGGAAGTTAGAGAGAGCAACTAAGAGAGAACAGACGGAGGCAAGAATGAAGAGAGGCAGATGGGAGGGAGAGAGAAACACACAGAGAGAGAGAGAGAGAGAGAGAGAGAGAGAGAGAGAATACGAATGAGAAAATGAAGGAGAAATTACTATGGAACAAAATAACAGAACTATTAGTATTATATTACAAATGATTGTTTCAGGTTGATAAAACTGAGTTAACCATTAAATTATTATTCCATATTCGTGTTATTTATATTACATATTTGTTTTATTCGCACCTCGGTGTGAGCACGTACTACGCAAGAGCACATAAATGCTTAGGATCTACCAGTTAAGTGTTTGTAATGTCAATGTACATAAACTTCGGTCCGTGGTTTCAGATGGTGTTAATGACAATGTTGTTACATGCGACTGTTGTACTGGTTGCGGTAATTATCTACGCTTCTCTGCTGATGTTCATGCTCACCAGAATGATGAAATGTATCGATTTTATAATTGGACCTCTATTATACCTTGGTTAGCTGCTAATCACAATTCGATCACTGTTACCGTGTTCTAGATTTGTCATAACCTGTGCTCCAGTTTGTTTCCTCTTCTAACATTTAATATAAACTTATCATCTAATCTTCTACAGAGAAAATAACAGTTAAGACAGTAAGGCATGGTTCCCCCCCCCCCCCCCCCTCTTTGCGGTACAGGACTTTTTGCCTTGCCAAGTATGGCACAGCGGCTTCCTTTATGAATAGTAAATCAGGCTTGTTATGTGCAAACAGAGCTTCCTGTAAGGAGCACAGCTTTATGTCATGTATGAAAAACAGCATTTTATTACGTACAGCAGACAATTATTTTTAGTCATGCGTGGCACAGTGCTTGCTTGTCACGTGCGGAATATGACTTTTCAGTTGTGAATAATGGCACAGTGCTTAGTTGTCAAGTTTGTAATTTGACATTTTATTCGTGCATACCGCAGCGCTCAATTGCCACGTGCGTAAAATGACTTCTTTAGTTGTGCATGGCACATTACTCAATTGTCTCGTCATAATATGCCATTTTTAGTCATGAGTTACCCAGTGTCCAGTTGTCATATACAGACAGTACACAACTTTGTTTAGCCGCGCATGGCACAGTGCTCGATAGTCACATAGAGTACACACCTGTTCTTTAGTCGTGCATTGACCAGTACTCAACTGTTATAAATAGCACATATCCTATTTGTCATATACGTCATATATCTTTTCTATCATTTAAGGCACACATCTGATTTGTTACATGCAGTTCATACCTTTTTCTGTAGTGTATGATTTATGGTTTGGTTCTTTGGTTACGAAAGGCACCGGTATCACTGCAAACGAATTAAAATTCATAATTGCTCAACTGACCGTGCCAGTGGAATCATCCGAATTACTAACTCATCTCCCAAACAAAGAAAGGTAGATGTAATGCCCATCACAGCAGTCTCAGCATACGCCAAAAGACATAAGGCGAAACCGCACAGAAAGTGAACACAGCCAACTGTTCCCTGTCATACGATACCATCATTCATCGTAAAGAATCGGAATATCGAAACATGATCAAAGCGGATGAAACACACAGCTTACGGTGTGCACAGAGCACCTAACTCAGTAGCTCCTGCAACAAACCAGACTTGGAATATGAGGAAATTGCAACAAGGAACATCTTCATACATAGCCTTAAATGGTTCCTGCCGCCTATCCACCATATTGACCGGAAGTTCACGTCCTCCTGGAAATGATGATCGTCATATTTTTTTTAATGTATAGCGCTTGGTGAAGTTAGGACATCGTTTTTGACTCAAATTCCGAACATATAAAACACAATCATCGGATTATCCCCGTCGCACATCAAACAACAGACCGTAAGATTAACGTATGGCCGGTCTAGGGATATACGATGAGCCATTATGATGAAGTAACACACTTAACAATGGCTGCGCCCATAGATTCCTGATTACTCTAGTGAATGTAGCCTACAACGAACGAAACACGGTGCAAATTCCCTAGAGAAATAAAACTTCGGCTGACTTGACGGAGCAATCCATATTAATGAGTTGTAACACGTAAATGACTTGCGTCAAACAATTCCAACAACGATCAGTATACAGCACTCAATGTGACGTAAACCGCAGATCAACTCTAGACGGTGGAAGGTTGCATTCACAACACTTGATTTGTCAAAAAGGAATATTGCCGTGCGTACTACTCCGCTTCATCGGCGCAGATGTGTTAAGTAGAACATAATTTTGAAGTTAACGCAGAAAATTGCAATGGAGAGCCGAAATTAATCAGACCCCAAATGCAACTTCAGCAGCGATCGAGAGAACGTGAACTAGTTCGACCATCTTGGAAACGTAAGTCGTATATTATATATATATATATATATATATATATATATATATATATATATATATATAATCAGCCATATACGACGATACCCTCGCAGTCACAGAGTTCATATGTCATATTATAGGCATATACATTTTCTTTCATGATGATGGCAGAAAGTTCATTTGTCACATATAGTACATACCTAACTTTCTTGTTGTGCATGACAACAAGGATTTCGTAAATCATATACGATAAATATGTTCTTTGTCACGTATGACGATGGTACAGAACTCATTTTGTCGTGTGGTGCACATAACTATTTTGCGATGTTTGTCTCAGTGCCAACAGATATGTACTTATGATGACAGAAAACTGTCTTTACAGAGCTTCTGAGCAGGAGGTAACACCCCCCACCCCGGGTCAGGCAAGAGTTTCGGCCCTGACACTCCAGATGGCGGAGTTGTGCTTACCTGGGTCATGAAATCCAGGTGCCAGCTTCCTGCAACATTTGGACCTGAAAGTTCACAATATGTTGCGCATACGATAGAAAAGACTCTGGTCTACACTAAACATCTCATGTAATCTACTGTACATACCCAGTCGCACAATACGTATTTTGAGCAGGTTGTTGTTTCTTGTGTCGTTATTAACCTTTAGTGTCGATCAGTATTTATTTATGACCTTTCAATGGAATGACTTTTCTTTAAAGAAACTTTATTTTACCTACCAAAACACACTTCAGATATTATTGCTCAAACATTTTTGTGCACATTTATTTTGTACAATAAGCAGTCAAATGCAGCATCAAAACAAACAATGGCTGTAGATTTAAGTCTGCGGTTTCAGTTTTACTTTTTCTTTATGACTGCATTTGATTTAGTTAACTCTTTTGTGAGCACTTAGGATTTTTTTTTCTGCTGCGATCCGCATAGCAATCGTTTCAAGAGGAGGCGAGAGGTGTTAGATAAATATATATATATACATATTATGGCATTTCCCAGGATCTGTCACTAAGTTTGTGTTGGAGTGTGGGAGGGAGTGAGAGATAGAGAGAGAGAAAAGAATCCACATGTCTCAGAGCAACCGCCGCGTGCCGTGTATGGATCAATTTCACTCCCGACAGGAAAAAATAACACAGATCTTACCAATGACTGAACCTGCTTTCAGTTAATTGAAAGAAATGTCTGGTCCATTCCGATGTCCCCTACTGATAAGGGCTGATATTCATATGGTTTTATAACCTATTACCGGTGTTTCATACAAACCATTACTATTTATGATTCGTTGAATTCTCTTTTAGTTTCATCACTTTTATAACTAAAGAGGAATTTTAAAAAAAAAACGTACACTAGAATGACACCAGCAGTTTTGATATTAAATGCCAATATAGTTTCCCAGTCCCTTTTATGTTAATTAACATCTCGTAAATTCAGTTTATAATATGTCGCCTGCCTGTTACATACAGTTTTTTTTTTTTTATGTTAAATCTTCAGCAATTATGTTTTAAAGCTCAAGATAACAAATGATTATTTACAATTACATTTTTCTTTCGAGGCTTTTCACATGACACGGCAGTTTGTCGACGCCATCTTAGCTATTTTGCTCTATTACTTATTTCAGAAATACATTCTGCATGTGGCTCTTCTATGTTCCATGAAAGTTGATTACAAGAAAGTATAGTTTAAGTTGTAGTAGATTTTGTTGTTTGTTGAGATTGAGCCTTTCACACTAGAAAGAGCTAAATTAGTCAACCTTTGAATGCCTCTTTTACTCAACATGTACTTACTAAAGTATCACTAGCACAAACTTTCTTCTTCTTCCAATACCGCTAGGGCCGTTGAGGGACTACTGCCACATTCCATAAAACTGGATGTCGGTGGATCGTTACTGACAGGCTTCACAACTTGGGGTAGTTGCAGTGCTAATAACAGACATCTCCAATCTGAGGGTTAATGAGGCAGTACTGACAAACTTCTGAAACTGAGGTTGTTGGGGCACTACAGACAGACTTCATTAACCTAATGTTATTGGAGCACTACTGACAGACTTCATTAACCTGGGGTTCTTGTAGCACTACTGATAGACTTCATGAATCTGAGGTTATTGGGGCACTACTGACAGACTTCATTAACCTGAAGTTATTGGGGCACTACTGACAGACTTCATTAACCTGAAGTTATTGGGGCACTACTGACATACTTCATTAACCTGGGGTTCTTGGGGCACTACTGACAGACTTCATTAACCTGGGGTTCTTGGGGCACTACTGACAGACTTCATTAACCTGAGGTTCTTGGGGCACTACTGACAGATTTTATTAACCTGAGGTTGATGGGACACTACTGTCATACTCCATTAACCTGATGTTATTGGGGTACTATTGACATACTTCATTAACCTGAGTTTCTAGTTGCACTACTGACATACTTCATGAGAATCTGAGGTTATTGGGGTACTACTGACAAACTTCATGAGAATCTGAGGTTATTGGGGTACTATTGACAGACTTCATGAGAATCTGAGGTAATTAGGGTACTACTGGCATACTTCATGAGAATCTGAGGTAATTAGGGTACTATTGACATACTTCATTAACCTGAGTTTCTAGTTGCACTACTGACATACTTCATGAGAATCTGAGGTTATTGGGGTACTACTGACAAACTTCATGAGAATCTGAGGTTATTGGGGTACTATTGACAGACTTCATGAGAATCTGAGGTAATTAGGGTACTACTGGCATACTTCATGAGAATCTGAGGTAATTAGGGTACTACTGGCATACTTCATGAGAATCTGAGGTTATTAGGGTACTACTGACAGACTTCATGAGAATCTGAGGTTATTAGGGTACTACTGACAGACTTCATGAGAATCTGAGGTTATTAGGGTACTACTGACAGACTTCATGACAATCTGAGGTTATTAGGGTACTACTGACAGACTTCATGAGAATCTGAGGTTATTAGGGTACTACTGACAGACTTCATGACAATCTGAGGTTATTGGGCACTACTGACAGACTTCATGAGAATCTGAGGTTCTTGGGGTACTACTGACATACTTCATTAACCTGAGGTTCTTGGGGTACTACTGACATACTTCATTAACCTGAGGTTCTTGGGCACTACTGACAGACTTCATGAGAATCTGAGGTTATTGGGGCACAACTGACAGACTTCATTAACCTGAAGTTATTGGGGCACTACTGACAGACTTTATTAACCTGAGGCTTGGGGACTACTGACAGACTTCATTAACCCGAGGTTATTGGGGCACTACTGACAGACTTCATTAACCTGAAGTTATTGGGGCACTACTGACAGACTTCATTAACCTGAGGTTCTTGGGGCACTACTGACAGACTTCATTAACCCGAGGTTATTGGGGCACTACTGACAGACTTCATTAACCCGAGGTTATTGGGACACTACTGACAGACTTCATGAATCTGAGGTTATTGGGACACTACTGACAGACTTCATGAATTGAGGTTGTTGGGACACTACTGACAGACTTCATGAATTTGAGGTTGTTGGGCACTACTGACAGACTTCATGAATCTGAGGTTATTGGGACACTACTGACAGACTTCATGAATCTGAGGTTATTGGGACACTACTGACAGACTTCATGAATGTGAGTTATTGTAGCACTATTGACAGACTTCATGAATCTGAGATTATTGGGGCACTACTGACAGACTTCATGAACCTGAGGTTATTTGGGGCACTAATGACAGACTTCATGAATGTGATGTTATTGTAGCACTATTGACAGACTTCATGAATCTGAGATTATTGGGGCACTACTGACAGACTTCATGAACCTGAGGTTATTTGGGCACTAATGACAGAATTCATGAACCTGATGTTGTTGGGGCCGTACTGACAATATTCATATAAACTTTCTCTATTGATCACTATCCTAAGTAATTTCTATGGGACTGCGATGCCGACACCTAATTGTCCTTCGATGCTATATTCCATCTCTTTCTCTGTCGATCGCTCATTCTTCCTCCTCTCACCTTCCATGAAGAATAGTCTTTGCCAGGCCAAATGATCGTGACGCGTTCTATTTGACATTGTTTCTAACTGGCTAAGATAATCTGGTAGGGCCCAAATCTATACACAATGACTGTGCCTAACCTAGTCGAAGATCGCCGCCATATTCTCCACAACTGAGATCCTCTGCCTGCGAACACGGAGCGGAGACCTTAACCTACTTGTCGGACGAACATGAACATTAATTAGGCTGAATCATTCACATTTGTGTGCGATTCCGCAAATAGAACCACCCCTACTAACAAAAATAAATCAAACAGATAAAGAATTAGGTGCGTTTAGCATAATTCAGTCTCCTTTATCCATAAATGCTGCAACAATATCTAGGATTAAAATCTCAAATATGAATGTGCAGTTTGAGGATCTAAATAAACATTGTGATACGTCTGACAAAATACCCCATTTTCGAATTCATCACTTACTTTACTTTGAATGATGATGATGATGATGAACGCGTGTATAGATTGAAAGGTCTGTCTATATATTGATATTTTTTTTTTAGATACTACAACTGATCAAAATTATTTAATCAAAATTATTAACGTGGAAATGTAAACTGAATGAGAATGTACCTTATTTTATAAGAGTGTAATATCGTTCAAAGTGGCAAATTTTCAGAAATAATAAGAGAGTTTTATTTGACAGAAGACATGTTAAAAAGATAAGAAATCAATGATTATGTGGACAAATTGAACCTTCCAGATAGCAAACAAGCACTGAGAGATTGACAAGACAATCACAGAATGTCAAGCAGAATAAACAGAAAACATGTCCAAAAAGTTGTATTTCAGATGCAGTTTAAAAACTGGGTGACAGGGAAAAAAATAAATATAACTGGAATAAAACTACATTATACTGTTAATAAAAGGACTAAATAGAGGGTTAGAAAAAAAACACGATAAACAAACGAAACAATAGAAAGCTAAACTGGCTTTCAAATAGACTACATGCACTGATGACATCGCCAACCCCTTGCAAACATTACGTCAAAAATCTAAATGTAGGGAGAATAAAAGCCCATTTTATTCATCCAGCCTGGTGGAACGTAACGGCAGAGATGGGGCTGTTTGCCAAAGGAAGTTAACAGAAAATTAAACAGTTTTGAAGAAATGAGGGAGGAATTCGCGTGAGTTCGCAGCAAAAAGGAAACAGCGGTTCGTGGTTGTAACAACTTCAATGTGTTCGATAAGGAAGCGAAATATATGATGTGCTGGAGGCCGTAATTTCTCACGTACAAGCATGTTGGAAATTTCATTGCCGAGTGAACAGATGGAGTTCAGAGTAGACTTGACATAATCATAGATTACAGAATGTGTATGGCAATTTACTAATGATGATAGTGCTTCATCTTGAGGTACATAACACGGGGCCTGACATTCTTTGTCTATAGACCAATTATAACGACTTGGAATATCTCACAATAATTCACCTACGGCGTAAATTATGTCAATACTGGCAGGAAACGGTGACTGTAGCCATTACCTCCAACATACACAAAACAAAGCGGACGATAAAAGTCTGGTGTATGCAAAAGATAGTTGCTGGATTGATGCATGGCTCGTCCACTCGATTTTGGAAGCACTAGTGGAAGGAAAGAACAGTAGTTCTATAGCCAGGAGACTTCAGTTAAATGCTACAGTTGTGTGAGCACTTGCAATACCAATTATACAAGGTAAGAGCTCTGGTCATATTGCACTCTGAAGTGAGGATGACTTCTGCAAAGTCATTTTTACTGGATAGATTACTGAACGTTGTTGCAATTTGAAATATCAGGAGGTAGCTTGGATTGGATCGTTATTGCAATCATCCTGAAGGCAAGTTCATACGGCGGCGCTACGGTGTGAAGAGTGAAAAAATGAATTAAATAAGTGTGGACCCAAATTCACTGTCAAATTCAGGGCCAGAAGTATTTCCGACGGACGTATTGTATAACCTCAAGAATAAGAATGGAGACAGACACGGTGACTACACTTACAATAGTAACGAGATGAGGCAGTACTTCATTGTAGTGTGGTCGGATTTTCAGACCATGGCGTGGTGGGTCATCAAAATATCTGGAACTAGTGCAGTGTAACATTTATAGCATTGATCCGCGGGAGTTCGTAACATCGACAATGAGACAGTGGTGCGAGAATATCACCGCATTTAAGAATTTTAAAGGCATGCTATATCTTTTTCACCGTTTCCAGGACGAAGCTCGCAGTCCTCTGCATGTCTTCTAAATGTCCTCAAAGTTTCTGTTCTAGGTTTTTTGTTTACGTGGCAGTTCGGTAAGTGTGTTCGTGAAGATATTCAGAGTCGTCCCTCCCCACTACCGCAGTGGCATCCGTCGGTGTGGGTATGAGAGGGAGTTTGAAGTTTCTATACATCGTGCGACAAGGGAGTCATCAGTATAAACGTCCGCTTTTTAAAAAATATATTAATTGAACAATGAAACACATGGTTACGTCTGAAGTGCAGTAATGGTATTCTTCACCATGATCAATCCACATTACGATGCATGCTATGTTTGTCAGCAATATAAATTATAGCAGCTGGCTGATAGAGCTGAGACTCAGTGATATAGTTACTATTCACGGATGATGTTTGTGATGGCCAAGCATTCATACGCTGTGTACCTGTACCCTTGTTGACGGGTAAAATGAATCGACAATGAGGTAATGCGACCAATTCTAGCTGCACTAGGAATGTGCCAATGGTGTTCATGGGGTAAATGTTCTGAGAGAAAACGATAAATATCTGGACATGCTTTAGCTAAAGCCTAAAACTATGCCTGGATATCTGATACTAATAACAATGATAATTTCATAACGTCACGTGGTTAACACGAGTCGTTGGCTCTGGTATCTTCAAAGATCTGGTGTTTTCTTGCATTCCCCGGTTCTGCTGGAGAAGTTGGGGCTTGTTCAGCGTACGAGGTGTTACAAGTCTTCTATATCTACATGCACTACGAGCTACAAAAATAATTTGAGGCTAAGTACATGCACTACGAACCTATAACAACAATTGGAACCTAAGGACATACACAACAAACCAACAATAACAATTGAAGCATAAGTACATACACTACAAACCAACAATAACAATTGAAGCCTAAGTACATACACTACAAACCAACAATAACAATTGAAGCCTAAGTACATACACTACAAACCAACAATAACAATTGAAGCCTAAGTACATACACTACAAACCAACAATAACAATTGAAGCCTAAGTACATACACAACAAACCAACAATAACAATTGAAGCCTAAGTACATACACAACAAACCAACAATAACAATTGAAGCCTAAGTACACACACTACAAACCAACAATAACAATTGAAGCCTAAGTACATACACAACAAACCAACAATAACAATTGAAGCCTAAGTACATACACAACAAAGCAACAATAACAATTGAAGCCTAAGTACATACACAACAAAGCAACAATAAGAATGATCTGGTCTCATGGCAGGAGGAATACCAATAGTCAGATAAACAAGCAAGTGTCACAGACCAGAGAGGGGCTATATCGTGCCTCAGTGAACACCTTTTGCCAGAAATGGAAAGGTGCAGCTAACCACAGATCTACATTAAATATTGAGTAGATCGGACAGTGTGTTCTGCTTCAAGTGATCATCTTATAGTCAAAACTTCTTTTGAACCCCGTTTTGAGCGACCAAATTTTTCTTCCCATAGATCCTTGATATCAAGGTAGTTAGGATCGAGCACTAGTCCTATCTTAAACGTATGATAAAAATGAATCCCCTTGTTCAGGTTAACAAATAAAAGAAACCTTGACGGTAGAAAACAATAGATTGTCCTTAGCAAGTCAAATTTCAAAACGAAAATTAAAATCTCTACCATCTCACAATAATTAATTAACGTGTAATTAAATTAATATGACGCCCCCGTCAAAGCTAACCAGACCGTACTATGTTAATTTCTTCCTGTGTTATCAGAACAGATACTGGAGTCATACTGAGCATTGTCAAAGTATAGCTACGGCGATCCTAACACATTACTATTATGCATTCTAGTATTTTGCATACGCTCACAACAAATCCAGTAAACCCACTTGAAAATTAATAAACCCATTGTTTAGCTGGGTTAACGCTAAAGCCGTATCGGTCTACACACAACACATCCCTCCTATTTGAAAATTGAACCCAATCCATCATGTTGGAGATATGAATTCAAATAATAAAGAGTGAATTCATTGTGTGACAACACTTCTATACATTTCCGCAAAAATGCACTAAATGAGGGTCATCTTAACACTAACACGATAATAGTCTATTTGCTTAAGTGGTATGCAACAGAGATGGAAAGAATATTTTGAAGACCTGTTAAACATACCAACTACCAACAAGACAACAAAAACCACACTAGAACTCACAAATACTGAACCAACATCATGAAAGAGGAAATAGAAGAAGTAATCAAATATGCACAAGAACAAAGCACCAGGGATAGACATTCCAATAGAAATAATAGCAGCAGCGGGAGAAACAGGAATGCAATGGCTGCACAGAATATTTAATGCAGCATGGCACCAACAACAAGCCCCAGAAGACTGGCAACAGGCAATCATCATACCAATATGGAAAAAGAAAGGTAGCAAAAGAGACTGCAATCAATATAGAGGTATATCTCTGCTCAGCCATGTAGGAAAGCTATACGCCAAAATCTTGGAAAAAGACTGAGACCAATAATAGAACTACAGTTAAGCGATTCTCAAATGGGTTCCGAAAAAACAGAGGATGTACCGACGCACTATTCACACTAAAACAGCTTGCAGAAAAACGACAGAACACAACCAAACTTATACATAGCCTTCATTGACCAGGAAAAAGCATTCGACAGAGTAAACAGAGAACAACTGTGGGAGATACTAACAACATACGGAGTAAGCCAACATCTAACCAACATTATTAAAGTCTCTACGCCAACAGCAGTGCAGGGTCAGAACAGCAACAGGCTACACAGACCACTTCGAAGTTAGATCAGGTGTAAGACAGGGGTGCGTACTATCCCCCCTACTGTTTATTACATACATGGACCATATATGCAAGCTAGCCAACCCATCAGAGACAGAGGAGATCAACGAGCTTCTATTGCAGACGACCAGGCACTAATACATGAAACAATAGAAGACCTACAAGAACACTTAAACAAACTCAACATCTTAGGACAAAATACAACATGAAAATCAACATCAACAAAACAGAAGTCATGAATGTCGCCAAAAATAAACAGAACATCAACATAACTATAGAAGGCAGACAACTAAAACAAGTAGAGGAATTCAAATACCTAGGAAGTCTAATGACAAACGACAATTCCCAAACAGCAGAGATAGAATCAAGATGCAACAAAGCTTGTCAAATCATACAGTTATCACCACTATTGTCCAACAAGGAAATAACTCTGGAGGCAAAACGAGCACTATACAATACAATCTTCATTCCAACGTTGTGCTACCAATGCCAGACCTGGACTCTAGATGCAAGAACAATAGAAAAATAACCTCTACAGAGTTGAAATGTGTTAGACGAATGACAGGAAACAGTCTGAGAGATAAGATCAGAAATGTAGAACTGAGAAAAAAGCTAGGAATAGCCCAGCCATAGAATATATAAGGAAACAACAGATAAAATGGTTCGGCCACGTGACAAGGCAGAAAGAACAAAACACAACACAACGAGCCTTCAACAAACGTTGTGAGAACAACAGACCCAAGGGTCGACCACGAAAAAGATGGATCGATGGAATATTAGAAGCACTAGGAAACATAACAGCAGCAGAGGCGAACAGAAGAGCAAAAGACCGCAAATTATATCTCCCCTCGACGCTGAAAGGCAGATGAGGAAGGAAAGAAGAAGAAGAATAAGCTTAAGTATCAAACTGCTTTGAGCTATGACAGGTAACATGAAAAGTTGTGTGCACACATCAATTATTATACTCAAACACCTTTAAGCTGAGAGTTTTTGTGTGCGTGTGCAGTGCATGACTTCCCATAATAATGAGATCCTTACACTGTCCCAGAAGCCTGTCACAAAACATGTGATGCTATTCATTGTTTGAAGTGCTTTGAACTGTTTTCTCAATACACTTGGAATTTTGATTTTAAAAGTCTTTATTGCAGGTCAAATGATAGTTAAGCTCCCGTAGAGAGGCTTCCAACACAAGATCCATTCATCTTTTCTCTTCCTCGTTCATTCGTTAAAAGGCATTTGTTATAACGAAGCTTCGTCATATGTGCCGTCGAGTCAAGCTTTTCCGATTTCATTACATTTTGGCGTGGTTTACCTTACTTTTGCAGTCCTTACCTTTGTTATATTGATTCCAGGTATAGGGTTCTGTTCAACTATGGTATCTAGACTGATAGTCCATGCTCTTATTCACTAACTCTACATCTCCTCCAGCATAATATATCAATGACTTTACCCAGATGAATAAAGGTAGACATATGTATCATAATAACTAAGGGATCAAGAGTGACCCATATGGTATGATAACACTGTATTTAAGTTTACAGTACCCATTTATAGTAGGATATGCTTAAAGTTCGTCTATTGTATACAAGTCCGTAAAGTGTACAGATAGAGAAGTTTCCTCATTTAAAATGTTCCACTACAATAGCAAAATTCTAGATTCTTAATTTCTTAAACATCGAGCAACCTTGTGTTGTAAATATGACATTTTTACAGCAATTATTCTGAAGCTAAAAGTTCACAGGAAACACACAACAGAAACTGTAATGGCCCCTCCAAAGCTGCTAGACGTGTCCAGAATTATTTCATCGTTGTAATGTCAAAGAAATATCTGTATAAAAGTAATATTTTCTTTCCCGTTGGGCCTCAACAGGGATAGAGCTGTATGCATATATATATATATATATATATATATATATATATATATATATATATATATATATATATATATAATCTTCTTCTTTTCTTTTTCACTGATACCTAAAAGTTTTCACTGATACCTAAAAGTTGTCGTGGTTTATATCATTTGTCGTTCTTGAGCTGCTCGAACTGTCTGAATTAGTTATTTTCCTTTGTTGTTACATGTCTCTTTCACTGCATCTATCCATCTTCTGTTGGGTCTTCCTCTTTGTCTTTTTCCATGCATTTTCGAGAAGAACGCCTTAATGGTGATTGGTGCGGATTCATTCTGACCAGGTGGCCAAGCCATTTAAGTTGTGGTTGTTCTATATATTCTTGGCAGGGTTTGTTCCTACCATTTTTCTTATGGTTTCATTTGGTATTCTATCTCTTCTTGTGTTGTTTGTTACTTTTCTCAAGCATCGCATCTCACGTGTATTTATCTTTCTTATTGTGATTTAGAAAGGGTCCATGTTTGACTTTACTAGCACAAAGTTGGTATGAAAATGCTATCTATCATTTGCTGTTTAGCTGCCATAGAAATGTCTGGATGTCTTAGCACTGGTGAAAGCTGGTATGTGACAGCATTTGCTTTTTGTATCCTCATGTCAATTCTCTCTGTCTAGTTTTCCATCTTCTGTGAACATTGTGCCCAAATACTTTAATTCTTCTACTTGCTTTATTTCTTTATCTTTGATCTTAATATATATATATATATATATATATATATATATATATATATATATATATATATATACAATCATGAATATAGCAAGATAGGCCCCACGTATCACCGAAGAACTATGTTTTTCTTACATTAATTTAAAAAAACTTCTCTCTCTATCTCCCTCAGAATATAGATTTTGCCTGATCTGTTCTGCGCCTTATCTCTGTTGTACATCTACAGTTTAAAATTAGTATAGTTTCTACATATTTGAATTCATTGAGCTATTTTCCAACTGCCCATCTACTTTAATTGTGCATTTAGGAGACGTCATTTTTCTTCTCACATTTTAAAATCTCTTTAGCGATGAAGACAGTCATATTACAATACACCCTATTGATTATATTGCGACTTATATTTCTGGTGTGTCCTTTTAAGAGTTTTTTATTCACTATTTATATATCAATATATTATGAATTATAAGGAAAAGAGTTCTTAAATGTTATGTAGAGCCAGTCTTAACATATGGATGTAAATCATGGACAATAAAATAGACAAGGAAATCACTGGAGTCTGTAGAAATGTGGTTTTACAGAAGAATGTTGAGAATACCATGGACAGCTAAGAAGAGTAATGAAAAGCTTCTGAAAAAGGCCAAAGCAAAAAGAGAGCTAATTTCCAATATTAGGAAGAAACATTCATCATTTTTTTGGCCATGTAATGAGAAGAGAACAACTGGAATACATTGTAATAACTGGGAAAATTGAGGGACGTAGAGATAAATGGAAGCGAAGGGAAAAGATACCAGACAGCTTAAGAGAATGGCTTGGCAGAAAGTCAACAACAGAAATGATAAACAATTGTCGAGATCGAAAGTTGTGGAGAAACATAATCACCTACGCAAGCAGGCCCGGTACTTGATGATGATAATGATTATAAATGATATTAAATAAATCCGGTATTGTACACAGTTTCGCTTAATATTCCCAGCGGAGTTTCTTTGAATTTATGTATTTGCTTTTTTCCTTTTAACTGTGAATGACACCAAGAGATGTGGTGATGCATGCTTGTCAATGCAACAAGTTTCCGAATGGAAATGGAAGGCTATTAACAACAAAACAAAACAAAACAAGTTATCTTCTATAATAGACGCATCTCAGTTGATTCAAGCACGGCCAAATGTGACGCCATAAAATCTTTAATCGACTGCAGGTGGTTGTCCAAGGGCTGAATTTGCAGTGTCTGCAACAATCGTCCTAATCGCCAGACCGAGCGATTATCACATCGTTGACCCACCCAATGGGGCGGTGGGAGAAAAAACTTTTAAGTCAGGCAAGTGATTTAACAGGTGCGCCTGAGTGACTGACGCCCAGCAGCGTACGGTGGGTTCAATACTTGAAGGTTCCCCAGTTAAGTCTGTTCATGTGTTACCTGAAGCACCAGATCGTACACACTTACCGAGGTCCTATTTCACTTATGTACCGTAGATACATTGACGACTGCATCGGTCTGACTGACATGTCCAAGGAGGAAATCTCCCTATTCATCAAACATATTGGACATATTCTCTTCTCGACCCGCATCACTTCCTACATTTCTACCTCCTGTCTCCTTCATACATATTACAGTTTCCTTATGTGTCTCTCGCCTTCTTACCTGGTCTTCTATAAACCTACTCACTCCCACAGTTTCCTCAGCTACGACTCTTCCTACCTGACATCTTGCAAGAAGGTCACTTCTCTATTCACAATTAGTGAGGCTTCGTTGTCTTTGCCAGGATGATGAAGACGCCTCTATCCCGAAACGGCTCTTCTACCTGCTCTCCAACGAGTTCTCCACACCCCACGCCAGGCTTCCCTCACCCCCTCCACCGGTTCCCCATCTGACTGGATAGTACTTACTCTCAACCACCATCATCATCACTATGGCTGATCAGAATCATTCACCGCTACGTCCCCATTCTCCGCTCTGACTCCACCATCCGTCTACTCTTCCCTGGCTCTCCCTTAGTTGCTTTCAAGGGAGATAACATTCGCGATATGCTTGTCAGAAGTCGCCTTCTCGTCTCCCTCAATAACCATCGGGGTACTATCCGTTGCAATCGTAATCAGTGTAAGACATACAACCACGTTCTACAGACAGATACGATCCTTACCCTAAAGGTATTTTTTTTAGATCAGAGAAGGATTCACTTGTACATCGCGCAACATTATCGATGCCATCATGTCAGCGATGTAAGATGACCTACATAGGCGAATCAGGACTCCACATCTGAGATTGATGAAGTGAACATATGTATGGCATCACTCGAGACGCAGGTACCACAGAAGCGTCCACCTACAACTCTAAGGTTAATCAGGATAAGGTGGATGTTAGAGTCACTGGCCTGTTATCATGTTCTACTGACAGCCGCAGCCGATTCACCTAAGAGAATCGCTTGATCGTCCGCATGGGTTGCCTCACCACACGGGGAATCAATGTATCCCTTTCTCGCGGGTAATCAATTACCCCTCTCTCTCTCAGTTCCCCCCCCCGCTTCCAGTTTCCTCCTTTCATTACCCACTTCATCCCGATTCCCTCCCCCGCCCTCCATTCTCCACTCTCCTCCTGTATTGGCCTCTTAAACCTTGATGTGATTTCCCCGGCGATACTCCGGATCTACACTACATATTTGTAGGAACGGTGACACCCATCTACAGGAGTCGTGATTCCTCTTTACTATCGTTTATGTATAATCCGTAACAATATGTATTCTGTAATAGTCTTCTCTGTCACAGTATATTTTAGTACTACCTTACTCTCTGTTTTCCTTTTATTCCATTTCGACATAGCTGCCATTACATTACATTATATTATTTCTTTCAGACATAATACCATCCAACCGGCCTTGTATATTGCACCCCATGTTTAGAAGTGTACGTTACACCCCAACACTTGTCCCTTGCTACCAGTTTTACAGTAGCACTGCATTAATTTGTCTGTTCCCTCACGGGACTTCTTTCCTTCTTCATTTGCCTTTCAGCGTGGAGAGGAGATATAATTTTCGTTTTATATATTTTTATTTTTTTTTAAAGATTAATACAATTTTGTGAAGAAAACAGACTGATAATATGCAACACCTTCTTTGAACAAGAGAAAGGGAAATTATACACATGGAAAAGCACCTGGAGACAGGAAGAGGAATCAAATAGATTACATAATGATAAAAGACAGATTACGGAACAGCGTCAAGAAAGCCAAAACCTACCCAGGAGCAGATATTTATTCAGATCACAATCCTGCAATGATAAAAATGAAAATCTAATTAAAGAGAAACAAACAAAAAACTAATTCAGCAACACCAATAGATATAACAGCGTTAGACCAGAAAGATGTAAAAGAAACTTATACTGTACAAGTAAAGAACACATATCAGAAGCTGCTTGAAGAGGGGATTGAGCAGTACAGAAGAGAAAATCCTGAGGAAAAAGTCACAACAAAATGGCAATGCATAAAAAACAGCATGCAAGAATCCTGCAACACCTTGCCCAAAAAGGAAAGTAACAAAAATCAAAAATGGATAACAGACAAAATATTAGAAAAAATGGAAGAAAGATGACAAGCGAAAAACACTGCCAGATACAAGGATATATCCTTTCATTATAGACAATGAAATACGGAGAATGTGCAAAAAGGCAAAAGAAGACTGGCTCAACCAAAGATGTCTAGAAGTCGAAACTATGGAAAGTAAACAAAACCTAAGAGAGATGCACACAGAAATAAAGAGAATGACGAATAAAGACAAAAAAGCTGCAGGAAACGGATGTATTGCAAACAAAGAGGGAAGAATGCTATCAGACAACAAAGATATAATAGATAGATGGCAAGAATATATAACAGAATTATTTCATGACGAAAGGGACAAAAAGCCAGACATAAAATGTACATACAACAATAAAATCCTGAAATCCGAAGTAGAAAAAGCCATAAAAACAATGAAAAAGGGAAAAGCAGCAGGGCCTGACAATATACAGATAGAGATGATACAGGCTCTAGAAGAGTTTGGCGCCGAAGTGATCACAGACATATGCAATGACATATACCATACAGGATACATACCAAACGATCTAAAACATCAACTTTCATTGCATTGCCTAAAAATAATGGTGCAGTTGAATGCAGTGACTTCAGAACAATAAGCCTAATGAGCCAGGTAACAAAAATTTTACTAAAAGTTATACAGGGAAGGATTCAGAATAAAATCAATACTGAATTAGAGGAGCAACAATTTGGATTCAAGAAAAACAGTGGGCCATATTCAGCATGAGAACATTGATTGAAAAGTACATAGAAGTAAACAAACCAATATATGCCTGCTTTATAGACTACACCAAAGCTTTCGATAGAATACACCATAACCAACTTATAGACTGACTGAGGATATAAATCTAGACGACACAGACATACGACTAATATGTAATTTGTACTGGGAGCAAACAGCAATAATAATATATAACAAGGAGAGCTCTACACCCATGGACATAAAAAGATGAGTAAGACAAGGATGCATCCTATCACCAAGCTTGTTCAATCTATACACTGAGCAAATCTTTAAAACATCTCAGAGATACCAGGCCTAAACATTAATGGAAAGATAATCAATAACTTGAGATATGCTGATGATACTGTTCTACTAGCTGAAAATCCTAAAGACCTACAACAATTGCTTAATGTGATAAACACAACAAGCAAAAAATATGGACTAGAAATGAATATCAAAAAGACTAAAACTATGATCATAAACAAAGAAAATTCTCAAGACCTACAATTAAATATCACAGTTGAGGGAATACATCTGGAGACAGTCCAGAGTTACAACTACCTGGGACATACTATAACCAATGATGCAAAATGCAAAACTGAAATAAACAAAAGAATAGGTATGGCAAAAAGTAATTTTAATGCCATGAAAAATATACTAACAACAAAATAAATATCAGCAGAGCTGAAACTAAGAATGGCAAAATGTTACATCTTCTCAATATTCCTGTATGGTGCAGAAACATGGACATTAGACAAGAAAACAACTGAAAATTGAAGCCTTTGAAATTTGGATTTATAGAAGAGTAGGTAGAATTGGATGGAAACAAAAGACAACAAACGATGAAGTTTTAAAACAACTGAAAATAAAAAGAGAACTGCTGAACACAATTAAGACAAGACAAATTAAATTTTTGGGGCATGATAAAAGACACAATAGTCTACTAAAAGTAATATTGGAAGGAAAAATACAAGGTAAAAGAGGCAGAGGCAGACCAAGACTAACATGGACGAGTAACATCAAAAGATGGACAAGTCAATCTATGTCAGTCTGCACCATCAAAGCAAGAAACAGAGTAGAAAGGGGATCCATGGTAGCCAACCTTCGTCGCGGAAAAGACACTCGATGATTTTTTTTTTGCTCTTCAGTTGGCCTCTGCGGCTGTTATGTTACCTAGTGCTTCTAATATTGCACCAATCCATCTTTTTTGTGGTCGGCTCTTGGATTTATTGAAAGCTCGTTTGTTGAGTTTTGATCTTTCTGCCTTGACATGTGGTCAAACCATTTTATCTCTTGATTCTTCGTGTATGTTATGGTGGAAATTACTCATTGTTTTTAGCTCAATTCTTTATTGCTGATCTTATCTTTCAGGCTATTTCCTGTCATTCATCTAATACATTTAATCTCAGTAATGTTATTTTTTTAAAATTGTTTTTGCATCTAGGGTCCAGATCTGGCATTAGAAAGTAGAACAACGTTGGAATGAAGATTGTTTAGTGTGCCCGTTTTGCCTCTAGAGGTATTTCCTTGTTGGACAATAGTCTGTTAAGTTATCCGATGATTTGACAAGCTTTATTGCATCTTTAGTCCACTCTGCTGATTGTGAATTGTCGTTTGCTACTAGACTTCCTAGATATTTAAATTTTTCCACTTGTTTTAGTTGTCTGCCGTTCATCGTTATGTTAATGTTCTTTTTTTTTTTTTTTTGCCATATTATACTTCTGTTTTGCTCATGTTGATTTTCACATCAAACTTTTACCAGATAATTTGCAACATAAATATTTCTGCAATTTTCGCTATACAATATAGTTCCTTCAATTATTGCTCTAAATTAACATAATTATAATTACGTCTTATATATTAGTTACTTACATTTTATAAGTTATGAGAAAAACATGTTTTTCTGTTAATTAGCATCTCAAGAACCTGTATTTATTTATATATATATATATGTATATATGGCCATTTTCGTCTTGTCAGACGGTCTAGTGGAGGCTATTGCGTATTTTTTTGAGGTATTGTTTTTGCCGAACAGCTTCTCTCGTGGCTAATTCTACCAATGTTTGACAAACACACGCGGTCATATAATGAACAGGTCAGGCTCGCTGATCCACAGGGTTTACCATCCTTTTTCATGAGTCTCTTCTCTTCTAAGTCCTGTCTTAGCACAGTCTCAAATGTTGTTATACCGTTCCTTATACATGCTCTCCATGATGTGCGATCACTTGCCAGATATTTATTTATATCATACATACATAAAGACGTAGCGCAGTAGGCCGTCTCTCTTTGGCTCTACTTCTATGTTTCGATAAAGACAAAAACACAATCTTACTAGTCGGTTTTTTCTGTTGCCATGGCAACGGGGATATGATTGCTGAAATGATCTACCTAGTTCTCAAACATATTGCAAGGTCGGCAGCTGCTGTTTTACGGTTGCAGTAAGTTTGATCTTCATTGACATTGAAGCCTATTTATTAGTAACGGATTGAGTTGTTTGAACTCTGCCACGGCTAAATTTGGGGATACTGTGGGCGGTTGTTAAGTGATATTTAACTCATTCAGCTGGAATATGATTATATTGCGTAATAAATAATATAATCACATTGCAGATCAATACCTAATTTATTCTCATAAAATATAAGAGGCTGCGTGGCCTTCATTGCCTCCTCTGAATACATGCCGCTGATGCCGTCACAATTTAAATTTTTTTTTTTTTTAATGAACCCTTGCACTAAGCACTTTTGTCAGTGCTTGGAGAGTTGTATTCAACACAATGGAGGCAATGTGAAAAAAGATACATGCATTCACCAATTTTCGTTCCATAAATTATGAAAAAACTATATTCAAAGTTTCCATTTGGCTTAACCTCACTAGCGCGCGATGAAAACTTGAAATAAAAGTATTCATATTATTTGGAACGCAGATTGGTGCACATATGTTATCATTTTAGCATAACACTCATTGCGCTCAACAGCTCATATCAGCTCCGCTACATTCAGATTGTGAATTACAAATTGAAATTACAAACCAATGAATTGTATATTTGTCGTTGCAGTATATCGTCATCATCACGTACCATACCGGTTTGCGTAGGCCATCATGCCCTTCCACAATCTTCTATCCGTTGTGCATCGTATCAATTCTGTTGTTGACTGCTTCCCATGCCATGACACCAAACTATCTATAGTTCGTTCACAAATTCGTGCCCATGGATTTTATTAATTATCTCGGAAACTGTTTGATGAATTTCTGTAATTCTTTTTCGTGAAATCTTATTTTTTCACCGACCTTCAGTCTGATTTTTTGCCCTACTCTCATGCATTTAGGAAAGAATCTTTGCTTATTTGCAGTATATAAAAATAAAATTTTCTTGCTTGTTCTAAATTTTAGGATTTTACAATACCTGCATTTGTTGTAATCAACTCACCAATTAAAAGGCAAATTTCACGTGCACACCACACAATCTTAGCACCGTTTCGCACTCTTACCTTGTAAGACGCGTGCCACTCCGAGGCTTTTTTTTTTAATAATTTCATTCCCGGTTTCTTGTTAAATTGGTCCAGAGGCGTATTTTGACAAAATATTTACTATTAATGAATATTCTTGTATGTGTGATAATTTGTAAGATGTTGTGAAGCGACTACTTGATTTTTAAAACCATGAAGAGTTTAAAGTGTAAATTCATCACTATGCAAAAGGTAACTGTGTTATTGTACATGCACTTTTGCAAAGAATCTAAAAGGGGTCGGTTATATTACGATATTAAAAAAAAAACATAAAACATAATAGGGGCAGCTCTAAATATAGATAGAAAGTCTTTTAATCGATGGATAGGACAGAACTCTGCAGAGGCGACGGTCAAGCAAGGAAGTTTACCTTTCTCTATGACGAAGATATAAAATCAAATGAAAAAAATGTGCCCCATTCAATGTAATAAGGATACGCCCTTGGCTTGCATTGTTAGAAAATTAACATAATTTACAGTAAAAAATAATGTTTAGAGCACGCGGTTTGATATTTTCCTAAAATTATATAACAAAAAACGATTTATGCAAAATTCAGACTACCTTTGTACCTAAATGTTATAAAATCTGAAGGTCGGTGAAAAAATACAATTTCATGAAAAAGAATTACAAAAATTCATAAAAAAGTTTCCGAGATATTTGATCAACTCTGTGGGCACGAATTTGTGAACGAACTATAGTATCTTCTCTCTTTGTCGTCCGAAATCTTTCTTTCCCTGTATTTTGCCAGTTGTAACCAGGTACTCTAACTTTCATGTTCTCATGATGTGTTCGAAAAATGTTGATTGTTTCTTTCTGATGTTTATATAATGATTGCAATATATAGGGTGTTTTTTTTTTTAAGACAGTGCACTTTTTGAACCATTTATTTGAGCACCTTTATTTAACATTGTGTATTACGTCATAGATATACTCCATTTTAACGGTAACTTAGAATATCAATACTGTATCCAAATGTAATTTTTTTGGTGAATTATAATCAATTATAATTGTGCTGACAACTGAAGAAAGAGTATTTTGGTGGAGCAAGTGTTTCTTAAAGGTGGCGTGTATTCGAACGTGGTTGTTCAGCAATTTATGAAGACATTACTTGATACTCCAATGTCTCATCCTCAAACTGTTAGCAACTGAATGAACAAATTTTGCTGTACTGACAGTGTACATGATGTGCGCTGCCCTGGTAAACCATCTGTTTCTGAAGAAACATCCCTCAACAACCAGGACAGCACACTAATGAGTCCAGGTATATCAGTAAGGAAGTTGGCCCAACAAGTACACAAGTCAAGAAGTCATTATCAACTATCATGCCTGCTAGTGTAGGTGATCATGTCTCTCCTCAACTTTCGATCTCGATAATTATTTATCATATCAGTTGTTGGCGTTCTGCCAAGCCATTCTCTTAAGAGATGCAGTACGGTCCACAAAATCCTGAAGAATAAATTGAAGATACATCCATACTGGTTCTCCGTTGGACTGGAGTCGTCAGTCGCTGGGCACTGTTGGACTTGCTGAGGAATGGATATATGCACCTACGGACATGTTCGGAGTGCAATGATGATGACCCGCAAATAACTCATTATTCTCCGTTGTATCTCAATTGAAAGAATTAGAGAATGCTGAGTGAACTAATGCAGGTGGTTTGAGAATTGTCTTGCTCAAGAAGGTGAGGAAATCCTTGGTATCTCTTCACACGCGAAGCTTGGCTTCATCTTCCTGGGTGTGTGAACTGTCAGAATGATCGTTTTTGAAGTGATAAAAGTCCTCATTCAATGCATCCAGTGCCACTCCAAGATCAGAAAATATGAGTGTAGTGTGCTATGACTCGTATGCACATAATCAGTCAAATTTTCTTCAACGGTACCATACATTGTGAAAGATACCGGATAAACGTTCTGGAACCATTCGTATCCCAACCTTCAGAGCGAGAAATTGAACGAGCTTGGTTTCAACAAGATGGTGCGACTGCTCAGACTCCTGTAAAATTACTAGAATTCATAGAAGGCATTTTTGCTAACCGTGTAAATTCTCGTGGAAAATTTTCCCTGCGCGATCTCCGGATCTTACTCCCCCGGATTACTACCTCTGGGGTGCACTAACAGGAAAAGTGTACAAAAACAATCCCTACACACAATTAAGGAACTCAGGTTTCAAACATCAAAAACACTTATAACATTACACAGCCCTGTACACAATCTTTGACTAAATGAAAAAAACTTATCCATACTCGTCAACTAAACCGTGGTGGATATTTTCAACATCTTTTGTGAATAAAGCTGTAACATGGGGAAACTTTACCGGAAATAAGATACACTATGTTGTACTTTGTTATTTGGTTAACCAAATACTACATAGTGTTATCTTATTTCCGGTATTTTTCCCCATATTACAGCTTTATTCACAAAAGATGTAAGAACCCCACAAACTGTGAATACAAATTTTGGAACGGCAATATTTAAAAAATCCTGCCATTAAAAAAATACACGGATATAATTATTGAAGTAGTAGAAACATTATGAAGAGGAGAAGTGGTATGCATTTTTTTTTTAAATTAAAAAAAAAGTGAAGTCTCGCCAAGTGGCGTATAGGGATTATGGTGTTAGTGACCATAAATTTATACAGATCTTCGACACATGATTTTTGGGGTAATGTGGTCGGTACTACGCCCGTGCCGCTTTACTTTCCCAGAAAAAAAAATCCGGTACCCATTCACCCGAGCTGGGTGAATCGGAAGCCGTCGGATGGGATCGAACCCTACCTCTTGTCCTTTGTAAGTCAGTCAACTAACCACTGAGCTATCGTGGCTCCCAGAAGTGGTGTGTGCTTTATGTAAAAAGGACATAGGCCAGAGACATACGATAAATTACAAACAAGTATTGTGATCATAACAAACACAAAAACAGAGCAATCACTTCAAGTGATTCTGTAAAAGTGTGCAAAATAACGAAGAGAACCCGATGAAATTGGACATTTGTTTGTGAAAACACAGTAAAGAACTTTGGAACCCGAAAAACCAATTACCAGCATAATAAATTATTCATATACTCACCACTTGACGCGAGAGGGAGTGAAGCTCTGCCGGTGAGGACACAACAGAGGAGCGGCTGCCCTGATTATGGGCTGTTGCCCGCGAGGATGCCATCCCAGCGGCTGCAGTACACCATAGCTGTAAAAAGGTATTTATTAAATATTATTGGAAGAAAATAATTTACACAAACAATTTCGTTAACACGTTGATCATCATCATGTGCCATACCGGTTGGCGTAGGCGATCATGTCCCTCCACAATCTTCTATCTGCACATGTATCGTATCAGTTCTGTTGTTGACTGTTTTCCATGATATGACACCAAGCTATCCAGTATTTTCTCTCTTTGTCGTCCGCGATCTCTTTTTCCTTTTATTTTGCCAGTTGTAACCAAGTATTCCAACTTTCCTCTTCTCATGATGTGCCCGAAAAATGTTGATTGCTTCTTTCTGGTGTTTTTTAAGAGCTCCCTTTTTGTGTTGGCCTCTTTGAGAACGTCCTCATTGGTCTTTTTAGCTGTCCAGGGAACTTTCAACATTCTTCTGAGAAATCCCATCTCTGTGGCCTCTAATCGTCTTTAATTAGACCATCAGGTGCTGGATGGTGTTGTGGGAGCAGCCGACAAGTAGTGCCGGTTATGGTCCCCACACCGCGATGGCAGGCAGAGGATCTCATGTATAGAGACAATGGCCGCGATCTCCGACTAGTACAGTCACTGCCAAGAAGTGAAAGGAATGGCAAACTACCTTCTTAAATTGCCTGGACTAATCATGACAAATCACAACCTTATGTTTACAGCTAACATGTTGATACAGTATAATAAACCCTATTCACGGTTGAACGATAATTACAAGTTAAAAGACGCATTATTTTATGGCAACTGACACTTAAAAACGGTTTAAAATAATTCACGTGCGTCGTAAATCTTTCTTTTTGAGATTGCCTGACGAATACTTATCTCCATTGACCGCCCTTAAAGGGACATTAATTTAGTGCACATGAGCTGTGTTGTCGTCTACAACAAGCTGAGATAAATGCGCCTTATGACTCATAACACTCGATTTCAACATGATATCTATGGGTGCTGGGTTGCATTCCCTCTTCGATCCCTACTTGCTTGGCCAGTCCCAGCAGACGAGGGTAATGTGGGATCATGATCAGTTTTGGTTCACTGATCCTAACGCAGCCAGCTATGAGCCGTTGACCGCTAGATGTTGTAATGGACTGCTTTTGTCAATATCTTGGAGGTTAGCAAATACATTCACGTACACGAGAAACAGAATAGTGAGGATACTACTAATAGGATGAATAAAACCACAACAACTTTTACTACTGTACAGTGCAAACAACACTTGAAAATCCTCTCAAGCATAAAAGCCAAAATAAAAATAAACGGGATGAGCGTTACTTTTGTATGGGCCTTAATGTTGAAGAACAACAGAAAAGTAAATAAATAAAACTGTCACATATCATTTCATACATGCATTTAAACATAGATAAAACATCAACATAAAGACACGCGACAAAGAACTAAAGCAAAGACACGAACACCAATATAGTTTCAGCCTTGTAATAAATGACAAGCAAGCAGCAGAAATAGCCAAGATACTTCAAAGCATGCTAGATTATTAACCAAGTACAACCATTAAAGAACAACAAAGAAATCAAAATAAATGCATTCTTCAACACAATCTTCATCCCTGTATCCAATGTCAAACATCCATGCTATATTTTATAAATCAATAAAATAAATACCAGTAAGGTGAAGTGTGTCAGGCTTATGATTTGAAACAGCTTGATAGACGAGATTAAAAATAAAGAACTAGGAAAACAGGGATTATCATCGAGATAGGATATATAAAGGAATGTACATATTCACATGTTGTTGAAATAGGATATATGTCGCAGTGTATGGTACATGTAAATTGTGTACATAATCTCTCCTTGTGAGAAGAACGGTTGTGTTTAGGGATGTCTCAAATTATGTAAAGAATTTGCAAATTAAACACGTTACAATTCGACATTTGAAATAGGCGCATCACAGCAGCAGAGCAGGAAACTGTCATCGGCGTCTCATAGCTGATAGTTTGAGCCAGGACTCATGAACCATTAAGACCATACTCCACCTCTTCGTGGTGCCTCCAGAAACAGACTAGCTTGTCTAGTGATACAAAGGTAGTAGGGATCGAAGAGGAAGGGCAACCCGATAGTCATACGATGCCGTGCTGAAGTCAGATGTATTGAGCCGAAAGGAGCAAATAAACTACAACACAACGCTTCTACGCCCACATAACGCCCCTTTAAAGAAGGATAACGAAGAGGTTAATCAATACATTAATAGTCATCGGGCGAACGCATGAGAGAGAGAGAGAGAGAGAGAGAGAGAGAGAGAGAGAGAGAGAGAGAGATGAAAGAATTCAACATTTGCATTTGTTTAGCGGAGTTGATTTTATTGCACCTTTGGCAGCCATTGAGGTGTTCAATTCATTTAAATAGATGACGATGCATGCCAACAGTTCCTATAACTAATTAGTTAAACTGACACCCTGTAAGTTCGGAGAGTGTCAGTAGCATCGTGGTTAACGCGTTAACTTGGCCAGAACGTCAGCTCAATCTCAGTCTCATATAGTCCCGTCGATCAAGCTCACAAAGAAATTAACTAGACCACTGAACCAAGATAATAAATAGAAACGAGCAAAGCTAGACTCTATCGTCCAAAAGCTAATATTTCACTTCACACTATTCTAAATTAATGCAGGCTTCGTGTGCTTATCTGTTAGCAGAATCGCTGATATATTGTACTTTTTCTTGATTCTATCAGTTGCTTGCATCATCATTATCATGAGTCATACGCAGCAATGTAAAGTGGGAAAGAAGAAATATGATGTCCTATCTCCTTAGGAGGAAATGTCTTGCCCGATTTTCAAAGATCGTGTGAGCACCGGAAACTCAATTGTTAGTGTACTTCATCTACTGAGGACAATAGGTTGGGTTCGATCTCAATCGATGACTCCTAAGTTCACCCAGCTTTAAATGGGTACCGGATTTTTCAAGGAAAGAAAGACAATTTAGTTGAATTTAGTTGGAAAATCATCTTCATTGCACAACGGACAACTCCATAGTGCTTGGAGCCGCCCTTGAAATGAGAGAAAACTCTGGCGTAAAACTACCATTAACCGCAATAAAATGTGTTTATGGTAATTATAAAAAAAAGGGGCGTTAACGCCATGTTCATCAAACGTCGTTTGACGTGACTGGGCTCTAAAAGAATGCGAAGACTAGATCCAGTGGACTGCGCGGGTAAAGATTAAAAGTTCAAAATGCAGAAATGCGTTACTAGCGGCGAGCTGTGGAGCGGAAAACAGCATGGGAAGTCAAGTAGTAACCCAAGCCATCTATCCAATGCATTATTTCCCCGCCCCAGTCATTTTGACATAGACTGGATCAAGCGGAGCATGCGATGCTGACGTTACGCAACTATCCATCACTGTAATCTATTTTACACGCATGTCACTTTGTCATCAAATAATCAGCAATTTACCAGAACTCACAACTTCAGTACACCAACAAAATATCATATTTAGGAAACACGAAGAACACAAAAGGAACCAATAAACTTTGGGGTGCATGTATCATTCGCATGTTAGGGGACTGTTTGGTCTCGAGGCAAGACGTCGGTCTCGAGACAGAGAGGTTGTGAGTTCAAATCTCGGCTGCACCAGCAGGGATTTTTATTTGTGATTTCTCTCTGCGGCAACCATCGCTGGTCTCAGCAGCGAGACTCGGCTTCAAACGTCAATTACTCATCGACGGGCGCGGAAAAGGGGGAAAGGGGGGAGGGGGAAAGGTTGGGGGGAGGGGAGATACATCCGAAGACGGAGTTATCTGCCTGTACACTTAAATGCCTTGGATAAAAAGGATTAACAGGCAACATTCTGTCTCTAGTCTCTATGGACTTCGCCAGAGGTGAAAGCTGTCGAACGAAATAAAATAAATAAATAAAATTCGTATGTTATCTTAATAATAAGTGAGATGTGCTGGTCATGTGTTCGTGTGCCGGATCAATATCTACAGAGGAAACTATTCTATGGTGAACTGTAATGGGACAGAAGATCACACGGTAGACATAAGCAACACTTTCAAATAAACATTTACGAATTCACTAAAACAGTGTTGTATCATTGTATTATATTCTGTTCATGGAATCAGTTTTATTGCACTCGCGTCATTCCATATCCGCTCCACCGACCGTCCCAGTATTTCTCGAAGCGCATAAAAACTGACTGTTCCTCTAAGGTGTTGATTGTAGATACACCTGCTTCTCCCACCAAACGCTCCGGATTGACCCGATCCCTTTTCCACCTTTAGACTCCCCAGTCTCTCAATGTCAATCCGAAGTGTTGTATCAATCCGAATGATGAGGATTGGTAATAAATGCTAATCAACCAGCATGGTGAAGCAAGACTGACTGACAATAAAGGCTCACTCCACGCTTTGCTAGGCATGCGTGTAATGGTAATCTATGGGTGAATGATGTCTTCCTAAGGCTACCAATTCGCCAGATATTCTTTATTTAACACACTCATCTTTTTGTTTAGGTTAAAACTAAGTAACGTCTATGTCCTGGCAGCAGGCATTTCAAAGCTTTTACTAGACCTCATCAACCTCTGAGCCCACTCTAACAAAGAAAAAAAAAAAAAAAAATATATATATATATATATATATATATATATATATTCTCATAATTTATTGAACGACACTACACACATATATCCCTTTATAACATAAATCGCCATTGCACTCAATGAAATCCTTCAGCACTTTAATAAGTGCATGTATAATGTAATCCTCTAAGGTAAAATAAAATTAGTTTGTGTGCTCAAGCATTCATGCACTGTATTCTGCACTTCATTTTCTCTACTGCTACCATTACCACTACTATTGCTATTATTATTATCATTGTTAGTATTACTATTAGTAGTATGTCCTTCAGGCTTGATTCTATGGAGATTCTTTCTCCTGTGACCTCATTTCTAATTCTCTCTTTGGGTCACTTCGACTGCTTTTCCCTAGACATTCTATGTGGTGACTAACTTCAGCTTCTGGTCTTAACAGAAATAACTATGTTTGACATCGGTGAAATCTGGTAGGAATGAAAGTCTGTGTCTACGTTATTTACTTATACTTAGCATCAGTTTTATGTGTTGTAGGAATGGGCTGGTTAATCCTAAATTTAATTTTCCCTATTTCATATAATTTGTATTTCTTAATCCATTTTACAAACATCGAAAAATGGCCTTAGATATTCGAAATCTGTTATTTGTTTAATATTTTGGCAATCTACAACTAAGTTGAGCCGAGACAGCTCAGTGGTTAGTGAACTGGACTACAAAGGACAAGAGGTCGGGTTCGATCCTGATCGATGGCTTCTGGGTTCACCCAGCCTTAAATGGGTACCGGCTTTTTTCATGAAAAGTTTCACCAATATTTCACCACTCTCTACTTAGTAATATTAACTTCATTTTTTATAATAATTATTTTATAAAGTATACATTTATTTATTAGTGGTGAAATTACTATCGCAGACGCTGTATGCGTATAAGGGAAAAAATCAATAACAATATCCCACATCATACGCTCGCATGTATGTTCTAGGATAATTCCAAACAATTTGAGAAAATAAGCATCTTCCCGTCGATAATTCCCCCGTGTAGAATATCATGAACGTGCTTCATATCAATAAATAATGATAACTTGTAGGCAGCAACCGTAGTAATTAGAAATACAAAACGAAATATGAAACCCACAATGTTAACGGTAGAACTACTATTTACGTCATCAAAAGCAACTAAAGGTATGTGACTATGTGAATATAGGAGGTCGTTGTCGATGATCAAGCAAAATTCGTTACATCGAACATGTTTACAAATAAGGGTATACCCATTCCTTTGCATATAAATGCTATATAATAATTCACTGAGTTCCTTACTTAAAGTCTCAGTAATAAGCTCTGCGACTGTAGGCGTACACTACAGCTCTTCCTCGATGTTGTTACCTTCTCTAATTGTACAAGTTAACTATTAATTCACATGTTAATACACCGAAAAGCTCCAACCAGCAAACCGTGTACTCTGGGATCAATAACCTCTACGAGACTTCCACGCACATCTACACAGCGGCTGTGACGCTGGGCGAGGAAACACCTGCTTCCAATATTGATACATGTACACACAATGTACACACATCCAGTTGGGTCCAGAACTGCTGATTACCGCTGCCCTCCATTTACAAGTATTTGTTATTTTATCATAAATATGTCACATCACGCTTTATGCAAATCCTCCCCCACCCCTCATATGAATCGTATTAAAACGATTTAAAATGATAGCCTAACTAATGGCATGCTAATGTTCTACACACATATACTATTTTTTTTTCAAACCTGGGCCATCTGTCCTTTCATATTTTGTTTTTCTTAAAGGTATCAGCAGCATTGTTGTGTCGTCAGTCAGACTATCATACATGTATAATAGATAATATCATGAAATGTTTCCTATTGTTTGGTGATAATACAGCTCAAAGAAATGTAAACGGAAACAGGATGTTACATATTTGTTGTCAAATGACATGTACATTGACCAGCACAATCTTCAAAAATAGTGAGTCGCAAATACTAAAGGTACAAAGAACGACCCCGCATGCAGAAGCCAGATAGATTTCATACCAGAAGGAATATAAAACAAGAAAATAGCCGATAGCACTGATGTCCCTAATGTTAATGACGATAGACTACAAAATGATGATAACACTTAGATAGCAGTAACAAAGAGAATATACACAAATAAACGAAAGAAAGGGAGCCGCGATAGCTCAGTGGTTAGTGAACTGGACTACAAAGGGCAAGAGGTAGTGTTCGATCCCAACCGAGGGCTTCCGGATTCACCCAGCCTTATATGGGTACCGGATTTATTTCTGTGAAAGTAAAGCAGCACGAGCATAATACCGACCATATTACCCCAAAAATCATGTGCTGAAGGTCTGTAAAATATAGGGTCACTGACACCATATTTCCCTATACGCCACTTGGCGTGACGGGGGTACTTTACTTCTTTTTTTTTTTTTTTTTTTACTACACGAAAAAAGAATAGCAGACAACAAAAATAAAATAATTAAATGATGAAGAATCACGGGACACTCTTGAAGAAAAACTTAGAGAATTTTTTTTTAAACGCCCTAACGAAGTAAAAACAGTAGAAGTAGAGTGGAAACAGTTCAATTTTAAAAAATAACCAACATTGCTACGTTATACAGTATTTGGGGCAAAACTAAAGAAGAAAGAAGTGAAGAAGAGCACCCTGTGATGGAATGACACAATGAAAATACGTCATAGCACGGATCAAAAGTCAAAATGCTGATCAAAGAAGAAAATAAAAATACAAGGACAGAGTTCGGTCAAAAGATGAGCGGGGATTTCAAGACAGCAACAAGGAACTTCTACAAAGTAGTAAAAGTAACAAGGTCAAGACAAAAATAAAATACAACCACACAACACTCATAAATGCCAAACGACAGCCAAAATCAAACAATAACAAAATACAACAGAGCTGGAAACAATATTTCGAGGATATACTTAACCTGGCACCAAATACCAATAATGCAACAAAAACAAAAACAAAAAAAGTACCAGAATGCAGAGGCTCAGTACCTAATAGCATATAAGAAGAAATTGCAGAAGTCATGAAACATGCACCAAGGATAGACAACAAACCAGTAGAAATATAGCTGCAGCTGGAGAAACATGACTTACATGACTGCACAGAATATTCAACGCCGCATGGCAACGACAGAAAGTTCCAGATGACAGGAAACATGCCATTATCGCACCAGTATGGAAAAAAGGTAGCAAGTTAGACTGTAACCAATATAGAGTTATCTTCAAACTCAGCCATGTAGGAAAGTTAAACGCCAAAATTAGAGAAAATGCTTAGACTAAATACAGTGCTACACATCAGCGTGCGATTCTCAAATGGATTTCCAGAAAAAATAGAGGATGCACTGAAGCACTATTCACCTTAAATCACAATCAGAACACAATTAAAACATGCACGTAGTCCTCATAGGCCAAGAAAAGGCATTTTACCGAGAAAACAGAAGAACAATTATGTGAGATGCTAAAAACATACGGAGTAAGCTAA
This sequence comes from Megaustenia siamemsis, assembly GCA_032433765.1. Lineage (NCBI taxonomy): Eukaryota > Metazoa > Mollusca > Gastropoda > Stylommatophora > Ariophantidae > Megaustenia > Megaustenia siamemsis. The sequence goes on from JAVIAB010000092.1 coordinate 37,394,978, forward strand.
TATCTAACCAACATATGTAAAAGTCTCTATATCAACAACACCTCCTCAGTCAAAACAGCAGCAGACTTCATGGGTAACTTTTAAGTTAGATGAGGAATAAGACAGGAGTGCGTACTTATCGCCCCTACAGTTTATTACCTTCATGAGCTACATATAGAAGCTAGCCAATCCGATTACACAAATTAACTAGATCTTATTCGCAAACGAACAGCACTTATACATGAAATAATAAAAGACTTACAAGAACACTTAAATAGACTTAACTACACAGGCACTAAATACAACATGAAAATTAAACACCAAAAAAACACGAAGTCGTGAATTTCATAAAAGAAGAACATAACATCAACATAGCTATAGACGGCAGACATTTACAACAACAACAACAACAAAAAGGGGGGGGGGGGGGGGTTAAATACCTAGGACGTCTAGTGACACGTGATAATCCACAAGCAGTAGAAATACACTCAAGGTGCTACAAAGATTGCCTAATCATCGAACAAATCTCACCATTGATGTCCAACAAAGACATAACACTAGAGGCAAACAGGCGCTCTACAGCAGAATCTCCATTCCAGTATAGTGCTATCAATGCAATTACCTGCACGATATACTTGAGAACAATAATGACAATAACCACTACAGAAATTAAAAGTGTTAGGTGAATGACGAGAAAAAAAAAGTGTGACAGTTAACATCAGAAACAAAGGACTGAGAAAAAAAATAGGTAAGAATAATTTCCGTCATTCAATACATAAAGAAACAACAGATAAAATTGTGTGACCACGCGATAAGACAGAAAGATCAAAGCACATCACAACGAGGCTTCAATAAACGCTGCGAGAATACCAGACCCAGGGGGAAGACTACGAAAAAAATACATTGAAGGATTATTAGAACACTAGGAAACAATAGCAGGAGAAATCAACAGAACAGCAAAGGATCTCAAACTGTATCCCCCCTTGACACTGAAAGGCAAATGGGGAAGAAAAGAAGAAATTGTTTGCTATTGCTGAATAGAAAAAAGTTTGATTTTTCTTCCCCAATAACTACTTCATATTTTATACAGTGTTGTCCACTTTAATTTTGTTGAAACCTTTAATTTTGTTAAAACCTTTAATTGTGTACAAAAATATTATATTGGTTATATACGTTTCATGGCCGTGTGTACTGTGTTGTTTATATCGTTTGCATTCGCTGAAAGCTTACTTTCTTCCCTCGCCCAACTGATAGTATTAAATGGGCGTAACTTGTGGTTGAATTCTCTCTTTCAGTTCGAATTACTCGTCTAAGAGTTGACATTTTTTAGTGCCAGGTTTCCATAAGAACAATAACAAACACACTCAAATGTGGGTTAAAAAAAAAAAAGTAACTTCAATATGACGATAATGGGACGCAAACCCAGCTCGATTGATCTGTAAATGTATAGAATTGTTACCAATAAATGTTCTAAAGTCTAAAGGTGTCAACACAATAGTAAGCACGACGCGGTCACAGGAGCAGTTTTAAGATCTTTGATTCACTTGAAACATGCACCAAAGAGAAACATTGTTTTACCATAATTTTTTTTCCAACTAATGACGTATAAAAATCTACAGTAAAAAAACCAAGACGCGTCATATTGATGAATGTCAAAAACTTCAGCAACACCACAAAGTTCTCCTCATGCATCATTACATCGTTACTTTATTTCTGGAATAAGCTGTCTTGGCTTGGCACTTTACACAGGTTTTGTGATATTGGAGCAAAGGACAAATGACAAGAAGCACAGCGTCAAGTGACCGCATATTTAATATGAAAAATATAATTGAAAATGCACAAAATATTTACATGCTTTGTTAACTCAAACAATCATTGAGTGCCGTCCGTCTCCGCATCGAAGGTTAGATACCATGGAGCGCCATTTCACTCTGTCTCTTGCTTTGATGATGCAGGTTGTCATAGGCTGACCATCTTTTGATGTTTACTCGTCCAAATTAGTCTTGGTCTGCTTCTTGAACCTTATATTTTCCTTTCCAAGAATACTTTTAGTAGGCTTCTGTGACTTTTAACATGGCCCAAAAATCTCAGTTGTCTTGTTTGAACTGTCTGCAGTAGTTCTTTTTATTGTTAGTTGTCTTAAGACTTTATCGTTTGTTTTCATTTCTTTCCGTCCAGTTCTAATTATTCTTCTATATGTCCACATTTCAAAGGCTTCAATTATCTGTTCTGTTTTCTTGTCTAATGTCCATGTTTCAACACCATACAGGAATGTTGAGAAGATATAACATTTTGCTATTCTTAGTTTTACCCCTGGTATTAATTGTTTTGATGTTTTCATATATTTTTCATGGCATACATTACTTTTTGCCATTCCTATTCTTTTGTTTATTTCAGCTTTGCATTTTCAATAACTGGTTATAGTATGTTCAAGGTAGTTGTACCATCTCCAGGTCTATTCCTTCAAATATGAAATCCACTTGTATTGAAATCCTCATTTCTTATGATCATAATTTTAGTATTTTTGATATTCATATCTAATCCATATTTTCTGCTTGTCATGTTATCTCATTAAGTAATTGTAGATCTTTAGGATTTTCTGCTAGTAATACAGTATCACCAGAATATCTTTAGGTTCTTTAGTATCTTAATGTTTAGGCATCTCCGTGATGTTTTTAAAGATTTGCTCAGTGTATAGAGCGAACAAGCTTGGTGATAGGGTGCATCCCTGCCTTACTTCTCTTTTTATATCAATGGGTGTAGAGTTCTCTTTGTTATTTTATTATTGTTGTTTGCTCCAAGGATAAATTACATATTAGTCGTATGTCCGTGACATCTAGATGTATATCTTTTATGCATTATAAAAGCTGTTTATGGTGTATTCTATCAAAAGCTTTGATGTAGTCTATGAAGCTGGCATATATTGGTTTGTTTACTTCTGTGTACTTTTCGATTAATGTCCTCATGCATAATATGTCTTCTTTTGTCCCACTGTTTATTCTAAATCCAAATTTCCGCTCTTGTAATTTAATATTGATATTATTCTGAATCCTTCCATGTATAACTCTCAGCAAAATGTAACATGGCTCATTAGGCTTAATGTTCAAAAATCACTGCCGATCATTGACTACCGATAGATCTGCTGAAAAATACATCAATACCTTTCGAAAGCACGTGTTACAATAGTAGACTCGGAATGTCATAGACGTAGTAAAGAACAAGCAAACCCTATTTGCATCAACTAAAAATTCCAGAAAATTTACTTAAGAAAAAAAACAAACAAACAAAGACGAGGGAAAAGAATATTTTGTTCATTTAAAACAGCATAATAACTTAGAAAAGTTAATTAGGGGGGGAGGGGAGCATTAATAAATAAGAGCGAGGAAAACTCAGAAGAATGTGGGTATAAGATATCACAGACAAACTGGAAACGACAGCTGCAGACACTGGACATTTCTAGCAGCACAGAGAAAACTTCAGAGTAGCTGTCACGTGAGCAAAGCTCCAAAAGGGATAAACCAGATTATCATGAAGAGGAAAAATTTAAAAAAATGGTATGTAAGAAGCTTTACGTAATAAGTGGACGACACAGACTAAACGACGTTTCGGCCCAATAGACCTTCATCAGGAACAAACAAAAAAAAACACACACAAAACTAATAACGAAACAACCAAAACAAAAACAATCTAAATGTGTTAAAGAAAACAAAATTATCTATCCTGTCAAAACAAAAGGAAATAGCAACCGAGTGCGGCTGTCGTGAACATAGAGAACAAAGTGGTGTACCAACAACGAATAACATTCAGAAATGTAACTATTTTATCTACCGTCATTCAGCGACTCTCCACGGCGAAGCATTTAGCTGCTGTAGCTGATTCCAGTACCAAAATCTAGGTTACCTGGCCCAATCTAGTAGCGCCATTTTTAGGAGCCACGCCGTTTTATAAAACTTCCTATTTCACTAGCACACATGCTGTTGAGACAATGATCGATGAATTGCAATAGGTATCACTCCTTCTCTACTTAAAGTAAATGATGCAACTCTGCACCGTCTATTACGAATACGTCTTCAGGGTGGACGAGCTTGTCTGCACTGAGCTTCACATGTTGGATTATTGCACGCCATCACGACACTGGTAACACTTTTACTAACATACTGTACACATACAGGACAATAGAAAGGTCTTACGATTTTGTTTACGCCATTTTAATGTTGCTTTTTAGATATACCCTCGTTTATACATAAACACATATATACAGACGATGTTTCCTTTTACTATGGCTCGACTTGCTATATGTTAACTTTGTGTTAGTGAGAAAGCTACTCTCATTCAATGGGAATCATACTACACTGATGTTTGTTTTAACATCAAAATGGCATTTTAGTTTTAATCTTGGACATTTTGCATCATTTATTGATGATGTCCTGAGCCTGGTGCATTCTTCTATTCCTTCTTAAAATAGATATTTCATGGAAGTGGTTTAAATCTGTTACATCACACACAAAACATACAATATTTATCTAAAATAAAAATGTATGTATAAATGATATTTTAGTAGTTTGTGTTCGATATGTTTGACAAAAGATAAAACAATGAGAAATTGGAAGATTTGAGGATGAAATATTTTATTTTTAACTAAATAAGTTTTTAAAATTTTAAGATACAGTTTCTTCTAATGAATTTGAATGTTTAATATAAAATAACGTGAAAATGGTTTCCTCCTGGAAAGACACAAATATTAAATGAACAAATATCTTAAAGCAGCAGCAACAAACATCTGTGGTTTCTAAAATTGATCCCGTGCGTTAGTTGTGCTGTTCAGTAGCAGCAATCCGCAGTTCTCAATCAGTCACGTGATCATGAGAGTAAGTAAACGTACTTAGTGTACAGTATCGCTAACAGCATTTATTATCAAGGAGACATATAATAATAAATAAATTAGTAATATTATAGAGGGAAACTTTCGATGTGATAGAACAGCGAATAATTTCAGGGGAAGAAGTATGTTTACAGCACACATACAAATCGCAATTAATCAACAACAGAAAAGGACAAAGAACAATAGACGGTCAGCAGCAGGATCGAACCTATACTCCTTAGTATAGCGCTTTCACACGAGAACCAAACGCTAGACCACACGGCCAACTCAACAACCTTTAAGGTGTGTACTTTAGTGTTTAGTTCTCATGGCAAGGCGCTATGCGGAGAAGTACTGGTTCGATCCTGCTTCGGACCGCCTATTGTTCTATGTTTTTTTTCTGTTGGTTATTTGCGACCTTTTTCCCGAGTATTGTAAACATACTTCTTCCCCTGAAATTATACGTTCATATATTACCAAGCCCCATTTCATGTTTCCTCACAGTTATATCCGTTAAATGCCCATCTCGAATGCAGTGTAGCATTGTATAGGATGGTAAGTACTCTTGGGAAGAAAATCTAAATTACACAATATGAAACCTGAAGCCAGCAACGTTCATAGGACGCGTGGCATGAGTGAGATCCCATGGGTTCGACCATTTTGAAAGGTAAGACGAAAATTAGTGATGCAATGAGATCGTCAAAATCGATTAAATTCATTATCACCACAAGGTAATTGGTAAGACAACTTCAAAAAATGAAATAATTATTTCAAACATAAATGTAAGAATTGAAACCGAAGAGCATGTCGCTTAACTTAAAGCGACAAGTTTCTATAGCCTTCATGGACAGTCCCATTATCCTAATTATTTACACATGTACATCAATGGGTTCCAACACTGTAAGTTTCAATAGAGCATTTTAATTTTTAGAGCACTTGGAAAAATCGACAAACCAAAAAAAAAAGGTATCCCCTAAACACGTGAAAAATTAGAAATCTGCTCCGAACTGTCTGTTGTTATCCGCGGCTTATGCTTCTCATTGTTCCTGCTGCTATTAAAATACATGTGTTCCTGGGTAATTGACGTTTGTCTCTGGCCCCGAAGTCCCCCCATAATAAACATGTGTTTATGATTATTAATTACGTGTGCTCAATCGTAGTCTAATAGAACTGCTCCAAGAACATCAAAAATTACAAACATTAAGTTATATGTCCTGTGATTCTTGATCTTCTTCTACCTTTTTTTTGGAGCATGGATCTTCAACAAACATTCTCCAAGTCATTCTGTTTTTTTGCCATTCTTTTAAGATCATTCCATGTCTTCCCCACCATCTTCATCTCTGCTTCTATCTGTCTTCTCCAAGAATTCCTTGGTCTTCCTCTTTGTCTTTTCCCTGGGGATTCCAAAAAAGGGCATGTTGGGTAATACTCTCAGTTGACTTCCGTAGTGTGTGTCCTATCCAGCGCCATCGTCTTCGCTTTATCTCTTTATCCACTTGTATTTGACTGGTACATTTCCATAATTCTATGTTAGTGATTTTATCCTGCCATTTCCATCCTTAAATTCTGCGTAAGCATCCATTAATGAAAGTCTGTATCTTCGTGATTGTCAATTTTGTTGTTCTCCATGTTTCACAGTCATATAATAGGACCGACTTAACACTTGAGTTGAAAATTTTTATTTTTGTATTTAACCTAATTTCTTTGGATTTCCATATGTTTCCCAGTGCAATGAAAGCTCCTCTTGCTTTTGATATCCTTATTTTGGTATCAATTTCTGTTCCTCCCTCTTTATCTATATTACTGCCCAGATTTATGTAAGATTGTACGTCTAGTAGAGGTATTTCTCCTAATTTTATTTGGTTATTGCCAACTGTATTAATTCTCAAAATGGTCTTATCTCTATTAATCTTCAGTCCTAGCTGTTGTGATCTCTCATCAATTATGCTCATTTTAACCAGCATCTGTTGGAGGCTGTGTGATAGGAGAGCTATGTCATCATCATCATCAAGTACCGGGCCTACTGGCGTAGGTGATCATGTCTCTCCCCAACTTTCGATCTCGGCAGCTATTTATCATTTCTGTTGTTGACCTATTGCCTAGCCATTCTCTTAAGCTGTCTATTATTTTTTCTCTTTGCTTCCCTCTATCTCTTCGTCCATCAATTTTTCTAGTTGTTACAATATATTCCAGTTGTTCTCTTCTCATTACATGGCCAAAAATGATGATTGTTTCTTCCTAATATTGGAAATTAGCTCTCTTTTTGCTTTGACCTCTCTCAGAACATTATCTTTACTCTTCTTAGCTGCCCATGGTACTTTCAACATTCTTATGTAAAACCACATTTCTACAGACTCCAAAGATTTTCTTGTCTGTTGTCCTATTGTCCATGATTCGCATCCATATGTTAAGACTGGCTCTACATAACATTTAAGAACTCTTTTTCTTCTTTCTATTGTCAAAAATGGATTGAATAGTAACTTCCTCATTTTTTGGAAAGCTGCTTTTGCCTGAGCTATTCTGCATCTCACCTCTTTTGTACATCTTCCGTCTGAGGTTAACAAAGTTCTCAAATATTAAAATTCATTTACCTGTTTTAATATTGTACCACTTGTCTTTATTTTGCACTGAGGTGATGTTGTTTTCTTTGTTGTTACCATTACCTCTGTCTTTTTGCTATTAAGGCTGAGTCCTTTATTTTTGCTTTCCTTCGCTATAATGTCCAACATTTCTTGTAACTCATTTTCACTCTTAGCGATTAAGAGTGTATCATCAGCATACCTTAGATTATTTATATTATTACCTCCAATTGTTATTCCAGGCATGCCCCTTATAGATCTTAAAATAATCTCACTATAAATATTAAACAAATCTGGTGACAGCACACAACCCTGTCTGACACCCTATTTTATTTGTTGAAACATTCCCAATTGGTTTCCAGTTCTTATGGCCGCTGTTTGTTGCCAGTACATGTTCTTTATCATTCTTAGATCTGTGCTGTCTACGTTTATGCTTTCTACAATTTTGATTATTTCTTGGTGCTTTACTTTGTCAAATGCCTTGGTGTAATCTATGAAACATAGGTATAGATCTGTTTTCACCTCTATGGCTCTTTCTACTAAAGATCTTATGATATAAATGGCATTGCTTGTTCCTTTATCTCTAACAAAACCACACTGTTCATCGCTAATTTCTGGACTGATTTTGTTTCGCACTCTTCGCATAATGATTCTTAGTAATATCTTAGCCATATGACTCATAAGGCTTATTGTGCGATGATCACCGCATTCAATCGCACCCGATTTCTTTGGTAGGGCTATGAATATTGATTTGAGTATGTCGTCTGGTATATATCCGCAGTTGTAGATATCATTCAATATTTTTGTTATTATTTCTATTCCAAAATCACCCATGGCTTCAATCTCTTCTTTAGTTATATTATCTGGTCCAGGAGCTTTGCCTGCTTTCATATTGCGCAAGGCATCTTCCACTTCTTCTCTGAGTATTTCTGGTCCTTCTCCATTATCTTTAATATTTACTTCCGATCGTTCATCATTATAAAGATCTTTAATGTATTCTGTCCATCGTTCCCTTATGTTTTCTTGATCAATCAACAGTTCTCCTTCCTTTGATCTTAGACATCCATTTTTTTATTGCGTTTTTTCTTCCTGTTAATTTCTCAATTTGTTTGTATATAGCTTTAGCATCTCCTTTTTGTTGCATTTCAATCTCTCTGCATCTCTCGTTTAACCATGCTTCTTTTGCTTCATTGCATTTTACTACAATTTCTTTATTTAATCTCTTATACTCATCTTTATTTTCTTTATTTCTTCTTCTTGCATCCATTACCTGCAAAATGTCGTCTGTCATCCATTTCTTTCTTGAAATTGTCCTCACTGGTGGTATGAACTCATTTGGTGTTTGTTGCATTGATTCTTTTAGCATTTCCCACTGTTCATCAATGCTTTGTATCTTCTCTATTGCATTGTACCGATTCTGATTTGTGATTTTATATTTCTTTTGCAGCTTCTTGTCTGACTTTAGTAAATCTAAATTTAACTTGATGTTAACTGAGGCTCGTTTTGTTGTTTTTAATTTTACTCTAAGCTTTCCCACAACTGGTACATGATCACTATTGCAATCTGCCCCTGGTCTAGTTTTCACACACACCAGACTGTTTCTAAACCTATTAATCAATTTGATTACGTGCGTTGTCCCCTGGGCTTTTCCATGTCCACAGACGCCTTGGATGTTGCTTAAACCAGGTGTTTCCTATCATCATGTTGTGTGTTCTTGCCCAGTCAATAAGTTTCTCACCTCTGTTATTCCTCTCGCCTAAGCCATAATGACCAACTACTTCCTCAACTCGTTCCTTTCCTACTTTTGCGTTAAAATCTCCAAGAACTATGGTGTTTTCATGTGGTTTGCATTTATGAAGTGCCTCATTTAAATCGTTGTAAAATTTATCAATTGTTTCCTCTAGACTGTCTGCTGTTGGTGCATAAACTTGATAAAAGATTTATGTCTATTGGCTTTCCATTCAATTTCACTAAAAGGACGCTGTCAGATATTGGGTAAAAGCCTTTCACTGTTCTTGCTCTTTCTATGTCATCAGCAAAGTCTAAATCATCAAGTTGTATGGTCAGTGACCACTGGATTCCATTTCTGTTGTTTTGAGTTATTTTCATAATCCAATCTATGGCCAGTTGAAAAAGAGAAATGGAGACAGAAGGCATCCCTGCCTTACTCCTGTTCTTATTTCAAATGCTTCTGTAATCTATCCTTCATGCACCACACTACATTTCGTTCCTTTATACATTGTTTTTATCAGGTTAATAAACTTTATGGGGATTCCGTAATGACTCAGCAACTTCCGAAGCATTCTTCTGTCTAAACTATCAAATGCCTATTCGTAATCTATGAAAACAAAATAAAGTGGGGATTTTAGTTCTAAACTTTGTTCAACTATTATACGTAGAGTAGTTATTTGATCAGCACATGATCTGTTCTTCCTAAAACCTGCTTGTTCATCTCTCAAATGCTTCTCTGTGGCCTCTTTTAGTCTCTCTAGAATGATTCTGCTTAATATGTTTCCTGGCACTGATAGTAGCATAATTCCCCTATAATTTGTGCACTCCTGTAAACTTCCTTTCTTTGCTAGTTTGATCATATAACCTTCTCTCCAGTCTTTAGGTATTTCTTCCCTCTCCCAAATTTTATCTAGTAGATTATGTAACATCTTGGTAGGGGTATTAATATCTGCTTTGATGGCTTCCAAAGGAATTTCATCTGGTCCTGTGGCTTTACCATTTTTTAATAGTTTGATGGCTTTCATTATTTCTTCTTTACTTGGTTTTCCACAGTTAACGTGTAACTCTTCTTCTGCTGGTAGTTATCTGGAGGATTATTTGAGCCGGGTCTGTTCAAAAGTTCTTTAAAATGCTGATCTCTCGATTTGTTCCCTTATATTACTAAGCAAATTTCATTTCTTATCTTTGATAATGGCATAGATCTATTTGTATTTTCCACTTAATTTCTTTGTGCTGTTGTACAGTTCTTTCATATTCCCTTTATTTGCTGCTTCATCTGCCTCTTTAGCTAGTTCATCTATGTATTTCCCCTAAACACGTCAACAAATTAGAAATCTGCTCCGAACTGTCTGTTGTTATCCGCGGCTTATGTTTCTCATTGTTCCTGCTGCTATTAAAATACATGTGCTCCTGGGTAATTGACGTTTGTCTGTCTCTGGCCCCAAAGTCCCCCTATAATAAACATGTGTTTATGTTTATTAATTACGTGTGCTCAATCGTAGTCTAATAGAACTGTTCCATGAACGTCAAAAATTACAAACATAAAGTTATATGTCATGGGAATCGTTCACTAAAAGTGTTGGCCTATGACGCAATAACAGTAGGGAATGGCCTATTGACGAATTCACGAGAAACAGACAGTGGGCGGTAAGCAGCATTTGCCCGTATAATATGTTGCGCTTTGTGTTTATAAATCAATGGAATCATATAACTCTTACACATCGGCAGGGTCAATTGTATTTCATTTGCTCAAGTCGTTTTATAATTTTACTACAAGTCTTTTTAACACCCCCCCCCCCCCCACTTTTTTCCCTCTCTCTCTCTCGTTTACATCACTGCACTAATACCATACTTTCTAGAAATGCCTGTCACCTTATATTTTTGTCCATGAACGTATGGTACAAAAAACAACAGCACACGATACACCCATGCTTCTTTAATGTGATTTCTAGTAATATCATGCGACTTCCGATTCCAAGATGGTAGGATAGAGATTGTCTTCCATCGACCGCGGCAGGATTGCTTTTGGAGATGAATTTCAGCCCTCTAGTGTAAATCGCCACGTTAAGGTCAACAGGTTGTTTCACTTAACGGATGTGCGTCGATGCCATGGATTGGGTGCATGTGGCAGAGGTCTCTTTTGATGAATCAAGTGATGAGAATGTGACCTTTCCCCGTCGTGAAGGCGATATGCGTTTTCATCATCATCATTGAGTGCCGTCTCCGCAACGAAGGTTGGCTACCATGGAGCGCCATTTTGCTCTATCTCTTGCTTTGATGGTGCAGGTTGTCATCGGTTGATTTGTCCATCTTTTGATGTTACTCGTCCATGTTAATCTTGGTCTGCATCTGCCTCTTTTACCTTGTATTTTCCCCTCCAAGATCACTTTCAGTAGGCTGTTGTGTCTTTTAACATGGCCTAAGAATCGCATTTGTCTTGTTCTAATTGTGTTCAGAAGTTCTCTTTTCATTTTTAGTTGTTTTAAGACTTTGTCATTTGTTTTCTTTTCCTTCCATCCAATTCTACCTATTATTCTATATATCCACATTTCAAAGGCTTCAATTCTCTGTTCTGTTTTCTTGTCTAATGTCCATGTTTCAGCACCATATAGGAATATTGAGAAGATGTAACATTTTGCTATTCTTAGTTTTAGCTCTGGTGTTATTTGTTTTGATGCTAGTATGTCCTTCATGGCATTAAAATTACTTTTTGCCATTCCTATTCTTTTGTTTATTTCAGTTGTACATTTTCCATCACTGGTTATAGTATGTCCAAGGTAGTTATAGTTCTGAACTGTCTCAAGGTCTATTCCTTCAATTTTGATATCCACTTGTGGGTTTTGAGTATTTTCTTTGTTTATGATCATAGTTTTAGTCTTTTTGATATTCATATCTAGTCCATATTTTTTGCTTGTCGTGTTTATTTCATTAAGTAATTGCTGTAGGTCTTTAGGATTTTCTGCTAGTAGTACAGTATCGTCAGCATATCTTAGGTTATTGATTATCTTTCCATTAATTTGTAGGCCTGGCATCTCTATAATGTTTTTAAAGATTTGCTCAGTGTATAGATTGAACAAGCTTGGTGATAGGATGCATCCTTGTCTTACTCCTCTTTTTATATCAATGGGTGTAGAGAACTCTTTGTTATATTTTATTATTGCTGTTTGCTCCCAGTATAGATTGCATATTAGTCGTATATCCATGTCATCTAGATGTATCTCTTTTAGGCATTCTATAAGTTGTTTGTGGTGTACTCTATCAAAAGATTTGGTGTAGTCTATGAAGCAGGCATATATTGGTTTGTTTACTTCTGTGTATTTTTCGATTAATGTTCTCATGCAGAATATGGCTTCTTTTGTCCCGCTATTTTTCCTAAATCCAAATTGCTGCTCATCTAATTCAGTATTGATTTTATTCTGAATCCTTCCTTGTATAACTTTTAGCAAGGTTTTTGTAACATGGCTCATTAGGCTTATTGTTCTAAAGTCACTGCATTCAACTACACCATTCTTTTTAGGCAATGCAATGAAAGTTGATGTTTTTAGTTCATTTGGTATGTATCCTGTGTGGTATATGTCGTTGCATATGTCTGTAATCACTTCAATGCCAAAATCTTCAAGTGCCTGTATCATCTCTATCTGTATGCTTTCAGGTCCTGCTGCTTTTCCCCTTTTCATTGTTTTTATAGCTTTTTCCACCTCAGATTTTAAGATTTTATAGCCTGATGTACATTTTATAACTGGTTTCTTGTCCCTTTGATCATGAAATAGTTCTGTTATATATTCCTGCCATCTATCTATGATATCCTTATTGTCTGTTAGCATTTACCTTTTTTGTCTGCAATGCATCCACCTTCTGTGGCTTTTTTATTTTATTAGTCATTCTCTTTATTTCTGTGTGCATTCCTCTTAGGTCTTGTTTGCTTTCCATAGTTTCTATTTCTCTACATTTTTGGCTGAGCCAGTCTTCTTTTGCTTTTTTGCACATTTTGCGTATCTCATTATCTATTTTATTGTATTGGGCAGTGTTCTTCGCTTGTCTCCTTTCTTCCATTTTTTCTAAGATGGTGTTAGTTATCCATTTTTGTTTTCTGTTCTTTTCTCTTTTGGGTAAGGTGTCGCAGGCTTTTTGTATGCTTTTCTTTATGCATTGCCATTTGGTTGTTACTTTTTCATCAGGATTTTCTCTTCTGTATTGTTCAATTCCTTCCTCTAGCAGCTTCTGGTATGTGTTCTTTACTTGTATTGTATAGGTATCTTTAATATCTTTTTGATTTAAAGCTGTTATGTCGAGTGGGTTTGTTGATGAATCAGATTTTTGCTTGTTTCTCTTTAGTTTGATTTTCATTTTAATCATAACAGGATTGTGATCAGAATTAATATCTGCTCCTGGGTAGGTTTTGGCTTTCTTTACGCTGTTACGGAACCTTTCTTTTATCATTATGTAATCTATTTGATTCCTCTTCCTATCTCCAGGGCTTTTCCATGTGTATAGTTTCCTTTTCTCTTGCTCAAAGTAGGTGTTACATATTATCAGCCTGTTTTCTTCACAGAATTGTATTAATCTTTCTCCTCTGTCATTTCTTTTTCCTAAACCATGATTTCCTATAATTGTCTTATATCTACCTTTTCCTACTTTAGCGTTCATGTCACCCATTACAATCAAGATGTCTGAAGATTTCACTTGCTTCATAACTTTATTTAGGTCTTCATAGTATGCATCTATTTGTTCATCTGTGTAGTCTTGAGTAGGTGCATATGTCTGTATTATTGCTATGTCGAATGGTTTTGCTTTCAGCTTGAGTAGTATAATCCTATCACTGTATGTCCAGTGGGTACTTATATATTTTTGTAGCTCTCTTTTTATCAGTATTCCTACCCCCCTTTGATGTTCTGTTGTGTTTCCTGAGTATATAAATGTATATTTTTCGTCTTCAATGTACCCACATTCCTTCCATCTAGTCTTTGATATGCCTAAAATATCTATATTTATTCGTTCTGCTTCTTGAATTAGATTTTCCAATTTCCCTTGTTGATATAGAGTCCTAACATTCCAAGTACTTATTTTAAGATCTTTCCTCCGACATAAGTTCGAATTTCTCCGACTCTCCATGGCTTCCTCTGGACTGGTACGTGATGAGGCTCCAATCTCTTTCACGGTGGTCAGCCATGTTCGTCTTTCGTGTTCTGAACATGCCTCTTGTGTACCACACACTTTGCTGTTTTCGCTTTCTGGGCCGTTGATCATTCTTGATTCCTCCGCCTCCATCCACCGTCACAGACTTTTCACATAAGGGTTGAACATACCCGTTTTTCCGTTGACATTTTTGTTAAACATTTTGACATGATATGCGTTTTACGTCATGATATTGTGGTCTGTTCAATAACCGCCGTTGGTTTTTTTTTGCCGTCGATTACTGTCAGTTCCTTCATGAGGATCGTTGTACCAGGTCAACCGAAGGTTTCACTTCAAGAATTTTGCGCCGGGTGCTACGGTGTTCGTACATCATGGCTGCATTCTTTGGAGTGAATCAAGCGTTGTGGGTACATCTATTGATGACAAATGTTGTGCGGACTACGTCATAAAGATGTACGATCGTATATAGCTAACCCGACCGTACGCTCAAAAAGGACAGATGATAAAGATTTCGATGCTGTTCGTGAATCCGCAGTCCTGGTGCCACTCCCTAATCTTCATGTTATTCAAATGAGAAGTTGTCTAAATTCAGGAGAACTACGAGAGAACTGGAGGACGACTTGCAAACCAGTTTATCGTGTTACACTTCCGAATTTGCTGGGGAAAACATCTAATAGACAGTTATTCGATGCGCGACGAGGATAATTCGACGACTAACTAGTAATATGAAGAGTCAAGGTCAAGAACAAATTCAATTAATCATATACATGAATGCTAACCATGAAATTCTACAAGCAGCCAATCAATCACAATGAGACACACATGAATTCAATCTGACACATGCACAAAGTATCGAATACTAAAAGAAAGATTGACTTCAGCATTATCATTAAACCCCAGTCTAGGAGATCTAGTAACTGTTTCTAACATTTTAAACTGTAATGACAAAATTAATTATAATAAGTGCAAGGGGCAAACAAATAAACACAACTGAATGTATAAATAAAAGAAACAAACATATATTGCGATGGGTGAATGTATACACTGTATACACTGTATATAGTATATCATACGGTGTAAATGTGCTGCTTTATTTAATTTTTAAAGAAAATTTATTTTTTTACCAAGCTAAGATAATAATTATAACTGTCGTGAGAATAATTTCTTTTTTTTTTTAATCGATGATAAAATGTGAATAAATAGAGCTCAAAAGCATTTTAAGCACTGTATGTATTTAACCTTTAAAGTGATCTAGCTTGACAAGAGAAAAATAAAACAACTTAATACTCCAGGTGATATTTATGGACACCAACTAGACAGGGATTGCAAGATAAAACAGAATCAGTAGGTTGGGCATCCCAAAGTTGGGCATCACAATTAAATACAGTTTATACACATACAGGTGCGCGAAGTAAAGGGAAATCATCCAAATGAGTGCGAATGAGGAGAACATAATGAAACAAGCAAGAAATGAAGGAGTTGAATGGACGTTGTATTTGAACAGTTTGATCTCTGTAGGGTCAAGACATTTTTTTTATTATTCGAATATAAAATAGTTAAAAGGAAAAAAAATCAATATCTACGGTAGTCAGCGACTGCGCATGTTTTCCTGCCTTTTATTCGCACCATCGGCAAACTCGAGAAATGGTAGAGTAGTAACATATTTTTCAACTACAAAAGTAAAGAAATACAGGAATGATACAGTAGGAAGAGGTCTACAGAGCTCCATAAATGTGACATTCGTCATACTTCGCAAATAAAGACCCTTCATAGAGTCAAATATTTATATTAATCAACTTTTTAAAACGTTAATATTTTTAAAGTCCTTATCGTTATCTATTTTTATTATTCAAGTCTGCCGGTGAGACTCTATTATGTGAGCTCTCATATTTAATACGGTATAAAGTATAATAAGGCCGTGCACATACTTCAAAAATGCACTTGTAAACATTATGCCGAAGCACGACTAAATATAAGCGTAACTAAATAAATATAAATACAAGCATAATGACACACACAAACATATAAATTACATAACCATGTCCGGTAAATGTAACAACGTGAAAGGACTTACAAAAAGCTTTAAGGCTGAGGTGCAGCTCGGAAGGTGTCAATGTTAGATCAGGTGTCGTTAACCAAATGACCATCCCTGATGTATATGTTTTTGGTGACCGCTAACACACACACACACAGCGAACTGAACACCTCAACAAGGTAACCAACTAAAACAACCTGTAACAATCCCGTCCAATGTGAATTCGGCTAGACAATCTTGGGAAATATTGAGGTAATAATATCAATGGTTGGCACAACTGCGTCATAGACACAGCTAAAGTCATATAAACTGAACAAGAGAAATTGTATAAAGTCATATATACTGATCGAGAGCTGGAGGCAATACTCTAATATTAAACAGTCGAGCATAGGTCTACTATGTCTAGCTACACTGTTAAATAAATCGTTTTGTGTCCGCAGCACATGCTCGCTCCACCACACCACAATGCCCAGTCCTAATAGGCGAGACTAAATAAAACCAGTTTCAAACGTGGTCAGCTGTTATTATTGATGTCTCCGAAGTCTGGGACCGTGTCCCCGCGTCGAGTCATGTGACGCCCGCACCCGGATAAGGCAAGTGTCGCGTCGCGTCGCAGTAATAGTCCCTTCAACGTGCCACTGTATATATATATTGGAAAGTGGAATAACATTCCTGCTCAATTTCCCGGTAGGAATCAAGTGTTAATTCATGCTAGATAGCCAGCTACCACCTTTACTATCAAATATCTACGAGCATAGAAAGAGGTACATTAACATGACGTCAGTCTTTTCTTTCCCCTCGACTCAGAAGGCGCCAGATATGAGAAACCTAACGCCAGCAGTGATCAAGACTTGTAGTGCAGGCCTAGACAAGTTTGGTACCCTCGCCTCCTTATTCTGTTTCATATTTTGTAACGCTGTGGGTGGTAAAAGATATACGGTTGCTTTTTAAATCTATGTTGATGCAACTAAGTTTATAATATGTAGGATAATGTGTACAGACAGTGTACAACTATTGTCACTCAAACCGTTACTTCCAATATTTGATTTAAATCTCCAATTAGTTCCCAATATTTGATTTAAATCTCCAATTAGTTTCCAATATTTGATTTAAATCTCCAATTAGTTCCCAATATTTGATTTAAATCTCCAATTAGTTCCCAATATTTGATTTAAATCTCCAATTAGTTCCCAATATTTGATTTAAATCCCCAATTAGTTCCCAATATTTGATTTAAATCTCCAATTAGTTCCCAATATTTGACCATTTCTTTTCGAAGCATCCAATATCATCATTATTTTATCTTTCCTCTTTTTGATCCTTACCCGTACGGATAGACTTTGTATTCAGAACAGAGTAGAGTTCGAAAAAGAAATGTCAGTTTAAAGTTAGCGTACCTGGACCACCGCCGGCAGTCATCTATAACTGCTAACAGGTCTCCCTCTGAAACGTGAATATCATTACAATACGAATATACTTTTCTTTTTTAATCCCAACTTCTCTGCAGCGATTCAGTAATTATTTGAACACAAAAGACGAGTGCTATAAATAGAATATGGGGTTAACTTCATAAAGCTACAGCAAGATCATATCGACAGCCGATAATATAAACTAAGAAATTGAGGAAAACTCACAGAATTAAAATAAAAACAACTAAGTTGTGTTGACAACATAAAAGTATTCACAATAAATAGCGAGATTGTAATAGTGGACAGTGTGCTCATGTACAACTGGGGTAGTCCAGTAGAACGACATCGGCTTCAGAACAGGAAGGATCCTGGTTCAAAGCCCACCAAAGGCGGTGGTGATTTTTCATAAATAAGAAAAATTAATCCATGGTTTCCCTATGACGTTACCTTCCCCCGATCTCTTGGTCGTCTCATCAGATGTCTAGCCTTCTCTGATAACGGCAATAAACAGGCGATTAAGTGTGCACACGTACACGTTAAAGAACCCTTGGCAACTAAAATCGAAAAACAGAAGGCCAGAAATATGGCCGCTGTTCGGGTAAAACTGTCCGAAGAAATCTACCCATGCCGTGGATCAGAGGCGTTCTACGGAGTTCGTGCACGTGGGTCAGGATTCTCCTTAGGTTTTCTCAAATAGGATATCGGAGCACCTATGGGTTCGTCCGGTGTGCAATGACGATGATCCTAACAAACAAACAAACTGCTGGACGACACGATTTCAGCAATACATATACCACACACGTGACATTTTATCACAGAAACATTATTTGTACTTATCTGGACCTTGATATCAAGTAAATGTGTGTTTCTATTCCAGCCTGACTTACGTCACACACTAAAAACTTGGATACTCTATTCATTGAGCTCAGACGGTAATAACGAAGAGGAAAAGCACTCGCTCTCTTCACTTCTAAAAATGATAACTCAACACGATGAACTTCAGCCTCAACCTCCTCCTCTCCCCGGATATTATTTTCTTATCATTTATCTTTAGCTGAAATCACCATTCATTATTGAGTGCCGTCTCTGTATCGAATGTTGGCTACCATTCCGCTCAGTTTCTTGCTTTGATAGTGCAGGTTGTCATAGGCTGATTTGTCCATCTTTTGATGTTACTCGTCCATATTAGTCATGGTCTGCCTCTGTCTCTTTTACCTTATATATTCCCTTCCAATATTATTTTTAGTAGGCTGCTGTGTCTTTTAACATGCCCCAAAATCTCATTTGTATTGTTTGAATTGTGTTTAGTAGTTCTCTTTTCATTTTTAGTTGCTTTATGGCTTCATCATTTGTTTTTTTTTTTCATCAAATTCTTTATACTCGTCTTTAAATCCACATTTGAAAAGCTTCAATTGTTTGCTCGTTTTCTTGTCTAATGTTGAAGTAGAAAATAGATAAATAACACAACCGAACCATGTAACATACAATTATATTTCCAAGGTTACTACGTAACAACTAATTCCTTCCTCACGTGTAAAAAAAAGTAAAGTAAAGTACCCCCCGTCACGCCAAGTGGTGTATAGGGAAATATGGTGTTAGTGACCCTATATTTTACAGACCTTCAGCACATGATTTTTGGGGTAATGTTTCCTCACGTGTGGTCACGTATAAATAGCTGGTAGGCAGGTAAAGTAGTGTCCGTAGGCATTGAGTTGGGAGAGCAGAACAATAGGGTCCAGGCAAAAGCATATCGCTGTTCTGGGAGACACCTGCAGGCAGCAGAAAATACCAACGGCTAGGTATCACATGGTTGTCTTAGCTGTGTACCAGAACACTATGCGCAGGTGTATCCGTGTGTAACTCATGCCATCCACGTGTGCTTTCAGTCACACTAATAAATAATCCTTGACAAGCTGTCATTGTAAAAAGTATTGTTATGGAAACAGCGCCATATATTTTAGAGCAGTGATCTCTGCAATATGTGCCATTTTGGCATGCAAGGTTTCTGTTTTTGAGATTGTGGTTCTGCCCTATGTGCCGTCTTCGGCTCGAAAGGACAATAGATAGATAGAATAAATAATCAATTTTCAATGTGTTGTTACAAGCCATAAGCTGAAAGTAATAATAAGCCATAGTTATTTTCAGTCACTGATACTGAAATCCCCCTCCCCCCCCCCCTTTTTTCACCCACCCCCCATGGCACGAAAAGAAAAAAAAAAGATAAATACCGTTTATATGGTGCCGGCCACTTAGCAGCAGCCCCATACTTCTATATGGGCGAACCAATTCAGAGGAAGAGGTATGTTTACAGCACTCGGAAAAAAATGACAAATAATCAACAACAGAAAAAATATGGACCAAAGCAAATTCGAACCCGTACCACTAAAACTACTTCTATATGGCCCGGTCGTCTACTACTCCTGGATGTGTCCACATATTATGAGGTTAACATATTGAACATGTGTCTCTCATATACACAAATGCACACACAAGCAAACATTCATATATGCTTCATATATGCACTGTGTATATTTAAAAGTTCCAACTAGTATATGAACGATGAATTTTAACTTATTATTAAGTCCAATGTGGAAGATCACTTCAGTTTACAAGAATCATAAGAACAGCAATGAAAACTGTACTGAAGTTGAAGTTCAAAGTGAACTTTCCATATCATGCTGCATCGGAAAAAAAAGTGAACTGTAGCGGTATATATATATATATATATATATATATATATATATATCAGCACATTGCGCGGTTGTGCTTCAAAAAGGAAAGGTTCATATCCGTCATTACTTTGACACCATATTCATCATCATCATCATCGAGTGCCGTCTCCGCAACGAAGGTTGGCTACCATGGAGCGCCATTCTGCTCTGTCTCTTGCTTTGATGGTGCGGGCTGTCATAGGCTGATTTGTCCATCTTTTGATGTTACTCGTCCATGTTAGTCTTGGTCTGCCTCTGCCTCTTTTACCTTGTATTTTCCCCTCCCGGATTACTTTTAGTAGGCTATTGTGTCTTTTAACATGGCCCAAAAATCGCATTTGTCTTGTTTGAATTGTGCTTAGTAGTTCTCTTTTCATTTTTAGTTGCTATAAGACTCCATCGATTGCTTTCTTTTCCTTCCATCCAACTCTACCTATTCTTCTATATATCTACATTTCAAAGGCTTCAATTCTCTGTTCTGTTTTCTTGTCTAATGTCCATATTTCTGCACCATATAGGAGTATTGAGAAGATGTAACATTTTGCTATTCTTAGTTTCAGCCCTGCTGATATTTGTTTTGATGTCAATATGTTCTTCATGACATTAAAATTACCTTTTGCCATTCATATTCTTTTATTTATTTCAGTTGTACATTTTCCATCACTGGTTATAGTATGTCCAAGGTAGTTATAGTTCTGAAATGTCTCCAGGTCTATTCCTTCTATTTTGATATCCAATTGTGGGTTTTGAGTATCTTCTTTGTTTATCATCATAGTTTTAGTCTTTTTGATATTCATATCTAGTCCATATTTTTTGCTTGTCATGTTTATTTCATTAAGTAATTGTTGTAGATCTTTAGGATTTTCTGCTAGTAGTACAGTATCGTCAGCATATTTTAGGTTATTGATTATCTTTCAATTAATTTGTAGGCCTGGCATCTCTATGATGTTTTTTTTTTTAATTTGCTCAGTGTATAGATTGAACAAGCTTGGTGATAGGTATGCATCCCTGTCTTACTCCTCTTTTTATATCAATGGGTGTAGAGTTCTTTTTGTTATATTTTATTATAGATGTTTGCTCCCAATATAGATTACATATTAGTCGTATGTCCATGACATCTAGATGTATCTCTTTTAGGCATTCTATAAGTTGTGTGTGCTGTGCTCTATCAAAAGATTTGGTGTAGTCTATGAAGCAGGCATATAGTGGTTTGTTTACTTCTGTATTTTTCGATTAATGTTCTCATGCAGAATATGGCTTCTTTTGTCCCGCTATTTTTCCTAAATCCAAATTGCTGCTCATCTAATTCAGTAATGATTTTATGCTGAATCCTTCCTTGTATAACTTTTAGCAAGATTTTTGTAACATGGTTCATAGGGCTTATTGTTCTAAAGTCACTGTATTCAACTGCACCATTCTTTTTAGGCAATGTAATGAACGTTGATGTTTTTAGTTCATTTGGTATGTATCCTGTGTGGTATATGTCCTTGCATATGTCTGTAGTCACTTCAATGTCAAAATCTTCTATTCCCTGTATCACCTCTATCTGTATGCTGTCAGGTCCTGCTGCTTTTCCCTTTTTCATTGTTTTTATAGCTTTTTCCACCTCAGATTTTAAGATTGTATAGCCTGATGTACATTTTATAACTGGTTTCTTGTCCCTTTGATCATGAAATAGTTCTGTTATATATTCCTGCCATCTATTTATAATATCCTTATTGTTTGTTAGCATTTTTCCTTTTTTGTCTGCGATGCATCCACCTTCTGTGGCTTTTTTATTTTTATTAGTCATTCTCTTTATTTCTGTGTGCATTCCTCTTAAGTCTTGTTTGCTTTCCATAGTGTCTATTTCTATTCATATTTGGCTGAGCCAGTCTTCTTTTGCTTTTTTGAACATTTTGCGTATCTCATTATCTATTTTATTGTATTGGGCAGTGTTCTTCGCTTGTCTCCTTTCTTCCATTTTTCTAAGGTTGTGTTAGTTATCCATTTTTGTTTTTTGTTCTTTTCTCTTTTGGGTAAGGTGTCGCAGGTTTTTTGTATGCTTTTCTTTATGCATTGCCATTTGGTTGTTACTTTTTCATCAGGATTTTCTCTTCTGTATTGTTCAATTCCTTCTTCTAGCAGCTTCTGGTATGTGTACCTTACTTGTATTGTATAGGTATCTTTAATATCTTTTTTATTTAAAGCTGTTATATCTAGTGGATTTGTTGATGAATTAGCCTATTGCTCTTTTCTCTTTAGCTTGATTTTCATTCTAATCATTACAGGACTGTGATCTGAATTAATATCTGCTCCTGGGTAGGTTTTGGCTTTCTTTACGCTGTTACGGAACCTTTCTTTTATCATTATGTAATCTATTTGATTCCTCTTCTTATCTCCAGGGCTTTTCCATGTGTATAGTTTCCTTTTCTCTTGCTCAAAGGAGGTGTTATATATTATCAGCCTGTTTTCTTCACATAATTGTATTAATCTTTCTCCTCTGTCATTTCGTTTTCCTAAACCATGATTTCCTATAATGGTCTTATATCTACCTTTTCCTACTTTAGCTTTCATGTCACCCATTACAATAAAGATGTCTGAAGATTTCACTTGCTTCATAACTTTATTTAGGTCTACATAGTATGCCTCTAATTGTTTATATGTGTAGTCTTGAGTATGTACATATGTCTGCATTATTGCTATGTCGAATGGTTTCGCTTTCAACTTGAGTAGTATAATCCTATCACTGTATATTCAGTGGTTACTTATATATTTTTGTAGCTCTCTTTTTATCAGTATTCCTACCCCCCCCTTCCCCCTTTTGATGTTCTGTTGTATTTCCTGAGCATATAGATGTATATTTTTCGTCCTCTGTGTACCCACATTCTTTCCATCTTGTCTCTGATATGCCTAAACTATCTATATTTATTCGTTCTGCTTCTTGAATCAGATCTTCTGATTTCCCTTCTTGAGTCATAACATTCCAAGTACTTATTTTAAGATCTTTCCTCCGACATAAGTTCGAATTCCTCTCCATGGCTTCCTCTGGACTAGTACGTGATGAGGCTCTTTCACGGTGGTCTGCCATATTCGCCTTTCGTGTTCTGAATATGCCTCATGTGTACCAAACACTTTACTGTTTTCGCCTTCTGGGCCGTTGATCATTTTTGATTCATCCGCTCCATCCATCGTCACAGACTTTTCACATACGGGTTGAACACACCCAGTTTGCCGGCAACATTTTTTTTCGAATCATGTGCTTGCCTATCGAACCGCGAACACACGACACAAAGAAGAATAAATCATATTCCACTTAAATATCGGTAATTACAGTTCATCTACACGTCAGAAGTAAAACATACACCAAACGGGGAATAGCAACACATAATTTCACAACTAGACTGTCGCGTAAATCATTTAAATATATATTCGGCAATTGCCGAATTATTTAAAAAAAACCACTACACGCAGCCGCCATGACACCGGAAACCATATTAGTGTTTTTTTTTTTTTTTTTTTAGGTTTCAATGTCAGTGGAAGAAAATAACGTATAGACTATAACATCGACCTTATGACTTATTACACATTAACAATTGATTAGTGTAACAGAAATCCTATGTGTGTGTGTGTGCGCGCGCGTGCGAGAGTGCGTGTGTAGGAAGGGGGCGGGTATGGGGTAAACATTTGTGGGAAAACAAAAGATGAGTAATAGACATGGGAGAATTTAGAGATGATGGAAGAGTGAAAGAAATAACTTTAGAGAGTATAACACTGTGACGTAAAAAAGAGACACATGAAGTGGCACATTTAACAAATATTGTCCATAGGGAACTGTGTAGATATAAAGTCGGCGAGTGTTGATGGTTATGTGATGTTTGTATGGTGAGTGTTTGAGTATGTAAGTGAAGGATAACGATTCGATTGATGTTTATAGCATGCTGTCGCACATCAACTGTTGATGCATCCTGAAAAATGCGTTTCAAATAAGAATTTAGTATTAAGCATATACTCTCTCTCTCTCTCTCTCTCTCTCTCTCTCTCTCTCTCTCTCTCTCTAACTTCTAAACAATGAGTAGGTTAAAAAAAGGGGGGTAAATCTTATCATCTCTGTCCTAAATTCATTAACTATCTCATATGGATAGCTTTATCATCACCACCAAGTACCGTGCATGAAGGAGTAAGTGATTATATCTGTAAATAGTTCTCTAGTTGATTACTTCGGTTGTTGACTTCCTACCTTACCATTCTCTTAAACTCTCGGATATTGTTTCTCTCTCTTTGTCTCTATCATTTTCCTTCAATGTACGCAGTTGCCAGAAATGTTCTTCTGTTATAAAATAGCTAAGAATGTATAAATGTTTCATTCTAATATTGAGAATAACTTTCTTGTTGCTATAACCTCTTGCAAAACGTTATCGCTATTCTCTCTTGCTGTTTCTTTGTTACATTCTCAACATCATTTTCTCTAAAACCACATTTCTGTGACTTTCAAAGAAGTACATGTAGGTTTTCTAATTATCTAGATTCAGTACCGACATTCCAGGACCAACTTTTCATAACAATGAAGAACTCTATATTTTACTTACCATGTTAAAGTAGTAGCATACGTCAGTCATAGTTGATTATGGATTCTGCAACGTCCCTAGGAAATGTTATTTTTTTCTTTTCTTTCGCCGTGTATCCTCTTTTTCTATGAATCTGTCTGTTTCTTGCTTGAGTTGGAGCTTTAGGGTGTGTTTCTAAAGATTGCGGTCTGCAGCTATCTCTTCCCAGGCTGCAGGATTTATATGCAGTCTTCATGTCACATTTACATACGTCTATAAACCGGAGTTCTGGGCGCCCCTAGCTCTTTAGCCATCTGCCAGTTGTCTATAAAGGATATCTTTAAATTACACTGTGTAAGTGGCCAACAACGGAAATACTCAAAACCCACAAGTGGATATCAAAATTGAAGGAATAGACCTGGAGACAGTTCAGAACTACAACTACCTTGGACATACTATAACCATGGAAAATGTACAACTGAAAAATAAGAATAGGAATGGCAAAAAGTAATTGTAATGCCAAGAAGAACATACTAACATCATACAAACAAATAACACCAGGGCTAAAACTAAGAATAGCAAAATGTTACATCTTCTCAATATTCCTTTATGGTGCAGAAACATGGATATTAGACAAGAAAACAGAACAGAGAATTGAAGCCTTTGAAATGTGGATATAGAAGATATGGTGTTGCACATGACACCATAGGTAGAATTGGATGGAAGGAAAAGAAAACAAACGATAAAGTCTTAAAACAACTAAAAATGAAAAGAGCTACTAAATACAATTCAAACAAGACAAATGAAATTTTTGGTCCATGTTAAAATGGATCGAACTCGGCCTCTTGTCCTTTGTTGTCTATTTCACTAACCACTGAGCTATCGCGGCTCCCGTTAAAAGGCACAACAGCTTACTAAAAGTAATCCTGGAGGGGAAGATACAAGGTAAAAGGGGCAGAGGCAGACCAAGACTAACATGGATGAGTAACATCAAAAGATGGACAAATCAGCCTATGACAACCTGCACCATCAAAGCAAGAGACAGAGCAGAATGGCGCTCCATGGTAGCCAACCTTCGTTGCGGAGACGGCACTCGATGATGATGATGATGAAGTGGCCAAGCCAACATAACCTACGCTGTTTTAGCGTGTAGATGTTCGGGAGAGCTGAGCGAGTGAGAACCTTCTTACTTTCACCTCCTTACCAAAGTTACAGAAGGGTTTCCAAAGTATTTTTTCCCCACAATATAATACGGGCCTTGTCTGTGATATTATGCACCTTGGCTCTAGTGTAAATAATCTGAAGTTAAAGTTATTGTCAGGATTTGAATTCAATGATGTGTTTTATAACTGCATCACTTATTTTAATTATGCTTTTCGTGAGTCTTTTCCTTTGTTGCAACAACTCCTGTCCTACTGCAGACACGTCAATGGCTTTTATTTCTGCTTTTCATCACTATAATATTAATCATTTTCTGTATCTTATTTTCATTGCCAACGCGCGATGAAGACTGCATCATCAGTGTAGGGTTACTTAAAACATAATTTGTTCCAATACAGATATTTATTAATGTTTTCACAGGAGTTGAGAAAAGGATTTTAAAAATAAGAGATGGGTGTTGCTGTCAAGTAGAGAAAGACTTCCTAATCCCAAATATTAGACCATGAAATAGAATAAACTCCAATGTTTCACTGACATTTTGTCGCTGTGAATGCTGTCTGAAGTGACACAGGTAAACAACTTTTTTGAACCAACTGACCTGCCAATAGCAATCTGCAGGGAGTCTTATGAGGCATCTGTACATACAATCGGTAAGGAAACATTGGCAGTGTTGTATAGCCTTTCCAGTAATGTACCTTGGAAAAACCAGTTTTACGGACGATTTAATTTGTGAAATCATAAAATTACAGCGGTCTGGAAAAATACTGGTTCATGTAACAAAGGGACATAATCACGACTGTGAATCGTGTTAATGCCCAATAGACCACCATTTAGATTTATTCAGCCAAAGAATTCATGTTACGTGTATTTCCCTTTATGTGGCATAGTTTACGTGTGTGCCGATGTCATAATCAAGTATAGTGTTGCCGTGTAAGGACGCGTTTCACATTTATTTACAAAGACACCAATTAATGCAGCACTGCTGACTATTACATATAAAAGCAGGTATTCTAGTTTAAGAGTAAACATAAACAATACATCTCGCGTCCACAATATATTGTAATTTTAAGGTAAAAGGGAGGAGAAAAGGAGGAGTAGAGAATGTCAGCGAGTGACAGCATTTACAACTTTACGTAAGATATCAACTGAAACTGTTCTGTTGTCTAGTGGTTGCCTTGACAACCGTCTCATCCTATGCATCGCTTCACGTTGCACGAGCAAGCGTTCTATCCAACCTCCTGGGTTTAAAGTTGTACTCGTAAATATTCATACATGCTATAAATTTGATCCATTTTTCTTCTTCCTTTCTTTGCGACTATTACTCACTCGCACATGACAAATTATCTAACGAAGTCCACTAGCTGTCCATTTCTACTTTCTCGTATAAGGTGTTGAGTGTGGACCATACGATTCTATTCTCCTTGAGCTTACATGATCCCCCAAGTTATGCATCCTTGTAGCAGGTAGATAATAGAGGCTTTAATTTTCTTCTTGATATTGGGCGCTTTCACACAAGTTTGTAACCGTCGATCTAAATAACATGTAAAAGTGATGGTCGAGATTCCCAGTTACAACCATCCTTTCATGTATGTTTATAGCTGGTACTATATTTTTGCAATCAGGCAAAATCAACAGACTTGATCATCCATGAGATCATACAACGTCAGCAAATGACTTCTGGTTCAGGATAATGAGTCAGTAATTTGCTGTGTAATTTAATCAGGCCACTGACCAAAATAAGCGAGCCAGACACGCAAAACGGACGTTTTGTAACTTTCTCACGTTTTGTTAGTCATTCTTGCACAGCCGCAGTGCCATATTGATTTCTAGTTTCTTGGCCTTCTCACGTAGAACAGATCATGACA
The DNA here is from genome assembly GCA_032433765.1 of Megaustenia siamemsis. Lineage (NCBI taxonomy): Eukaryota > Metazoa > Mollusca > Gastropoda > Stylommatophora > Ariophantidae > Megaustenia > Megaustenia siamemsis. The sequence goes on from JAVIAB010000092.1 coordinate 37,422,971, forward strand.
AACATCGTTCAATGCTGCATTTAATAAGAATCCACTAATGCTTTCTCTCATACTTAACTAAAAACGTCAAAAAACAAACATTAATACTAATGAATAACCTCCAACCATTTCTTAAATTTCGATACACGTAATAACCCGCTGATTTATCACGGAAGCAGTCAGTGGTCACGATCTACAAATGTGTTATTTTATTTCTCGAAACAACAGGACTTTGAGGTTCACCAAGTTTCTGAAAATTTGTGCCCGAGACTTTTCTTGGGAAAGTAGGGCAGCCTGGCTTGATACCGTCGACTACATCAACTAATAAATGTATTATATATATATATATATATATATATATATATATATATATATATATATATATGAGGGGAAAAAAGAAGGAAAGAAAGAGGTGAGGGAGGGGGAAGAGAGGAAACCCCCATGAAACAATTTTCAAGTTCAATTGAGTCAAATTTTAAGTTTCAATCATTTTTTTAACTTGAAATTTACAATCAGTGTGTTCAATTGTTAGCACCCGCAACCACCACAACAATAATATTTTTAATATTATAAACACAAACACCCCCTTAAATCCTCCTATTTCTAACATTATACATTACTGATTTATATTTATCTCAGATTCTTATGAATTATAAATGTGTAATTTGGAAATATTGATTATTCATTAACAATTATTTGTTTCCTCTTCCTTTTCTTTGGCCACAGCTCAATGAAACAGCATGCATGGTCGGAGCAACAACACATTTTTTTTCTTATATATATATATATATATATTGCACGGTCAGTGACCAGCTAAGTTAAATTGCTTTTATCGACATTTCCAATGTCAAGAAGTGTACCGACCAAGACCATTAGTGTTGTTAAATAAAATAATGGCAGGTGTGAACATTTGCCTAACGTAGAAATTACATGTAGCTTAGCCTACATTAGGCTGGAAATATCTTTATAAAATTACATTGAAAACAACATTTATGCGCGCTACTGTTGTAAAAACCGCCAAACCGAGATTGACACCTAGAAGCACCTTGCCCTGAGAGGTAAACGTTAACAAGAATATATACGTATTATAAGAGTAAGTATCTGTAGAATGTACAGCTAATTTTAGCCGAAGGCCTATTTTTACTATTGGCCAGAGGTTACTAGGTCAACTCTATAATTATTGTATTCTTCTTTGTTCTATTATTCCCTATTATCGCCTCGGAAGTTCCCCATATAATAATATTTATGTATTATTATTTGTACCCAGTATATAATCACTGGGAACTACTATTCGTGCTGTTTCGTCCAATAAATGTTTGTCTACAACACAAGTATTCAGCCCTACTGGGAGATACTTGCATTAATAGGAAAGTACAAATATACAATTTATTTCCGGTCTGTGATCGTTACCCTATGCTATAGTCATTGAGAACGTCATCGTGTAAGACACTACTGCAATAGCCAATTTTTGGTTGGCTGCGTGGTAGTGTGCCAAGCGTTCGGCTTCTCGTGGCAAGGCGCGGTGCCACTGAGTACGGGTTCGATCCCACTTCGGACCATATATTGTTCTTCGTTTTTTTCTATTGTTGTTTGTCTGTCAATTTTTCCGAGTGCTAACACATACTTCTTTGTTCTATTATTCCCTATAATTATTGTAGACCAGTTTTGACGAGCCTGGAAAAGCCCTAAGAGGAGGACTAAGGTTAACTTGAATGTTCACGTGGATAAACCGCAAACCTCCGCCTGACCACGCCTGATGTATAGAGCATCGCACAAAATCTTGTTTTCTTTGTTCATTCAATGAGGTAAGATCCAACCAATAGCCCGGCCCCCACATCACCATACACACTATAACAAAACGTGTTGGTTCGATCTTGAAGCAGAACAGCACCAATGTAAGACTTTTCGCTTGAATACCTCGTTCCCACCAAACGACCAAGTGTCACGTGTGGTGAACAGACTACGTAGTTAGACTACGTATTGTTCTGCAAACTCGTAATCTTTTCCTTGATTTCTTATAACACATTCACATTTTCAGCGGGATCACGTGTCCTTTAGCCATACTATTAGGGACTTTTCTATTTACCCCAATTTCGTCTATCGTACAACGCCCCTTCAGCCAGAAACTGGTTCACGGAAAAATAGTTGCTTTTGTTAACTTGAAAATTACTAGAAGACTAAGGACAATAGTCTATTACGTTTTAGGAAACATGTATGTCCGAACTATTGTTCATATAAATGCTTTGGACCAAATTTAACATGGATCAAATTAGAATACACGGACACATTTATTCAATAAACACACCACAAATAAATGACACTACACAGTAATACATAAGCCTACAACAGCAATCTTCAGACACACACTCCTGTTCTATGACTGCCAGTTTTCGATTCTAAGTATCGACAGCGGGAGGTCTATTGGATTTAAATGCAATTTAAAAAAAAAAACGGTGTCATTCTCAAAATAAGGTGAAAGGTTCTATCTATGGTAGAGTTAAACTGTCCTTTTCTGATGGGGTTGAAATAAAAGTTAAAAAAAAAAAAAAAAAAGCTAAAAATTTCCACCATGACTTTTTTAATAGGTGTGTGTGGAATGTAGTTTTAGTGATAATATTTGTATTGCAGAGCAATTCCTCTTCAATACTATGACTTCAAAACTGCTTTTAACAGCTGTCAAAGTGACTCATTGTTGAACATACTGAGACAATACGGAATATCACCAATATTATTAAGATCATCAAAGATATGAACGATGACCTTTCTTGTGCATTTTGGCAGGTTCGCAGAGACAATATTGAATTAATAGTTCCAGGTTGAAATCGGTGTCAAACAACGATGTACTTTACCTCCCTTGTTATTTGGAATTCTCATCGACTTCATAATGCAGAAACGATGTATATGTGACAATATCATTGGAGGGACACTCGAATCTCAAATGGAGGACCTTGATTTTGCAGACGACATAGTTCTTATCAATAGCAATGTGAATTTGATGCAAGAAAATATAATTGTCCTGTCCTTGGGATAAACAAAAACAAAACAAACAAACAAAAAACGACAGTAACGAGAAATGAAATTCATCCAGAAGAAAAAAATATACTTGAAAGGAAAAGTAGTGGAAGAAGTAGATCATTTGTATATCGTGGTGGCTGTCCAAACTATGGGGACACACAGATATACATTTAGAAAAAGAATAGCAAAGATAGTAATGAATTTCAGAAACTGTGTTAAAATACGGAAATCAAAATTACTAAGCACAAAAAACAAATGCATTATCCACCCTTACTTATGCATGTGAGAGCTGGAAAACTAAGGAAATAAAAAAAAATATTAGATACATTTTTAAATAAATGTTCCCACGAAATAATTTGTGCACCATGGAATGAATTCAAGACGTGCAGAAATAAGATAAGAATAATAAAACAAAAATTAATCTATCAGAATTGGCAAGAGAGAGAATCTCAGACCAAGCTATCAAAAGGAAACTAGAGGGTAAAAGAAAAAAGAAGCCCACCTTGAGAAACACTAAACAGAACACAAGGCAAGAAGCACAATAGGAGGCACCACCTCCCTTGTCGACTGTGAGAGGCTCGTCCAAGACAGGGACGTTCGACGACATACAATGCGGGTCCTATACCAAAGTGTCTGAAACTTAAATAGCAAAGATCGTTTGACTTGGAGAATTTAGGATTTCTGCCCGATGTGACGTTTTCGGCTCGAAAGGGCAATATATAGACATACATACACAGAGGGATAGATTATTTGCAGGCCGAAACGTTAATATTTTGTTGTGTTATTTTTTGTAAAGCTGTCACCATACCGTGTAAGTGTGTATGTTATACCCCACTACTGGCTCCTAAATATTTGTCCATGAGCAACGGTACATATTTGGAAGATGTGGTCGGTACCAAACCAGGCCTCCCTTACTTAAAAAAAAAAAAACTTTCTCAATGTTTATCACATTATTATCTAAATTGTGAACAAATTAACTTTAACAGCGACAGATCGTGTCGTTGTAATAAATAAACCCAGCGCACAACTACTATACAACTAATTGCAAGCAATAAGATCACTAAGAAAAAAGTTGATCTATACGTCAGAAGGAAAAAAGAAGCAGAAACATGGAATATCACTAAAACACTAATTAAAGCAGTAAAACAACACGCACGCAACAAGCAAGATCGAACCAAGGGAATTAATCACCGCAATAAAAAATAGACACTTGAGAATGAATGCAGCCTTTGAATGAAAAATGATGTAATCATAAAGTTTATACACAGCAATGATGTTAGCACATTAATAAATATATTTTTTAACTATAAAATTATATATATACTAATACAGGGTGTCTGTCCTTAAAGCCATAGACAAAAGTACACAGAGAATGACCGAATGACAATTTCCCTAACTGGATTGTAAGTCGTGATCACGTCGAGTGGTCTCCTTGTTCACCTAATCTTAGTCTCCGTGACTTCTTTTTTCTGGGGTATTGCTAAAGACGGTGTACTCAATGAACATCGCAGATGTAACACACTTGATTGAATGCATAAAGAGTGAATGTACTAAAAATCGACGCGACGTGAATTTCTTATATCGAGTTCGCGTAAATTTTGCAAAGTGCAGTAACCTTTACATCGTAAATGATGTAAATCGTCTTGAAGACGATATTTAATATTTCAAATGAATAAAACGTAGTTAATAAATTTACTTTATATAAATATGTTTTTTTTTTTGCCATGTGTCCAGACTTTAGGGACATCCTGATAATCATCATCATCATCAAGTACCATGCCTGCTGGCGTAGGTGATCATGTCTCTTCACAACTTTAGATCACAACAGTTTACATTTCTGTTGTTGACCTTCTGCTAAGTCATTCTCTTAAGCTGCCTGGTATCTTCTTTTATATGTCTGGTTTATTTAATATCTCTTAGTCCCTTAATTTTATCATGTTCCCACAATGTATTCCAACAGTTCCATTCTCATTACATGACCAAAAGAATGATGATTCTTTCTTCCAAATATTGGATAATATCTATCTTTTTGCTTTGGCTTCTTTCAGAACGTTTTTATTACTCTTCTTAGCTGTCCATAGTATTCTCAACATTCTTCTCTAAAACCAAATTTCTACAGACTCCAGTGATTTTCTTTTCTGTTGTCCAACTGTCCATGATTCACATCCATATGTTAAGACTGGCTCTACATAACATTTAAGAACTCTTTTTCTTCTTTCTATTGTCAAAAATGGATAGCACAGTATCTTCCTCATTTTTTGGAAAGCAGCTTTTGCCTGAGCCATTCTGCACCCCACCACTATTGTACATCTACCATCTGATGTTAACATTGTTCCCAGATATTTACATTCATTTACCTGTTTTAATATTGTTCCACTTGTCTTTATTGTGTATTGCACTGATGTATTTTTCTTTGTTGCTACCATTACTGCTGTCTTTTGACTAAAAAGGCTGAGTCATTTATTTTTGCTTTCCTCCACTATAATGTCTAACATTTCTTGTAACTCATTTTCACCCTGTATAATAAAAAATGTAAATGACTGCAAATCAGGCAAACCAGTTTAGACACCAATGGCATCAGTTAATGGCCAAATGAAACGATACAGCTTACAAATGACACAATCACAGAAAGAATATACGTCCGTTGAAGGAAGGAAAAACATTAATTTTAAATAGCGTATGTAATATGTGTAGTATAGGGGACTGGTTGTTCTCGAGGCAAGGCGCCGATCTCTCGAGAGACAGAGAGGTTGTGAGTTTAAATCCCGGCTGCATCATTTTGGATTTTTATTTGTGATTTCTCTCTGAGGTTCTCTAACCACCCCTGGTCTCAGTAGCGAGGCCGAGCTTGAAACGTCAATTGCATATCCCCGGAAATTTTTATTTTATTTTACCTTGCCTTTCATCTCTACAAGAAGGTCTTTTTCAATTGACATCATTGATAGAGCAGAAAGACGACATTGCCCCTGCGAGTTCCTTATGAAATTTTTAATGCGTTTTAATGCAGAAAACGAACGTTCCACTGAAGACGACGATACCACTGTGAAGTCCTTTGTTCAAAAGAAATCTATGAATGTCGGACACATACATTTCTTTAAAGTGTTGGGATACAAACATTGCCTTTAATTCAGATCTCAGTCTTACTATATCAAAATATTTCCCATATATTCCGTTCAGTTTGGAAAACTGCTCTTCTGGAAACTCTTTTGAAAATGTTAAAAATTTCTTACAGTCAAAAATTTCAAGAAATGACAAATCTGACAGAGAATCAAACCGGCTTTGTAACTGGCAGTTTACCGTATCATGAATTTCACAATACAGCCTTCTGTACTCATCCTTTGGGATAACTGAGGATTCTCGCTTTCTTCTCTTTGTTGGAGGACCACACTTGAACTCTATTTTGGCCCAAATTGAATCAAAGCCAGTATTGCGCATTGTGAACAATTTTTCTTTTAACTCAACTATCTCTCTAGAGCAATATGTGATGTCCAGTGAATTTGACTGAAGGATATTAAATACAACATCTGTCATCGAAAAAATATCGGTGAACACAGCCAAAAGGAAATTGAATTCAAAATCTCCTAGGTTTGACAGAAATCCAACTGCTTCATTAATTGTTGCGTGATCCCAATCACCAGGTCGTTCCAAAATGCATTCAAATAAATCTATTAATTCATTATGATATTCAGAAACAGTCTGTACTAAACGACTGAAATAATTCCATCTGGTTGCCGCCAGCTTGGGAAACCGTTTTTTCACTATGGTGTCCAACAAATGTGTTCTCTTTGCTGAATGAGTAAAAAATGAAGCAAAACTGCTAAGTGACGAAAAGAATATTCTACACGCACTTATGCATGAGACAGCTTGAGACAGTACTAAATTAAGTTTGTGTGCATAGCAATGGATGAATAATGCCTGAGAAACAACTTCCCTAACTCTCGTCTGCACACCATTCAATTGGCCTGCCATTACTGCTGCACCATCATAAGTTTGTGCTACTAGTTTTTCTCTACAGTCAAATTGATCAAGACTGTCTAAAGCCAGTTTTGACAATGCTTGTGCAGATCTGTCAGAGCTAACGTCATGAAAGCCAATAAATCTTTCGTAAATATTACCATTATAAATATATCTAAAAACAACTGACAGCTGAGACAAGTTTGTTACATCAGAGGTCTCGTCAATTAGGATGGCGACAAATCTGGACGATTGAATCTGAAATTTCACTTCTGCAGTTATTACATTGTTCACACTTTGGATAAGATCGTTCTGTATTAATGGGGAAAGACCCGTGAATATATTTGACGTCATGAGATGCTGATGCAATTTTTCATCAAACTCTGCTAATAAATTTAAAGCTTCAATGTAGTTCCCACGATTAGTGGAATCACTCCCCTCGCTGTGACCACGAAAAGCAAATTCTTGTTTTCCTAAAAAACAAGTAACAGCAATTAACCTCTTTAGGATTTCTCGATTTTCTTTAACTGTTTCATTGTGTTTCATAATACTTTCTTTTTTTCTGAAAATCCAATTGAACATCAATTCTGCTGGAGCCAAACACTTGTAACGCTATCCAAGCGTGAATATGACTTTCAGACTTTTCGTGTCTTGAAATAGCGTTATGTAAATTATTTAAATCAGAATACCCGCGTTGTCTGCTGTTCCAAGGCGAAGTGTCATTTACAAACAATATACATGGCCAGCAAAATAACTGACATAATGATTCCGAACCACAAAGCCAAACGACTTTCTTATATAAATCATTGTTAAATGAACGGACACATTTTGTTCCTTCTCGTTTCAAACTGCTTAACGCAGGAATCGGTCTGCCCTTTTTTACCAAGTCCAATTTTTCATTAAATGTTCGCGATTGAAACGGTCGCTCAAATAAATCTACAACATCATTAATAGAATCAGCGATAATAACCACAGTAAACAAATATACTAAGTTTAGTAATTAACAATAGCAATACAACATGTTTCTGTACAAACACAAAATATTAAATATCAGCTGATTAAAATCACGTTTGAAGTTTTCAATTCTGAAGGTTTGAAATCGAAACCACATCGCTGTGTAAATGTGCGTGTGTGTTGAGTAAAATCACGTGACGTGTACCAAAAATTACCAGAAATGGTTTACTAAACAAGTGTGTGTGTAGGCATTCAAGATTATAATTGCTTGCATTGTTATCATTAGTTTAACATTCAAATAAAAGTACTAGAACATAGAAATTGCACTGTTTCACACCAGTAAATAAATGTTCATCAATCAATTTATTATTTGCCAGTGCTAAATTGTTATAATAGTGATTGAATCATAAAATGTATTTATTTTTTTTTCATCGCAAGCTTGCTGTGGAGAAACGGATTTAATAAAACACACACAGTATATCACTGCGCTTATATGTAAAGGGACTATTTTAACGAAAGCAACTTCAAAATTGCTTCAGAGCAGGCTAGTTCAACTATCATAAAAAACGATTGGACATATACAAATTTCTTTTAACGTCAGTGATGCCAGCACTAATTTTTGGAAAAATTCAGATTTGTGAGAAAAACATTTTAAAATATATTTTTGAGCAATGCTGCAAGGGCTAAGTTTGGATGGGGGATAGATCACTGACTGGTTTATCATTTTCGCAACTCTTGAAGGCATGCAATGCTTGCCTTGCTTATATTAAGTATACGCCACTGATATATATATATATATATATATATATATATATATATATATATATATATATATATATATATATATATCTTAATTCAAACTTCAACAGTGTCTGAGTTGAACAAAATGTGACCATAATGGAATACAATGACAAACTGCACAGCTAATGATGTCATGATACAGCACAGTGGTTAAAAAAAAAAAAAACTATCTTTACGAGACATAGTACTACCATTACTGGTGTATGTCGGGGTGCACAGTGGTTGCAGTATAAAATGCTGCATGTAAAGGTAAAGTTTGAGACTTGAACCGGCGTCTTAGCACGCGAGTTTACACCCATATGTGCTCGGCCGCCTATCCAAAAATGTTCGGATATTTCTGTATAGTGTCGCCTCAAGCATCGAAACTCAGATGCGAAGCGACATTCCTCACCTTCCCAGGTTAATACCCTGGTACCCATTTCTGCCAACGGTTGGGTCGACCGTGGGTTTTTTTTTTCTAACCACGAGTACAATTCACACTGCTGCATGTAATTCATGTCACTAAGAGCCAAACTGTGAGTCTTTGACATTACTATTTTAAAGTAATTTTCTGAGTGAATGCCAAGCATTTTCACACACAAAAAGTTGTTGATTAAAATTTAATATGTACTGGTTATCTGGAAAAACGGATGAACCTTATGGAAGAACATTAATGTTTTCAGAGGATACAAATTCAAAACTAAAAGACGTTAAAATTAAAGAAGTCACTTGTATAAGTATCTGCAGTACCAAACATAGACGACTCTAATTTTTGTTTAATCAGATTTGCAATGTACAAAAGTATGCTAGTTTCTCATAGATAAAAGATTCAATAGTGGACTGGCAGTGACGTGAATTATATAAAGGTACCTATAACACAGAAACATGTGGTGAGCTACTGAAAGTTAGTCAATTTTTGTTCTGCTATCACAAGTAGCAATGCAACAAGTGAAAGAGTGTTTTCTTTAATGAATACCCAGCGGAAAAAAGAGAGAAATCGCTTCCTGGCGGTCAGTCAAATAGGTCATAGTGGTCAAAACAACTTCAAAAACATGTACAGAATTTAATAAATTAATTAATAGCACACACAAAAAACAATTAATCTCTTTCAGAATTATAAGTGTAGTCGACAAATTGTATAAAACTGCTGCTAAAAATTTTAATCTACACTATAACAAGGTATGACATTTGAAGACCTTTCGATCGAAACGTTGATTCTTTATTTAGTCTTGTTTTGCGTGCAGAACTGAAAAAAACATACTTGCTGTTGTCTTTTATTGTGAAGAAGTAGATTATCTTTTTTTTCTTTCTGACGTTCACTCGATGACCACTACTCTTCATCTCCCATCCTTAAAGGACGTAAATTGGGCCCAATGCATTCGGCACTGCATTTTTAGTAACGTGTTGCTTTCCTCTTCAATCCCTACTCGCTTGGCCAGACAGGTTAGTCTGTTTCCAAGAAGTATATATTTATATATATTAAAGAGATACACTGAAATGCTTAACATGATAAGAAATAATGAGAGCGCAAAAAAAAACAAAAAAAAAAAAACAGTTTTCACGATCTCTTGAAATTAGGAGGCATTGCTTTTGAAAGTAAAAGAACATGAGGTCGTTAAAAAGGAGAAATTGGAAATGGCTAAACAGTTTTGTAATATATCTGCACACTATTACGGCATTTTTTCTAATGTCCGAGCCTGTAATAATTATAACATGTGCTACATTAAATTAGCATCATGCTGCTGACATTTATTATTTTCTTGTTGTCAAATGTTAAACTGTTAAAGCCGGCTATATGTTTGCTTTATTGCCTTTTACAATGTAGCTCAACAATGTGTTGATTATTGATAAACAAAAATATTACAAAATAAATGTTAACAGTTCAGATGACAACTAAAAGGGCAAATGACAGTGCCCAAACAGAACATAACCTCGTACAGATATGTGTATATAAAACGTGTTTACTGGGGAAATAGTTAGGAAATTTGCAGGATGTGACAAGCTATACAAATTGTAGCTCAAACATGGGAACAGTTTGCAAAATGAGAGAGTGTAGAAGTGTTTCCACTGACTCGCATCGACCTCAAATGTCTTTTTAAATTATATTATCATAAATTTTAAAGCATATTATCATAAGAAAAAAAATACTCAATACACCGTGACGACAAGTTTTATTATGAAATTTTAATTAAACGAGAATTTTGTAAATCTATAAACGTTCGGGTTTAGCAAATTGGGGGGGGGGGGGGGGGGGGGGGGAAGAGAAGAACAAATTAAAAAAAAAACACCGAAACAATCATCATCATCAAGTGCTGTGCCTTCTAGCTTAGGTGAACATACCTTTCCACAACTTTCTGTCTCTACAGTTTATCAATTTTGTTCTTTAGTTTCTACCATACCACTTTCATTAAAACATGGTAACGTTTTCTCTGCTTTTCTCTTATCTCTTCTTCCCTCATGTTTCTCAGTTTGTGACGCTCATGTTGATCTTTCTCCTCAATACACTGCCACACATAGATTATTGTTTACTTCTGGTATTAATAATAGACTTTTGTTTCTCTTTTGCCTATTTTAGAACATCATTATTCTTTCATCAGCTCTCTCTTTCTTTTGTAAAATCACATTACAGTTATGTCCGATCATCCATGATTCACAGCCATGTATCAGAATTAGCTCTATATTGCGTTGGATAACTGTTTTTCTTACTTTCTAAAGTCAAAGATGGAATGCATGAATATAAGACAAAAAAAAACCGGAAATTATTATTTCACAATTGATCTATGCCCCATGGTGCATTAATAAGGTGCTACATAATATACTATCATTCATTAGTCCTGTAATTTTGTCAGTTTTAGAAACTCACATTTCTTTTCCAACCTTCATGAACAACTACTGCTTTCTGAGATATGCTTGCTTGCGTTCGCCCGATGACTAAAGTATTCTACAGTATTCTAGTAGACTATAGAATTCCTCTTCATCATCCGCCCTTAAAAGGACGTTTAGAGGGTGTGGCTGCATTGTGTTGTGGTTTGCAGTATAACTGTGATACTTGCTCCTTTTGGCCCAACACATCCGACTTCATCGCGACAATTTTGAGTACCGGGTTGTCTTCCCTCTTCGATCCCTACTCGCTTGGCCAGACTAGACAGGTTAGTCTGTTACTAGAGGCACCGCGGAGAGGTGGAGCAGGGTCTGGATGATTCTGGTTCACCGATCCTGGCTGAGATATGAAGAAGTTTAATTGGGTCCATTCTCTGATGTTATCTTTCCATCATTCCTCTGTCTGCCTTGTCTTCTTTTGCTTGGTGTTATATCCTGTAAAATTGTCTAACAAGGACTGTAGGTCATGTAACTTGTCCTTTTGCTTTTTTTACCCTTCACAGTATGTCTTTAAATGGTCTTGTAGATTGTTGATTTTGTGTGTGTGTGTGCCCTTCATCATTGATAATATAGTACACAGAAGATATGTAATCTTCTTTATCAGCAGTGTGGGTCCATGTTTCATAGGTTATAGAAATATAGATGCCAGTAATCTCAATAATAATTTGTTATTGTAAAGTAAAGAGCCCCATCACGCCAAGTGGCGTATAGGGAATATGTTGTTAGTGACCATAAATTTTACAGACCTTAAGCACATGATTTTTGGGGTAGTGTGGTTGGTAATACGCCCATGACGCTTTACTTCCCCAGAAAATAATCCGGTACCCATTTACAACTGGGTGAACCCGGAAGCCATCGGTTAGGATCAAACACTACCTCTTGTCCTTTGTAGTCCAGTTCACTAACCACTGAGCTATTGTGGCTCCCATAATTTCTTATTAGTGTGAACATTTTACTTTTCCTTACACGTTTTAGTCTTGGGCAAATTCTTGAACTGTCTGGCTGTTTCAAGTGCCTCTCCATTTATTCTGATTACTCTTTCAATTAACCAAGTCTTTTTGTCACTATTTTGGTTTTGTTAGCATTGATTTCCATTCGGTATGTTCTTGATGTCTTATCTAGGCACTCAACTAGATCATCGAGATCTAATACATCATTTGCTAGACCATTTGTTTTATCTACACAATGAAGGTTGGTAAGACACTGATAATCCTGAGATGTACCTCAAGAGTGTCTGACAAAATACTTTGAAAAAATATATTAAATAATGTCAGGAATAGAAAGCATCCTTGTCTCACTCCTATGGCACAGAAAGCTGTCATAAAGATTACCTCTGCTCTATGTAGTTTTTCAAATTTGATCAAAGTGAAAATATTCTTTCTTTTAAAAACATTAACTGTTGTTAACTTTCATTTACTTCAAGAACACCATCAACACATAGTAAAAAATGAAAACGCACTTTAGCATCATACCAAAGACTATACCCTGGTACAGTAAAGACATGAGAGAGGACCAAGTGATAAAAATGCATGCAGTAGAAGTATTGTAGTCCTGGAAGACAATCAACATATGAGAAAGACAACTTTACACATCAACCCAAGTAAGAAAGACTTTCTTAAAGAGAAATAACTCTGACTACCAACTTAAAGAAAAGTCAGAAATATAAAAGGCTAAGAAGAAATTCTGAACAAATGTGTGGATGCACAAACTGCAAGACGCAAAACAATCCATCAATAAACAAAATGTACAAGAGAATTGAGGACAGAATGTTGGCAGATTTTAACTCTGGCCACCTTCAAAGCAATGTCAGCAGGATATTTACTTCTGGCAAGTAATTGGACAGATGATTGGGGCAGACAAACAAAGGGCACTGTGACCCTCCAGGTTAAGTATCGTGAAACTCTAGCTACACTTAAAAGTGCTGCTAAAGCAAAAAAGATAATCAAACTGAAGATCCAGAGTACCACGATTTCACATGAATGGCATTGACATCAAGAAGTTATTGTCATAACTGTAAAACATGAAATGAACTGCTAGACAGAGTAATATTCATCAAATACATATAATACCAAATTCACATGTATATCAACTACTGAAGTCAATCATTCAAAACAATACTTGGAATCAATAATGAGCTATTAATCAACCTCTTTTAAAATGCTGTTGACTAGATGATGTCATTTATAAAAGAGAATATTTTTAAAGAATATAATGGACAATGTTTTCAGTATTCATCATCATTAAGTACCAAGCCTGCTGGCATAAGTGATCATGTCTCTCCACAACTTTCGATCACGACAGTTATTTATCATTTCTCTTGTTGACCTTGTGCAAAGCTATTCTCTTAAGCTGTCTGGTATATTTTCTCTTTGCTTCCATCTATCTCTTTGTCCCTCAATTTTCCCAGTTGTTACAATATATTCTAGCTGTTCTTTTCTCATTACATGGCCAAAAAATGATGATTGTTTCTTCCTAATATTGGAAATTAGCTCTCTTTTTGCTTTGGCCTATTTCAGAATGTTTTCATTACTATTCTTAGCTGTCCATGGTATTCTCAATATTCTTCTGTAAAACCACATTTCTACAGTCCCCAGTGAAGTTTTCAGTATTAAATTACTTGGAATACACTGACAATATCACATTATCTTACAACACTTATACACCGAAGAAAAAAATTCGTACAGTGCATATTTACAGTAAATAAGCTGGATGGAATATAAACATGAAAAAGACAACGGTGAAGAGTGAAAATTTAAGAAAAACTACACCAATCAAAATAGAAAAAACTGCACTTAACTGCCAAAAAACATAGCAATATCAGAAGGATCTCTCTTCTACCTTTTTAGCTCCCAGTGGAGCATTGGTCTTCAACAAACACTTTCCAAGTCGTTCTGTTTTTTTGCAATTCTTTTAAGATCATTCCATGTCTTCCCCATCATCTTCATCTCTGCTTCTATCTGTCTTCTCCAAGAATTTCTTGGTCTTCCTCTTTGTCTTTTCCCTGGGGATTCCAAAAAAGGGCCTGTTGTGTAATACTCTCAGTTGGCTTCCGTAGTGTGTGTCCTATCCAGCGCCATCGTCTTCGCTGTATCTCTTTATCCACTGGTGTTTGACTGGTACATTTCCATAATTCTATGTTAGTGATTTTGTCCTGCCATTTCCATCCTTTTATTCTGCGTAAGCATCCATTAATGAAAGTCTTTATCTTCGTGATTGTCAATTTTGTTGTTCTCCATGTTTCACAGCCATATAATAGGACTGCCTTAACATTTGATTTGAAAATTTTTATTTTTGTATTTAACCTAATTTCTTTGGATTTCCATATGTTTCCCAGTGCAATGAAAGCTCCTCTTGCTTTTGATATCCTTATTTTGGTATCATTTTCTGTTCCTCCCTCTTTATCTATATTACTGCCCAGATATATGTAAGATAAGCGAAGAGAGCCATGACTAATGTAAAGACAGATCTTGGAAAGGTTCTGGCAAAAGCAACATACAAAGAATTAGACAACAAAGTGAAAAGTTCGGCAAGAAGAGATACAAGAGCTTATATAGACAACTTGGCAGAGAAAGCAGAGACAGCTGCAATTACAGGAGACAGCAGAACTCTTTATACTGTACAAAAGATGCTGACAAACACCTATACATCCAGTGGAACACCAATTCTAGACAAATCTGGATTAATGCTAACAACAAGCGCAGACATAAAAGCCCGTTGGGCGGAACACTTCAAAGAAATTCTTAACCGTCCACTACCTCACAGTTTAATAGATTTTGAAGCTGAAACACCAGCAGCAGAATTAGATGTAAATTTAGATGACTTCACCTTGAGTGAAATAGAAACCACCTTAAAGCTAATGACCAATAACAAGGCTGCTGGAGAGGATAAGTTAACAGCTGAGATCCTCAAGGCAATTGATAGCCATAATTTAATACATCTCCAAAAAATGTTCAACATCATTTGGAAAACAGAGAAGACGCCTCATAAATGGAAAAAAGGAATCATTGTTAAGATCCCAAAAAAGGGCAATCTTAGAGATTGTAACAATTGGAGAGGCGTGACACTTTTGTCAGTTGCCTCAAAATTATTCTGTAAAATCATCCTAAATAGAATAAAGGATTCAATAGATACAGTAATGCGTGAAGAACAGGCTGGGTTTAGAAAAGGGAGAAGCTGTCTTGACCACATTTTCACTCTACGACTTATATTGGAGGAACACATTGAAAAGCAAAAACCTTTTGTACTTAACTTCATCGACTTCAAAAAAGCATTTGATAGTATTCATAGAGATTCTTTGTGGAAAATTCTGAAGCAATATGGCTTACCATCAAAAATCATAAATATTATCAAAGACATGTATGATGGTTACACATGTGCAGTTCGAACAGAGGAAGGACTGAGCGAATGTTTCCCAATAGAAACTGGGGTTAAACAAGGATGTATTTTATCGCCCTTGTTATTTGGAATTGTTATGGACTTCATAATGAAGAAATGCTGCACTGGTAATAAAGGCATCGAATGGATACAAGGAGACCATTTGGAGGACCTGGACTTTGCTGATGACATAGTTCTCATCAGCAATCAGATAAAAACGATGCAGGAAAACACAAATGAACTATCATCAATAGCCAGCAAAATTGGGCTTGAGGTCAATCATGAAAAGACTAAAGTCATGAAAAGTTTAATTCCAACAAGTGACAAAATATACATGGAAAACAAACCAGTAGAAGAGATCGATCACTTCATCTATCTTGGAAGTCACATTGATCGAGAAGGGGATACGAGCAAAGAAATTAGAATCAGACTGGCTAAAGCAGCAATGTCTTTCAGAAGCCTTGAAAAGTTGTGGAAATCAAAACTCATTAGCACAAACACAAAACTTAGGCTATTCAAATCAAATGTACTATCAACCCTTACGTATGCGTGTGAAAGCTGGAAAACAACAAGAGATATAGAAACAAAGTTGAACGCATTCGAAAATAAATGTCTAAGGAAAATACTTGGTATAGAATGGAACGAATTCAAAACAAACGAGGAAATTAGAGAAATCGCCAATCAACCACTAATATCTTCAGTAATAAAGAAAAGACGATGGTCATACGTTGGACATGTGATGAGAAGAGATAATAATCGAATAGCAAAGCAAGCCCTCATATGGGAAACAACAGGTAAAAGAAAAAGAGGAAGACCCAGGGAGACACTGAGAAGAACATTGATGAGAGAGGCAAGAGCAGCAGGAATCGGCTCCCTCAATGAGATAGAACTGCTTGCACAGAACAGAGACAGATGGCGAGATTTGATAAAATATCTTTAAAAGAAAACTGCTAGAACAAAAATTCATATAGGAGAAGGTGTATCTTGGTCTACGCCCTATGGGCCGGTTACGGCTCGAAAGGTCAATAGATAGATAGATATGTAAGATTGTACATCTAATAGAGGTATTTCTCTTAGCTTTATTTGGTTATTGCCAACTGTATAAATTCTCATAATGTTGGTCTTATCTCTATTGATCTTCAGTCCTAGCTGTAGTGATCTCTCATCAAGTATGCTCATTTTATCCTGCATCTGTTGATGGCTGTGTGATAGGAGAGCTATGTCATCAGCAAAGTCTAAATCATCAAGTTGTTTGGTCAGTGACCACTGGATCCCATTTCTGTTGTTTTGAGTTATTTTATAATCCAATCTATGGCCAGTAGAAAGAGAAATGGAGATAGAAGGCATCCCTGCCTTACTCCTGTTCTTATTTCAAATGCTTCTGTAAGCTGTCCTTCATGCACCACACTATATTTCGTTCCTTCTTACATTGTTTTTATTAGGTTAATAAACTTTACGGGGATTCCGTAATGACTCAGCAACTTCCAAAGCATTCTTCTATCTAAACTATCAAATGCCTTTTTGTAAACTATGAATCCAAATCTAATATAAAGCGGGGATTTTAGTTCTAAATTTTGTTCAACTATTATACGTAGAGTAGTTATTTGATCAGCACATGATCTGTTCTTCCTAAAACCTGCTTGTTCATCTCTCAAATGTTTCTCTATGGCCTCTTTTAGTCTCTCCAGAATGATTCTGCTAATATTTTTCCTGGCACTGATAGTAGCATAATTCCCCTATAATTTGTGCACTCCTGTAAACTTCCTTTCTTTGGTAGTTTGGTCATATAACTTTCTTTCATCAGAATATCAGAAGGATGAGACAGTATTAATATCAACAAAGTTCCACCAACTTCTGTTAATTTAAACTACATTGGGATATCCTCCAAGGAAATACAAAATATAAAGTAAGGAACTAAGCAATCTCTGAAGGAAACCCAAGAGTAAACTAATATCAATCTTTGTCTCTGAAATATTCTCTGAAAATTCAGTGCAAAACAAAGCGAGTAGCAAGAACCACTCAACATGTGCAATGAAGAAAAAATATACAAAGTGGCGTGTTGCACAGAACAAAAACAATCATAAGAACTATCATCAGATAACAGACCAAAGCCAATGAGCATTAACATCAAAGACTGTGACACTTGGAATAGTCACAGACTGAAAAATGGAAAGATGATGCTGTTATCCTACAAGATGCCATATGCCAGCTATTGACCACTTTGTCACTATGCAGCCAGACAAAAAGAAAGAATATAAGTTGGACAATAAACATTTATAAAGATTAATCATTTTTAAAAATGGTACGGCATTTATCCTATTCTGAGTTTTGAGACAGAGAATAAAATCTGCTTGTCCAATGCATCACCATGTGTTCATGGTAGAATTATTTTTTTGACCTAGAAAGAATAAAAGAGATGTATGACACAACCCAGAGAATGATAGAATTATGAAAATGTACCAGTCAAATACCTGTGGATAAAGAGATACAGCAAAGATGATGGCGCTGGATAGGACACACACACACAGCGGAAGCCAACTGACAGTATTACACAACAGGCCCTTGACAAAGAGGAAGACCAAAATATTCTTGGAGAAGACGGATGAAAGCAGAGATGAAGAAGATGGGGAAGACAGGTAATGATCTTACAAGAATGACAAGAAACAGAATAGTTTGGAGAGTATCTGTTGAAGACCTTAAGCTCCACAGGGAGCTGAAAGATAGAAGAAGAAGACAGAATAAGCATTTTGATTCTACCATGTTTCAAAGACACATTCTCCTAAGGTGAAAATGGACCTATTATAATAACTGAAAATGGACCTATTATAATAACTGAAAAATTGCAGTTATATGTCTTGAAAATCTGTAATGACCCAAAATATGCAAACAACCAAGAAATCAAAACTTTAAAACCACACATGTAGCATTTTTAGTATATACTTGTTATCACTTAATCCAGCAGTAGCTGCAAGTAAGGTTGTGTAGGAGAATAACCAAATGATAAACAAATGAAAGACATGAAGTAATAACAGCTATTGTTCCCAAGGAAATCACACAATTTAAACCAAAATAGTGTTGATTACAACCCCCAAGGAGATGATTATAGAAAATTAGACAGACAGATTTGTATGTGCTTCTATAGTTTACATTTGACTTTGTATTTGTTTAATTGTATTATATATATATATATATATATATATATATATATATATATATATATATATATATATATATATATATATATATATATATATATATAGTTTTAAAATTGTTCTTGAGTCTAGCATCCAAGTCTGGCATTTGTAGCACATCTTTGGAGTGAAGATTTTATAGAATATGTGTATGAGTTAATATGTAACACAGCTTAGAGTGATCATTCATAGCTGTTAGCCTTTCAATTAAAAACTTATAATGCTCTATGTTAAGTTTTTTGAGAGAAAAACACGAATGCAATTTTTTTACAACTTCCTACTTTATAATTTATATAGGTCTAATTGTGTTTAGCATTAATAGTGTATGTACCTAGCTGAAACTATATAGCATAGGCCATACACTAAACCACTGACTAGTAGAATATTAGTAAGGCATAGTACACTCCATATTCATTATTATTCATGTACTGTTGTTTTATTAGGCCAGTATGAACATGACTGAGGCCACATCTTGCTGCACAATGTGTATACAAATTTAATACAAAATTTGTAGTTTCAATAATGCATAAATTTGTGGCCTTTTGCTCTTCCATTCACCTCTGCTGCTGCTATATTTCATAGTCTTTCTAATATTATGTCAATTCATCTATTTTGTGGTAGACCCTTGGGTCTGGTGTCTCGCAACGCTTATTGAAGGCTCATTGTGTTGTGTTTTGATCTTTCTGGCTTGTCATGTGGCTAAATCATTTTATCTGTTGTTTCTTTATATATTCTATGGTGGGGGTGATTCCTTGCTTTTTTTCTCAGTTCTTCATTTCTGTTTTTTACCTCTGAGGCTGTTTCCTGTCATTTGTCTAGCATATTTCATCTCAGTAGAGGTTATTTGTCTTATTGTTCTTGCATCTAGGGTCCAGGACTGGCATTGGTAGCACAATGTTGGGATGAAGATTGTATTGTAGAGTGCCTGAATGTCCAAATGAGCACAAATTAATTAGCACTATTCTAAAACTAGGACATATTTCACCAGGGAAGCACACAGTAACATAAAAAACTAGCTACATCAACTAAATGTCAATACAAAAATAATAGCACTTGAAGTGAGAAGCAATCTAATTTGTTACTTCAAACAGAATTTGAAAGAAACTTGAGAATCACTGTTGTTTTGTTGTGAATCAACTTAAGGGGAAATTGATCTTTCACTGAAATAATTAATTGACTATACTATATCTTTTCGAGACTTTAACATTTTTTAATAAAAGTAAAATTAACAAGAGTTCAGAGTACTAACAAACTACAGTACTACACTACAGCTACACTAGGACTAACTTGAACTTGACTAACACAAACAAACAGTTGAGTAAATCAGTAAACGTTTTTGTAGTCAGTTGAGTCAGTAGTACTGTCAGTGTAACTGTTTATTATTGAAATAATCGAGATTTTCTGGAATAGAGTTCAATAGTCTGGCCAGAAATTAGTTCATATTAAAAAAATGTAATCTATCATATATTGATGATCAAATAACCTAGAGTTAAATGTATAACACAAATGTGACTTACACTATTATAGCATTACTTCATTACAGCATTACACTATATGTCACAAATGAATATGTCATCAATATTCAAATAATATATACGAGAAACGTCAGAACCAATACAAACAATTTTAATATTTAAAGTTATTCTGGAATAACACTGAAAAATAATTTTCATTTTTTTTAAATTTCTCCTTCACATGCAGCTTTACTGCAGCTGCGCATTTTTATGCATTGACTATTGACCCCCACTGAAGATGAAAACTCAAAACTGATGTTAAGTCAAGTGTAACAATAAACTATAAAATAAAAATAAAATACATTATTATTTGTATTATATGAACTGCATTGTGTTATGTATTTGTGGACTAGATGTGACAGTGCGGTCGCTATACTATGTGTGTTGTTTTACTTACACTTAAACACAGTACAGTTATAGTAGTGTTGTGTCGTTTAGTCGTTGAATGTTTTGTTTTTCAAGCACGTTTCAACGACATTACAGTTACAGTATTACAGATTAAAGATTACTAGCGGCAGCGAACACTCGGAACACTAACTCAACTGTTTAATTTTAAACAAACGCGCTATTGTAGCATAAATAAAAACGATTAAAATACTACTTACCACTATTGACTTTCTGGAAAGACGAGCAGGGAAACGGTTGTCTTTTGGCAGCAATATCTATAATTATCTCCATGAGCCACAAGCACGGACAAACAAGAAAGAAGGCGATAATTAATCAATCAGATTGGCGCTATTCGTGCCGCAGACCAATTCTGCTAGAACCGGAAACGAATTCAATTTACCAACCACCGATCGCAGGAGAGGTTGACTCTTAACTTACGTCAACTTTTTGTTGAATAGGGGAATGGAGAAATGGGGACATTTATAAGTGTTCACCCGTTACAAATATCCTTACCAATAGAGAATATCGATGTTATCGATGGGTCTTTATCAACAGCCGAAACAAGCAGGCAAAACCGGACGGATTAATAAAGTGAATAAAGAAAAGGCATGAAAAATGTCATTGTAAATGAGGGCAGGTCAGTTTGTAATTTAATTATAAACGAAAATGTGAATGAAAAAAAAACCACATTTTTTTATGCCAATAGAGAATATCGATTACATTTTAGAATGAAAAAAAGACATTTTTTTTTATTGTAGCAGAAAAGGTGTGTATAGATATACAATTGTAAGTGGACTGCATACATTTTACAATTTTACAGCTGCTATAGTTATAATCTCAAACTCTTTTGTGAATGTACGATTCTGTCAGTTACTTCTCAATGTCAAATGTGGCATTTGCTTTGTTAATAGATTTCGAGGGAATTTGGGTGTTCAAGCTTGTATTTACACTTCTATGGAAACATCAAATTCAAAAACATTGTAGTTTGTGTCAGCGGTGCTCAAAATAAGTAACACCATTCCCTAATAAGGCTGCTGTATGTTGACTAGGGTGGAGGAGGTAGAATGATGCGATGAAGGACATTGAATGATATAGTACTTCAGTGGTGAACGTCGCTTCTAGCCAGAACACGACTGTTGCTAAAGATTAGTTTATTAGTAGGGCTCGAGTTTTTTATGACATGTCCCTTTTTTTTCCTGATAGGTACATTGTATTTTTGAAATCCAAGTTAATTGCAACATGTTGAACACTTCCTGAACACATTGAAGTGGACTGGGTGGCATACATAGAGGCATGACGTTGGCGTCATAACAGGAAGAACGAGGTTCAAAGCATACCAGAAGTACAGAAGATTTTTCAAAAATTGGAAAATTAATTGGTGGTTTCTTTATTACTATACCCTTCCCTGATCTCTAGGACAGTGAGTTTCGGTGTCTAGCCCTCTCTGATAACGAAAATAAACAGGAGGTCTCGTGTGCACTCGTTCACGTTAAAGAACATTTCAAAATAAAAAATATATACAAAAGTAGGTCATAACCCGCTGCCCGAGGAAAATTGTCAGCTGAAACCTATCCACGTCCTGAATGACAAGGTCATACAACGGAGTTCACACATGTGGGTTAGGATTCTCCTCGGATTTTCTTGAGGGTGATATCGGAGAGCACCTATGGATTTGTCCGGTGTGCAGTGATGATGATCCTAACAAACAAACATAAATATCTAATCGTGATCATAAATATACATTGATGCAGGATTACCACCGTGATCCGCAGTGGTGGACAGAGAAAGAGCAACATCAAAGGACCAGAATCAACTTCGCCAGCCTAGAGACAGCAAGGCGCGCCTCCCAGAACCAGAGCTGGAAGTTGTCAGCGACCACAGCTGATGGCTTTCGCCAGGATCGGTGAACCAGAACCATACAGACCCTGCTCCACCTCTCCGTAGTGCCTCCAGTAACAGACTAACCTGTCTAGTCTGGCCAAGCGATCAGGGATCGAAGAGGGAAGACAACCCGGTACTCAAAATGTCGTGCTGAAGTCGGATGTGTTGGGCCGAAAGGCGCAAATATATCAGTTATATTGCAAACCACAACACAACGCGGACAGTTCCACTTAACGTCCTTTTACGGACGGATTACGAAGAGGAATTCTACAGTCTACGAATACTCTAGAATACTTTAGTCATCGGGCGAACGTAAGCAAGCAAGCAGAGAAAACAAGGGGGGAATATTTGCTGCCGCTGATGGCGTCACAGTGACTCACTAGTCACGAGATAAGCAAAATAAAACGCTTATCCGCAGCCTGCATTATAAGAACTCTATGAAAGCAGCATTTTCAAAAAAGTTCAAATAAACAATATTTAGCATGTTTTATTTCTATTCATGAATTACAAGAAATGTTGGACATTATAGTGAAGGAAAGCAAAAATGAAGGACTCAGCTTCAATAGCAAAAAGACAGAAGTGATGGTAGCAACAAAGAAAAAGACATCACTGCAGTGCATAATAAAGACAAGTGGAATAATATTAAAACAGGTAAATGAATTTAAATATCTGGGAACAATGTTAACATCAGATGGTAGATGTACAACAGAGGTGAGGTGCAGAATGGCTCAGGCAAAAACAGCTTTCCAAAAAATGAGGAAGATACTGTGCAATCAATTTTTGACAATAGAAACAAGAAAAAGAGTTCTTAAATGTTATGTAGAGCCAGTCTTAACATATGGATGTGAATCATGGACAAAGGGACAACAGAAAAGAAAATCACCCGAGACTGTAGAAATGTGGTTTTACAGAAGAATGTTCAGAATGGACAGCTAAGAAGAGTAATGAAAGCATTCTGAATGAGGCCAAAGCAAAAGAGAGCTAATTTCCACTATTAGGAAGAAACAATCATTTTTTAGCCATGTAATGAGAAGGGAACAGCTGGAATATATTGTGGGAAGTAGGGAAATTGAGGGACGAAGAGATAGATGGAAGCAGAGAGAAAATATACCATACAGCTTAAGAGAATGGCTTGGCAGAAGGTTAACAACAGAAATGATAAATAACTGACGAGATCGAGCTGAGAAATGATCCAAACACATATACAATTTGACACCGACATTTCTTTAAACACAGCCAAATAAATAATAAACTCCAACAATAGAGAAGATTGGCTGAATGCATGGTCCATGGGGAAAACATAGCTTTTTAAATACATGAGGAGGCCAAACTCTCATGACAACATCAACAACCTAAAAAGAAGAGACCAAACCATCATCTTCAGACTCAGAACCGTTCACCTACCATTGAACAACCACATCAATAGAATATAATGAAACCAAACGCCAGTATGTCTACTCTGTGAACAACCACATGAAACTGTAGAACTTCACCTTTTTGAATGTCCAAAGCTCACTGACATCAGAGCGAATCTACTTCTTCGAAGACCTGATAAATAGAACCCCTTGTACGGAACAAGGGAACTCATAAATACATGCATATATCATTACATGGCATTGGACCAAAGGGCGTCAGTTCACAGGCTTCTGGATCTATAACGACAACAATGATAAATGGGGGAGGGGGGATAACAACAATGAATGGGAGGATAACAACAACCACAATGAATGGGAGGATAACAACTACAATGAATGGGAGGGTAACAACTACAATGAATGGGAGGATAACAACTACAATGAATGGGAGGGTAACAACAACCACAATGAATGGGAGGATAACAACAACCACAATGAATGGGAGGGTAACAACTACAATGAATGGGAGGGTAACAACAACCACAATGAATGGGAGGATAACAACAACCACAATGAATGGGAGGATAACAACTACAATGAATGGGAGGGTAACAACAACCACAATGAATGGGAGGATAACAACAACCACAATGAATGGGAGGATGACAACCACAATGAATGGGAGGATAACAACAACCACAATGAATGGGAGGATGACAACCACAATGAATGGGAGGATAACAACTACAATGAATGGGAGGATAACAACAACCACAATGAATGGGAGGATAACAACAACAATGAATGGGAGGGTAACAACAACCACAATGAATGGGAGGATACCAACAACAATGAATGGGAGGATACCAACAACAATGAATGGGAGGATAACAACAACAATGAATGGGAGGGTAACAACAACCACAATGAATGGGACGATAAAAACTACAATGAATGGGAGGATAACAACAACAACAACAATGAATGGGAGGATAACAACAACAACAATGAATGGGAGGATAACAAGGATTCTAACTTATAGTTAAGACTAAAAGCACACGAAGTTTGATAAAGATAGTATTTAGTTTGTAATAAACTACTGATCAAGTTTTAAATAACTCCATGCTGAAGATCGACACCAAGTACTTTGCCAATACAAGGAGAATTTAAAAACGCGTCTTTGAACACATTTACAACCTTCATACTCCGACCTAGTTATTGGAAACAGATCGTAAACATTTTCTGCATCACAGACAAGCAAAAACCTATCTATGCTATCATTTTCGTGCAGCTGTTCTTAACCAGTCACATGCGAACAATGCATCCTTATCTTGGGTCAGTTAAAAACTTAAAGCTCTTGCCGTTCTTTCTGGAAAAGAAGGACGGAAAGAAAGGAAAGGAAGAAGGAATGAAAGGGAGGGAGGATATATGGGAGAGAGGAAGGAAGGAAGAAAACTGAAGCATTCACGTGACATGAATACTTCATTGACACAAAAATAAATTATATTTCGCGCAATTACGCAAGTGAAGGTCGATATTCCA
This sequence comes from Megaustenia siamemsis, assembly GCA_032433765.1. NCBI lineage: Eukaryota > Metazoa > Mollusca > Gastropoda > Stylommatophora > Ariophantidae > Megaustenia > Megaustenia siamemsis. The sequence continues at coordinate 37,448,777 of JAVIAB010000092.1, forward strand.
TTGTCGATATTTATTCACAGAAAAATCACTGTCAGGAAATGTACTTTAGCATCGGAGAAAAAATCAGGATCAATGATTTAAGGTGATTTACTTTTCATGAGAAGCAGCAATCTTTGTTGGACTGTAAAAAGTAAAAGTAAAGTACCCCCGTCACGCCAAGTGGCGTATAGGGAAATATGGTGTTAGTGACCTTATATTTTACAGACCTTCAGCACGTGATTTTTTGGGTAATGTGGTCAGTATTACGCCCGTGCTGCTTTACTTTCCCAGAACAAAAATCTGGTACCCATTTAAGGCTGGGTGAACCCGGAGCCGTCGGTTGGGATCGAACCCTACCCCTTGTCCGTGGTAGTCCAGTTCACTAACCACTGAGCTATCGCGGCTCCCTTTGTTGGACTGTACACAGGACATATTCTCCAAATTATTCACCCAAAGGTTATGTAAGGTAAATTCATAAACAAAACAAACAACAACATTATAAATACATTGAAATAATTAATACTTTTTCAATATTGGTATAAAGGGGAATATACTGGCAACAATAAAAATGTAGGCATTCTAATATTCTAAAACGTAATTTGTACAAATATCTAATTTAGCAAAGTACATTGTTTTGAGGTGTGTATGAATGTAAATGAGTAGTACACGTGTGCACATACACACGGGCGCGCAGCTGTTAACTACTAAATGTGTGAACACATCTCCCGCACAAAGTTGCATTATTTTCTATTAATTTCTCTTTCTTCACATAGTACTACGGTTGTACCAAAAATGTTATTCAAGAGATCCATTTATACATTGTATTCGCGAGAGATTGTGTTAACTCGTGCTTGTGATCATTGCATTATTCAAAGTAAACGTGCATTGTTTCCTGCTGCCCTTAGGTTGACCAAAGCTGAAAAAAAACTAAGGGTACACGGCTCACTGTTTTGGTAAAGTATTAGGAACGAGTAAAATCATCAGTTCCCTCCCAACTTTCCGTAATCGTGATCAGATTCGATAGCCTAATACCGTGAAGTTTAATACATCACTTCCTCAGACAGTATATGTTACGTAACGTCTTGACCTTCCATAAACGACAGGACACCGTCACGTCCCGTGTTGCATACTAGTGGATATGGTGTTGGTGTTATATTTTATAGTATCGGCACATGTGTAGGTAATTAGCGTCACCTTCATTCCAAGAAAAATAAGGTACCAATATAAGCTATCGGTCGGGGTTGAATACCCCCACCACTTGTCCTCAGTAGGAAAGTTCACAAACCTCAACTCTACAACGTCTTCTTTATATTTTTTACTTTTTTTATATTTTACTCCTATCAATTTCTTAACACTAACTGGTCTAATCTGAAACGTGAGGTTATAACTAAATGAGAGCCCTTTCAATCATAAAGGTGCCGTCGATATGGTACCATTCTGTCTTATGACTTCCCTTGTACTGACCTTGGAGACATGTAAACTCTAAACTCCAAAAAAATGAAAAGAGTAGCAATGATCCAGACATCCACAAGCACAGCTCTAAAAAATACCTGCAAACGGATTCCAAGAAACAGTTGTCAGAAAGAATGGCTGAGCCACTGGGCCACAGCCAAAACAGGACAATCACTCTTTAAACATCACGCAAAGACCCTCAAAGGCAAATTAGACAACTTAAACAGAGACCCTGTTTTATTTTCCAGTGGAATACAGATCATGAGCCTGTGAACAAACATTTAAACAAACTGGAACCCTCACGAGAACCAGACTGAAGACACAGCCAACACCATATAGAAACAGTTGGACATTTATTACTACACTGTCGCAGTTCATCAGATCTGGGATGTCAGCTCCTTCCAAAATATCCTACCATAGCCAACACATTTTGACAAGAATAACACAACTGGCGAAAACAGCAACCTTTGTATGAGAGGTCAGTACTGTCGCAACTAAAAACAGATTACTTCATCGTCATGTTTTATGACGCATATTTGCTTAAATGTGAAAAATTGAAGCACAGATTTGTAAAAAAAAATAGTATTGGTATATCGATACAAAAGAAAAAGGAAAAACTAGAACAAAGTCAGTCTGAATAATCAATTTTATGGAGAAAAAAAAATTACTGCATTCAAGAACATTTGTAACAGTTTTACAATGTTATGAAATAATAAATAATACAAACAATTTGAAGCTTGTGACTAGCATCAGAAACCCGCTTTGTTTCTTATTTGAAAGTGCAGTATTTACAAAGATCGTTTCATATTATTTTCCACTAAGCTGCAATTTCACCTCATTGATTATTTGATTGATTCTTTCCACTTGAATAAATTAGTATCGACAGCCTGTGTTTTTTTCCAAAGCAACATTTAGCTGTCAAATGTTGATTGCCGACAGCTCAGCTGAATAATACATCAATGTCTGTAATGCAGGTGTTACAAAATAATGCTCATAATATATGGGGGTACGGGGAAATGAAAACGCGGACAGGCTGGCTAGCTGGGATGTCGTCGAAGACGGTCAACCAATGGATCAACCAATGGATCAGACAGACATCATAAATGTCCTTCGAGGCGATGGAAGGGCACAGGACTTCAACAATCATAAGCCCACGTCACTCCGTTGGATGAAAGAGATGGGAGTACAGATGGGTACACCCAGAAACAAGAGGCTTAGTGGGCACATAAGAGGACTTATCAATCATCACAGAGCTGGAGTTGGCAGTCGCTGGACGCTGCGTGACATGCTGAGGAGGGGATCTGAGTACCTAAGGACATTTTCAGAGTACAATGATGACAACCCACAAATAACGTAATAGCTTGTAATACCATAAACTGAGACATAACAAACATGTTAATTTTGCAAGAACTTAAAACTCTAGAAAATTTGTTGATAAGGAACATAAAAAGCAAAGAAAAGAAAATATTATTGGTAATTTAAAACGAGATATTGGTCAAGAGAACATAACTATGGAGGTCATTGTGACTGAGAACTTCAGAATAGCTGCGTCAAGTTCCAACAGGGACAAACACAATGGTGATGGTGAAGGTGATGATCTTATCCCATTTAAATACACTCAGTTTTTATTTTAATCGAAAAAAAAAATTTAGTGCTTCAGCATGGGTGTATATTCACAGCTAGCTAAGAAAGCTGCGAAGCCCGTGCGCTTAGGGAATCGAATACTGAAAAATAATAAATTGAAAAATGAAAGAAATAAATCGTTGGACATAAGCACTGCAGCACCTAGTTGTATGGTATTTTCTCAGAACTTAAGCTGACTTGGTGGTCATTTATTTAGCTGCGGTATTGCTATGGCAATGGTTGGTGACTTGGGTAAGGCAGCGACATATACATGCTAGGTATATTCACTCGTTAAAAAATAGCTTTATGTTTCTGTCACGTTCTATAAAGTCACTGTTGTCGGAGTGGTAATAATGCTCTCTTGTTTAACGCATCTGCAGTGTTAGTGAAGTTCTGGCTCTGCTTTTTAAATATTTGTTTGCTGTGTGTAGTAAGCAATAAATTACAATGGATGATGAAATTAATGAACTACAGGAAAAATACGCCATTTGCTCGGCTTCGCTATAAAGATAAGTTTCAAATTGTGAAAAAGGTACGCTTCGCTCATGCATTCCAGATAAAAGTCAAAGTAAAGAAAACAGCAGGGGGATTGAGAGTAACTTTAACAAATAACGATGGCTAATTTTTCTTACTAAATCTCAGAAACTGTACTGCAAGGCGTGTTTGTCATAATTTAGCATTTGCTGAGTTTTCAAAACCAGTTACCGTGAAGTGACAATATAGTTTTACATTCTCGAACATTCAGCGATGAAAATTCCCTCGCCCTCCCACCCCTTTTTCCAAAACATCCTTTCCATTTTTCACTTCAACACTGCGCTAAAATGAGATAACCCAAAATTTGAACTCAGTATACGCCACAAAACTATGATTACAAAAATATAATTGTATACAGAAATTTTTTGCATCATAATCTTTCAAACGAAAACTGAGACATTTCTAAAAAAAAAAAAGTAAAAGTTCTTAATTGCACGAACAAGAGTTATCAGAATTAGACACTGCAACCGTCGAGATTTACCACATCGTTTCAGCGAATAGTCTCCCGTTCCTGAGTCAAGTCCTGGATCACAGATCCATTTTCTGTTAATATGCTTGAGGAATCTCATAGATATTCTTGTGAATGTTACTTTGAGTTTCAATAAACAAAAACTGATTACACAACCATCGAAGAAGGCTGTGGGCGTATTGATGGTTTTTGTGGCAGCACCCAGAGTGTAAAATAAATCACACACTTATCTTCATTATAGATAAATTAAAGATACTTTAAGAAAATAAAGAATCAGAACTCAAAATATGATTGTTAGATATTAAGCCCGACACAAGACATTGGTGGAACATCAGTCTTTAAATGAGTTATTCAAGTAAAACGGTACCAGCAATGTAATAATCATTTAGTTATGAAAAGCGAAAGTGTGTATAGAATGTTGTAAAATTATAAATAATTGTTTTCATTACATATATATTCATTAACTTTTTATCTAGGGATTCTTCTTCACCTTCCTCCTCTTTTCTTCTTCTTCTTCTTCTCATTATTATTATTATTAAACAAACACGAGTCTAGGTTTTGTAAGGTTGTAATTCTGTGTAACCTACAATATGGAATTGTGGTTTGAGCTGTGGTTTATTACTGTAAGTGAAACGCATTAGAAATAATGCATGTTTTTTTGTTTTTTTTAATGGAGCTTTGAGAATAATCTCCATAACTCCAGTCAACGAATGACATCGAACATCAACGAATTAAACGGTTTAAACATCTGACAAAATGAAAATGAACCAACCTCTAGCACAAGCATGCTACACGAAAGTGCATTGCTACAAGACTTAATAAAAAAAATAACACACGGAAAGAAAGATTCGTGAAATCAAATACCAAAAAGATAGAATAAGGATAAGGCAAGCGACATAATTAGCGATGTCTCATCAACACAAGAAGAGTAAGGCATATTTGTCTGTTTTAAGGTTTTCAATGTTTAGATGGAGTGCTGAAGATGCACAACAGTTAAATATAAATGTGACCCGTGAGAAAGAGAAGGAAACCACTGCTGCAAAGTATCACAGGATCGCTCTAAGCATTGGCGCTCGTCTGCATGTTACATTAAAAATGCTGTAATCAATGGGTTCCGGTGATGTCATCGATTTGTTTGCTCAACAGACAGCAAGAAGAAAGACTTTCTAGTGTGTGTACGTTTGTGATCAGTCAGGTACATGCATTTTTCTTCCTTTTAATATTTATGTTTATGAGGCAGCTTTGACGTAATAATTTTGTTCCTGCTTCGTGAATTTCACCGACTTGCACGCAAACTACTATTCGCTTATATTTTTTTTTTTATACAGCACATAGTTTCACGGCAGATTTATTAATGTGTGCTGATTCATAGTTGCTGTTATTCTGGACACTTTTATAGTGTTTTTTTTTTTCTTTTCCTTGGCCATAGACCAGTGGTTAAATTATAAATGAATAAGATGAGGTGGTCATTAGAGTAAGCATGATAAATGTGTGACAATTGCTTAGTTTAGTAGACAGATCATCTTCATTGCACATAGTGCTCAAATTTCCTCCTCAGCACGCTCTCGAGTATGAAGCGCCCCTCCCCTCCACACACAAGCGGAAACAGTGAAGATGGCTTCAGCTCACGTGCACGAACTCCAGCTCACGTGCACGAACTCCGCAGGACCGGCGAGAGTCAGGGCTATAGCTAGATTGTGGCAACATTCGGTTCATGCACAAGCTTCAGGGCCAGATCTAGGTTGCATTTAGCCACTGCGACAAACGTGCCTCGGTGGCTAAGTGGTTAGTGCTCTCGCTTATTGATTAAAATTGTCCGGGTTCAGTTCCCAGATGTGACTGAATTTTTTTTTTTCGGACCGAAAAGGTTCCTGGGTTCACCCAGCCTCAATAAACGGGTACCTGAGATTTTCATTGGAAATAAAAGTGGCTTTGTGTGATACCGACCTCAAAGCCCACAAATGTGCTGTGGTTATTAAAAAATACAGTCACTAACACCATATTCCCATACGCCTAGCAAGGCGTTCAGTGAACCTATACTTTATTTACAAACAAAAAAAGAATGTCTTCAGCTGCGTGTGATCTTCATACCATGTGACTGCGTGTACAGACACAGCAACATTTATTTTCTTTAATAATCGGCACTGTCCTTTGCCATCACTCCCATGTGCCCTAATGTATGGTCCATGTTGTTTGTACCCACTTCTCCTCGCATACCGCTCTTGGTCTGCCTCACTTTCGCCATACGTCTCTTGAATTTACTGTAAAGCCGTTCTTGCAATTGTTTATAAGCGCATTTACTTCAACGTCTACGGGATATCATTGCTCAATTTTCATATTGAAAGTGTCTCTTCAGAAGTCCTTGATCACATATTGTGTACCATAGACGAGATTAAATACTCTAAAGAAAAACAAACACCCACACGTAGAAACTACAGCAGTATATTAATACTAAATAAAACATTGTTGACTCCATATGTAAAAAAAATAATTTGTTCTTCTTTCTTTCCTCACTAGTCTCTTTGCTTAGGGAGATCTAGTTTGCGGGCTTTTGCTCTTTCATTGATCTAACAAAATAGATGACTTATTAAAAAAAAAAAAGAAATATAATAAAACTGTAAAATTAACGTCAATATTAAAAATTGGATATCAAGTGGATTTCAAATTGAAGGAATAGACCTGGAGACAGTTCAGAACTACAACTACATTGGACATACTATAACCAGTGATGGAAGATGTATAACTGAAATAAACAAAAGAATAGGAATGGCAAAAAGTAATTTTAATGTCATGAAGAACATACTAACATCAAAACAAATAACACCAGGGCTAAAACTAAGAATAGCAAAATGTTATGTCTTCTCAACATTCCTATATGGTGCAGAAACATGGATATTAGACAAGAAAATAGAACATCGAATTGAAGCCTTTGAAATGTGGATATATAGAAGAATAGGCAGAATTGGATGGAAGGAAAAGAAAACAAACGATGAAGTTTTAAAACAACTAAAAATGAAAAGAGAACTACTAAGCATAATTCAAACAAGACAAATGCGATTTTTGGGCCATGTTAAAAGACACAACAGCCTACTAAAAGTAATCATGGATGGGAAAATACAAGGTAAAAGAGGCAGAGGCAGACCAAGACTAACATGGACGAGTAGCATCAAAAGATTAGCAAATCAGCCTATGACAACCTGCACCATCAAAGCAAGAGACAGAGCAGAATGGCGCTCCATGGTAGCCAACCTTCGTTACGGAGACGGCACTCGATGATGATGATGATTAAGAATTATGTGCGAGTCTCTAGATGTGTGTTTTGTAAATAACTTACAGGTTGAGCTATTGTCGCTGTGTGAAGCTCAAGAATGGCTTCAAGCATCGCTCTAACTGTTTTTAAGTGCATATCGAACGCTGTAAACATCATGACGCAAACAGAAAAGAATTATACAAAATCGTTATCACTTGCTGTTTTGTCTCAGAATAATTTACAATGAGAAAAATTGAGATTTAAATCGTATTGACACAGCTCTCCCACTATCTTTCCCCGCCTCAATCCTTCCTCCAGTACGTACAAAATGGAAATAACTTTGATAAATGTGTTTGAATCATAAACGGCATTCTCATTATTTGACATCTCCACAGATAGTGTTGGACACTATGTAGCGCTATTATACTCTCTTTCCTTGATGGTGTACCCTGTGATTGGTTTTCAAACCCATCACTTGATATTGTCAGTCCATTTGAACCATTGCTTGTACTTTATTTCTTTAGTCATAAACTTGGCAGATATCAAGAAGACTTTGGACATGACAACAGAAGTGGGAAATCTGGCTAGAGACAGAAGACAGATTCTTTCAGACGGGATGCGATGAATGTAATGTTCTGCAAGGGCATGCGACCTGATAATGAGACATAGCGGAATACAGTAATCCACTGACTGACGTCATCTTGATGGAGTGTTGCGCAGATTGACTTACGTTACAATCGATTTGTCTTCTTTTATTTTCTTTCCTAGTTTGCTTTTCAGCGTCGAAGGTATACGGTCTGTGATTTCTTGCTATATTTAGTTCTTTATATCTATCACATGCCTGAACCACGTGATCTGTTGTCGCTAGCGGTGTTTGTCACTCCAGTTATTCAGTAAATAGGAAACTCTTCATACAGAGCTTCCCAGCAGGAGGCAATCTGATCATCAGAAAAGGACCATAATATGTATGCTTCGATGACCGTGTCAAACATTCATAGCGTATCTGCTTCATTCTTATTCTTTTAAAAACATTTTTTGTCTTCGTCAACACGTCAGTTTCTTGACAAAGAAAAAGACCGGCATGGGAGCGTCAAAGAAATGATTCGCCACAAGTGACACATGTGAAGTGGCAAGTGTCACTTATGTTCGTCCGGAGCGCATGTCAGTGAGTTTTGCACCCAGGGCAACTGTCTAGCTAGTCTAATGATACGACTAGCTCTTAACGAACTGGAACTTGACACAATATTTTATCATGTTGCGTCATTTTACAATAAGGCGATTTTGAACACTGTTCCTAGGGTAATTCACTTGACATATTCGCTGGTCAAGGGCACTTCACTTACACTTCCCTTCATTTCTGTTGCCTTTCAATGTCAAGGGAATATGGAGTTTTCGGGTCAATACTTTGTAGTGTCTCATGCTTGGTTCTCATTATGGTGTCTGCTACTTCATTGATCTGCTAGGTCTGCTTTTCCAAGCTTAACGCATTTATTTTATCATTTCCACACTTAATATAGAGTGTGCATCTAATTTGGTTTAAATATGTTCATAACTTATGTAGAGACATTATTATTTGTTATTAAGTGCACATTTGCGAAAAGATTTATCCGATCACGTGACCGTAATCGATACTTATGATCATAGGAAAGGCACAGTAAATTGGAAGAAAACTGAAAAGTAGTTCTTGCAAAAAAGCTTCACCCACCAATACACTCTCTCACACAAATATACACACACATGTAGTGCACTCACGTTAGGAGATGACTTTGACCTCTGTGACCTGGCGTGGGGTGATCTACTTGCTGGGAAGTTGAGAGACAAGACGCTGCCACCCACGCTGGACTGTTGACAAATATACAATTAAAAGTCTGTTAGCATTTTTTCATTTATCAATTCCTTCCGTCTGTAAGGAAAAAAAATCGTTACTCCTTCACCGGATTGCCTTCCTCTCATGCGTTCTCCAGACGATTACTCTTTTGTTATTTTCGTCTTTAACATAACATATAATGATCGAAATTTGTATTGTGCTGTTATTTAAAGCAAAAACTGCGATATCCGCACATTTAGCATCAACACATCCGGCATCAAATAGCATTTTTGAGCACCCGGTTTGAGTACTTACTTGAATCTGTACTAACTTGGTCAAACTATTGGCGGGGTTACCAAGGGATGGTGGAGTAGGGACATGATCAGTTCAGGTTCACTGATACTGACATAAACAATCAGTCATGAGTCACTGATCGCTCTAAATGTTCACTCTAACCAACGTCCTGAGCCTACTAATGTTGTAATAATTGTATGTACTTATTTACAAAATGTCATTTGTCCAAATATATTTTACAGTCACACAAACTAAGATGTTTGATATGGAATGTTTGTTGCCTATAGAAGATAATCATAACAGACACATTTGGTTATTTAGTTATTTGGTTATGGAGGCCCCGGTATCACTGCAAACGAATTAAAATCCATAATTGATCAACCGCCCGTGCCAGCGTAATCATCCGAATTAATATCTCTTCTCTCAAACAAAGAAAGGTAACTGTAGTCCCCATCGTAGCAGTCTCAGCACACGCCAAAAGACATAAGCCGAAACCGCGCAGAAGGTGAACACAGCCAACTGTTCCCTGTCATACGATATCATCATTCATCGTAAACAATTGGAATATCGAAACATGATCAAAACGGATGAAACACGTAGCTCACGGTGTGCACAGAGCACTTAACTCAGTAGCTCCTGCAACAAGCCGGACTTGGAAAATGAGGAAACTGCAACAAGGAACACTTTTCATGTATAGCCTTCAATTGTTCCCGCCGCTTATCCACCATATACCATGGAAGTTCACATCCTCTTGAAAATGATAATCGTCTTATTTTTTAAAAATGTATAGCGCTTGATGATGTTAGGCCATCGTTGTTGACTCCAATTCCGAACATATAGACACACAGTTCATCGTCAGATTATCCCCGTCGCACATCAAAGAACAGACCCACATACACATTTAATAACTCCCAAGCGAGAGAGAGAGAGAGAAAGAGAGAGAGAGAGAGAGAGAGAGAGAGAGAGAGAGAGAGAGAAGAATTACAGAGGAACATAATATACACCTGTAGGATAAAGGGTTCCATTTACGCCATAAAGTTTTTAGCAAATCTGATGTTTGTGCGCCTTTTTTTTCGATGGCCACGTCAATTTTTTTTGTCTTATGTGGTCGATATCACACCAAGCCGCCCTAGTTTTTAAACAAAATCCTTTACTTATTTAAGGATAAGCGAACCTAGGAGATGTCAAGTCGGATCGAACTCGACTTCTTGTTCTTGGCATTGAAGTTCAATATCCGCTTAGCGACCACGGCTCTGACGCTGTTAGGGTGAAAGTATGAAATAACATTGATTCAGTCAAAGTATTATTTATTTTTAAGCTGGTATTAGACTCTTAACCAAACGTTCACTCGGTAGCAACCGCCAGTCAAATCATATACAGTGTCATCTCTAAACATTCCTCATTAACTTCATATTTATTATTCCCGATCACATGTAATTTGTTTGCTTGTTTGTTGTTAGGATCACCATCACTGTACACCTGACGAATCCATAGGTACTCCGATATCCTCTAGAATCTCAAGAAAATCTGAGGAGAGTCCTGACCCACGTGAACGAACTCTGTAGCACGGCTTGTAATCCACGGTGTGGGTAGGTTTTTGCTAACAATTTGGCCCGGCAGCGGCCATATTTATGGTCTACTCTTTTCGACTTTAACTGCCAATGAATCTTTAACGTGTGCGAGTTATTGCTCTTATCCGAGAGGGCTAACCCACCGATCTCACTACCTAAGAGATCAGGGGAGGGTAACATCATAAAAAAACACCGGATGAATTTCTCCTATTTTTGAAAAAAAATCACCACCGTTTCTGGTTCGCTTTGAACCAGGGTCCTTCTTCACCTGAGGTCTTTAGACTACCCAGACCCATTCTCCCTTGGCAATGTATCACAATATGACATATACTTTGTATGTGTAGTTTCATTGTACGTCCTTGATTTTTTCACAGCAATTTATCACGTGGAATAATGAGTGTATGCTTAGTGATTCGATGAGCGTGATAAGAAAAGTGTAGGCGGGATCTGTACGCTGGCAATGGGTGAGTCAATGTATAAATTAACGATACGCAGAGTCACCTTTGATTACGTCTCAGGGCATGAGCGTAGGTGGAAATGAAAGCGCGGACAGGCTGGCTAGTTGTGCTTTCGTCGAAGACGGTCAACAAACGGATCGGGCATACGTCATCAATGTCATACGAGATGCGGGATGGGCACAATGACTTCGATAACCATGAGTCCACATCACTCCTTTTGATAAAATAGATTGGAGTTAAAGATGGGCACAACCAGAAATGTGAGGCTTGGTGGGCGCATAAGAAAATAAGAAACCAACACATAGCTGGGATCGTCAATCGCTGAGGAACGGGACCTGAGCACCTATAGGAATGTTCGGTCTACAATGATGATAACCCACAAATAAATCAACGAGGGCCAGCTTTATAAAGAATCATGGGCAGTTAAAAAAAATTCTTGAGGATGTTTGAGATTCCGACTAATGTAATGACACTGTATCATATCAGGGACACACAAAACACCTGGGCCCTGATTTATACAGCTCATGAAGGTACAACAGTCAGCAACAGGTGATTGAAGATGCTAGCGACACAAATCAGACCAAGACTTTACTCCTTATAGCTTTGGAAGCAGGCGACAACTATCTGACGCACTGAGCATGGGTTTAAAAGGAAAGCAATCTCAGTTACTAAATATAGCATGACGAAGTCGAATATATTGGGCGCAAAAATTGAAGCCTCAATAGTGAGAACATCGTGTGCTGGGCACCAAATCATGAAATGAATAAACTATTGTTTTTAAGGCGGGATGAAAAGAGGAGAATGTAATTCTAAAATTTTAATTTTAAATACAAATCTCACAGTTTTATACCAGTCTAATATTTGTGATTTAGTCTTCATAACGATATATTTAACATATAGTTCAAATGTTACGCTTTGATGAACTATCCTTTGATTAAATCTACATGGACATCCCTCAAAGAAGACACTATTGGTGGAAACTATGAATCGAATTTAAATTACACAGGGTCGTAGCAAACGTTAGAAACAATAAACAATCGTAGCAAACGCTGAAACAATAAACAATCATAGCAAACACTGAAACAATAAACAATCAAAGCAAACACTGAAACAATAAACAATCATAGCAAACACTGAAACAATAAACAATCATAGCAAACACAGAAACAATAAACAATCGTAGCAAACACTGAAACAATAAACCCTCGTAGCAAACACTGAAACAATAAACAATCATAACAAACACAGAAACAATAAACAATCATAGCAAACACTGAAACAATAAACAATCATAGCAAACACAGAAACAATAAACAATCAAAGCAAACACTGAAACAATAAACAACCATAGCAAACACTGAAACAATAAACAATCGTAGCAAACACTGAAACAATAAACAATCATAGCAAACACTGAAACAATAAACAATCATAGCAAACACTGAAACAATAAACAATCGTAGCAAACACTGAAACAATAAACAATCATAGCAAACACAGAAACAATAAACAATCATAGCAAACACAGAAACAATAAACAATCATAGCAAACACTGAAACAATACACAATCATAGCAAACACTAAAACAATAAACAATCGTAGCAACCACAGAAACAATAAACAATCATAGCAAACACTGAAACAATAAACAATCGTAGCAACCACAGAAACAATAAACAATCGTAGCAAACACAGAAACACTAAACAATCGTAGCAACCACAGAAACAATAGACAATCGTAGCAAACACAGAAACAATAAACAATCGTAGCAACCACAGAAACACTAAATAATCGTAGCAAACACAGAAACAATAAACAATCGTAGCAAACACAGAAACACTAAACAATCGTAGCAACCACAGAAACAATAAACAATCGTAGCAAACACAGAAACACTAAACAATCGTAGCAACCACAGAAACAATAAACAATCGTAGCAAACACAGAAACAATAAACAATCGTAGCAACCACAGAGACACTAAATAATCGTAGCAAACACACAAACAATAAACAATCGTAGCAAACACAGAAACAATAAACAAGCAGAGCCAGGCTTCTAAATCGTGCTCTAAGAGACTGCGCTTGCCTCTCACTGCTTTCCTTTGATTGTATTTTAAAAATAATTCTTAAGAGAGAAACTCAGTACAAATAGTGGTGTGTGAGTGTATGTGTGTGTGTGTGTGTATATATATATATATATATATATATATATATATATATATATATATATATATATATATATATATGGCCTTTGGCGTCTTGACACACGGTTGATAGCAAGCAATCATGATAAGTCAGTAGTTTGGTTAAGCATTAGTGTCTCATACTGGGTGCTGATTTACTGAACATTTTTTCTCGTGGCTGAATTCGCCAATCCTGGACAGATAGATCCATCCACAGAACGAGCAAGGTGTATTCGCGGTACCCGGTCTTGTCTCCTTTCTCTTGCGCCTTTTTTCTGAATTTGACATCAGCACTGTCTAGAAAGTTGCTGTGCCATTTTTTTATGTTTGCTCTCCATGTGCAACGATCTGCAGCCACATTTTCCCAGTTCCTTTCACTAATAGAAAATGCCCTCAAAGAAGCCCTGCAAACATCCTTATATCTCAGCACTGGTCTGCCCTTTGGTCTCTTTCCGTCCTTAAGTTCGCCATACAATATTTCATCCTCATGTACCATATCGATTGGTGTAGGCGATCGTGTCCTTTCACAATTTTCTGTAAACAATGCATCTTTTCTGTTGGCGACTGTTTTCCATGCCACGACACCAAGCTATCTAGTATTTGTTTCTCTTTGTCGCCTGCGGTCTCTCTTTCCCTGTATAAACCACTTAACTATATCCCTTAAATATGCCACTAAATAAATCATGTATGTAATATTATGTAGACAAGGATAGAATAGATCCCATAATAGAGATAGAGATATAGCTTGGGGCGGATGGCATAGTAGTTACCAATAAATTAAGTAGGGGATGGCAGTAGCAGTACAATTATGACACAGCCATTGAAAGACCGTAGCACATTTTTGAAATGGAAAATTGTAGCTGTTATTGGAAAGGTGGGGGAATAGATGTAAACTTGACTTGATCGTTACATGTCCAGAAATTAACCTGATAAACAAACTCGGGGGGAGGGAGGAGTGGCAGGTTAAGTTAATAAGAGAGATGTCACTCTAAGGGTTCATGTTAGCATAGATTTTAAAATTCAGAGGTTAACTAAAATGTCAAGATGGAGTCTTGTTTAGCAACATATGAACAAAAGTCATGTAAGTTTACATTCAGCAATTGGTTGAGAGATCACTAGACAACGACTAAGCCAATAAATTATGCAGAAGTATTTAACCTCATGCATTGGCAGAATTAGACAGTTTACAATGATTTGAGAAACATTGAACAACATCCAGGACATCGGAGCAACATCAAGGAATATCAATACACATCCAGAAGCACTGAGGGAGAGAAACATCTAGAGTTAGAAACATAGAGCTAGAGAACAAGATCATTATAGATATAAATTAGAATATGATAGAGAATCACCTAGTGAACATTAAGTTAGACAAGACATAGTTTAACTGAGAAGTGTTTTAAGTTAGATTATGAAGTATTGTGTTCCAGAGATCAATAGTAAGTAGATTAAGGTTGGCAATTAATAAGTCAGACAGATTTAGAATAGCAAGTGTTAAGCAAGACGAGTTGCGTTATTTTGATGAAAAGAACGAAAGATACAATTATAAATGTCGCAGACAATATGAACTAAGAGATGTCTCAAATAAATATCGATGTTAACCTCTTGAGCGCATCCAGACCAAGAACATTAATTTTGGAATTAAACTTATAATTTAGATGTACAACACTATACTTCGTTTGTACAACCGACGAATAAATAAACTTGTATAAGCGATATTTCATAGTTTGTGATTATTGATTACGCGAATCCATATCAAGCCATTGTTAGTGTGTCGTGTTGTGATCTATGTGTAATAATTATCAAAATATCTAAAATATGTAGATATTTTAGATTGAAATTGATAGTCTAAAGATATGAATCTGGAGAAAACTAAAGCGATACTACCATATATATTGTGTTACACGACGGTAGTCAAATAGTATTTGTGATCATAATGCATGGGGAATTAAAAAGGAACGTTAACGTACCATGACATTTCCTGATATTTTAAACATATCCTTTAATCAGAATCATTAATTTAAACAATACGATGTATGTAGGGAGATTGTAAACGTAACACGAATCCTTGCCAGTACAAATTGCTTAATTTTAAATTCAGGCTAACGTAATGAAGCGGGTAAAGATGTAATCAACAAAATGTGTCTATTCCTTTGAAAATCGAGAAATGGGTACAGTTCTGTATTTAATTTTCGGCACAACATAGTCAAGGGAGCCGCGGTAGCTCAGTGGTTAGTAAACTGGACTACAATGGACAAGAGGTCGGGTTTGATTCTGATCGACGGCTTCCAGGTTCACCCAGCCTTAAATAGGTACCGGATTTTTTTTCTGGGAAAGTAAAGCAACACAGGCGTAATACCAACTACATTACCCCAAAAATCATGTGTCGATGGTCTGTAAAAATTATAGTCACTTACACCATATTCTCTATACGCCACTTGACGTAACGGGACTCTTTATTTTACTTTACTTTACTTTATAGCATAGTCAAGACCTGGGACTTCTTGGTAGAATAGTCGATGCTCTTTAGTCATGCTTCTAGCCAAAGCAAGAAAATCACAACGACTCCCAAGTTAATCACACACGTGAACTCACACAATAATTTATGAGATACCTTGTATTCGCTTCACGTATCCGAGTGGTTTAAACCTGCTGAACATGGTAGATGCAGGTCAAATTCTTGACAGGGTCGAAGCTCTTCAATATTTACACAACGGGGTAACTGTGCTGATCATACGTCCCTTTTATTCCGAGTCTCACCACGGGGTAACATGTACTGATCATGCGTCCTTTATTTCCGAGTCTCACCGCGGGGTAACTATGCTGACCATGCGTCCTTTATTTCCGAGTCTCACCGCGGGGTAACATGTACTGATCATGCGTCCTTTATTTCCGAGTCTCACCGCGGGGTAACTGTGCTGACCATGCGTCCTTTATTTCCGAGTCTCACCACGGGATAACTTGTGCTGATCATGCGTCCTTTATTTCCGAGTCTCACCGCGGGGTAACATGTACTGATCATGCGTCCTTTATTTCCGAGTCTCACCATGGGGTAACTGTGCTGATCATGCGTCCTTTATTTCCGAGTCTCACCACGGGGTAACTGTACTGATCATGCGTCCTTTATTTCCGAGTCTCACCACGGGGTAACTGTACTGATCATGCGTCCTTTATTTCCGAGTCTCACCATGGGGTAACTGTACTGATCATGCGTCCTTTATTTCCGAGTCTCACCACGGGGTAACTGTACTGATCATGCGTCCTTTATTTCCGAGTCTCACCACGGGGTAACTGTACTGATCATGCGTCCTTTATTTCCGAGTCTCACCGCGGGGTAACATGTACTGATCATGCGTCCTTTATTTCCGAGTCTCACCATGGGGTAACTGTGCTGATCATGCGTCCTTTATTTCCGAGTCTCACCACGGGGTAACTGTACTGATCATGCGTCCTTTATTTCCGAGTCTCACCACGGGGTAACTGTACTGATCATGCGTCCTTTATTTCCGAGTCTCACCATGGGGTAACTGTACTGATCATGCGTCCTTTATTTCCGAGTCTCACCACGGGGTAACATGTACTGATCATGCGTCCTTTATTTCCGAGTCTCACCACGGGGTAACTGTACTGATCATGCGTCCTTTATTTCCGAGTCTCACCGGGGGTTGGGGGGGGGAAACTGTACTGACCATGCGTCCTTTATTTCCGAGTCTTACCGGGGGTTGGGGGGGGGAAACTGTACTGATCATGCGTCCTTTATTTCCGAGTCTCACCACGGGGTAACTGTGCTGATCATGCGTCCTATATTTCCGAGTCTCACCACGGGGTAACTGTACTGATCATGCGTCCTTTATTTCCAAGTCACACCACGGGGTAACTGTACTGATCATGCGTCCTTTATTTCCAAGTCACACCACGGGGTAACTGTACTGATCATGCGTCCTTTATTTCCAAGTCACACCACGGGGTAACTGTGCTGATCATGCGTCCTTTATTTCCGAGTCTCACCACGGAGTAACTGTACTGATCATGCGTCCTTTATTTCCGAGTCTCACCACGGGGTAACTGTACTGATCATGCGTCCTTTATTTCCGAGTCTCACCACGGGTAACTGTGCTGATCACGCGTCCTTTATTTCCGAGTCTCACCACGGAGTAACTGTACTGATCACGCGTCCTTTATTTCCGAGTCTCACCACGGGGTAACTGTGCTGATCACGCGTCCTTTATTTCCGAGTACCATATAAATCTCTCCATACTAAGCAGAAAACAATAATTATGACAGTAGACAGACATGCAGACGAACAAGCAGTCAGGTAGTCTCTAAGAATGATGTAACGAGAAGATATAATCAAGTAAAACTTATCTCTAGCTCATGTCACTGCTGAAGTGGCAATCATGAAGGACAAAACTCGAACAACAAAGTTGATGGAAACAAACAATTGTTGTTCCCTTGCAGGAGGTAATTTTTTTTTATATTCTGAATCACAGATACACAACTGACGTGCTAAATATAGTATCTACCTTTGCTCTTAGATCTTAAAAATTAAGTTAAAAAGTTGGAAGAAGTGACAGGGAAAAATGACTGGGATTTGGAGAACAATTTATGCAAACTTCATTCTGACTCATGAAGAACGTCAACCTAAACCGTAGACATTTTTTTTTTAAAACCAAGCACGCATTTTTGTGTTACTGATACTTCAATTGACTTGCCCATTTGTGTCTTACTAGGAAGTAAAAATACACACACTTTTTCTATTACACAATCAAAGTGATTAGAGATGTTTGTTAACATAGAAAAAAAAAAACGAGTGTGGGTAAAGATTGAATATTACTTCCTCCGAAACTTTCAGATTTGCCAATACTTGATCATTTAGTTCTTTCTTTTTTCCTTCCTCATTTGCCTTTCTGCGAAGAGGGGAGATAACATTTTCGATATTTTGCTCTTCTGTTTGCTTGCTGCTGTTATGCTTGCTCGTGTTTCTAATACTCCATCAATCCATCTGTTTCGTGGTCGGCCGTTGGGTCTGGTGTTCTCGCAACGCTTATTGAAAGCTCGTTGTGTTATCCTTTAATATTTCTGCTTTAACATGTGGCCAAACCAATTTATCTGCTGTTTCTTTATATATTCTTATGGCAGGAGGTTATTACTAGTTTTTTTTCTCAGTTCTTCATTTATGATATTATCTCTCATGCTGTTTCCTGTCATTCGTCTAACAGATTTCATCTCGGTAGCGGTCATTTTTCTTACTGTTCTTGTATCTAGGGTCCAGGACTGACATTGGTAGCACAACGTTGACATGAAGATTGTATTATAGAGTGGCTGTTGTGCCTCTATAGTTATTTCCTTGTTAGACAATAGTGTTGATAGCTGTCCAATGATTTGACAAGCTTTGTTGATCATTTTGTTACTAGCATTGACTACGAAAGTGTCAATACTAGATAACAAGTTGTTTTAGCTACAAAGTTTACATTTTGTGTTTAGTATTAGAAATTAAAACCACTTCCCACGCCACACAAAATGGTTTGTTACGGTCTAAACCTCATCTTTCTTCAATCTGGCGCTTCTCTCACTTTCTTGTAACATTTTACAGGTTGGTACTAGAAGTTGGTGTCCATCCATCATCATCCTATCCTTGGGTTTTAATGAAGTATGGAGCATGCTGTCAAACAAAAACCAGGTTATAGTAACTGTAGACTGAGGTACTGTATAAGTCTGTATCGTTCTGTCCACACTTTAGGCAGTAGAAATGGTGAACGGTATGAGAAGGTAACAGGTAAATCACTTCAATAATCTTGCCTCTTTCATTTCATTTCTTTTCATCAAATTTTCAGCTCAGGCGGGTAACATGACCACAATCAGCTTCCTATATTTCTCTTAGTTTCTAGCTGCTTGTCATTTGTTGACAGAACCAAATCTTTCCCTATTCCCGATGTTGTATTCACATCTTTTCTGATGTCTTGCTTGTTGTTTTCGCCAAATGCGCCTTTCCTCCTTAGAAGGTGATTTCTTTGCTTTACCAAACAAATGGAGTGCAGTTTGTCATGTAAACCAACTTCTACTTTTGAATAGAGATGTCTCTGCTGCCACCGACTCTTGGCTAAATTTCTGGCAGTTAATCGGCTCATTTATTTGTCTGTATAACTAAACAATGCTCGTAACCAGGTTCTACGCTGACCTAAATCAAATGTTGGAGCTCAGAGATTTACTGAAGCCGGAACGTCAGTCGTGGCAGCCTTGAATTGCGAGACAACTTAATTCGTGCCCTGCAGCCCTCACTCGATTTGCTGCCCTTGTTTTGTTTTAGATGAGATTAACATAACAGATGGAAGTGAGGTCCCAGACTATAAAAACGCGTGGGGAGTAATAAGAGCAATTGGAGAAAAACAAGGAGTGATCGAGAGAAATAAAAGGAATGCACATTAAATTAAGTAAATAATATAAAAGCACAAGTAAGACATTAGTAGTGAGTCTTTGCGATAAAGTGAACGTGGCTTCGATCGTAGCTTGACGCTCTCAAGTCGATCCGGCTGAACATAAGAGTGCCTGGATCAGTGCCCTGAAGATAAACAATGGCTAGGAACGTCATTGGGGGCCGCTCTAGCTCAGTGGTTAGTGAACTCAACTACAGAGGACAAGAGGACGGGTTCGATCATGACCGACGGGTTCACCCAGCTTTAAATGGGTACTGGGTTTTTTTCTCGGGCAGTAAAGCGGTACGGACCTAATACCGACCACATTACTCCAAAATCATGTGCCGTATAAAAAAAAATATGGTCACTAACACCATATTTCCTATAAGCCACTTTGCATGACGGGGCTCTTTACTTTTTTTAAAAATTAAAAACAAAATTCTTTTTAGGAACATCACTGAGCCCACTCATCTCCAAATGCAGCTGTACAGACTAATTTTAATACGACACTACATTATGCCATGTAACACTTTTTTTCCTGAACATAATATATTCAAGAGGATGTTTAGAGACTTTCAGACATTTACAAATAGACGATCAGGTAGGATAATAATCTCAGGAATGAAATAAAATTCTCATTAGTTCTCCAATCTTTTCTTGATTATACATAAATACAAGTATTTCGGAACAGTCCAAAAACTGTGAAACACATCGAAAGGCTCTGGAACATTTTATTTTGCAAGTTGATTAACATCATCATCAAGTACCATGCCTGCTTGCGTAAGTGATCATGTCTCTCCACAACTTTCGATCTCGACAGTTATTTATCATTTCTGTTGTTGACCTTCTACCAAAGCCATTCTCTTAAGCTCTCTGGTATCTTTTCTCTTTGCTTCCGTCTATCTCTTCGTCACTCAATTTTCCCAGTTGTCACAATATATTCCAGCCGTTCCCTTCTCATTGCATGGTAAAAAAAAATGATGATTGTTTCTTCCTATTATTAGAAAATAGCCGTCTCTTTGCTTTGGCCTCTTTCAGAAAGTTTTAATTTCTCTTCTTAGCTGTCCATGGTGTTCTCAACATGCTTCTGTAAAATTACATTTCTACAGACTCCAGTGATTTTCTTCTCTGTTATCCTATTGTCTACGATTCACATCCATATTTTAAGACTGGCTCAACATAGCGTTAAAAAACTTTTTTTCTTGTTTGTATCGTCAAAAATGGATTGACACCCATGATTAAACAAAGAAATTACGACGGTGGTTTTCTGTTGCCTTCCGTCGATTTGTTTACGTTTGAATCCGCTAGCCTTTGACTAAAATGTCTCACTCACAAAGGCAATGAGGTTGTTTTACTTTAAGATACCCTCCCTTAGCCTTTTACTATCTAGAGCATACCTGCAAGGCAGCAGGGCAGCAACAGGTTGTATTGTATACTGCATACAGTAGCAGGTAAAATTATCTAACCTGACTGAAAAAATGGTTAACAAATCAATTATAACAGAAATGTTCCTTCCTATTTTAACTGTGGCAACCAAGGGCATATTGTGAAGAAGCGTCAAATTAAATGATTTGGCCATCATCTCGATCGAGATATAACAAAAACCATTTTGCAAGTAACTGTGAAATAGGGAGAAGGAAAGGTAGACAAAGAACAGAAAGAAATGGAAAAAAAAACATAAAAGAATATACTAGGGTTGCCTTCACAATACTAAGAATGATTGAAGAAAAAAAATACATGCAGATGGTCGACGAAATCTCTCAATAGTGCCCGAACGGCCCCCATAGGGCAAAGAAGAAGAAGTAGAAGAA
Source organism: Megaustenia siamemsis (assembly GCA_032433765.1). NCBI lineage: Eukaryota > Metazoa > Mollusca > Gastropoda > Stylommatophora > Ariophantidae > Megaustenia > Megaustenia siamemsis. The sequence continues at coordinate 37,470,624 of JAVIAB010000092.1, forward strand.
GAAGGAAAAGAATAAAAGGAAATACGAGAAGAAGTAGAAGACGGAAACGAATAAAAAGAAGCAGGAGAAGAAGTAGAAGAAGGAAACGAATAAAAAGAAGCAGGAGAAGAAGTAGAAGAAAGAAAAGAATAAAAGGAAACAGGAGAAGAAGTAGAAGAAGGAAACGAATTAAAAGAAGCAGGAGAAGAAGTAGAAGAAAGAAAAGAATAAAAGGAAACATGAGAAGAAGTAGAAGAAGGAAACGATTTAAAAGAAGCAGGAGAAGAAGTAGAAGAAAGAAAAGAATAAAAGGAAACAGGAGAAGAAGTAGAAGAAGGAAAAGAATAAAAAGAAACAGGAGAAGAAGTAGAAGAAGGAAACGAATTAAAAGAAGCAGGAGAAGAAGTAGAAGAAAGAAAAGAATAAAAGGAAACAGGAGAAGAAGTAGAGGAAGGAAAAGTAGAAGAAGTGCCCCTGGAAACAGACTACCCAGTCTGGCCAAGAGAATAGGGAATGAAGAAGGAAAGCAGCCCAGTACACTAAAAAGAAGTGTATAATTCGAATGTGTTGGATCGGAAAGGTGCAAATGCTACAGTTTAGCTGCAAACCACAACACAGCTCATCTGCATCCACTCAACATCATTTTAAGGACGGATGTTGAAGAGAATTATTAATTTCGTTGGTATTCATCGGATGAACGCTAGACTTTGTTCGATTCTCTCTGGAAGCAGTGTGAGTTGTACTCGTGGTTGGAAAATAAAATACCCCCGCAGTCAACCCAGCCGCTGGCAGAAATGGGTACCAGGGTAGTACTCTGGGAAGGTGAGGAATGCTACCTCGCATCGTAAGTTTCGATGCTTGGCGGGTCACTATCCAGAAATCTCCGAACACTTCTGGATAGGCGGCCGAGCACATATGGGTAAAAACTCTCGTACTAAGACGCCGATTCAAGTCTCGCACTTTACCTTTACCTTTACGCTGGACAGAGAGAAAGAATATAGTAATAAATATATAATAATTTCATATTTTTTAAAACCACACATCATTCGACATGAACTATGAATTTGCATGTTTATATATAAGTGCAGATTAACGGCAAGTGTTAGGTCTCATGCCGTAGAATACTTGGACATTTACTGGTGTGAGAAGCCAATGGTCTTTCTCGCATATACTGTCAGCTCGCCTCAGGGAGCCAGGTACACATGCACAGCTACAATTGAGTCGACTAGAAAGTGTCCGATATGAGACGAACTAATGATTTTTGAGCGTGTAGCCACCACAATAACCATTCATCATCATGTGCCATACAGGTTGGCTTAGGTGATCATGTCCCTCCACAATCTTCTATCTACAGTGCATCGTATCAGTTCTGTTGTTGACTGTTTTCCATGCCATGACACCAAGCTATCCAGTATTTTCTTACTTTGTCGTCCTCGATCTCTCCTTCCTTTTATTTTGCCAGTTGTAACCAAGTATTTCAACTTTCCTCTTCTCATGATGTGCCCGAAAAATGTTGATTGCTTATTTCTGATGTTTTTAAGAGCTCCTTTTTTGTGTTGGCCTCTTTGAGAACTTCCTCATTGATCTTTTTAGCTGTCCATGGAACTTTCAACATTCTTCAGAGAAATCCCATCTCTGTGGCTTCTAATCGTCTTTTCATTTGTTTGTCTACTGTCCATGATTCGCTTCCATAGGTCAGAATTGGTTCTATATAGCACCGATGAACTCTCTTTCTCATTTTTATTGACATAGATTTGTTGCATAAGATATTTTTCATTTTCTGAAATGCTATTTTGGCCTGAGCTATTCTGCCTTTTATTTCTGTGGTGCACCTCTCATCTGATGTTATTATTGTGCCCAAGTATTTGAAACGTTGCACTTGTTTCAGATTTGTCTCGTTTATTTTTATGCTGCATGATGGTGGTGATTGGTTCTTCAATATAACCATTACTTCTGTTTTCTTACTATTCAGACTGAGACCTTTCTTGTTGCTTTCTTTTACTATTATGTCTATCATTTCTTGTAGTTCATTCTCTACCATACCACAATAACCATTATACAAGTTTAATTCTGGGAGTCGCGATAGCGCAGTGGTTAGTGAACTGGACTACAAAGGACAAGAGGTAGGGTTCGATCCCAACCGACGGCTTCCGGGTTCACCCAGCCTTTAATGGGTACCTGATTTTTTTTCAGGGAAAGTGAAGCGCCACAGGCGTAATACCGACCACATTACCCCAAAAATCATGTGCCGAAGGTCTGTAAAATATATGGTCACTAACACCATATTCCCTATACGCCACTTGGCGTGAAGGGGTACTTTACTTACTTTTTTTAAAGTTTAATTCTAGTCACCTAAGATAGTGCACAAGTAGACACCACTAAACCACAGGCTTAGTAAATCTATAGTTGGCTGTGCACCAAACCATAGCTACCTGTAGATTAACTTGGCCTACGAGCTGAAAGGAAATTCTTGGAAAACCTTCAAAGTGATGTTTTCAGCTTTGCTAGCAGGGTCGTTTGTGGGTGGAGCGACGTCAGTCGTCTATATCTCATAAAGCTGATGACGTCACGCTAGTTGGAGGGTTTTCCGGTTTTATTTAACAGCCCGCAGGCCTTTATAAATCTAAAGATGGAATTGATCAAACAATGAATGAAGACGTTACACTGGATTGAGCGCGGGAATTAATAACTTGGTGCACTGACGTTACTACATTAACAATTCTCACCTCAAGCGAATTGTTTTCAATCCACGAAGTTACACATCTTCCGCTGACACACAACTGGTAGGGAAATTGATGGGTTTTTTTTTTTTTAAACTGATTTGGTTATTTATGTATAAGTAGTCTCATACTTTAGAATCTTACAACCAGGTCTAGCATGTTAAATTAGCATAAATATAATAAATTGTGTACAGTTAATATAATTTAATTTCTAAATGTTGGGTGGTTTTATTATGTAGTTTAAATAATCGAAAAGTTCCAATGAGGCTAAAACTGTATCACCTTTACAATTTACATCCACTATTACTTACATTCTCAGCGAAGCCTGCGTACTACCGTCACCATAATTTATTACCTACAACATGTAAGTTAGCCAACCCATCTCAGACAGAGGATGTTAACGAGCTTCTATTCTCGGACGATCAGGCACAAATGCATGGAAAAGCAGAAAACGTATAAGAACATGGAACATAAGACAGTTTGAGCCGCTAAATCGAGTGGCATGCTGGTACCTACATAATTTCTTTATCTGTAGATGAAAAAAGCTCTTTGTACCTACGTTGTTGATTCGATGATATTTTTTTCCTATGTGGTCTCAATATGAATTGTATAGTATCCAATGTTAACATTCTATTTCCATAACTTTCTTGTTAGCGTTTAATCGTTAAGTTGGTGTGAATGCACTGTGTTTCATGTTTACGGCACGCTGCGACATCCTTACCTGTCGGTGGACAAATCAGCCTTCGCCATTTGTAGATTTCTTATTTTATCATTTTTATCCGAGTAATGGCCACTTTTGGCCTACTCTTATTTTTACTTAAAACTGCCAAATTTTTTAACGTGCGCAGAGTGCACGTGGGGCCTCCTATTTCTTTATTTTCCTTTTTATGCGAGAGGACTAATCATCGTATCTCACTAATCAGGGATCAGGAAGGGTTAGTTCACGAAGAAACCACTGATTCGAAAAGTGAAATTCCCACCATGGCAGGATTGGAACAGTGACCTTCTTGTCCAGAGGAAAACTCATTTCCTCTAGACCACCCATTCCTCCCCCCCCCTTTCCATCCCCCGCACTACAAGCTTAGCTTGTATTTTTCTGCCTAATTAGATACTGTTATCCAATGTTCATAGGTAAATGAGATTATTGATATTACTAGTGTACGATAAAAACAGGGGCCTCGGTAGCATAGTTCGGAAAACCACCCGACTGGGCTACCGACGTTCGGACAACCCGTGTTCGATTCCCACTGGAAGCAGTGTGAGTTGTACTTCGTGGTTGGGATAAAATATCCCCCCCCCCGGGGTCGACCCAGCCGCTGGCAGAAATGAGTACCAGGATAGCACTCAGGGAAGGCGAGGAATGCCGCCTTGCATCGTGAGTTTCGATGCTTGAAGCGACATTATCCAGAAGTCTCCGAACACTTCTGGATAGGCGGCCGAGCACATATTGGTGAAAACTTGCGTGCTAAGACGCCGATTAACGTCTCGTACTTTACCTTTTACCTTTATTTTGGGATGGAAAAAAATATCTTTACAGACATTATCCCATTACTGGGATGAAAGTGGGGGGGGGGGCGATGACGACATAAAGGACTGAGAATAACGTCTGCCCTGATCATTCGCCATGAGGTTAAAGGGCTGAGCTTTTATAGTATACCCGATAGAAAAACGTTTAATCCTTCCGAGATTTGAACTGGCGTTCTCCTGGTTTGGAGCATAACGAGTTATTTATTCGGCTACCCGCTCATACGATAAAGGCACTGTGAGAGAAAAAAAAATAGAAGAGCTATGTCATGCAACGTGGCGTAGGGAGAGAGAGTATGGTATGATAGTGCAACGTTAGTCATGTAAGGTATGGGCGAAAATGTAGAGTTGTGCTCAAGATGAGCACGCTATAGCTCCCTTGTCAAGTTATAAAACGTTGATAAGTTACAGAACACTTGCCAAGTTACAGAACACTTGTCAAGTTATAAAACGTCGATAAGTTATAGAACACTTGCCAAGTTACAGAACACTTGTCAAGTTATAAAACGTCGATAAGTTACAGAACACTTGCCAAGTAATAAAACGTCGATAAGTTATAGAACACTTGTCAAGTTACAGAACCCTTGTCAAGTTATAAAAACATCGATAAGTTACAGAACCCTTGCCAAGTTACAGAACCCATGTCAAGTTACAAAACGTCGATAAGTTACAGAACCCTTGCCAAGTTACAGAACCTTTGCCAAGTTAGAGAATCCTTGCCAAGTTACAGAACCTTTGCCAAGTTACAGAATCCTTGCCAAGTTACAAAACGTCGATAAGTTATAGAACACTTGCCAAGTTACAGAACCCTTGCCAAGTTATAAAACGTCGATAAGTTACAGAACCCTTACCAAGTTATAAAACGTCGATAAGTTACAGAACCCTTGCCAAGTTACAGAACCTTTGCCAAGTTACGTAACTCTTGCCAAGTTACAGAATCCTTGCCAAGTTACAGAACCTTTGCCAAGTTACAGAACCTTTGCCAAGTTACAGAACCTTTGCCAAGTTACAGAATCCTTGCTAAGTTACATAACCTTTGCCAAGTTACAGAACCTTAGCGAAGTTACAGAACCCTTGCCAAGTTACAGAACCCTTGCCAAGTTACAGAACCCTTGCCAAGTTACAGAACCTTTGCCAAGTTACAGAATCCTTGCCAATCTACAGAACCCTTGCCAAGTTACAGAACCCTTGCCAAGTTATTGAACCCTCAGCAAGTTATTGAACCCTCAGAAAGTTATTGAACCCTCAAGAATTTAAAATTTAATTGAGTAGCATGTATACCCACGCCCAGACAAAAAAAAAAAAACACAATAAAATTATTACCATTGTTATATTTACAAATAAAAAAAAAACTGATTGAAGGACCGCCTCCTATTTTACTGACGTCATGTCAATCTTCAAAGACATTCCTAAGTGACCTGGGACGGTGTTGGAGCATGTTAGAACCGTGGCTAGGTTCAATAGAAATCATTCTACATACAAGAATATGGACTAAAATTATTATATTTGAGAGCAACACTGATATTAATCTCATGATTACAAAACATAATATTCACATGCATATTGACTCATTGTTGAGAAGATTTTCATCTCGAGATATTCCCTCACACTTTGCCGGGAGTAATTAAATTAACCCCCCCTACCCCTCAAAAAAAAAAATACGCATAAAGCACGAGCACAAAAATTTGTCATCGCATAAGGAAATGAAAGTCTTTATCTTGAATAGTGATTTATGTCTTGTATAACACAGACACGCAGGAAAAGATAAGTTAAATAGAGTAGTTGTCAAAGTGCTGCTTATTGTGTGTGAGTGTGTGTGTGTGTGTGTGTGTGTGTGTGTGTGTGTGTGTGTTTAGGGGGAGGGGAAAAAAGGAGGGGGGGGAGGTGTAACGAATTTTAATAAAATAACAATAAATAACATAATGTTCAATGAACATTAGCAACAATATACATGAATACATATAAAAAAGTAAAGTACCCCCGTCACGCCAAATGGCGTATAGGGAATATGGTGTTAGTGACCATACATTCTACAGACCTTCGGCACATGATTTTTGGGGTAATATCAGTACAAGTTTACCTACTCAAAATCTCCAGCAGCTGTAATTCATTTACAAGTGTTTCTCAGTCTAAAAATGCCGGTACTTAATTTTAGTTGAATGTTATGTAAAAAAAAAAAGAAATAGTAATCCGTGATTTATTATATCTCTAGTCACCTTTAAACTTTCAAGAAATTTAATTTAAGCTTTTTATCACTATTTTGTGTTAGATTTGGTTTCTCCATGTATTATACCAAATAGCTCGTCGCTGTGCATTAAATTAGATGCGAGTTTCACATGAACTATGTCAAGTGTGGTTTCACTATAATTCAAAGAATGGATACGTCGAAAAATGGAGTGAAATAAAAATACTGAAAATGTTTATCTATAAAAATACATAGAACGATTAAACTGAACAATGAATACGTAGAGTAATGGACAAATGACAGAACCAAAAGACCAAAGAATAAATGACCGTAGACTCAGCGAAGAGTACTTAACAAAGACATCCCTTTATGAAATAAAGGTCGGCGCTGACAAAGACTAATTGAAGAATGCAGTCCACAATAAATGGAACTAAAAACACCGGATTATGTATATCGCAGATCAATGCCAGCTTTATTCAAGAAAGATGATAAGAAAGATTTAGTTCGCTCATTTATTTAATATTGTATAACATTATGTCATCGCATCGATGTATAATTTATTCTTAGCTTCGATCATTTTCCTTTCATTTATTTGGTATTTTATTGTTCTTTGGATTTTTGCCAGCCGAAGAGCACTGCCGAAGTATTTTCTCTTAAATGATTATTTTAAATAACGAAAGAGAGAAAGAGAGAGATGGAGACAAGAGACAGGAGTGGAAAGAATAATAACGAAACAGAATGTGTGTTCGTTTTAAATAATACATATCGACATTTGTGTTTTTGAAAATAAAATGTTCGACTATGAACATGCAATATATTTTTATGGGGGGTATATATCGCTGTTTCAACGGCGATTGAAACTTGTTTATAATGTCACATTTTTCTTTTTTATGTCTTTCTTATTTTTGTTCTTGTTTTTCTTCTTTCTTTCTTTCTTTCTTTCTTTCTTTCTTTCTTTCTTTCTTTCTTTCTTTCTTTCTTTCTTTCTTTCTTTCTTTCTTTCTTTCTTTCTTTCTTTCTTTCTTTCTTTCTTTCTTTCTTTCTTTCTCTCTTTCTTTCTTTCTTTCTTTCTTCTTCTTTTTCTTCTTATCCCTCTTCTACATCTTCTACCTATTCTTCTATGTTTGACAATGGACTTTTCTTTAGATCGTCGATCGCCAAATCAAGGACATTAAGAGGGCAAAGTAAAGTAAAGTACCCCCGTCACGCCAAGTGGCGTATAGAGAAATATGGTGTTAGTGACCCTATATTTTTACAGACCTTCAGCACCTGATTTTTGGGGTAATGTGGTCAGTATTACGCCCGTGCTGATTTACTTTCCCAGAAAAAGATCCGGTACCCATTTAAGGCTGGGTGAACCCGGAAGCCGTCGATTGGGATCGAACCCTACCCCTTGTCCGTGGTAGTCCAGTTCACTAACCACTGAGCTATCGCGGCTCCCTAAGAGGGCATAGATGATATCCAATTCAATCTGAATTACCATACAATTTTCACTTTATGAAATATACGTATTTTACTGTAATAGACTAAGTACATTTTGCACAGTGCTAAAATAAAAACGTCGATAGCGTTATTTCGTCGATTCTACCAAGTACATTGACTATTTGTCAATACACTCCATTCCTCGTTCCTAAACACACACACACACACACATAGTAAAAAAGTGATACAAAAAACAGCAATAAGATCAATTATTATTGTTGTTATTGTTTTATTGCGTTCGCCAGCTTTCACCTCTGATGAAGTCCGTAGACACTAGAAACTGAATTTTGCGTGTTAATCCGTTTGTCCTGGCAACTGTGTGCACAGGGATCCCTCGCCACACAGGCAGTTAACTCCGACTTCGGAGGTTATCATATTTTTTTCCCGTCGATGAGTAACTGACGTGTCAAGCCGAGCCTCGATACTGAGACCACGGGTGGCTGCCACGGAGAGAAATCATAAATTAAAATCCAAACTTTTCCAGCCGGGACTTGAACTCATAACCTCAGCATCTCGAAACCGGCGTCTTGCCTCGAGATCAACCACACACACCCCCTCCACTCCCCAACCTCTCGATCAATTATTTAATAATTCAATAATATTTTAACAAACGCTAGTAATTGTAAACAACTTTAGCTGCACGGCTTGTTTATTTCCTTGTTCGCTTTGTTCATCGTAGGGACATTAAGGCTCAACCGATGGAAAGCTGTTTTGTTACGTGGTGTGGGTGAAGGACATTCTAAATAGGCTATAATCATAACAGATGGCTTTCCTGTTCGACGTTGCCAATGCGAAGTGAAGACAGATAAATGGCATCTTGATGACAAGAGCGTGGACTTGAGAACAGGAGAGATGGAATAAAGTAGTTTACAGATTCCCTCCCCTGATTTCTTCTCTCCCTTTATCAGTTTAAAAAAAATGTTCTGTCTAGCTGCAAGTCTATGAATAATTATAGCCTCAAACAGAATTGTACAGGAAAATAGAGGAGGGGAGATAAGATTTCTACGTTATCCCAACCCCCAAAATAATTTTTGTAGACGGTGATTGGATATTTATTGAAGCTCCGAGCCAGCCCTGTTCCTGCCTCTTACCTTTAACCATGAACCTCGCCAGAAATGGAAAATTATGTACGCCCTTGAGCAAATATAAATATAAAATGATAACTATTTCACAAGTCAAATGAGTTAATTAGCGACTATGCTATTTCATAGAAGGAAACAGTGAGAGGGGGAAGAGGCAAAGGTCGACCGAGAAAGATTTGGAATAACAGTGAAAAGGAGTGGACGAGTTTCGACTTAGACAAATTACAAACAGGGAGTGACAGAGACAACTGACTGAAAGGAAATAATTATGTTTGTCAATCGTGCTCGCTCCAAAGACTAATGGTATAGATCAGAAATTCACGAGAGTTTAATCAAAGGTGAACATTTAGATCTCCGACTAGTTGAAGTCATCCCACCAACATCAAAACATTCTCAACTACGGAATCCTGCTTACGTCATCACTTACAATGACACAAAGAAAAACTAAGAGCCCATGCATCCTTCATTTATTTCTTCAGTTTGTTTCGTTCATATAAAAGTAATAAGCTCTCTATTTTTTTTTTTTAAATAAACAATGTCATTGAAAGAAATAAACGCCACGCCATTTTGGAATGCAACATTAAAAGCGGGCACAGATCTTAACGTAGGCTTAGTGCATACGACACGTGGCCATGATAAACAATAACAGACGTCAGTTAACGCTGTAATAAAACATCGAACGTCCACGGTAAGCGGTGATGAATTGGTTTCAGATTTGCGTACTTTCACTTCTCCTGACAATAAAATTAGAATTCTAGTTTCAAATCTCTCGCCACAGGTGAGACATGTACAATCAGAGCAGGTCACACCTGAGTTGGCATCAAAGCTGGTCATATAGGAGTTGACATCACAGCTGGACATATCAGAGTTGATATCAAAGATAGTTGTATCAGAGTTGACACCAGAACCGGTCATATCAAAGTTAACATCACAGCTGGTCATATCAGAGTTGACACCAAAGCTGGTTATATAGGAGTTGACATCACAGCTGGTCATATCAGAGTTGACACCAGAGCTTGTCATATCAGAGTAGACATCACAGCTGGTCATATCAGAGTTGACATCACAGCTGGTCATATCAGAGTTGGCACCAAAGTTGATTATATAGGAGTTGACATCACAGCTGGTCATATCAGAGTTGACACCAGAGCTTGTCATATCAGAGTAGACATCACAGCTGGTCATATCAGAGTTGACATCACAGCTGGTCATATCAGAGTTGACATCACAGCTGGTCATATCAGAGTTGATAACATAACTGGTAATATCAGAGTTGACATCACAGCTGGTCATTAAGGGGTTGAGACCAAAACTGGTCATATCAGAGTTGATACCAGAACTGGTCATATCAGAGTTGACATCACAACTGGTCAAATCAGAGTTGACACCAGAACTGGTCATATCATTGTTGACATCACAGCTGGTCATATCAGAGGTGACATCACAGCTGGTCAAATCAGAGTTGACATCACAGCAGGTCAAATCAGAGTTGACACCAGAACTGGTCATATCAGAGTTGACATCACAGCTGGTCATATCAGAGGTGACATCACAGCTGGTCATATCAGAGTTGACAACAGAGCTGGTCATATCAAAGTTGGCATCACAGCTGGTCATATCAGAGTTGACATCAGAGCTGGTCATATCAGAGTTGACATCACAGCTGGTCATATCAGAGTTGACATCACATCTGGTCATATCCGAGTTAACAGTTGGTCATATCAGAGTTGACATCAGAGCTGGTCATATCAGAGTTGACATCACAGCTGGTCATATCAGAGTTGACATCACATCTGGTCATATCCGAGTTAACATCACAGTTGGTCACATCAGAGTTGACATCACAGCTGGTCATTTCAACGTTGACATTACAACTGGTCAAATTAGAGTTGACATACACAAATTATTGTATCAGAGTTGACATCAGAGCTGGTCATATCAGAGATGATATCAGAGCTAGTCATATCAGAGTTGACACACAGCTGGTCATATCAGAGATGATATCAGAGCTGGACATGGAACTGACATGTCTGATCTATTTTCACTGGCAGTGCGATTGTTTCGAACCTCGCCGGTTCAGCATTTTTCTTGCGAAACAGACTCCTCTACCGAACTTGTTACATGTCGTGTTTTATGTGTTTCATGTAAGAGACATAATTTTACAACACTTGTTGTGAATGTTTGAAACTTCTCTTCTTCCATTTGATGTTCGCTTATCCTCGATGATTGTTGGGTCACAAAGATTTCGCCCCTTTTTACTTCGATTTTTGATCGACTTCCGGTAAGATGGAGTATCTAGGTGGCGTTCTCTCGATTGCTGCAGAAAGTGCATGCGGAAACTGATTAATTTCGGTTCTCCGTTGTAATTTTCTGCGCCAAAGTATAAATGATGTTTCACTTATTACATATGTGCGGCTAGAGCGTAGGTGTACGCCGGCATTCAGTCCTTTTTTTGACAAATCAAGTGTTGTGAATGCGACCTTCCAACGTCTAGACTTGATCTGCGCTTTACGTCACATTGGTGCTGGTCATGGCCGTTGTTGGAATTCTTTGACGCAAGTTATTTCCCTGTTACTTGTTAATGTGAAGTACTTTGTCGGCCACAGTTTTGTCTCTTTGGAGTATTTGCACCGCGTTTTGTTTGCCGTAGGCTGCTTTCGCTGGAGCAATTGGGAATATAAAGGGAGTAAAATTGTGCGTACGACATTTGTGTGTGCTACGTCATCGTAATGATGGTGATGGTCTACTCACCAACTTACTACAATTACTACAGCTCGGGCAGATGGTGCTCGTAAGCCTGGGAGACCGACCATCTAAGGGCAGAATCCCCCTACAGAAAAGACAGTCTGCTGCCTTGCAGGAAGATTGGGGACAATCAAAGGCTAAGGAAAGCAAACCTGAGTAAAATGCTGGCTGAAATCGGATGCACTGGGCCACTGACGCAGAATACGGTGCAACGTATTAACAAGTAATCAATCAGACTGGTAACATGCACAATAAATTGGTGATTCTGACTGATGCACTGTCAGTATTATCAGCTCTAAAAAGCCCACAGAACAATAAACTAGATGACTTGAGAACTACCCTGGTCCAGCTATGCAATAATTTCCAGAGAGTAGTCATTCAGTGGATACATCACACTGTAATATACACGGGAACGAACGGGCAGATAAATTAGCTAAAGAGGGAGGGAGATTACCACAAGAGAACCATCCGCTCAGTTATGATGAAGCCAAATCCATCCTTAAGGGTCAGTTCCATGAAAAATGGAAACGAGAACACCCAAAGCATAACGAGAGTGACGGATACCACCAACTATCAAGGAGGGATCAAGTCATCATACTTCGCCTACACACAGGCCACAATAGAAAGAGAAATCATATGTTCACCAAATTCAAAATAGGTACAACCAGCTTATGCCACTGTACACTGGACAATATGACTACAAAACATGTTCTACAGGATTGCCCCCCGTACGCAGACCTGAGAAGAGCAATGTGGTCCACGCCCACCTCCCCGAAGGAGAAACTATATGGGGCAATCGATTCGCTTAAACAGACAGCTGACTTCATGAGAGAGTCTGGAATCCTACTCTGATTGAGTCTTGATCGCAGAGAGAGAGAGAGAGAGACTTCGATTTTAGCACCAGAGTATAGAGTCTGAGATTTTAGCTTTCGTGAGGATAAAATGGTCTGGCCACGTGATAAGGCAGAGTGATCAAAACACCAGTCCTCAACAAACGTTGGTGAGAGCACCAGACCAAAGGGTCGATCACGAAAAAGATGGATCGCCGGAATATTAGAAGCACTAGGAAACATAACAGCAGCAGAGGCGAACAGAAGAGCAAAAGACCGCAAATAATATCTCCCAGCGACGTTGAAAGGCAAATGAGGAAGGAAAGAAGAAGAAGTGAAGAATTCGTTGTTTTGTACTTTATGCAGTAGCGTTGAGCTTGCTGTTGATAGCAATTTGTGTATGCGCGCACTGTGCGTGGCTACATCGTTATTGTGGGACGCATGGAATTATTGAATCCATGACACCAGTATACGAGTTTCGTGAATCAATAGTTTTGCCTCATCAACAGGTAGAACAGGTATGAATTCAGAGATCGGGAGTCATAATTGTTTGATGGTATTGATAAAAAGTACCTGTCTGCATATTTCTTAATTCCATATTCTTTGTTGCTGAGCCACCTGTATTGCATTTCTAAAGCCATTTTCAACCATTCTGCTTATACTTGCGAATGTTGTCTTCTATTTCTTCATTACTTTCTTCAGATAAGCAATAGCTTCTGCGTGTTGTGTGAACAAGATACCCGAAGTTGTAAGGTGAACGACGTCTCTGAGAGTTGCCCAATCTTTATCTACTCCCTTTTGACTGGACTTTAGCTTGTCGTTTAGGTTTCTTGATATACCATTTGATGATCTTTAGGCTTTTCAATTTGGAGATGTTTAACTTCCTCATTATTCTCGTACCCTGGTTACGTTTCATGGACAACTTGGAAATGGATTTCGTCACGATAATACTTTTGGCCTTTAGCACTAGACACATTATTGGTTCCTATCATATTCCATCTAGCATTGTTTCCAGAAATAAATGAATCGATGAAGCGTCATTACTTACATTGGGGATTTATCTCTAATGTTTTGTTACGTAGTTGGAACACCGTGTTTGTGATGGGTAAATCTTATCGAGTACATAATCTGGGTACGGGACTTAATTTAACATCTGCCAACAGTTTTTGTCCTTAGTATTTTGCCCCACATCTTATGGTCTGTTCCAATTATAATATTAATATCAACGAGAGCGTCGAACCTCTCTTACTCTGGAGTTGACTGTACGAAGTGTCAATTATTTTTATCTTGAGCTAAGTTCTTCTGAGTTGTTCACGGTCGTAACATAGACGCTGGGAGGCGTGACAGTCCCTCAAAGAAACCTGTCGGATAATTAAATGACCACCAATTCCTTTGAGAGCGAGGTCGCGCACTAGATGGGACGTGATAGAAAGTTCGACTCCAGTTTCGCTGCACTCAATGTTGGATAGTTCACGATAGACTCTCTGCAGACTTTCGGCAGTGTTCATACATCACATTGGTTTTTTTTTCCATCGCAGTGTCTTCTTTTTAATATGCCCGTCTGCTGTTGCTTTGAAGCATTAAAGTGTAAAGCTTTAAAAATCATGGCGTTCCAATTGTCTAGTTACAACGAGGATAGCAGCTCTGATCTGTTGTCTTCTGGGGTACTCAGTAGATCGTACAATTCCCACCAATTTAAAGCGAGAACCTTTGTCCATTTTCTAGATTGAGATTGTGTTTCTCCTACTGATGGAACTGAGCTGTAGCTTGTACTGAATTATGACTGAATAAATAACATTTGAAAACAATGAAAATAATGAATTATTAAAAACTCAATGTTCTCATTATGACATCTGGAAGCCAATGAAACGATATAATTAAGGTGACTAGATATAGTACATAACGTAGTGAAATATCAAGGCTCTAGATAGTTCATGATGTAGTGAAAGATCCAGGTTCTAGGACAGCAAACACATCAAGTTACTCACTGAGAATCATATATACTTGGACAAACACATCAAGTTACTCACTGAGAATCATATATACTTTGACAAACACACACTTTTTCAAACTTTCTCCTTATCTTATCCGCTGTCTGGATATTATGGATCTACCAGCATAAAAGTGATGAATTGCATGCAAAGGAACACAAATCAGATTTGGCAAATGTATTCGCAGCGCACATGAAAGAAACGTCGATGTTGTTCAATACAAACAGGCATTTTATTTGTCTAAATTATGTGTATGAGACTCATTACGCGTTACCCTTCATTTATGCTTTTTCATGGGTCTTCCTGAGGAATCGGCTTGGGAATTTGAAACGAGAATTATCTAAATTAACATTCACACTTGTCCATATATACGAACAGTTGATTAATTCTAAAGACTTTATTGTTTTCGTTGATGATTAGTAATAAGCATAGACTCTAATTAGGAAACACAGCAGATGATGGACGTGGATATATGGATGAATAGATGGAGGTTTAGGTGGTTGGGTATGTAGGGAGATAGATAGGTATGTATATAGATAGGTAGAAAGACAGACAATAGACGGACCATAAGATAATGAGACAGGCAGTCACACAAACAGATAGACAGACAGAGAAACGGATGGACAGAGAAACGGACGGACAGACATATGGATGGACGGACATACAAACAGACAGACCGTTAGATAGATAGATAGATAGATAGATAGATAGATAGATAGATAGATAGATAGATAGATAGATAGATAGATAGATAGATAGATAGATAGATAGATAGATAGATAGATAGATAGATAGATAGATAGATAGATAGATAGATAGATAGATAGATATACAGACAAACAGACGGACGGACAGACGGACGGACTAACAGACAGACAGGCAGGCAGGCATGCAGGCAGGCAGGCAGGCAGGCAGGCAGGCAGGCAGGCAGACAGACAGATAGACAGATAGAAAGATAGATAGATAGATAGATAGATAGATAGATAGATAGATAGATAGATAGATAGATAGATAGATAGATAGATAGATAGATAGATAGATAGATAGATAGATAGATAGATAGATAGATAGATAGATAGATAGATAGATAGATAGATAGATGCATGTCTTAAATATTTCGTAATTTACATAAATCCAGGCCTGTCGCTCTGTTGACTACATCATCCAAAAATTTTACTGATGGCCATGAAACAAATAATCACGTAGATCACCATATATATGACTTGGTGCATGACGGGTACACATTTTTTTAAAGCCTGAACTAAGTTATGCTGATATCCATTAGTTGTATCCAATAAAAATTGTATATTTGGTGCACAAACTTACACATTTTCAGCGGATATAATCGTCACTATTTAACTTCGCAATATATCACAAAATATACTTGCCTAGTGTCCAGCTCGGCTATAACGGACCTATGAATCAAACACAAAACTGTTGAAGACACCACAGAGCCACAGACAGCGTGACTGCACTGCTAAAATGTTCTGGCCTCAATAGCCGGTGTTCGACGTGGCGCTGGCCATTATACGAGCAATATGGTGGCACACATTTTCTGAACTCGACCTTTGGAATGGAGAGTAGCTGACCGTTGAAAAGCACAGGTCACCAACATTATAATTTTATTGCTTTTTTTTAAAATAATATTTTGTAGGCTGTTGTTATTGTTGTTCTATTTAAGCAATAAATAAATAATGCATTCAATAATTTAAAAAAGATCAAAATTTATATTATATGTTGTGGAAGCTACTTAATGTAAATACAATCATTTTCTCATTGTTCATTGATATTCACTCTGACCATTGCTGTACATTTTTGACCTAAAGTCGTGTTATATTCTACAGCAAGCGTCTCTCGGCCCAAAACAACCAAAAATCCAGCAAGACCTTTTCTCTTCATCATCATCATCATCATTGAGTTCCGTCTCCGCATCTAAGGTTGGCTACCACGGAGCGCCATTCTGTTCTGTATCTTGCTTTGATGGTGCAGGTTGTCATAGGCTGACCTGTGTATCTTTTGATGTTACTCGTCCATGTTAGTCTTGGTCTGCCTCTTTTACCTTGTATTTTCCCTTCCATGATTACTTTTAGTAGGCTGTTGTGCCTTTTAACGGGAGCCGCGATAGCTCAGTGGTTAGTGCAATGGACAACAAAGGACAAGAGGCCGAGTTCGATCCTGACCGACGGCTTTCGTGTTCAGCTTTAAATGGGTACCGGATTTTTTTCTGGGAAAGTAAAGTGCCACTGGCGTAATACCGACCACATTGCCCCAAAAATCATGCGCCAAAGGTCTTTAAAAATTATGCTCACTAACACCATATTCCCTATACGTCACTTGGCGTGGCGGGGATTCTTTACTTTACTGTGCCTGTTAACATGCCCCAAAAATTTCATTTGTCTTGTTCTACTTGTTTTTGGTAGTTCTCTTTTCATTTTGTTGTTTTAAAAACTTCATCATGTGTTTTCTTTCCTTTCCATCCAATTCAACCTATTCTTCTATATATATATATACACATTTCAAAGACTTCAATTATCTGTTCTGTCTTCTTGTCTAATGTCCATGTTTCTGCACCATATAGGAATATTGAAAAGATATAACATTTTGCTGTCCTTAGTTTTAGTCCTGGTGTTATTTTTTAAAATGTTAGTACACTTTTCATGGCATTGAAATCACTTTTTGGAATTCTTATTCATTTGTTTTTTTCAGTTTCACATTTTCCATCACTGGTTATAGTATGTCCAAGGTAGTTGTAGCTATGTACTATCTCCAGGTCTATTCCTTCAACTTTGATATTTATTTGTAGTTTTTCTCTTACACCGGATACCTCTTGTTATCTACTAGCATGGCCAAACTATGTTTTGTGTTTCTCCCTCCCCCAACAGGGAGGTATTGTGGAGTCTTGAACAACATTGATTCATTTATCAAGACGCAGTCAGATATGAGTCGTGGACATCTTCCGCTTAGCCTCCTCTGTCGTGTTAGGTTCTATAAGTTTTTCAGTGACGGAGTAGAGTGATGCACACACCATCAATAGTACCGCAAAACATAATTAACACATGTTGCAAACAAATGACAATACGAGAACAATTGTACATCAATTATACGGAAACAGAACAATTCTTGGAAAGTTTGCTGGGAAATTGAGACATAAAAACTAAGAATCATCTGGTAAGGCCAACAACATGAGCTGAGGAAAACATAAGAAATGTGGGACTTTGTCACAATATAGTTCAGCAAATATAGGTTGTAGTATGTACATAAATATTGTCAAGACAAATGGTATTAATCAAGTAGATCTCTTGAGGTCATAGGCATTTCCATGTATACAAGAACATGTTAAGTGAATAAAAACATATTGGACTTTTAATCAGTTTTACTAGGAAGCTGGGAGCTTATCCTCATTCTAGGAATATCCTGTGAGAAATGTCACCTTCACCAGTAAGATCTCTATGTCCTCATTTACACAGAGCAATGGCATTTAACGAAGTATGGAATGTAAATTCGTTTATTTTTTCTTTTCTTTTTCCTCATTTGCCTTTAAGCGTCGAGGGGAGACATAATTTGCAGTATTTTGTTCCTCCGTTGGCCTCTCCTATTGGTGTTCTCGCAACGTTTATTGAAGGCTCGTTGTGTTATGTTTTGATCTATCTGCCTTGTCACGTGGCTAAACCATTTTTAATATGTTGTTCTTTTATATACTCTATGGTAGGAATTAATCCTAGCTTTTTTCTCAATTCTTCATTTCTGATATTAACTTTCAGGCTATTTCCAGTCATTCGTCTAACACAATTCGTCTCGGTTCCTGGCGAGGACACCTGGGTTTTACTAATTCCCTAAAAATTAGTAGGAGCCGCGATAGCTCAGTGGTTAGTGAACTGGACTACTACGGACAAGGGGTAGGGTTCGATCCCAACCGACGGCTCCGGGTTCACCCAGCCTTAAATGGGTACCGGATTTTTTCTGGGAAAGTAAAAGCAGCACGGGCGTAATACCGACCACATTACCCCAAAAATCATGTGCTGAAGGTCTGTAAAATATAGGGTCACTAACACCATATTTCCCTATACGCCACTTGGCGTGACGGGGGGTACTTTACTCTTTTTTTTTTTTATTCTTGCATCTAGGGTCTAGCACAGCGTTGGAATGTCGATTGTATTGTAGTGTGGCATAGCTTATTGGCAACTATGAAAAAATAACATTAATCACAATATTATAAACTCTATACAACAGTTATAAGAAAAGATTACCAGTGCAGGTGTGATAAATGAGGGATGGTCCCGAACAATAGTTGAGGTTTGTCAAAGTCTGTTGCAGTCTACCTTATTCAACATCTTATCGGAAAGAGTCTCGACAAATGCGATGTGTTACAAGAACACACAGGCACTGTCGTCAAAATAGGGAACATACGACTTCTTATAAATCTCAATTTTTGTTGACGATAAAATAGACGGGTTTATAGAAAGAGAACACGTTCTTGTTTTCCTAATATAACGCATTGAAATATCGACTGCATATGGAATGTAAATAAATGTTGAAATAGCGAAATGAAGGACCAACAAACTGAAAGAGTTAAGATAGGAATAATTATAACAGAACAACATCATGAAACTGTCGGCAGCTCTAAATATATAGGTTGGTTGTCTCTGATGAGGGAAAACATCTAATATGTTTTTTTTTTTCATGATTTTTGAAATCATTGGAAGATAATAAAAAAACAACATAGCAGCTTAACAAAGCTAAGATCAATCTTAAAAATGAAAACAAAAGCCCAAAAATAGAATGTTACGCCTATATTTTCTATATGCGTCTACGAGACGCAGACAAGAACATTAAAGCAATAGAGAAAAATATAAGATGGAAACTACGTTACAGAAAAAATGCAGTACGTCTCTTTATCAGGCCTTGATTCAGTTGAAGGCGTTCAAAATAAAATGACAAGCATGTCCCGAGCAAGATCTTTTAACGGCCGTGAAGAAATAAAACTAGTATGTTCTATATCGCTCGGTCTCACAGAAATCATGTTGTAGCGAACGGTCAATAGGCGAAGAGGGCACGGGAAAAAAGAAAAAATAAAAACGCATCAGAAAAAGGAGAGACTTTAATGTCATCAGTCGACAACGGCAAATGTAAACAGAGAGAAGTGGGGGACGCAGTTGCAGCTATCAATGTTGTACTAATGGCCTTGGTGATACTGATTGGCGGAATGAACCGATAAGTGCTGAAGGGGAAGAAGGTATGAAACGATAAATGCTGAAGGGGAAGATATGCAACGATAAATGCTGAAGATGAAGGTATGAAACGATAAATGCTGAAGGGGAAGGTATGAAACGATAAATGCTGAAGGGGAAGGTATGAAACATTAATGCTGAAGGGGAAGGTATGAAACGATAAATGCTGAAGGGGAAGGTATGAAACGATAAATGCTGAAGGGGAAGGTATGAAACGATAAATGCTGAAGGGGAAGGTATGAAACGATAAATGCTGAAGGTGAAGGTATGAAACGATAAATGCTGTAGGGGAAGGTATGAAAAGATAATGCTGAAGATGAAGGTATAAAACGATAAATGCTGAAGGGGAAGGTATGAAAAGATAATGCTGAAGATGAAGGTATAAAAAGATAAATGCTGAAGGGGAGGGTATGAAAAGATAAATTCTGAAAGGGAAAGTATGAAACGATAAATGCTGAAGGGGAAGGTATGAAAAGATAAATGCTGAAGATGAAGGTATAAAACGATAAATGCTGAAGGGGAAGGTATGAAAAGATAAATTCTGAAAGGGAAAGTATGAAAAGATAAATGCTGAAGGGGAAGAAGGTATGAAACGATAAATGCTGCAGGGGAAAGTTTGAAACGATAAATGCTGAAGGGGAAAGTATGAAACGATAAATGTTGATGGGAAAGAAGGTATGAAACGATAAATGCTGAAGGGGAAGAAGGTATGAAACGATAAATGCTGAAGGGGAAGGTATGAAAAGATAAATTCTGAAAGGGAAAGTATGAAAAGATAAATGCTGAAGGGGAAGAAGGTATGAAACGATAAATGCTGCAGGGGAAAGTATGAAACGATAAATGCTGAAGGGGAAAGTATGAAACGATAAATGTTGATGGGAAAGAAGGTATGAAACGATAAATGCTGAAGGGAAAGAAGGTATGAAACGATAAATGCTGAAGGGGAAAGTATGAAAAGATAAATGCTGATAGAGTAAAGAATATGAAATGATAAATGCTGTAGGGAAAGAAGGTAGGAAAAGATAAATGCTGATAGAGAAATAGGTATGAAACGATAAATGCTGAAGGGGAAGAAGGTATGAAACGATAAATGCTGATGGAGAAAAAGGTATGAAACGATAAATGCTGAAGGGGAAGAAGGTATGAAACGATAAATGCTGATGGAGAAAAAGGTATGAAACGATAAATGCTGAAGGGGAAGAAGGTATGAAAAGATAAACGCTGTAGGGGAAGAAGGTATGAAACGATAAATGCTGTGGAGAAAGAAGGTAGGAAAAGATAAATGCTGATGGGGAAGAAAGTATGAAGCAATAAATAATGAAGGTGAAAGTATGAAGCGATAAATGCTGAAGAGGAAGGTATGAAACGATAAATGCTGAAGGGGAAGAAAGTATGAAACGATAAATGATGAAGGGGAAGAAGGTATGAAACGATAAATGTTGACGGGGAAGAAGGTATGAAACGATAAATGCTGAAAGGGAAGAAGGTATGAAAAGATAAATACTAAAAGGGAAGGTATGAAACGATAAATGCTGAAGAGGAAGAAGGTATGAAACGATAAATGCTGAAGGGACAGTATGAAACGATAAATGCTGAAGGGGAAGAAGGTATGAAACGATAAATGCTGAAGGGGAAGAAGGTATGGAACGATAAATGCTGAAGGAGAAAAAGGTATGAAACGATAAATGCCGAAGGGGAAGAAGATATGAAACGATAAATGCCGAAGGGGAAGAAGGTATGAAACGATAAATGCTGAAGGGGAAGAAGGTATGAAACGATAAATGCTGAAGGGAGTAAATATTTGAAGTACAAGTTAAATATTTTTAGCATAAAATGAGGTAAAGCATTTAGCTGAAGGTAATATGCGGTGCAGCTGAAAGAAAACAAGCAAGAGTAGATAGCAATTGCAAGTGGGAAAATAAAATATTCACCAATATTGCAATATCTGCCTCCAAGAGTTTCAAAAGTACCGGAGATGAAAATATTACAGTCAGGCTTCATTACAGAGACTACACAATCCGTGGTATGAACAATTACTCTGCATCACTTCTTGTATCAGAAATAAAAATGTATTTACTGTCTCAAATATAATCAATCAAGTATCCTCCCTTAACAAAAACTCCATACGGCGCTGGAGAGTGTAGAGGCTTCTAAATATATATGAGATGATTTTCTATTCCAGGAAAATTTGCTTTCAAGCAGAGACAAGTCCTCTATATTTCCTAACCCCCTCCTGCCTCCTAATACTTACACGCTGGGGAGGTAGTCGGTAGTCTTGTTTAATCTTGATGGATCGAAGTCCGGGGTCCGTATAGGAAAATCTATTTATGGCTCAGCTTCATAGTTTTCCATGCGCCTAAAAATGTTGGCATATCTGTTAGTGCAGCCTGTGAAAGTTCTACTCAAGAACCGCAATCAAGACCATCTATTTGCATGAATGACAAGACCGGCTCTCTGCATGAATGACAAGTCCGGCTCTCTGCATGAATGACAAGACCACCTATCTGCATGAATGACAAGACCAGCTCTCTGCGTGAATGACAAGACCAGCTCTCTGCATGAATGACAAGTCCGGCTCTCTGCATGAATGACAAGACCAGCTCTCTGCGTGAATGACAAGACCGGCTCTCTGCATGAATGACAAGTCCGGCTCTCTGCATGAATGACAAGACCACCTATCTGCATGAATGACAAGACCAGCTCTCTGCATGAATGACAAGACCAGCTCTCTGCATGAATGACAAGACCAGCTCTCTGCATGAATGACAAGACCAGCTCTCTGCATGAATGACAAGACCAGCTCTCTGCATGAATGACAAGACCAGCTCTCTGCATGAATGACAAGACCAGCTTTCTGCATGAATGACAAGACAGACTCTCTGCATGAAGGACAAGACCGGCTCTCTGCATAAAGGACAAGATCGTCTCTCTGCATAAAAGACAAGACCAGATCTCTGCATAAAAGACAAGACCAGATCTCTGCATAAAGGACAAGACCAGATCTCTGCATAAAGGACAAGACCAGCTCTCTGCATAAAGGACAAGACCAGCTCTCTGCATAAAAGACAAGACCAGCACTCTGCATAAAGGACAAGATCGTCTCTCTGCATGAATGACAAGATCGTCTCTCTGCATGAATGACAAGACAGACTCTCTGCATGAAGGACAAGACCGGCTCTCTGCATAAAGGACAAGATCGTCTCTCTGCATAAAAGACAAGACCAGATCTCTGCATAAAAGACAAGACCAGATCTCTGCATAAAGGACAAGACCAGATCTCTGCATAAAGGACAAGACCAGCTCTCTGCATAAAGGACAAGACCAGCTCTCTGCATAAAAGACAAGACCAGCTCTCTGCATAAAAGACAAGACCAGATCTCTGCATAAAAGACAAGACCAGATCTCTGCATAAAAGACAAGACCAGATCTCTGCATAAAAGACAAGACCAGATCTCTGCATAAAAGACAAGACCAGATCTCTGCATAAAAGACAAGACCAGCTCTCTGCATAAAAGACATGACCAGATCTCTGCATAAAAGACAAGACCAGATATCTGCATAAAGGACAAGACCAGCTCTCTGCATAAAGGACAAGACCAGCTCTCTGCATAAAGGACAAGATCGTCTCTCTGCATAAAGGACAAGACCAGCTCTCTGCATAAAGGACAAGACCAGATCTCTGCATAAAAGACAAGACCAGATCTCTGCATAAAAGACAAGACCAGATCTCTGCATAAAGGACAAGGCCAGATCTCTGCATAAAGGACAAGACCAGCTCTCTGCATAAAGGACAAGATCGTCTCTCTGCATAAAAGACAAGACCAGATCTCTGCATAAAAGACAAGACCAGATCTCTGCATAAAAGACAAGACCAGATCTCTGCATAAAAGACAAGACCAGATCTCTGCATAAAAGACAAGACCAGATCTCTGCATAAAAGACAAGACCAGATCTCTGCATAAAGGACAAGACCAGATCTCTGCATAAAGGACAAGATCGTCTCTCTGCATAAAGGACAAGACCAGCTCTCTGCATAAAGGACAAGATCGTCTCTCTGCATAAAAGACAAGACCAGATCTCTGCATAAAAGACAAGACCAGATCTCTGCATAAAAGACAAGACCAGATCTCTGCATAAAAGACAAGACCAGATCTCTGCATAGAAGACAAGACAGACTCTCTGCATAAAAGTCAAGACTGACTCTATGCATAAAAGACAAGACTGACTCTCTTCATAAAAGACAAGACTGACTCTCTTCATAAAAGACAAGATTGACTCTCTGCATAAAAGGCAAGACCGAATCTCTGCATAAAAGACAAGACTGACTCTCTTCATAAAAGGCAAGACCGAATCTCTGCATAAAAGACAAACACTGACTCTATGCATAAAAGATAAGACCGACTCTATGCATAAAAGTCAAGACTGACTCTATGCATAAAAGTCAAGACTGACTCTATGCATAAAAGTCAAGACTGACTCTATGCATAAAAGTCAAGACTGACTCTATGCATAAAAGACAAGACCGGCTCTCTGCATAAAAGTCAAGACTGATTCTATGCATAAAAGACAAGACCGACTCTCTGCATAAAAGTCAAGACCGACTCTCTGCATAAAAGTCAAGACTGATTCTATGCATAAAAGTCAAGACTGACTCTATGCATAAAAGTCAAGACTGATTCTATGCATAAAAGACAAGACCGGCTCTCTGCATAAAAGTCAAGACTGACTCTCTTCATAAAGGACAAGACTGACTCTCTTCATAAAGGACAAGACTGACTCTCTTCATAAAAGACAAGACCGAAGATATGAAACGATAAATGCCGAAGGGGAAGAAGGTATGAAACGATAAATGCTGAAGGGGAAGAAGGTATGAAACGATAAATGCTGAAGGGAGTAAATATTTGAAGTACAAGTTAAATATTTTTAGCATAAAATGAGGTAAAGCATTTAGCTGAAGGTAATATGCGGTGCAGCTGAAAGAAAACAAGCAAGAGTAGATAGCAATTGCAAGTGGGAAAATAAAATATTCACCAATATTGCAATATCTGCCTCCAAGAGTTTCAAAAGTACCGGAGATGAAAATATTACAGTCAGGCTTCATTACAGAGACTACACAATCCGTGGTATGAACAATTACTCTGCATCACTTCTTGTATCAGAAATAAAAATGTATTTACTGTCTCAAATATAATCAATCAAGTATCCTCCCTTAACAAAAACTCCATACGGCGCTGGAGAGTGTAGAGGCTTCTAAATATATATGAGATGATTTTCTATTCCAGGAAAATTTGCTTTCAAGCAGAGACAAGTCCTCTATATTTCCTAACCCCCTCCTGCCTCCTAATACTTACACGCTGGGGAGGTAGTCGGTAGTCTTGTTTAATCTTGATGGATCGAAGTCCGGGGTCCGTATAGGAAAATCTATTTATGGCTCAGCTTCATAGTTTTCCATGCGCCTAAAAATGTTGGCATATCTGTTAGTGCAGCCTGTGAAAGTTCTACTCAAGAACCGCAATCAAGACCATCTATTTGCATGAATGACAAGACCGGCTCTCTGCATGAATGACAAGTCCGGCTCTCTGCATGAATGACAAGACCACCTATCTGCATGAATGACAAGACCAGCTCTCTGCGTGAATGACAAGACCAGCTCTCTGCATGAATGACAAGTCCGGCTCTCTGCATGAATGACAAGACCAGCTCTCTGCGTGAATGACAAGACCGGCTCTCTGCATGAATGACAAGTCCGGCTCTCTGCATGAATGACAAGACCACCTATCTGCATGAATGACAAGACCAGCTCTCTGCATGAATGACAAGACCAGCTCTCTGCATGAATGACAAGACCAGCTCTCTGCATGAATGACAAGACCAGCTCTCTGCATAAAGGACAAGATCGTCTCTCTGCATAAAAGACAAGACCAGATCTCTGCATAAAAGACAAGACCAGATCTCTGCATAAAGGACAAGACCAGATCTCTGCATAAAGGACAAGACCAGCTCTCTGCATAAAGGACAAGACCAGCTCTCTGCATAAAAGACAAGACCAGCTCTCTGCATAAAGGACAAGATCGTCTCTCTGCATGAATGACAAGACAGACTCTCTGCATGAAGGACAAGACCGGCTCTCTGCATAAAGGACAAGATCGTCTCTCTGCATGAATGACAAGACAGACTCTCTGCATGAAGGACAAGACCGGCTCTCTGCATAAAGGACAAGATCGTCTCTCTGCATAAAAGACAAGACCAGATCTCTGCATAAAAGACAAGACCAGATCTCTGCATAAAGGACAAGACCAGATCTCTGCATAAAGGACAAGACCAGCTCTCTGCATAAAGGACAAGACCAGCTCTCTGCATAAAAGACAAGACCAGCTCTCTGCATAAAAGACAAGACCAGATCTCTGCATAAAAGACAAGACCAGATCTCTGCATAAAAGACAAGACCAGATCTCTGCATAAAAGACAAGACCAGATCTCTGCATAAAAGACAAGACCAGATCTCTGCATAAAAGACAAGACCAGCTCTCTGCATAAAAGACATGACCAGATCTCTGCATAAAAGACAAGACCAGATCTCTGCATAAAGGACAAGACCAGCTCTCTGCATAAAGGACAAGACCAGCTCTCTGCATAAAGGACAAGATCGTCTCTCTGCATAAAGGACAAGACCAGCTCTCTGCATAAAGGACAAGACCAGATCTCTGCATAAAAGACAAGACCAGATCTCTGCATAAAAGACAAGACCAGATCTCTGCATAAAGGACAAGGCCAGATCTCTGCATAAAGGACAAGACCAGCTCTCTGCATAAAGGACAAGATCGTCTCTCTGCATAAAAGACAAGACCAGATCTCTGCATAAAAGACAAGACCAGATCTCTGCATAAAAGACAAGACCAGATCTCTGCATAAAAGACAAGACCAGATCTCTGCATAAAAGACAAGACCAGATCTCTGCATAAAGGACAAGACCAGATCTCTGCATAAAGGACAAGATCGTCTCTCTGCATAAAGGACAAGACCAGCTCTCTGCATAAAAGACAAGATCGTCTCTCTGCATAAAAGACAAGACCAGATCTCTGCATTAAAGACAAGACCAGATCTCTGCATAAAAGACAAGACCAGATCTCTGCATAAAAGACAAGACCAGATCTCTGCATAAAAGACAAGACCAGATCTCTGCATAAAGGACAAGACCAGCTCTCTGCATAAAGGACAAGATCGTCTCTCTGCATAAAAGACATGACCGGGTCTCTGCATAAAGGATAAGACCGACTCTCAGCATAAAAGACAAGACCGGCTCTCTGCATAAAAGACAAGACGTGCTCTCTGCATAGAAGACAAGACAGACTCTCTGCATAAAAGTCAAGACTGACTCTATGCATAAAAGACAAGACTGACTCTCTTCATAAAAGACAAGACTGACTCTCTTCATAAAAGACAAGATTGACTCTCTGCATAAAAGGCAAGACCGAATCTCTGCATAAAAGACAAGACTGACTCTCTTCATAAAAGGCAAGACCGAATCTCTGCATAAAAGACAAACACTGACTCTATGCATAAAAGATAAGACCGACTCTATGCATAAAAGTCAAGACTGACTCTATGCATAAAAGTCAAGACTGACTCTATGCATAAAAGTCAAGACTGACTCTATGCATAAAAGTCAAGACTGACTCTATGCATAAAAGACAAGACCGGCTCTCTGCATAAAAGTCAAGACTGATTCTATGCATAAAAGACAAGACCGACTCTCTGCATAAAAGTCAAGACTGACTCTATGCATAAAAGACAAGACCGACTCTCTGCATAAAAGTCAAGACTGATTCTATGCATAAAAGTCAAGACTGACTCTATGCATAAAAGACAAGACCGGCTCTCTGCATAAAAGTCAAGACTGATTCTATGCATAAAAGACAAGACCGGCTCTCTGCATAAAAGTCAAGACTGACTCTCTTCATAAAGGACAAGACTGACTCTCTTCATAAAGGACAAGACTGACTCTCTTCATAAAAGACAAGACCGGCTCTCTGCATAAAAGACAAGACCGGCTCTCTTCATAAAGATCTATATTGCTAGCAGAAAATCCTAAAGATGTACTACATGTACTTTATGAAATAAACACGACAAGCCAAAAAATATGGATTAGATATAAATATTTAAAAAATAAATAAATCTATGATCATAAATAAAGATAATACTCAAAACCTACAAGTGGATATCAAAGATGAAGGAATACACCTGGAGACAGCTCTGAGCTACAACTGTGGCAGTACTTCTTATTGTCGTTGTTGGCGCATCTGACAGGCATTGTTGTTTTTCTCTTGTAGATTATTTGTTCTTTCATAACTTCTATCTACATCTATGACTTGTTACACACACATAACTCATCATTTTCGAACAAGTATAAACAAAGTCTTTATTGAAGATCTCCACCTAGTTTACAAGAAATATACATAACTTATCTTGGTTTCTTGAACATATATAACAAAATCTTTTTTGAAGATCTCTACCTGATTACAAATGGATTGACAAAGTCTCTGGTTTCATATTATATTCTCTTACACAAATTGCGCTACCTGACATAGCCGATAAGCGATGATAATTTGTCAGTAACCCGTGATCGTAAAACGTTCTTAAGTCAATCTAAGTTCTTTCAGTTCCGTGGTTTCCAAGTCTAAAGTTCTGTACGTTTCTAAGTTTACTTGCGCATCTACGTTTCTCTCAGTGTGTCTAGCTATCTCTGTCCGTTTTTCTCCTATCCCTGTCTCTGTGTCTCTCCTATCTGCCTGTGTCTCTCTATGTCCTGTATATCTGAAAAAAATTGTCCCAATGTCTAAATGTCTCTAGTTTTTAGTCTCCATGTAGCCACACCCCCTGGCTATAGGTACGGCCTCACCTACGTCTGTAACCCGTCACTACTTCTGTAACTCCGCCTTTCTTGACCATGCCCATAGTCTTATTACTTTAATCACTTTAGGAGTTCAGTCGACAACTGTCAATCTTATTGAACCTTGTTCTAAAAACCACTCCATTGGTCCTTTGTTACATGGGGCCTCTCGACCGCTCGAACCCTTTCATCTCAGGTGGTCTATCTGCTTCAAGGCGTCTGCCGACACCAGAGTTTCCTTTTATTTCGCTCGGGTCGATTCTTCAAAGGATGTTTCCGGTCCAGTCTTAGTGATACGCTACTCCGTGTCCACACCTGCTCGACGTGAGTCTATCGTCCGTTTCGTCGCGTTACATAACTTGTGTCGGCCAGAGCAAACATTCGTGTTGAGCTTCCTCGATTCGGTTTCATCGTTTCTTTATTCATCCTCTGAAGATCGTTGTTTTCCTCCTCTACCTCCCATTATCCTACATGAATGAGTCACATTGTCACACAACTACCTGGGACGGACATACTAATACCATTGATGGAAAATGTAAAATTGAAATAAACAAAATATTAGGAATGATAAAAGGTAATGTTAATGCCATGAAAATGTACTTGCATCAAAACAAATAACACCAGGGCTAAAACTAAGAGTTGCAAAATATTATATCTTTTCAACATTCCTGTATGGTAAAGAAACATGGACATTTGACAAGAAGATAGAACAGAAAATTGAAGCCTTTGAAATGTGGATTTATAGAATAGGATGAATTGGATGGAAAGAAAAGAAAACAAACGATGAAGTCTTTAAACAACTAAAAATGAAAAGAGAACTACTAAACACAATTCAAACAAGACTGTCATGATGTTTGCGGCATGTTAAAAGATCATCATCATCATGTGCTGTACCGGTTGGCGTAGGCGATCATGTCCTTCCACAATGTTCTATCTACAGTGCATAGTATCAGTTCTGTTGTTGACTGTTTTCCATGCCATGAAACCAAGATATCCAGTATTTTCTCTCTTTGTCGTCCGCGATCTCTCTTTCCTTTTATTTTGCTAGTTGTAACCAAGTATTCCAACTTTCCTCTTCTCGTGATGTACCCGAAAAATGTTGATTGTTTCTTTCTGATTGTTTTTAGGGGCTCCCTTTTTGTGTTGGCTTCTTTGAGAACTTCCTCATTGGTCTTTTTAGCTGTCTAGGGAACTTTCAACATTCTTCTGAGAAATCCCATCTCCGTGGCCTCTAATCGTTTTTTTCATTTGTTTGTCTACTGTCCATGATTCTCTTCCCATATATCAAAATTGGTTCTATATGGCACCGATGAACTCTCTTTCTCATTTCTATTGACATAGATTTGTTGCATAAGATATTTGTCATTTTCTGAATGCTATTTTGGCTTGAGCTATTCTGCTTTTTATTTCCGTGGTGCATCTTCATCCGATTTTATTATTGTGCCCAAGTATTTGACGTGTTGCAAATGTTTCAAATTTGTCCTGTTTATTTTTATGCTGCATGCTGGTGATGATTGCTTCTTCGATATGACTATTACTTCTGTTTTCTTACTATTCAGACTGAGACCTTTCTTGATGCTTTCTTTTACTATTATGTCTATAATTTCTTGTAGTTCATTCTCGATGGTCTTCACAATCAGTGGCGCCTGACTTCTTCGGTATGGCTACAAAGATAGATTTTAGTAGATCTTAGGGTATGTAAAAGATACAGTAGCATATTAAAAGTAATCCTGGAAGGGAAAATACAAGGTAAAAGAGACAGGGGCAGACCAAGACTAACATGGACGTGTAACATAAAGAATGGACAAATCAGCCTATAACAACCTGCACCATCAATGCAAGAGACAGAGCCGAAAGACGCTCCACGATAGCCAACCTTCGATGCGGAGATGACACTCAATGATGATGATTTGTGTTTCCCCTCTTGACGAGGAAGGATTCGTTCAACCTCAGAGTATGTCTTTTAGCTTGCGACAGCTATTGCTATTAACAAGTGTGTAACTAAAACTACTTTTTGATTGGTTAATCAACATTTCCTGTTTTAATTCATCGATTTAGTGCTTGTAAATGTTGTATGTCAACATGGACGTTCCTGTGCTGAAATAGTCAAAACACCTCGCTTGCTCAGCTGGTTTGGGTTCCATTCCCCGCTGGGACGAGATTTTCTTTTTCCTGAATCAAAACACTCGCTGCCTGATTATCTGGTTGAGGCTCCCCAAATCCCCATCCACTTTCCTTCCCGCCGTGACAGAGTTTTCATTTTCTTCGACTGTCACTGAAACATTGGGAAAGTTGTGCACACTTTGTCACTGTTAAATGTGTCGATGGTCATAACAAAATAAGGGAACATTAACAAAGTGTTCCCTCTACAATAACTAATAGCATGACTGGTGCTATTACTTACAATGCAACACAATCTGTATATATATATATATATATATATATATATATATATATATATATATATATATATATATATAACAAAGTAAAGTACCCCCGTCACGCCATGAGAATTTGGTGTTAGTGACCATAGATTTTACAGACCTTAGGCATATGGATTTTGGGGTAATGTGGTCAGTATTACGCCCGTGCCGCTTTACTTTCCCATAAAAAAAATCTGGTACCCATTTAAGGCTGGGTGAACCCGGAAGCCGTCGGTTGGGATCTAACCATACCCTTTGCCCTTTGTAGTCCAGTTCACTAACCACTGAGCTATCTATCTATCTATCTATTGACCTTTCGAGCCGTAACCGGCCCATAGGGCGTAGACCAAGATACACCTTCTCCTATATGAATTTTTGTTCTAGCAGTTTTCTTTTAAAGATATTTTATCAAATCTCGCCATCTGTCTCTGTTCTGTGCAAGCAGTTCTATCTCATTGAGGGAGCCGATTCCTGCTGCTCTTGCCTCTCTCATCAATGTTCTTCTCAGTGTCTCCCTGGGTCTTCCTCTTTTTCTTTTACCTGTTGTTTCCCATATGAGGGCTTGCTTTGCTATTCGATTATTATCTCTTCTCATCACATGTCCAACGTATGACCATCGTCTTTTCTTTATTACTGAAGATATTAGTGGTTGATTGGCGATTTCTCTAATTTCCTCGTTTGTTTTGAATTCGTTCCATTCTATACCAAGTATTTTCCTTAGACATTTATTTTCGAATGCGTTCAACTTTGTTTCTATATCTCTTGTTGTTTTCCAGCTTTCACACGCATACGTAAGGGTTGATAGTACATTTGATTTGAATAGCCTAAGTTTTGTGTTTGTGCTAATGAGTTTTGATTTCCACAACTTTTCAAGGCTTCTGAAAGACATTGCTGCTTTAGCCAGTCTGATTCTAATTTCTTTGCTCGTATCCCCTTCTCGATCAATGTGACTTCCAAGATAGATGAAGTGATCGATCTCTTCTACTGGTTTGTTTTCCATGTATATTTTGTCACTTGTTGGAATTAAACTTTTCATGACTTTAGTCTTTTCATGATTGACCTCAAGCCCAATTTTGCTGGCTATTGATGATAGTTCATTTGTGTTTTCCTGCATCGTTTTTATCTGATTGCTGATGAGAACTATGTCATCAGCAAAGTCCAGGTCCTCCAAATGGTCTCCTTGTATCCATTCGATGCCTTTATTACCAGTGCAGCATTTCTTCATTATGAAGTCCATAACAATTCCAAATAACAAGGGCGATAAAATACATCCTTGTTTAACCCCAGTTTCTATTGGGAAACATTCGCTCAGTCCTTCCTCTGTTCGAACTGCACATGTGTAACCATCATACATGTCTTTGATAATATTTATGATTTTTGATGGTAAG
The DNA here is from genome assembly GCA_032433765.1 of Megaustenia siamemsis. Classification (NCBI taxonomy): domain Eukaryota; kingdom Metazoa; phylum Mollusca; class Gastropoda; order Stylommatophora; family Ariophantidae; genus Megaustenia; species Megaustenia siamemsis. The sequence continues at coordinate 37,503,091 of JAVIAB010000092.1, forward strand.
CCATATTGCTTCAGAATTTTCCACAAAGAATCTCTATGAATACTATCAAATGCTTTTTTGAAGTCGATGAAGTTAAGTACAAAAGGTTTTTGCTTTTCAATGTGTTCCTCCAATATAAGTCGTAGAGTGAAAATGTGGTCAAGACAGCTTCTCCCTTTTCTAAACCCAGCCTGTTCTTCACGCATTACTGTATCTATTGAATCCTTTATTCTATTTAGGATGATTTTACAGAATAATTTTGAGGCAACTGACAAAAGTGTCACGCCTCTCCAATTATTACAATCTCTAAGATTGCCCTTTTTTGGGATCTTAACAATGATTCCTTTTTTCTATTTATGAGGCGTCTTCTCTGTTTTCCAAATGATGTTGAACATTTTTTGGAGATGTATTAAATTATGGCTATCAATTGCCTTGAGGATCTCAGCTGTTAACTTATCCTCTCCAGCAGCCTTGTTATTGGTCATTAGCTTTAAGGTGGTTTCTATTTCACTCAAGGTGAAGTCATCTAAATTTACATCTAATTCTGCTGCTGGTGTTTCAGCTTCAAAATCTATTAAACTGTGAGGTAGTGGACGGTTAAGAATTTCTTTGAAGTGTTCCGCCCAACGGGCTTTTATGTCTGCGCTTGTTGTTAGCATTAATCCAGATTTGTCTAGAATTGGTGTTCCACTGGATGTATAGGTGTTTGTCAGAATCTTTTGTACAGTATAAAGAGTTCTGCTGTCTCCTGTAATTGCAGCTGTCTCTGCTTTCTCTGCCAAGTTGTCTATATAAGCTCTTGTATCTCTTCTTGCCGAACTTTTCACTTTGTTGTCTAATTCTTTGTATGTTGCTTTTGCCAGAACCTTTCCAAGATCTGTCTTTACATTAGTCATGGCTCTCTTCGCTTCTCTTCTTTCTTTGATGTATTTCCATGTGGTGTCTGAGATCCAAGCTCGTTTTTCCATTTTCTTCAGTCCAGCACTTGCTTCTGCTGCTGTCATTAGTATTTTGCTCTGTGAGTCCCACATTTCATTGATATCTAAGTCTATTTCACCAAGTGCTGAATAACAATTACTTAGCTCTATGTTAAACTTTTCCTTTATTGCTTCATCTTTCAGTTTATGACTATCAATTTTATGTGTAATTGACCTCTTCTGTTGGTTTCTAAATTTTAATCTTATTTTCCCAATGCACAGGTTGTGGTCACTATTAACATCAGCACCTCTGTATGCTCTTACATCTATTAATGATGATCTGAATTGTTGTTTAATACATAGGTGGTCAATTTGATTTGATGTTCTATCATCAGGAGATATCCATGTTGTTTTGTGGATATTTTTATGTGGAAATAATGTCCCACCTATAACTAAATTTTCTATTAAACATAATTCTATTAATCTTTCTCCATTCTGACTTGTTGTATTACAGCCTTTTCTCCCCATCACATGTTCCACTCCTGCGTTATCTTGTCCTACTTTGGCGTTGAAGTCTCCCATTACAATTAAAAGATCGTGTTTTGGTATTTTGTTTATAAGTTGTTGCAGTTGGTTATAAAAATCATCCTTAACTTCATCATCAGCTTCGTTAGTAGGCGCATAACATTGAATAATTGAAAGTCTTCCATGTTTTGTTTTGTATCGTGTTCGTATCAGACGGCTATTTACCGGTTCCCATTCTAATAAACTTCTTGCAGCTTTGTCTGTCATCATTATGCCTACTCCTTCACGGTGTTTTCCATCTTCCCTTCCAGAAAAAACTACTATTTTATTATCAATAGATCTCCTACCTGTTCCAGGCCAGCGCATTTCGCTTAATCCTAAAATATCTAGATCGTATCTGTCCATCTCGCTCGCGACCTGTGCATGTTTCGTCGGAGCGGCCATTGTTCGCACATTCCAGAATCCTATTTTTGTTGTTGTTTTAGGGCCGAAAAAACTATCACTACTATCTACTGCTAATTTACACATTCTGTATCAGGTCTACGTTTCATTAACAACATCGTTTTTACGATAGCGGCTTGTTAAACCTCTGATCAACGGTTCTATACCAAGCCGGAGAAAAATAATTCCTCCATTTTGGAAACAACCGGAAACTTTATGACTGAGCTATCGCGGCTCCCAATTAATCCTAATATTTATTATATATTTATGCAGGAGTGAATTTTTTTTTAAATCGGCGTAAATTTTTGATTAAAAACGATTATCACTAAATTAGAATACATTCAAACTACACTGGTAATTTGGAACTACATTCATAATAGGGCCGGGAGAGAGGGGGCACAGTTATATGGGGAAAATCGTAAGGATGTCTGGCATAAGAGAAAGAAGAACGAAGAGTTTTCTTGTTCAAAAGAAAGTTCAATAATGAAACTAAATGCAACGATGAAGTTGATACTTTCAAAGTGTTTCATCAACAGCAGCTTCGTCACCAACACTCTTCTTTCTCTGGAATGCGGGTTGTGTGCCACATTGTTGTACAGATGTTCCTGTCTTAAGATAATCCTTTAAGTTCAATCAACACCCATATACTTGTGTGGTTCTTTATAAAAGCTTATAATAAGTACACTTATCATATTATCCTCAGTGCATCAAATCGGCCTATCTATTATCCTTTCGAGCTGAAGACGCCTCATAGGGCAACCATTCTAAACTTTCTGTGTCCGACGATCTTTGTTTTCATGCATCAGACCTTTTCACAAGACCCGCATTGTATTTCGCCTCACATTTCTGTTCTGGGCGCGTTTTTCAATCTCTACGAGGGAACTGATGCCTGATATAGTATGTACTAGCTTACATTTCTATTTTCTATGTTTCTAAACGATATTGCAGTTAATTTGATCCAACAGCTTATGGGCTTCTGTTATCCAACGCTTTCGCAAATTATTATAGCGAAAGCAGGATTCACTGGATCATTCCTGTCACTAATTTCCTGTTATTTTTGCCGAACATAAAGGCTCAAAGCAGAGTACCCTAAGTGTAGTAGTAAATAAGGACCATCATGGAACCGCGTAGTTAGTGAGCTGGATTACAAAGGAAAAGAACTCGAGATCGATCCCGATCGACGGCTTCCGGGTTCACTCAGCCTTAAATGCGTACCGGAATTTTTTTTTTTTTTTTTTTTGGGGGGGGGGGGGGAAAGTAAAGAGGCACGGGCGTAACACGGAGCACATTACTCCAAAAATAACGTGCCGAAGGTCTATACAAATTTTGGTCACTTGGCGTGACGGGGCTCTTTACTTGTTAATTTTTTTTTTTTGTACGTTATGAGCCACTGTACTTCTGTGATGGGTTTAAGCAATAAGAAAACAGTGCAAGAGTATTGATTTTATATTTGACCTTAAAACTCTTACTTTGGCTTTAAAAATAATGTTATTTTGTTTTCACTTAACATTTTACCAATGTTTAACTTTATATTCCTGGAACACTTAAGACTTCAATGAACGTGTGGAGTCTAATGCACGCGCAGTGAAATTGTGGAAACAGGAAATAATCGTAGATGTGATCAATAGCAAATGTTTTCTTAAGAACATATAGAACATAACAAGTAAAAGATGGTTAACATGTTAAACACGGTTACGACATGCCAAGAGTCTATTGCCGAGGGATGTGTTTATTTGACATTTCTCCTTATCTTTCGTGGATTATAATAAAAAATTAAAATAACCCCGTCATGCCAAGTGGCGTATAGGGAATATGGTGTTAGTGACCATACATTTTACAGACCTTCGGCACATGATTTTTGGGTTAATGTGATCGGTATTACGCCCGTTCCGCTTTACTTTCCCAGAAAAAATTCCGGTACCCATTAAAGGCTGGGTGAATCAGAAGCCGTCGGTTGGGATTGAACCCTACCTCTTGTCCATTGCAGTCCAGTTCACTAACCACTGAGCTATCGCGGCGTGGATGATAATACTCAACATATAGTCTCTGATTCGGACTATGGTGAACATGCTGTTAGCAGTCAGTGGCTTAAGTTTGGCTACTTTCATCGGAGACTGCAAACCAGAGGTGATTCTCATTCCAGATTGAAAAAAGTGGTTAGCAAATCTGAGACTGCGTTGGTATTATATACTAAATGGAATACAAGGTTGTAAGCTGTCACGAGATTTAGTTAATATGTATAGTAAGATTATTTTAAGATTCATAAGAGACATGCCTCAAGTAACAATCGGAGGTCGTAATATAAATAATCTAAGGTATGCTGATGATACAGTCTTAATCGCTAAGTGTTAAAATGAGTTACAGGAAATGTTAGACATTACAGCGAAAGAAAGCACAAATAAAGGACTCAGCCTTAATAGTAAAAAGACAGAAGTAATGGTAGCAACAAAGAAAAATATTTCACCGCAATGCACAATAAAGACAAAAGGAACAATATATAATATATATATATATATATATATATATATATATATATATATATATATATATATATATATATATATCTGTGCGATCAAGACTCAATCAGAGTAGGATTCCAGACTCTCTCATGAAGTCAGTTGTCTGTTTAAGCGAATCGATTGCCCCATATATTTTCTCTTCCAAGGAGGTGGGTGTGGACCACATTGCTCTTCTCAAGACTGTGTACTGGGGGCAATCCTGTAGAACATGTTTCGAAGTCATATTGTCCAGTGTACAGTGGCATAGGCTGGGTGTTCCTATTTTGAATTTGGTGAACATATGATTTCTCATTCTATTGTGGCCAGTGTGTAGGCGAAGTATGATGACTTGATCCCTCCTTGATAGTTGGTGGTATCCGTCACTCTCGTTACATTTTGGGTGTTCTCGTTTCCATTTTTCATGGAACTGACCTTTGAGGATGAATTTGGCTTCATCATAACTGAGCGGATGGTTCTCTTGTGGTAATCTCCCTCCCTCTTTAGCTAATTTGTCTGCGCGTTCGTTCCCGTGTATATTACAGTGTGATGGTATCCACTGAATGACTACTCTCTGGAAGTTATTGTATAGTTGGTCCAGGGTTGTTCTCATGTTATCTAGTTAATTGTTCTGGGGGCTTTTAAGAGATGATATTACTGACAATGCATCAGTCAAAATCACAAATTTATTGTGCATGTTATTTTTGTGTTGAGTAGCCAGTGTTGCAGCATCTCTGATTGCCTCAGTTTCTGCTTTAAAGTTGTTTGAGAATTTTCTAGTAGTATTGACTTGGTGATCTCGTCCTGATTATTCAGCGTCAAGAACACATCTCCCCCTCCATTTCTGGTGGCATTTGTAGCAGAGCCATCTGTGTATATGTGGGACCAAGAGTCCTGTGGATAGGTATCGTGTATGTGTTTTTCTGCTACGTGTTTTCTTTCTGTGTCTGCATGGGTGCCTTTTTTCATGATTCCTGTTATATTTTCCTAAAGTTCTGGTATTTTATGTTTTCCATGAGGAGACATATCAGATGGGCCCAAGGGTTTCGATATTGTTTGGGAAAGTACTGGGTCTCCAGTAGTTAGTGCATTGGCAATTTCAGCGAAGTTGCTCTTCTTTATTCGTACAATTCCGGAACTAGTCATTCTTTGGTGCATGGGGTGGCAAAGAAGCCTTCTATATTTCTTAGCTTGTTGCATTACTTTAGTGACCCGTCTGTCATCTAAGGGTTGTAAACCTGTTACTGTTTCTAGAGTCTTGATAGGTGTAGATTTCATAGCACCAGTGATGATACGGGCAGCTTGGTTCTGTGTTCTGTTAATTTTGCTAAGGTGTGATTTGGAAGCCATAGCCCAGGCTGTGACTCCATACTCTAGAACTGGTCTGACTCTTCCTACGTATAATCGTTTCAAAAAATTGCTGTCTGCTTGTTCGATAGAGACCTTCTTACTTAGTTGACCTTGAACTTGTACTCTGGCCGTTCTATCCTGAAGGTATTGAGAGACCCAATTGAATAAACGACCCTGAATGCCAAGTCTTAAAAGCTTGTTCCTTAAACCCTCTCGCCATACCGTATCAAAAGCCTTCTCCATGTCGACCCACACTGCCAGTGTGTGTTTCTTTTCTTGTAGAGCATCCTCTATTTCCTGTGAAATGTGGTGACCAGGTCTTCAGTTGATCTGTGCTGTCGGAAGCCACTTTATTGTGGTACGATTTGTTGGTTTGTCTCCAAATGCAACCTAAGTCTTCTGTTAACCAGCCTTTCCATGAGTTTACTCAGGCAGCTCAGTAGGCTAATTGGTCGATAACTAATTGGGTCTAGTGGGTCTTTTCCACGCTTGAGGATGGGCACTATAATAGCTTCTTTCCAGATTGCCGGCACATGCCCTCTCTTCCAGCTAGCATTTATTATCCTTAGAAGTTGGCTATTGGCATTCTGTCCCAGATTTAGAAGCATTTCGTTGGAGATTCCATCTTTACCAGGGGAACTTTTGAGCTTCAATCCTTTGAGGGCAACATCTAATTCAGTTGGGGTAAAGATGGTCGTCTGATGCTCTTCTGGTGCTAAAGGCATGTATTTTGCATCTTAGTTTTCCCGTCTGGCAGCTTACTGTTTGTCTATTGGAATGTTTATTCTACTAATGTTTTTGTAAGTCTCTATCAGTAGATTTGCTGCCCTTTTGCCTGTGAGGATGTTCTGATTGTGTGTTAATGATATTGGAGGTCGGCAGTTGTTTTCGTCGCTCAGAGCTTTCGCAAGTTTCCATAGTTTATGACCATTTTTGTCTAGATTAAGAGTCTCTGTTTTGTCTATCCAGCTCTGTCTTGCTGATATCATGGCCTCACGTTTGTAATTGGCCGAGGCTGCTTTGTAGGCAGTGTTGCTCTCTGTGCTGTGTGATGTTTCAGCTAGTTCTCTGGCAGAGTCCAGTTATGTAGAGCCAGTCTAAACATATGGATGTTAATCATGGACAATAGGACAACAAACAAGAAAATCACTGGAGGCTGTAGCAATGTGGTTTTTACAAAAGAATGCTGAGAATACCATGGACAGCTAAGAAGAGTAATGAAAACATTATGAAAGAGGCCAATGCAAAAAGAGAGCTAATTTCCAATATTAGGAAGAAACAATCATCATTTATTTTTTGGTCATGAAATGAGAAGGGAACAGCTGGAATATATTATGACAACTGGGAAAATTGAGGGACGCAAGAGATAGAAGTAAGCAAAGTGAAAAGATACCAGACAGCTTGGCAAAAAGAATGGCTTGGCAGAAGGTCAACAACAAAAATGATAAGTAAATGTCGAGATCGAAAGTTGTGAAGAGACATGATCACCTACGCCAGCAGACCTAGTACTTGATGATGAATGGAATACAATAACAAATCTTCTTCGAACTTAAAGACGTGTAATACATTAGATGCTGTTACATTGCATAATTAACACAATCTTGCCACCAGATTTAAGGTGGATAGAGAGTTAATGGGGAGCCGCCATAGCTCAGTGGTTAGTGAACTGGACTACAAAGGACAGGAGGTCGGGTTCGATCCTAATCGACGGCTTCCATATTCACCCAGCCTTTAATGGGTACCGGATATTTTTCTGGGAAAGTGTGTTTTCTCCCTTGTGTTACCGGGGCCTCATTATGTGGGAAGTAAAGAATACATTAGGCATACATACCAGGCATGTCGTAAGAGGCGACTAAGGAGGTTGACCGATGGCTTGACAAACTGTCATTGTAAAAAGCATTGTTATGGAAACAGAACGATATCTGTTAGAAGCAGTGATCTCTGCAATATGTGCCATTTTGGGACGCAAGGTTTCTGTTTTTGAGATTGTAATTCTGCCCTATGTGCCATCTTCGGCTCGAAAGGACAATAGATAGATAGATAGATAGATAGATAGATAGATAGATAGATAGATAGATAGATAGATAGATAGATAGATAGATAGATAGATAGATAGATAGATAGATAGATAGATAGATAGATAGATAGATAGATAGATAGATGGATGGATAGATAGATAGATAGGTAGGTAGGTAGGTAGGTAGGTAGGTAGGTAGGTAGGTAGGTAGGTAGATAGATAGATAGATAGATAGATAGATAGATAGATAGATAGATAGATAGATAGATAGATAGATAGATAGATAGATAGATAGATAGATAGATAGATAGATAGATAGATAGATAGATAGATAGATAGATAGATAGATAGATAGATAGATAGATAGACAGATAGACAGATAGACAGATAGACAGATAGACAGATAGACAGATAGATAGATAGATAGATAGATAGATAGATAGATAGATAGATAGATAGATAGATAAGAGATAGATAGATAGATAGATAGATAGATAGATAGATAGATAGATAGATAGATAGATAGATAGATAGATAGATAGATAGATAGATAGATAGATAGATAGATAGATAGATAGATAGATAGATAGATAGATAGATAGATAGATAGATAGATAGATAGATAGATAGATAGATAGATAGATAGATAGATAGATAGATAGATAGATAGATAGATAGATAGATAGATAGATAGATAGATAGATAGATAGATAGATAGCGGCACGGGCGTAATACCGACCACATTTCCCCAAAGATCATGTGCCGAAGGTCTGTAAGAATTATGGTAACTAACTCTATATTCCTTATACCCACTTGGCGTGAAGGGGCGCTTTACTTTTTACTTTTTTTTTTAGAGTTAATGAGACTATGGGATTTACAAATGAAAGAGTAACATAGTGATACGCATAGAAAAAATGAACTACTGAATTTTGAACTATTGGGCACAAAATAGGAAAAAAATAATATTCATTGATGGGAAAAAGAACTTAACAAGTCAATGTTAATCTTGTAATAATGAACAAAAGAGGAAGTGCTAACAGTGATATTTAGGAAACAAAAATTACGATTAAACATTTATGTATGATAATAAAAAATGAATGGTTGAAAATTGATCAATGGTAAACAAAAATGACTGGATGAATGTTATACCACAAACATCGTATTTTTTATACAGAAGGAAACAATGATAGTTGTTGTAAGGTGATGAATTATGAATTCATTTTTTGTAGCATTTGGTTTTTGCGAAATCTGTTTCTCAGTTTCTCCTTATGTTTCTGTTTACGCGATCTTAATATTTTGTCCATAAATTGTCTGTTTTCTATTTCTTGACATGTTTTCATTTATTCTCACCAATAAGTCCTAGTTCGTTGTACTCGAATCAATCAGACGTATAAAACTGCACAGTTATTTATGTCCACATCCTTCAAACAATACATTAGAAAACGACATTATACAGTATTGATTTGTCTAGACGGAAAGATTGTATGATAATAATACACATACATCAAGTCCGAGTGTAAAATAGAAGATGAGCAAAACTTGTGATGGTACCAACCGATTTTCAATTGTTAGATTTTACTTTCCATCTGTATTCTTTATTCAATTAAATGGAATTGGAACTGAATAAATAAGGTTAAAGAAACTCGTTTCTTGTTTTATAAAACACCAGAACAGGAGGTAGTCTGATCATCAGGAGCATTCCGCCCCCACCTAAGAGCAAATATCTCAGCATTAAGTTTCTTGACACTCTAAAGCAGCTCTGTGGGCAGGAACACTTGGTAGAGACTTCGCATGTATTAAGCCTGAGTGCTGACGTAATGACGGAACATTTGTTTACTGTGAGTCCACGTTAGTAGCGAGGGTGTTATGAAAGGGTGTTACGGGAAAAAAAAAACACTTCCATTAAAATGGCGCCCACCTTTGCAGACACCAATTACTAATACAATTTGTTTGTTTGTTTTGATGATCTTTGTTATGATTAATCGATTTATTCGAATGAACCAGAGTAGAGAAGCGACAATAGGTGCTCTTTTTCAGTGCTGTCGTTTGAAATTGTCCGCCTTGTAGCCGAATATGGCTTGCACGGAGTTCGACCTCCCTAAATTGCTAACCGATAATACATAATGCCTGTCTGTACATTTCGTTTTGTTTTGCTGAGACTAGCATAGTCCCTAAACCGTTTTTTTTGCTCTGTTTTCGCTGTGTTTTATTTCGAGGAAACTGGAGTGAGAAAATGACTGTGCATTCACTTTTCACTTCAACTCGTTTATAACCGTCGTCTGTGCAGCCAATTAGGGCATGTTCGGAGGTCGACCTTGACAACATATTTTGTCAACGCACTTTTTGGAATACGTGTGATATGAAGTGGAGCGGATATCAGGGGTTCTCAACTGCACTGAAACTGGTTCTATGGATAGAATAGAACGAGCTATAAAAGAGAGGAAATACAGGGCAAAAAGAAAGCTAAGCATCCGGAGGTAAATATAATTTATGTATAGAGAGGGACACAGCAAGAGCATTTAGTAGCAACTAAAAAACTGAAAATAAAATTGAGCGAAAGAGGGAACAAATAAAATGAGATTAAGAGATTGTCGCGGTAGAAAGTCAACAGCTGAACTGATAGTGGTTGTAGAAATAGAAAAGATAGAGACACATGATCAATTATGCTGGTAGGCATGATATGTAGTGATGATGTTAATTTAACCTGCAGTCTTTAAGAAACTTCCTAGTAGCATTTGTAATATTTCACATATAGCCATAGCTATTTAACAAATTGGTGAAAGTAAACATCTAGCCATAGCTCTTTAAAAAAAAATTGTAATATTTCTCAACTAGCAATAACTCTTTAACAAATTTCACAACAAGCCATATTTCTTTAATAATCACTTGTCAGAAAGTCTACCTCCATTATCAAGGTAAAAAAAAAAATAAGTAAAGTACCCCAGTCACGCCAAATGGCGTATAGGGAAATATGGTGTTAGTGACCCTATATTTTACAGACCTTCAGCACATGATTTTTGGGCTAATGTGGTCGGTATTACGCCCGTGCTACTTTACTTTCCCAGAAAAAAATCCGGTACCCGTATAAGGCTGGGTGAACCTGGAAGCCGTCGGTTGGGATCGAACACCACCCTTTGTCCTTTGTAGTCCATTTCACTAACCACTGAGCTATCGCGACTCCCTCCATTATTAAGGGTTGGTGCAAAAACGTACGTGAATAAGTCTCTAACTATTGAAGAAAAAAATGATTTTAAATTAAGATTTGTAGATTGTATTTCTATTCAGCACAGACATATGTTGCTGAGAATTGAACATTATACTAAGACAGACAGACAGACAGGCAGGCAGGCAGACAGACAGGCAAATAGATAGACAGCCAGACAGGCATATAGATAGACAGGCAGGCAGACTGGCAGACAGACAGATAGACAGACAGACAGACAGACATTCAGTCAGACAGACAGACATATAGATAGATAGATAGATAGATAGATAGATAGATAGATAGATAGATAGATAGATAGATAGATAGATAGATAGATAGATAGATAGATAGATAGATAGATACCTGAGATGAGAACAACATGATCGCACAAGGACTCATCTCAGAACGTTAATTGCCATGGGTGAACGAAACGCCAGGAGGTAGAGCACCATTGCGGTCAGATTCTTAGATTGGAGGCGAAGGCGCGCCCCCCCCCCCCCCCTCAGCACCAGAGCTGGAAGTTGTCAGTGACTCACAACTGATGGCTTGCGCCAGGATCGGTGAACCAGAACCATCCAGACCCTGCTACACCTCTTCGTGGTGCCTCTAGAAACAGACTAACCTGTCTAGTCTGGCCAAGCGAGCAGGGATCGAAGTGGGAAGACGAACCCGGTACACAAAAAAACGTCGGCTGAAATCGGATGTGTTGGGCCGAAAGGCGCAGATATCACAGTGTTACACTGCAAACTTCAACACAACGTAACTACGTCCACTTAACGTCCTTTTAAGGGCGGATGACGAGGAGAAAGTCTACGGTTCGTATCCGCTAGAATACCTCAAATAATCGGGCGAACGCATCATCATCTTAGATCATGCACAGAAATGTTTCAGAATGGACAGCGATATCCATCTGTTGAAAATGACTAAGCACTTGTCTTTAGGGGAAGGGGGGGGGGGGGTGGTTGTCTGGAGTTCGAGTCTGTTAATTAATCAAAGAACTAATTACTCAGGTCGAACATCCATATTTGTTCTTCCAACTTAAAATCCATAGGTTTCTTATCTTATGTAGGCTACGAAATACTAAATCAATATTCCGGTATTTTGATGTGCGCATTTAACAGATTTGTGATTCTTATTGACTAATCGGAGCGCACTTTATAAATGAAAAACGTTATAACTAAACTATAGAGAAAAGTAAACATATTGTTAGTTTCTCTTTGAATTAAGTGACTTATAATTTGTGCAGCGTGTTTCACGTAGTGGAGATAAGTTCATTTTAGCTAGGGAAACATAATTACTCGTATTGACATAAATGTTTGCGTCACAAAAGTAAAAGGTAACAGTTTACTGAAAGTAGCACAGGTAATAAAAATAGCTTTACAACAACAACAACAACTACAACAACAACAACTACTACTACTACTACTACTACAACTACTACTGCTGCTGCTGCTGCTGCTACTGCTACTACTATAAGTACTACAACTACTACTGCTATTACTAGTACTACTACTACAACTACTACTGCTGCTGGTACTGCTACTATTACTACTGCTACTACTTCTACAGTAATGACAGTTTCGTTTTTGTAGATTCCTGTCAGGACGACGATAATCAACTCAAGGGAATTATATTTGTTGTTACATGTATGCAACCTAAAACAGGGCTACTATTCAAAAGGTGAAACCAGGAGAAGAAACACACACGAGGTGTTAGACTAGTCGATGGGCCTGCATAAGTCATGTGATGAGCGACACAGAAACATCGTAAGAACTGCCTCGACGAGGGAAAGAGTGTAGGCTAAAATAACATCTGACGGACGGCTGTGGGAATAGAGATGAATAATGTGGGCCAGATATAGGCACTAGCCAAAGATGGCAACGGACCGGACGGTGTGTAGGAACGTTGTTGCTACACAACAAGACGTCACAAGGTGTACCAGCCACTGACTGGTTTGTCAGGCTGTGACTCTATCTATCTTTCGTTCGGCCAACGGATTTCCTGGAATATGGTGCCTGGAATAATGATCTTGCATCTGTCAAAAACACTATAGGCTGTAGGCTAAGATTACTGTTCAGCAGTTTTTCTATTGCCAACATTATTGCTTGTATTTCTGCATCATAATTGTGACAATATTTCCATGTTGCTATTTTATTCATATCCCTAGTGTTATTTGGGTACTCTATATATAATATATGCACCTGCTCCCCCATTCTTTACTGCATTCTGTGCTGATCCATTTGTGTACACACGAATCCATAGGTCTTGTGGGTATTATTCATCCAGGAAACTGAGAGTTATTGTTTTTCGCTGTAGACTATTTTGTTCCTCTTTGTCAACTATTTCTTTCACTTCTGTCCGTATTTGTATTGATAATCCTGATTCATCTGTCCAGGGAGTCTGTTCTGGTATGGACAGTAGGGGGTTAACAACTCTTGGCATGTCTGGTGTTTGTCTGCTAATACGCTTGGCTTGGTGGATAAAACTGCTTCTCTTAAGTCGTCCCAATGCAAGATTTTGGAATCGGTCCTTCATTGGATGTCTCGGCATGCAAGCAAATTTTTCTGCCTGTATCAGCACCTTTTTTGTCTCTCCGTTCTCTCAGTGCTGGTATCCTCCACAATTTCTCCATGTCCAAAATTGGTGTTGATTTCATTGCTCCTGTGATGACCCTAAGTGCCTGGTTTTGTACTTTGCCCAGTTCTTGCAGTGTGGCGTTTGATGCTGAGCACCATGCAGATGATCCATATTCTAAATGTGGGCGTATACTCTGTTGGTAAACTTTACTGAGTATTTTCCCACTCGCACCCCATGTGGTTCCACACAGCTTTCTTAGAATAGCCACTTTTTTCTCCTTGCTTTTGGGTTGCCTTATTTATCTGCTGTTTCCAAGATAGTTTGTTATCAAATGTAACTCCGAGATACGTAGCTTGTATGTCTTCTTTCACAGGCTCATTGTTTATGTAGATGGCTCATGCTTTTTGTTTTGGGGAGAGAGTGAAAAGTGTAGTACTGCCTTTGTCTGTATTGATGCTGATACACCATCTATTTGTCCATGAATTCAGTGCATTCATAGCTCTTTGTAGCAATTTGGAGGCCACTGTTGCACACTCCTCTGTGCAACACATTACCAAGTCATCTGCATACATTGCCACTTTGATGCCATGTGGTAGTTCAGTAACTAGGTCATTGATGTAGATCATAAAAAGTGTTGGAGATAGTACCCCTTCCTGTGGAATGCCCTGGCGCAGTAAGACCTTCTTACTCTTAAGACCATCCAGTTGCACTCTGGCTCTCCTGTTATGCAGATATGCTTTGACCCATTTGTACATCCTACCATTTACTCCATAATTTCTCAGTTTATTCAAAAGCCCTTCCTTCCATACCTTATCAAATGCTTTCTTTAGGTCCATCCATGCTGCTAGTACCAGTTTCTTTTCTTGAAACGCATCCTCAATTTCCTGGGAAAGATAGGTTGCCTGATCTTTGGTAGAGTAACACTGTCTAAAGCCTGCTTGTCGGACTGTGACGTCACAAGGTGTACCAGTTACTTAGCTGTTTTGTCGAGATGTGACGTCACAAGGTTTATCGACCACTGACTATTTTCTCGGACTGTCGCTAATGAAAGAACAAGAGTCAGGTCTTCAATCGTTTATTTCTGAAAGTTGACCAGCTCCGAGAATGTGTGCTAGCATTTAGCTCTTGTCTAACAAAGAGAATTCTTTTTTAGGACTAAATTGATATAGATAGCCCAGAAGACAAGAAACACTGAAATATAAGAGAGGTTTCAACTAGAAAAGTACAGCTAACTTTGAGAGAGGCAGGATAAAGATGAGCATCTTTGTGGCAATCTCAGGGAACCTGATTTGTCCACAATAAAAAACCAAAACCCACTTAACCAGCCAGGACCACTCATCAAACTCAAACTGATTAGTTACCAGGCGATAGTCACAAATAAACTCAAATTCCGAGCTTGAAATCGAAGCTAACAAGTACACAACAAAAGCGACCCTTCAAAATAAAGATTATAGGACGAGAATCCAGTGCTACTGAATTGATGTGCTGTCAGTCACTACAAAATAGAAGTCTCTCGAAACATATGGATTCTGGGTTGCCCTTGTATGGTTGTAGCATAATTGTTAGAGTATTGGTCTACTAGTGGATACCCTAACACTGTAACAAACAAGGACTTGAGCATACAAAAGGAATTGAAAAAAAATGAATATAGCACCTAAAGCCGCTAGAACGCAAAGTTGTGCAAGGGCATTCTAAACACAACGTGGAAGATGGGTATTACTAATTATTCAGAAATAACCAGGTTATCATACTCCGCTCCCGAACTACCCATAACAGATTGAGATACCATCTGTACTTCAAATTCCTTTAAAGTTACCACCAGTTTTTGTAGCCGAACTTTAGTCAGATTCGACAGTAAAATATATCCACAAAGACTGTCTCCACTTGAAAAGAAAAACAAAACCCACATCCGCCATATTTAACGAAAACTTTGATGAAGTCTAAACTCTAAAACAGCAGGTGTCATCAGAGAATCTCAGACGGAATAAATGAAGATCACTGTAACTGAAGTACGTTGGTATGCTTGTGCATGTCAACAATTTACAAGTTTGACTGATGATTGTAGCGAAACAAAGCTGTCCAGGAAATAAGATACTTGTTAGAAATATGAAGGAAATAAGGATCCAAGACGGAAGGCAAAAAAAGATAACAAGAATATGTAGTGACCAAGTCAGATTTGTCTGGCGTAAATATCGCAGTCATGATCTAAGCCGTTTCACAACACAAAACGTTTTTCAGAGCATATGCACAATGAGAAGACGAAATTTGTGACAGTTCATGTTTCTGTTCACAGGGATTTGTACGCAAAGACAATGGGTGTAATGCATTAGTTTATATTGTCTTCCTCACTTGGGAAGAAATGAACTTTTATTACCATAGATTCCCCAAAGAAAGGGAAATCACTTTAAGTAAATTATTGAAGACTTCTTGATACAGATTAGCAGCGACTGATTTCACATAACAAGTGTCTCTCTTTCTTGTCTCTTATTTATTAGAGAAAACATCAAATAGCTTTATTACCGCTAGCTCTTATTAATGGACAACAACTTTCAAGGCAGTGCCGATGATATAAAATTAAGATAACAAAAGGCGCAGGAGAAAGGACTCAAGGCCAGGCAATTAAAAAAAAAACCATTATATTCATTCTGGTTACGAATCTGTCTGTCCAATATTGGCAAATTCAGCCACGAGAGAAGCTGTTCACAAAACAGCATCCAGCATAAGACACTAATATTTTTACCAAACTACTGACTTATCATGATTGCTTGCTACCAACCGTCTGTCAAAAACCCAAAGGTCATATTATTAGTGGCGAATGTTTTTATTTGTAAAGATCGACATTTCGATGAATATTTTAAATTGCAAATGACCTTCGAAAAGCTCTGCTGTAATGTTTGTTCTTATCTCGTTAAAGTGCCAACATTAGTTTTGCTTCCTCCTTCTTGAGAAAACACGCGTCCATTTATTAGACCAGGATTTTTAAAATTTAGATATTTATCTCGAGGTTATCAACTATTATTCTTTATACTTTTCCTGCAGTTGACGAATTGTACTTTTGTTGTTTTATTCAAGGGTGAAGGTCAACCCATTTTAGCGTGGACTTTTCGGTTGAATCAGCCAAGGACAGCATATTTTGTCAAGGTCACAAAACACATTGCCAGTTATAATGAAAACGGTCTAAGTAGTTGATTAATAGCGAAGAATGTTACATTCTGGCTGTGCACATGCATTGGTTTTAGAGATAGACTGAAACACGGACGTGTTGGTAGGTAGGTAGATGGATAAATGACGGATGAATTGCGGCGGCTAAACGGATAAACAGAGATAGAAAAAGAAAGAGGGAGAGAGAAAGAGATTGAAAGTCGAAGCGCAAGGAAAACAGAAGGAAACTGAGAGGGAGGGGGGGGGGGGGGGGTTCGGCAACTTCCAAGACTAAGTATTACTTTTATTTCTCTCAAGATCTCTCCTTGCTAGACCGACCATGCGTAGCGTTTTGAGCGCGACAGTGTCGGTTTTGACAAATTTCTTGTTTGTTTCATGATTTTAATTTTGATGTCAATTTTATCCCTTTTTAAATAGAAATGACAAATTTTGTCCCGGTTTTAATCAAATGTTGTTCCATTTTCATGCATATGCACACACACACACACATATATATATATCTATATAATGTCAAAGAGGTGAAACTGCAATTGTAATGGCAATCTCAAACAAGAATTGAAATTTCATAAACTGGACAAGCTGTGTAGTTAAAGAATAAAAGTGATATTCATGCAATGCTGGTCGTCTCCGCATCGACGGTTGGTTACCATGGAGCCCCATTCCGCTCTGTCTCTTGCTTTGGTGGTGTAGGTTGTCATAGGCAGACTTGCCCATCTTTTGATGTTACTCGTTCATATTAGTTTTGAACTGCCTTTGCCTCTTTTACCCCGTATTTTCCCTTCCAAAATTAATTTTAGTAAACTGCTGTGTCTTTTAATATGCCCCAAAATTCTCAATTGTCTTGTCTGATTTGTGTTCAGTAATTCACTTTTCATTTTTAGTTGTTTTAAGACTTCATCGTTTGTTTTCTTTTCTTTCCATCCATTTCTTACTATTCTTATACAAATCCACATTTCAATTGTTTCAATTTTCTGTTATGCTTTCTTGTCTAATGTCCACGTTTCTGCACCATACAGGAATGTTGTGTTGATATAACATTTTGCTATTCTTAGTTTTAGACCTGGTGTTATTTATTTCCTGTTAGTATAGTTTTCATGGCATTAAAATTACTTTTAGTCATTCCAATTCTTTTGTTTATTTCAGTTTTACACTCTTCATCACTGGTTATAGTATGTCCAAGTGAGTTGTTATGGCTCTGAACTGTCTCTATGTCCATTCCTTCAAAAGTGATATACCAACATTGTAATGGCCCTCTTCAGCTCACGGAACCAAATCAACCAGCACCTACAGAAGCCAAATCACGTAGAGTTTCTGGCGAGACTTAAACATATCAGCTCGTTTAAGATGTGGTAATGTGGTGAATGTGAAAGTGATAACATTGCAGCATGTGTGGCTTTTGTTTCTTGTGCGCCTCGGCCGAAACTTTCGCGCAAATCTGCTGGTCAATTTTGTCTCGTTTAAAATATAAAAAGACAATTTTGTCACATTTTAATAAAACACATTATAGTTTTTTTAATATTTAAAAAAATAGTTGCAAGTTTTAATTAGAAAAAAAAGTTTAATAAGAAGGGACCGAGAGAGAGAGAGAGAGAGAGAGAGAGAGAGAGAGAGAGAGAGAGAGATAGAGATAGAGATAGAGAGAGAGAGCGAGAGAGAGAAATTTGCAGCGTAAGATAAATGGAGAAGTATTCATGGTACGAGGGAGCCGCGATAGCTCAGTGGTTAGTGAACTGGACTACAAAGGACAAGGGATAGTGTTCGATCACAACCGACGGCTTCCGGGTTCACCCAGCCTTAAATGGGTACCGGATTTTTTTTCTGGGAAAATAAAGCGGCACGGGCGTAAGACCGACCACATTACCCCAAAAATCATGTGCCGAAGGTCTGTAAAATGTATGGTCGCTAACACCATATTCCCAATACGCCGCCACTTGGCGTGACGGGGGTACTTTACTTTTACTTGTACTATTCATGGTACGGAAGCCATGAAATAAAAGTCAATCTCGACGTCATTAGGTGTAGGATTCCATCGTTGAAGAATTGTGGTAAGCTGAATACGTTTATGTAATTAACATTTTTTCGTTTTTATTTTTCATGAATAAAGACTTCTACATAATCACCGAACATCCAGCTATTGTTACCACTATGTTGCCATCCAAATGTCCTATTTTTGTTATCCCAGTGTCCCTGTTTTATCTCAAGAAAATGTTGCCAGCCTACCTCTTACCATCTAATTTTCTCCCTAACTTTCTCTCGTTATCTTTCATACAACTCAAACTATCCAATTACTTTTCACTCTATTTCTTATATTTGTTTATATCTCACTCTCTCTATTTCTCACACTGTCCATCACCTCACTCCACTCCGCCCCTCAAATCAAGACACCATCAATAACGTCACAAATTATTAAAAGCACAGTATGTCTTCTTCATTAAACTCATTATAGAGCTTATTTAACAGAATAGCATGCATTATTGTGCTTCATTGTTCTAACATCTGGAGTCTACATGACCCAGTGTTCGTCCTTGTGTTATTATTTTACTTAAACTACAAACCAAGTCGAACATTTTCACAGCCGTTTGTTTTGATGTTTGTCCACATGAAAACGTTCTTGAATCATTAAATTTCAAGCAACAAAAACATGTTACTCTAAGTTTCTAACAAACCGACATTTTTCATTTTTCTTACCTATACACTTATTTTAACTGCTGCTCACACTTATTTTCTATGTTATTTTGTAAGTAAAACGTGTTCTCTTTCCAGTGGAGGTTGAAATTTAAATGTTAACCTTCATACAGTGAACAAATTGTTAACCTTACACTGAACATATAGCCTTTATCCTCCAGTTTTTTTATTCACAAGTCCCCTGTCAGAACCCATAAATTGCATACGTAACGAAATGATATTGTTTAATGCCATAAATTGTCATTCAAAATTACTTTTTACGAGGCATTATGTTTTTCATTATTTATACTCTATACTTGTCATTGACCCTTTTTTCGGTTTCTATAGTTGTTATTAAACTTTTATTTTTCAGCTTTTAAATTCGTCACTAATCATAAATGGTCATACGTTGGACATGTGATGAGAAGAGATAATAATCGAATAGCAAAGCAAGCCGTCATATGGGAAACAACAGGTAAAAGAAAAAGAGGAAGACCCAGGGAGACACTGAGAAGAACATTGATGAGAGAGGCAAGAGCAGCAGGAATCGGCTCCCTCAATGAGATAGAACTGCTTGCACAGAACAGAGACAGATGGCGAGATTTGATAAAATATCTTTAAAAGAAAACTGCTAGAACAAAAAATTCATATAGGAGAAGGTGTATCTTGGTCTACGCCCTATGGGCCGGTTACGGCTCGAAAGGTCAATAGATAGATAGATAGAATCATAAATACTTTTTTTAGTTCTAAAATTCATCATAAATACTTTTTTTTATAGTTCTTAAATTCATAATAACTACTTTTTCAGTTCTTAAATTCATCATAAACACTTTTTCAGTTCTTAAATTCATCATACATACTTTTTTCAGTTCTTAAATTCATCATACATACTTTTTTCAGTTCTTAAATTCATCATACATACTTTTTTCAGTTCTTAAATTCATCATAATACTTTTTTCAGTTCTTAAATTCATCATACATACTTTTTTCAGTTCTTAAATTCGTCACTAAACTCTATTCAGTTTTTTAATTCGTCATTATTTCATATTTTTAAATTATTAAATTCATTTTGAAACCATTCTTATTCAACTCTTACCTTTGTCATTAAACTTCATTTCTTCAGTTTTGACGGTTTTGAAAAAAAAAATAATTGCTTTTCTTTCTTCGAGATTATCAGTATAATATAATTATTATATTTTAAATATCTGTCATTAACAGTTATATTTCGTCTCCTCGCTACATTTATATAGGCAAGTATTATTACTGTGATCATTCATAAAGTAAATAGCTATGAGTTAACACGTTTATATGCGGATAAAAAAAAAAGTAAAGAGCCCCGTCACGCCAAGTAACGTATAGGGAATATGGTGTTAGTGACCATAATTTTTACAGACCTCCGACACATGATTTTTAGGGTAATGTGATCGGTATTACGCCCGTGCCACTTTTTATTTCAAAGGAAAAATCCGGTACCCATTAAAGGCTGGATGGACCTAGAAGCCGTCGATCAGGATCGAACCCAACGTCTTGTCCTCTGTCGTCCAGTTCACTTACCACTGACTATCGCGGATCCTTATAAGCAGGTATGGCTAACTATACATAGACAAGCTGGATAAAGTATGCATTTTCAGTTGGTTCATAGCTCATATATTTCTATACGGACATGAGGATTCTATAAGATTTCTAGCTGACTTAAGAGCTTTCGCTGTGTCCAGGAAGAAGATAGTGAAATTACGACATTTAGATTGATCGCTGAATATTATTTCACATAACTGAGATATCATATTGTCTTTCGTAAGTGAAAGTGAAGAACGCACGAGTAAAATGTTGCAAGTGTTGCAGGTTATTAAACTTTACCATAATAGTTGGTGGGGTTGGGGATGCAGTACATTCCTGGCTATTCTAATGAGAGTTTTTCTCACGGCTGTTTGTTGTATATGCTTTAGTTGCATTGCTCATTTGCTCGTTTCAGACACACATCCTGTATGGTTGGTTGGTTGCGTTCGCCCGATGACTAAAGTATTCTAGAGTATCGTAGTAAACTAGAATATTCCTCTTCATCATCCGCCCTTACAAGGACGTAGTGGGCGTGTCTGCGTTGTGTTGTGGTTTGCAGTGTAACTGTTATATTTGCACGTTTCGGCCCAACACATTCGACTTCAGCACGACATTTTTGAGTACCGGGTTGTCTTTCCTCTTCGATCCCTGCACGCTTGGCCAGAATAGACAGGTTAATCTGTTACTGGCGGCACCACGGAGGGTGGAGCAGAGTCTGGATGGTTTGGTTTCACCGATCCTGGCGCAAACCATCAGCTGTGGTCGCTGACAACTTCCAGCTCTGGTGCTGGTAGGCGCGCCTTCGCCTCCACATCCTGTATATAGCTCTTCTTGGGTGCATTCAAGATGATTAGAAGTTTAAAAATGTTTACATTTGTAGTGAACAATGGAATGTTTAACATTTGTAGTGAACAATGAAATGTTTAACATTTGTAGTGAACAATGAAATGTTTAACATTTGTAGTGAACAATGGAATGTTTAACATTTGTGATGGAAAATGTTACCGTATCTGTGGTAGAAAATGGAATGTTTCACATTTGTTGTAGAAAATGGAATCTTTCATATTTATGGTGGAAAATGGAATGTTTTACATTTGTGTTAGAAAAAGGAATGTTTTACATTTATGGTAGAAAATGGAATGTTTTACATCTATGGTGAAACATTGAGTGTTTTACACAAGAAAACGTCCAATTAGTCGATTAGTGGTTGAATCTATTGAAACATTACCAAGAAAGCAACTAAATGAAGCCATAAAATGTGTTTTTTTTCAGTGTGACGCAAACTAAAGCGACTCCCACAAAACATAATTCTGTAATTGAGGGGAATTTTGCACACCCATAACGTGCCAACCCATACATACAACAAGGATTTCGAAAATTGTTATTAAATTATCATTTTGAGAAAACAAAAAATGAAAAGTAAATAACCATGATCTGTTTAAAAGATGCAGAAAGTTGTGAACATGAAACAGAACGATTTTGTGAGATATATTTTTTTGTAAAGTACAGATACAATCTAATATTTGCAGATTCGGCCACGAGGGAAGCTGCTCAGTAAAACAGCATCTAACATACGAAACTAAAATATTACCTAGGACCGAAGCTAATGTGCAGTCAGTATTGCTTGCTACAAACTGTCTGTCCACATATTATACATATGCGACAGAAGAAGTTGTTGATCCTACAAGATTCAAATCCAAGTTCTCTTGGTTTGGGGCACAGCCAGTTATCGTTTTGGCCACCCGATTAAAAAATAATTGAATAATTATTATAGAATGAAACGACGCAGGAGAGGTACAAAAATAAATATATAGGAAAACATGTAATTTTAGAGCACTTTTAAAACCCAAAAAATAAACAAGAGGAAGAAAAGAGAACTATACATTCCGAGACCAGGATTTAAACTCAATCCACGCCTTTCCATTGCACTTTAGCATACTCCTAACTCGTTAACCCCAAAAAGGACAACTTGCTAGAGGTCGTTCATGTACACCGTCGTCATGCAACTAGAGCATAAATTTACAACATTAATTAAGGAAATATTTCTATATAGACACAGGCGTATTCTGGGTTTCCTATTATCAAGTACAGGCTGCATCCAAAAAGACTGAAATATCTGCGTTGTAAATCCACAGCAAGAGACTTGGCTACACATGTTCTAATTTAAAGTGGTTACACTGAAGACAATAAAGATACGAATATTTATTATGAAAGGGGACTTCCAAGGCGCGATACAAACATAAATATAAAAGGAAACAGGTACTTTTAGGGCATTTGAAAAAAATACACAAACAACATAGAACACAGAGAACACTATACAGAGCAAAAGCAGTCACATTAAAAGAATAATTTGTTTACATATATTTACTTCAAGCTTTCAATCATTCTACAAACCTGCATTAAAATGTCATTATCGTCCATTACCTTTCGGTGTACTTCAATATGGAAATTATTCCTTCATGTCATTAAAAAATCGATCTCTATTTTTTTTTAACGGAAATAATTGCAGTTTAATATTAATTTGAGATTTGTTGACTATATAGAAACATAAACAAATAAATTTACACTTGTAATCCGGAAATCTTAGAAAACATCTAGGAAAGAAATGAACACATAACAAACACAAGTGATTTTCTTATGCCTCTCCGCCAGCGACGTTTTCGCGATACATTCGTTAAAATTGCGAACACTAAATTTTACATTTGGTGTTACAAAAATAGTATTCTCTGCACAGCTGTGTGCTTACACAAGGAGAGACACGGGAACGGAAGTTGTAATCATTTCCTGCCTTATGTTCGATTTATGGTCTGAAATTCGACCGCAAGATGTGGTGGCTACCGGAGTTACGTTGTCTATTCACACGTCGGCCAGTCCGTCATTCAATCCGTTTGTTCGGTTGCCTCTTAGTGTCGTTCGTTGCCAATATATTATGATATTAATAGTAGACAAAAAAGGAATTGAAGTCAACGGTCACAACATAAATAATTTGCGATATGCGGATGACACAGTCTTAATAGCAGAAACAGAGAATGAACTACAAGAAATTATAGACATAATAGTAAAAGAAAGCAACAAGAAAGGTCTCAGTCTGAATAGTAAGAAAACAGAAGTAATGGTTATATCGAAGAAACAATCACCACCATCATGCAGCATAAAAATAAACGAGACAAATCTGAAACAAGTGCAACGTTTAAAATACTTGGACACAATAATAACATCAGATGGGAGATGCACCACAGAAATAAAAAGCAGAATAGCTCAGGCCAAAATAGCAGTTCAGAAGGTTAAAAATATCGTATGCAACAAATCTATGTCAATAAAAATGAGAAAGAGAGTTCATCGGTGCTATATAGAACCAATTCTGACCTATGGAAGCGAATCATGGACAGCAGACAAACAAATGAAAAGACGATTAGAGGCCACAGAGATGGGATTTCTCAGAAGAATGTTGAAAGTTCACTGGACAGCTAAAAAGACTAATGAGGAAGTTCTCAAAGAGGCCAACACAAAAAGGCAGCTCTTAAAAAACACCAGAAAGAAGCAATCAACATTTTTCGGGCACATCATGAGAAGAGGAAAGTTGGAATACTTGGTTACAACTGGCAAAATAAAAGGAAAGAGAGATCGCGGACGACAAAGAGAGAAAATACTGGATAGCTTGGTGTCATGGCATGGAAAACAGTCAACAAGTCCTAGTTGGGAAAACCACCCGACTGGACTACCGACGTTGGGACAACCCGTGTTCGATTCCCGCTGGGAGCAGTGTGAATTGCACTCGTGGTTGGAAAAAAAAAATACCCCCACGGTCGACCCAGCCGTTGGCAGAAAAGGGTACCAGGGTATTATCCTGGGAAGGTGAGGAATGTCGCTTCGCATCTGAGTTTCGATGCTTGAGGCTACACTATACAGAAATATCCGAACATTTCTGGATAGGCGGCCGAGCACATATGGGTGTAAACTCGCGTGCTAAGACGCCGGTTCAAGTCTCGTACTTTACCTTTACTTTTACAGTCAACAACAGAACTGATACGATGCACTGTAGATAGAAGATTGTGGAACGACATGATCACCTACGCCAACCGGTATGGCACATGATGATAAGTTGTTTGTGGTGTAGGGGAAGATGTTTGCCCGCTGTAAACTGTTGAATTTTAAGAATTTGTATTTTTAGTTCGTAAATTTTTCGAACCTATTTTCGTATTTTGTAAAGGGTTTTCATAATTCTGACCAGATGTTCAAAGCGTGTCCTCACACACACACAAAGCAACTATAGCGGAGTTACGATGCCTTCAAGTATCAATGAGAATAATTGGGGCGGCTAGTCTCGAAGTAACATTTTCACAAAAGAACGTGAAAGCAGAAGAGGAAGATTACCTGTTCACATCATTACCGTACGAGCTGGGTGGTCTAGAAGCACGACGTTAATCTCAGGACAGGAAGGACCCGGGTTCAAAACTCACCAGAACCGGTGTTGATTTTTCAAAAAATAGGGAAAATTAATCCGTGATATCTTTATGACGTTACCCTCCCATTATCCAATGTCTAGAGGCATACTATGAAGACCTAAATACAGTTATGAAGCAAGTGAAATCTTCAGACATCTTGATTGTAATGGGTGACATAAACGTTAAGTAGTAAAAGGTAGATGTAAGACCATTATAGGAAATCATGGTTTAGGAAAAAGAAATGACAGAGGAGAAAGATTAATACAATTTTGTGAGGAAAACAGGCTGATAATATGTAACACCTACTTTGAGCAAGCGTGGAGATAAGAAGAGGAATCAAATAGATTACATAATGATAAAAGAAAGGTTCCGTAACAGCGTAAAGAAACCCAAAACCTACCCAGGGGCAGATATTAATTCAGATCACAATCCTGTAATGATTAAAATGAAAATCAAACTAAAGAGAAAAGAGCAAAAGGCTAATTCATCAACAAATCCACTAGATATAACAGCTTTAAATCAAAAAGATATTAAAGATACCTATACAATACAAGTAAAGAACACATACCAGAAGCTGCTAGAAGAAGGAATTGAACAATACAGAAGAGACAATCCTGATGAAAAAGTAACAACCAAATGGCAATGCATAAAGAAAAGCATACAAGAAACCGAAAATGTATAACATTTACAATCTATCTTAGAAAAAAATGGAAGAGAGAAAACAAGCGAAGAACACTTCCCAATACAATAAAATAGATAATGAAATACGCAAAATGTGCAAAGAGGCAAAAGAAGATTGGCTCAGCCAAAAATGTATAGAAATAGATACTATGGAAAGCAAACAAGACTTAACAGGAATGCACACATAAATAAAGAGAATGACTAATAAAAATAAAAAAGCCACAGAAGGTGGATACATTGCAGACAAAAAATGAAAAATGCAAACAGACAATGATGATATTATAGATAGATGGCATGGATATATAACAGAACTATTTCATGGTCAAAGGGACAAGAAACCAGTTATAAAATGTACCCCAGGCTATAAAATCTTAAAATCTGAGGTGGAAAAATCTATAAAAACAATGAAAAAGGGAAAAGCAGCAGGACCTGTCAGCATACAGATAGAGATGATACAGGCACTAGAAGATTTTGGCATTGAAGTGATTACAGACATATGCAACGACATATACCACACAGGATACATACCAAATGAACTAAAAACATCAACTTTCATTGCATTGCCTAAAAAGAATGGTGCAGTTGAATGCAGTGGCTTTAGAACAATAAGTTTAATGAGCCATGTTACACAAATCTTGCTAAAAGTTAGTTATACAAGGAAGGATTCAGAATAAAATCAATACTGAATTAGATGAGCAGCAATTTGGATTTAGGAAAAATAGCGGGGAAAAAGAAACCATATTCTGTATGAGAACATTAATCGAAAAGTACACAGAAGTAAACAAACCAATATATGCCTGCTTCATAGACTACACCAAAGCTTTTGATAGAGTACACCACAAACAACTTATAGAATGCCTAAAAGAGATTCATATAGATGACATGGACATACGACTAATGTGTAATCTATACTGGGAGCAAACAGCAATAATAAAAAATAACAAAGAGAACTCTACACCCATTGATATAAAAAGATGAATAAGACAGGAATGCGTCCTATCACCAAGCTTGTTCAATCTATATACTGAGCAAATCTTTAAAAACATCATAGAGATGCCAGGCCTACAAATTAATGAAAAGATAATCAATAACCTAAGATATGCTGACGATACTGTACTACTAGCAGAAAATCCTAAAGATCTACAACAATTACTTAATGAAATAAACATGATAGGCAAAAAATATGGACTAGATATGAATATCAAAAAGACTAAAACTATGATCGTAAACAAAGAAAATACTCAAAACGCACAAGTGGATATCAAAATTGAAGGAATAGACCTGGAGACAGTTCAGAACTACAACTAACTTGGACATACTATAACCAGTGATGGAAAATGTACAACTGAAATAAACAAAAGATTAGGAATGGTAAAATGTAATTTTAATGTCATGAAGAACATACTAACAACAAAGCGAAGAACATACTAACAACAAAGCAAATAACACCAGGGCTAAAACTAAAAATAGCAAAATGTTACATCTTCTCAATATTCCTATATTGTGCAGGAACATGGACATTATTCAAGAAAACAGAACAGAGAATTGAAGCCTTTGATATATAGAAGAAAAGGTAGAATTGGATTGAATGAAAAGAAAACAAACGATGAAGTCTTAAAACAACTAAAAATGAAAAGAGAACTACTACGCACAATTCAAACAAGGCAAATGCGATTTTTGGGCCATGTTATAAGACACAACAGCCTACTAAAAGTAATCCTGGAGGGGAAAATACAAGGTAAAAGAGGCAGAGGCAGACCAAGACTAACATAGACGAGTAACATCAAAAGATGGACAAATCGGCCTTTGACAACCTGAACCATCAAAGCAAAAGACAGAGCAGAATGGCGCTCCATGGTAGCCAACCTTCGTTGCGGAGACGGCACTCGATGATGATGATGATGATGATGATGATGATGATGATGATCCAATGTCTAGCCCTCTGAGATAACTGCAATGAACAGGAGATGGCGTGTGCACTTCCTCACGTTAAAGATCACTTGGCAGCTAAAATATAAAAGTGTAAACCATAAATGGGGCCTCAGTCCGGGTACACTTGTCAGCAGAAACCTATCCACACCGTGGATCCAGGTCGTGCTACGGAGTTCGTGCATGTAGTTCGTGCTAAAGAGGTAGTACATGTAGTTCGTGCTACAGAGTTCGTGCATGTAGTTCGTGCTACAGAGTTCGTGCATGTAGTTCGTGCTGCAGAGTTCGTACATGTAGTTCGTGCTACAGAATTCGTACATGTAGTTCGTGCTACAGAATTCGTACATGTAGTTCGTGCTACAGAGTTCGTGCATGTAGTTCGTGCTACAGAGTTCGTGCATGTAGTTCGTGCTACAGAGTTCGTGCATGTAGTTCGTGCTACAGAGTTAGTACATGTAGTTCGTGCTACAGAGTTAGTACATGTAGTTCGTGCTACAGAGTTCGTACATGTAGTTCGTGCTACAGAGGTAGTACATGTAGTTCGTGCTACAGAGTTCGTGCATGTAGTTCGTGCTACAGAGTTCGTGCATGTAGTTCGTGCTACAGAGTTCGTACATGTAGTTCGTGCTACATAGTTCGTACATGTAGTTCGTGCTGCAGAGTTAGTACATGTAGTTCGTGCTACATAGTTCGTACATGTAGTTCGTGCTGCAGAGTTAGTACATGTAGTTCGTGCTACATAGTTCGTACATGTAGTTCGTGCTACAGCGTTAGTACATGTAGTTCGTGCTACAGAGTTCGTACATGTAGTTTATGCTACAGAGTTCGTGCATGTAGTTCGTGCTACATAGTTCGTATATGTAGTTCGTGCAGGTGGGTCAGGATTCCCCTAGGATTTTCTCCAGATTCTCTAGGGAGATATCGGATCACCTATTGTTTCGTCTGGTGTGCAGCGATGATGTTCCTAGCAACATCAACAATTTCTTCGATTGTTCTTGATAGGGTACTTATTTTAGTGCAAGGTTGGTGTCCGTTATTGCTACAATGGCTTTCCTGATCACCACTGGTATCTGCACAGTGCACAAACTTTTCAGAAAAGCGCAGGCGAAGATTTATGAGTTAATTTAAGAAACTCTGTTCAAGTCCATTCAATAATAGCAGGGTTTTAACTTGTTATTCCTTTAAGATATTTACGGCACATACTGTCTCTTACCAATTGCAAATTTGAAGGTTTTGGCAAGTAAACACTCTAGATAATTCTTCCAGTAACAACGTGCAATTTGACCATTTTTTTTCAATGATCACACTTCTGCAGGGGTCAGTCTTCTTGTTTATTCAATTCTACACCTCTACTAACTTTGAAATCTAATGATCAATGTTATAAAGCGCAAAGAAAAATATATTTACTTAGTAAGTAATATTTTAAGATATCGGTTTCTGGTTGTTTCCAAAATGGAGGAATAATTTTTCTCCGGCTTGTTACAAAACCGTTGATCAGAGGTTTAACAAGCCGCTATCGTAAAAACGATGTTGTTAATGAAATGTTGGACAAGTGATGAGAAGAGATAATAACCGAATAGCAACGCAAGCCCTCATATGGGAAACAACAGGTAAAACAACAGGGAAAAAAGGAAGACCCAGAGAGACACTGAGAAGAACATTGATGAGAGAGGCAAGAGCAGCAGGATTCGGCTCCCTCAATGAGATAGAGTTGCTTACACAGAACAGAGACAAATGGGGAGGTTTGATAAAATATCTTTAAAAGAATTGAAAACTGCTAGAACAAAAATTCAGATAAGAGAAGGAGTATCTAGGTCTACGCCATATGTGCCGGCTACGGCTCGAAAGGTCGATAAATAGATAGATAGAATATTTTAAGTACAGTTACTGAATATAATGTATCGGTTGTTGATATTGTTTTGATTATTAATCATAATCACGTCAAGGCTGATTATTCATCTAAGGGAATTCATTTTATTTTCATTAATATTTGTAAGTCACAGTTCTCCATAATTGACGGTTTGCTGCTAGTGATTATAGTTCTTGCTTGTTTCTTAGTTCCATTGTTGAGCATTCTCTAGTAATTATTATGCGTAGCAATTCTTTTGGTCTCCTTTGATTTCTTTTACCATATGGTTTCCACATGAATGCGTGATCTTGAATCTTAACGCTTTTCTTCATTCATTCTCAGTACATCACCGAGAATGAAAGAAAATAAAAGAGAATAAAACAACAATACAACTCGGGTTGGAAAAAATCTATTAGATTGGTAAGGCTGTTTTGTCCTAGGAGATATAACTTTGAACACAAACAAATGCTGCCTTGCAAAATGGTTCAAAATAAATACTTGACGAAGGCGGATGCAATAGATCGGAGGTGCATAACACAGAGCAAAGCAACTATTTCTGGTAGGAGGGCGACAATTATGAAAAATGGCCTTTTATTTCTGTCGAACTTTTGAGCATAAGAAAAAAAGAAGAAAGAAAGAACACAGTTGCACTGTGTGACGTAATGAGAACATGGCGTTAGTCTCCATACCTGTATGACTCACGGCACATTTTTTGACTGATGTAGTCAGCACAATTTTAAGACCACCCACATCCCCCCACCAAAAAAAACAACAACTTGCTATCCATCTAAGGCTTTTGTTAACCTAGAGGGCTCAGTGGTTAGTGAACTGGACTACAAAGGACAAGAGGTTAGGTTCGATCCTGATCGACGGCTTCCGGGTTCATCTAATCTTAAATGGGTATTGAATTTTTTTCTCTAGAAAAGTAAAGCGGCACCGGCGTAATGCCGACCACATTACCCCAAAAATCATGTGCCGAAGGCACATATATAATCTAAAAAAAAAAAAATGTATGATCACTAACACCATATTCCCATGAGAAGAGGAAAGTTGGAATACTTGGTTACAGCTGGCAAAAAAGATGGAAAATGCGATCACGGACGACAAAGAGAAAAAAAATACGGGATAGCTTGTTGTCATAGCATGGAAAACAGTCAAAATCAGAACTGATACGATGCACTGTAGATAGAAGATTGTGGAAGAACATGATCGCCTACGCCAACCGGTATGGCACATCATGATGCTGATGAACACCATATTCCCTATACGCCACTTGGCGTGACGGGATTCTTTTTACCTGTTCTTTCTTTAACCTAGAGGCCTTGGAGTATAACGGGTTAATCGTACATTAAAATTATTGACTGATCCATCTGCTCGTGTTGTATGTGGACGTTCGACATTCTAAGATAAGTAAATGGACTGAGATCACATTCTCACACTTCCTAACTGAAAAGCTGTTCTAGCCTTAGTTTTACTCGCCTGGAGCAATGCGAGTTTAGAACACTAAATACTCGCACACTCCTTCCTCTACATGTGGGACAGTACGTCTCCCTGTGTAATAACAAAACTTGGACCGTCACTGTCAATGAATTTGTACCCGCTTGGTTTTGGGCGCAATTGATGGGTCTGATCAGTTGTCCTGAACTAAACTCTCAGCTAGGAGATTATATTGGCGCCAAGGCTGCAACTTGGAATAAACCCAAAAAGTTAAGATCAAATAAACTATGGCGCTTATTCATAATGAATCATTTCTTCGCATAGAAAGATTTGAGGTGAGATTATACGTGTATATATATATATATATATATATATATATATATATATATATATATATATATATCAACGCAATCATTATTTTTTGGCCATGTAACGAGAACAACTAGAATATATAGTAACAACTGGAAAAACTGAGGGACGAAAAGATAGAGGGAAGCAAAGAGAAAAAATAACAGACAGCTTAAGAGAATGGCTTGGCAGAAGGTCAACAACAGAAATGATAAATAGCTGTCGAGATCAAAAGTTGTTGAGAGACATGATTACCTACGCCAGCAGGCCCGGTACTTAATGATGATGATGATGATATATATACATATATACATATATACATATATACATATATATATATATATTTATGCGTTGGTATGTGTACGTGTGTAAGCGTAGTATTTGATTTGCGTGAAATAAGGATAGATACTATAGTTTCTGGGAGCCGCGATAGCTCAGTGGTTAGTGAACTGGACTACAAAGGACAAGGGGTAGGGTTCGATCCCAACCGACGGCTTCCGGGTTCACCCAGCCTTAAATGGGTACCGGATTTTTTCTGGGAAAGTAAAGCAGCACGGGCGTAATACCGACCACATTACCCCAAAAATCATGTGCTGAAGGTCTGTAAAATATAGGGTCACTAACACCATATTTCCCTATACGCCACTTGGCGTGACGGGGGTACTTTACTTACTATTTTTTTTTACTATAGTTTCTGAGATAAAATGATTATGGATGTCTGATGTACGTATGGAATGATGATGAAAGATACATTTTTGTAGTTATGTAGAATGAGGAGATTAAGGCACCAGTAGCGTAGTAGTGGTAACGTACTAGCTTGACAATTAAGTGAACGAGGGTTTATACGTTGCTTGGTGCTATCTAGTCAACCCAACTAATAAAGGAATTGGACCTGGTGTGCTGAGCTGAGGAAAAAGTAATGACAGCGAGGAAGAGCACTGGTCTGTTAATCGCAAAATATTGTGGCCTAATGTGAACTATTATTTCATTGCTCTATCTATTTCTATGCTCAGACATTACTAATATATATAAGGAGGAAATGTTAAGTAAAAAAAAGTAAAGTACCCCCGTCACGCCAAGTGGTGTATAGGGAAATATGGTGTTAGTGACCCTATGTTTTACAGACCTTCAGCACATGATTTTTGAGGTAATGTGGTCGGTATTACGCCCGTGCTGCTTTACTTTCCCAGAAAAAAATCCGGTACCCATTTAAGGCTGGGTGAACCCGGAAGCCGTCGGTTGGGATCGAACCCTACCCCTTGTCCTTTGTAGTCCAGTTCACTAACCACTGAGCTATCGCGGCTCCGAAATGTTAAGTAACATTCACAAATGAATAACAGTTATATGTTTCACGTACTTTAAGTTAGAAGAGATGTAAGTGAATGCTGAAGTGTGCATTTTGTATTTGTGCAAACTTGGAAAAAATATATGACGCGCTTTAAATTAAATTAGGAAAGATATATGATGAGCATTTGTACACTTAGAAAAGTTGTTTGATGTACTCACGTGAAGCGAGGATAGAAATAAGTTGTACTCACGTAAAATGTAGATAGAAATAAGTTGTACTCAAGTAAAATGTAGATAGAAATAAGTTGTACTCAAGTAAAATGTAGATAGAAAAAAGTTGTACTCAAGTAAAATGTAGATAGAACTAAGTTGTACTCAAGTACAATGTAGACAAACATATGTAGTACTCACATAAAATATAGACATAAATATGTTATACTCACGTAAAATGTAGACAGAAATATGTTTTACTCATGTAAAATGAAGACAGAAATATGTTGTACTCACGTAAAATGAAGACAGAAATATGTTGTAAAGTAAAAGTAAAGTACCCCCCGTCACGCCAAGTGGCGTATAGGGAAATATGGTGTTAGTGACCCTATATTTTACAGACCTTCAGCACATGATTTTTGGGGTAATGTGGTCGGTATTACGCCCGTGCTGCTTTTACTTTCCCAGAAAAAATCCGGTACCCATTTAAGGCTGGGTGAACCCGGAGCCGTCGGTTGGGATCGAACCCTACCCCTTGTCCGTAGTAGTCCAGTTCACTAACCACTGAGCTATCGCGGCTCCTACTAATTTTTAGGGAATTAGTAAAACCCAGGTGTCCTCGCCAGGATTACGAACCCCGGCTGTTGCCGTGGTAAGCCAACCGCCTATCGATTGCGCTAACCGGACAAGAAATATGTTGTAATCATGTAAAAATGTAGACAGAAATATGTTATACTCACGTAAAATGTAGACTGAAATATATTATAATCATGTAAAAATGTAGACAGAAATATGTTATGCTCACGTAAAATGTAGACAGAAATATGTTATAATCATGTAAAAATGTAGACGGAAATATGTTATACTCACGTAAAATATAGACAGAAATATGTTATAATCATGTAAAAATGTAGACAGAAATATGTTATACTCACGTAAAATGTAGACAGAAATATTTTATACTCACGTAAAATGTAGACAGAAATATGTTATAATCATGTAAATATGTAGACAGAAATATGTAGTACTCACGTAAAATGTAGACAGAAATATGTTATAATCATGTAAAAATGTAGACAGAAATATGTTGTACTCACGTAAAATGCAGACAGAAATATGTTGTAATGATGTAAAAATGTAGACAGAAATATGTTATACTCACGTAAAATGTAGACAGAAATATGTTGTACTCACGTAAAATGTAGACAGAAATATGTAGTACTCACGTACAGTGTAGATAGGAATATGTTGTACTCACGTACAATGTAGTCAGAAATATGTTGTACTCACGTACAATGTATATAGGAATATGTTGTACTCACGTACAATGTAGATAGGAATATGTTGTACTCACGTACAATATAGATAGGAATATGTTGTACTCACGTACAATGTAGATAGGAATATGTTTTACTCACGTACAATGTAGATAGGAATATGTTGTACTCACGTACAATGTAGATAGGAATATGTTGTACTCACGTACAATGTAGATATAAATATGTTGTACTCACATAAAATGAAGACAGAAATATGTTGTACTAACGTACACGGTAGACGGGCCTGAGCGCCAAGATTAGGGTTGTACGGTAGTCGACCTTGTCAACAGAATTTGTCAACGTACTTTGGCGGGAGCTGTGACATGAGTGGAGCGGGTACGGGGCATTCACGACAACAGTGATACTGATTCCATGAAGAGAACAGAACAAGGACAGAAATATATTTATTCACGTAAAATGAAGACATAAATAAGGTATACTCACGTAAAATGAAGACAGATAGTGCAGATCATCGATTGACCTGTGCCTGACACATCGCTTCTTACGACTTGCGTGTCTCGCTTTGCTTCTACTGAAAGACATATCTCAATGCTTTTCTTGTTCACAAGTGGAGATGTCAACGTAGGTTGTTGCTGTCGCCTGACTTGATGTTCTCTCGCGATGTTGCAGACTTCATTATCGTGTCTCTGTAACGATATATCATGAAAATAGGAAAGTTGGAATACTTGGTTAAAACTGGCACAATACAGGGAAAGAGAAATCGCGGAGGACAAAGAGTTCAGATACTATCTTTTTGTCATGGCATGGGAAACAGTCAACAACAGAATTGATACGATGCACTGTGGATAGAAAATTGTGGAAGGACAAGATCGCCTACCTAACCGGTATATAACATGATGATGATAATGATATATAATGCGGTGTTAACATTTTATTAAAATTGTTTTAGACCTGCTGGATAGGTAAATTTAACTTATACTCTTTGTTTGTTGCTTTTTTTGTTTTAAAAAATTAATTTTGCGAAACTTATATTTCCTTCTGCAGTAAGCTGTTAAAGAACGTGACTCAAAAGTTGTAGTATATTCTATAAGTTGATAAAGCTGTAAGTACCTTTGTCAAATGATTTTTCATTGCATACACGAGGTATAGCGGTTATATCTTTTTTTTTTTTTGGGGGGGGGGATTAATAAGAAATGCCATTTTAAAAAAATTGTGTTGAAATATCTGAAGCTCTAGTTTCAAACAACAAATTAGTTCTGGTAGTTTCAATTTTAATGTGGCTATAGTTCGGATCTAGGAGCCTCTGCGTCTGAGTGGTTAGTCTGCTCGCTTCCTGATCAGAAAGACTCGGGTTTGATCCCAGAAGTGACGGATTTCTCTTCGGATCGACAAGACTTCAGGGTTCACTCAACAGCTACAAAATAGCTACCAGATATTTTTCTGGAATTTAAATACGGCCTGGAGTGATTACCCAAATATATGCCGTGGTCATGGAAAAACATGGTCAATATCACTATATTCCCCCTTGCAGGGCGAGAAGTGAACCTTTACTTTACTTTAGTTAGGACAGGAATGGGGGAGGAATTTAGACGTATGGGTTTAAAGTAATCAACAACTCATAGCTGACTTTGCATCAGGATCAGTGGTAACAGCTTATTAAGATCTAACTCCAGCTCCCTGTAGTGACTTTGAAAACCAAACAAAGGGGGATTTGGTCTCGAGGTAAAACGACGATCATCAGATTCTGGTCTAGAAGGTACAAGTTTGAATCCCGTTACAGGAAGTGGATATTTTTCACTTGAAATCCTCGGTTTCTTCATGTCAACGCTTTCCCGGTCTCTGGATAGCGAGATCCATGACTACCCATCTCGGGATAGCGAGATCCGATGTCTAGCCCTCTCTGAATAGCGAGATCCGATGTCTAGCTCTTCTCTGGGTGCCGAGATCGAATGTCTAGCCTTTCTCTAGGTACCGAGATCGGATGTCTAGCCCTTCTTTAGATACCGAGATCGGATGTCTAGCCTTTCTCTGGGTACCGAGATCGGATGTCTAGCCCTTCTCTAGGTACCGAGATCGGATGTCTAGCCTTTCTCTGGGTACCGAGATCCGATGTCTAGCCTTTCTCTGGGTACCGAGATCGGATGTCTAGCCCTTCTCTGGGTACCGAGATCGGATGTCTAGCCTTTCTCTGGGTACCGAGATCGGATTTCTAGCCCTTTTCTAGGTACCGAGATCGAATGTCTAGCCCTTCTCTGGGTACCGAGATTGGATGTCTAGCCCTTCTCTTGGTACCGAGATCCGATGTCTAGCCCTTCTCTAGGTACCGAGATCCGATGTCTAGCCTTTCTCTAGGTACCGAGATCAGATGTCTAGCCCTTCTCTAGGTACCGAGATCGGATGTCTAGCCCTTCTCTAGGTACCGAGATCGGATGCCTAGCCCTTCTCTAGGTACCGAGATCGGGTGTCTAGCCCTTCTCTTGGTACCGAGATCCGATGTCTAGCCCTTCTCTAGGTACCGAGATCCGATGTCTAGCCTTTCTCTAGATACCGAGATCGAATGTCTAACCCTTCTCTAGGTACCGAGATCGGATGTCTAGCCCTTCTCTGGGTACCGAGATCCGATGTCTAGCCCTTGTCTAGGTACCGAGATCCGATGTCTAACCCTTCTCTAGGTACCGAGATCGAATGTCTAGCCCTTCTCTAGGTACCGAGATCGAATGTCTAGCCCTTCTCTAGGTACCGAGATCCGATGTCTAGCCCTTCTCTAGGTACCGAGATCCGATGTCTAACCCTTCTCTAGGTACCGAGATCGAATGTCTAACCCTTCTCTAGGTACCGAGATCGGATGTCTAGCCCTTCTCTAGGTACCGAGATCCGATGTCTAGCCCTTCTCTAGGTACCGAGATCCGATGTCTAACCCTTCTCTAGGTACCGAGATCGAATGTCTAACCCTTCTCTAGGTACCGAGATCGAATGTCTAGCCCTTCTCTGGGTACCGAGATCGGATGTCTAGCCCTTGTCTAGGTACCGAGATCGGATGTCTAGCCCTTCTCTGGGTACCGAGATCGGATGTCTAGCCCTTGTCTAGGTACCGAGATCCGATGTCTAACCCTTCTCTAGGTACCAAGATCGGATGTCTAACCCTTCTCTAGGTACCGAGATCGGATGTCTAGCCCTTCTCTGGGTACCGAGATCGAATGTCTAGCCCTTGTCTAGGTACCGAGATCGGATGTCTAGCCCTTCTCTGGGTACCGTGATCGGATGTCTAGCCCTTCTCTGGGTACCGAGATCGGATGTCTAGCCCTTGTCTAGGTACCGAGATCGGATGTCTAGCCCTTCTCTGGGTACCGAGATCGGATGTCTAGCCCTTCTCTGGGTACCGAGATCCGATGTCTAGCCCTCTCTGGGTACCGAGATCGGATGTCTAGCCCTTCTCTAGGTACCGAGATCGGATGTCTAGCCCTTCTCTGGGTACCGAGATCGGATGTCTAGCCCTTCTCTGGGTACCGAGATCGGGTGTCTAGCCCTTCTCTGGGTACCGAGATCCGATGTCTAGCCCTTCTCTAGGGAGATCGGATGTTTATTCTCTGGTAAAAAAAAAAACACACAAAAAACAGGAGGTCCCGCGTGCATGCTGCACACATTAAACAACTATTGGCAGTTAAAAGTCGACGAGAGTTGAGCACAAAGCTGCTACCTCAGGAAACTTGTTAAAATAAATTTACCCATGCCAAAGAGGGATTATTCGGACCGAAAAGCGCAGATGTTGCAGCTTTTCTTAAACTAACGACACAACGCATTAACGCTAACTTGACAGGTGAACGAATATAATGGAACAATAAGAAGACTAACCAGTCAGGCCGATCAGGTAGTAATTGTAGATGTGAGAATATCATATTTTGAAAATCTCCCTGCTCACGTCGGATGTTGTGGGTCGAAAGCTGTAACATGTCACTGCATTCTGTAAACGACAATACAGTGCCTCTACACCTATTTAACGTCTTTTAAAGGACGGATTATGAAGAGGTGTAGTTGTTGGGCGGTCGCAGCAGCAGATGGAGATTATTGATATCGATTTAAACAGCCAGCAACATGAGCTTGATGTTAGAGGGGACAGAAATTCATAATTGCTAGTGATTTTTCGCATTGTAGTTTATTTTATTTGTTGATATTCGCCATAACAAAATCTGCGTCGCCTTGCTCGTCATGACCATTGTTGTTCTGTCTTGTTTGTCATAACGATTGTTGCTCGAATGTCTTGTTCACCATAACGAATTTTGCTCCGTATGTCTTGTTCGCCACAACTATTGTTGCTCCGTATGTCTTGTTCGTCATAACAATTGTTGCTCCGTATGTCTTGTTCACCATAACGATTGTTACTCCGTATGTCGTGACCATTGTTGTTCTGTCTTGTTTGTCATAACGATTGTTGCTCGTATGTCTTGTTCACCATAACGATTGTTGCTCCGTATGTCTTGTTCGCCATAACGAATTTTGCTCCGTATGTCTTGTTCGCCATAACGATTGTTGCTCCGTATGTCTTGTTCGCCATAAAGATTGTTGCTCGTTTGTCTTGTTCGCCATAACAATTGTTGCTCCATATTTCTTGTTCACCATAACGATTGTTGCTCGTATGTCTTGTTCGCCATAACAATTGTTGCTCCGTATTTCTTGTTCACCATAACGATTGTTGCTCGTATGTCTTGTTCGCTATAACGATTTTTGCTCCGTATGTCTTGTTCGCCATAACGATTGTTGCTCCGTATGTCTTGTTCGCCATAACGATAGTTGCTCCGTATGTCTTGTTCGCCATAACGAATGTTGCTCCGTATGTCTTGTTCGCCATTACGATTGTTGCTCGTTTGTCTTGTTCGCCATAACAATTGTTGCTCCATATTTCTTGTTCACCATAACGATTGTTGCTCGTATGTCTTGTTCGCCATAACAATTGTTGCTCCGTATTTCTTGTTCACCATAACGAATTTTGCTCCGTATGTCTTGTTCGCCATAACGATTGTTGCTCCGTATGTCTTGTTCGCCATAACGATTGTTGCTCCGTATGTCTTGTTCGCCATAACGATTGTTGCTCCGTATGTCTTGTTCGCCATAACGATTGTTGCTCCGTATGTCTTGTTCGCCATAACGATTGTTGCTCCGTATGTCTTGTTCGCCATAAAGATTGTTGCTCGTTTATCTTGATCGCCATAACGATAGTTGCTCCGTATGTCTTGTTCGCCATAACGATTGTTGCTCCGTATGTCTTGTTCGCCATAAAGATAGTTGCTCATTTGTCTTGATCGCCATAAAGATAGTTGCTCCGTATGTCTTGTTCGCCATAACGATTGTTGCTCCGTATGTCTTGTTCGTTATAACGATTGTTGCTCCGTATGCCTTGTTCACTATAACGATTGCAGCACTGTCTTGATCGCCCTGAGTAGATCATTCTAGTTCTTGGTGTTTGCGTTGTGTTGTAGTTTACATCGAGCTGTACAATTGACACCTTTTGGTTCAACACTTCGACTTAAGCAGAAGTTTCTTCTTGTCCGGGTTTGCCTTTCCATCTTCTCTCTATTCATTTGGTGATACTGGTTCGTCTGTTTCAGATACTTCCACAAACCGATGGATTTTAGTGTTGATCAGCTCTGATTGACTGGCTCTGACGTCAGTACTCAATTATATCAGCTGTTATCAGCTCATTCACGACACGGCGCCTACAAGCCGCACATGGTAGCTATTAGTAACCATACAAGCACAGATGTTGACTGTTGTGAAGCTCTTTTCGTTTGTTAGAGCGCAGATCAAAACAACTTCATGATAGGTGATAAT
The DNA here is from genome assembly GCA_032433765.1 of Megaustenia siamemsis. Lineage (NCBI taxonomy): Eukaryota > Metazoa > Mollusca > Gastropoda > Stylommatophora > Ariophantidae > Megaustenia > Megaustenia siamemsis. Next base: position 37,543,272 of record JAVIAB010000092.1, read on the forward strand.
GTCACAGAGTCAATATAAATATTCTTATAAATAGCATAAGGGCAGACTAAGTTCAACAAAGTCGAACCTAAAATACTTCGCATCCAGGACGGATCACTTCACTTTTTTAAAATACACTATAATTTATGTTTTCAGGTTTAAAAAAAATTTACATCTTTGACAATGGAAACAAGAAAAGGAATTCTTAAATGTTTTGTAGGACCAGTCTTAATACATGTATATGATTCATTGACAATGGGACAACAAACTCTAAAATCACTGGAGGCTGTAGAGTTGTGGTTTTACAGAAGAATGTTGAGAATATCATGGACGGCTTAGAAGTGTATCTTTTTTGTGCATTGTGGTGATGTCTTTTTCTTTCTTGCTACCATTACTCCTATCTTTTTACTATTGAGGTTGAGTCCTCTACTTTTGCTATACTTCACTATAATGTCTAACATTTCTTGTAACTCGTTTTCACGCTTAACGATTAAGACTGTATCATCAGCATACTTTATATTATATATAATATGACCTCCGATTGTTATTCTAGGCATACCCCTTATGGATCTTAAAATAATATCACTATACATATTAAATAAATCTGGTGACAGCACACAACCTTGTATAACAGCCTGTTTTATTTGTTGAAACATTCCCAATTGATTTCCAGTTCTTATGGCCACTGTTTGTTTGACAGTTCATGTTCTTTATTGTTGATAGATCTTTACTGTCTACATTTATGCCTTCGAAAATTTTGATTATTTCTTGGTACTTTACTTTGTCAAATGCTTTGGTGTAATCTATGAAACATAGGTATAGATCTGTTTTCACCTCTATGGCTCTTTCTACTAAAGATCTTATGATGTATGTGGTATTGTTTTTTTCTTTACCTCCAACAAAACCACACTGTTCATCACTAATTTATGGACTGATTTTGTTTCGCATTTTCGCATGATGATTCTTAATAATATCTTAGTCTTGTGACTCATAAGGATTATTGTGCGATGATAATGGCATTCAATCGCAGCCGATTTCTTTGGTAGGGCTATGGATATTTTTTTTATCAGATCGTCTGGTATATATCTGCTGTTGTAGATATCGTTCAATTTTTTTTTTATTATTACTATTCCAAAATCATTATTTGCTTCATTCTCTTGTCTAGTTATATTATCTAGTTCAGGCGCTTTTCCTGCTTCCATATTTCACAAGGCGTCTTCCACTTCTTTTTTGAGTATTTCTGTTCCTTCTCCATTATTCTTAATATTTACTTTTGTTTGTTCATTATCATAAAGATCTTAAATGGATTATGTCCATCGTTCCTTTATGCTTTCTTGTTCGATCAACAGTTCTCCTTTGATCTTAAACATCCGGTTTTTGATTGCGTTTTTCTTCCTGTTAATTCTTCAATTTGTTCGTTTTTTATTTTTTTTGGGGGTTTTATCTCAATCTCTTCGCACCTATCTTTAAGCCATGTTTTTTTTTTGCTCCATTGCATTTTATTACAATTTCTTTATTTAATCTCTTATACTCATCTTTGTTATCCGTATTTCATCTTCTTATAGACATTAGCTGTAAAATGTCATCTGTCATCCATTTCTTTCTTGAATTTTTCCTCACCGGTAGTAAGAACTCTTTTGATGTTTGCTGCATTGATTCTTTTAGCATTTTCCACTATTCATCAATACATTGTATCTTCTCTATTGCATTGTACCGGTTCTGAATTGTGATGTTATATTTGATAATTAAATAACCCGGATGCAAAAGTAAAATGGCGTAAAGATAAAACAACAGTGTTTTACGGTTTGTTATGTCGAACATGAAAATCGAAGTAGCGAGTCAGATCCATCCAGCGGAAGTTTGTTCAGATTACAAGCAAATCTAGAAATGAAGTTCATATCTTTAACTAGATTAAGTTATCCCATTCTTAATTACATTGGCTTGTTATCTGTCTCTTTGAAGGTTTCTGTGCCGAAAAAATACATCCTGTTTTATCATCATCATCATCATCATCATGTGCCATACCGGTTGGCGTAGGCGATCCTGTCCTTCCAAAATCTTCTATCTACAATGCATCGTATTAGTTCTGTTGTTGACTGTTTTCCATGCCATGACACCAAGCTATCTAGTATTTTCTCTCATTGTCGTCCGTGATCTTTCTTTTCTTGTATTTTGCTGGTTGTAACCAAGTATTCCAACTTTCCTCTTCTCATGATGTGCCCGAAAAATAATGATTGTTTCTTTCTGATGTATTTTAGGAGCTACCTTTTTTCTACGTTACCAAGTGTCTAAAATAAACATAAAATGCCGTTTAGCAGCTACAATAAGGTAAAGACAAGACAAACTACAACGTTTCGGCGAAAGCCTGCATCAGGTATATCAAACAAACTATACACACTAAATACAAACATCAGAGTAAGAAAACAACGACACAGGTAAAAAAAACAATCCGACTCGGATTTTTGTGATTAAAGTGTATAGTCTGAGTGATATACCAGATGAAAGCTTTCGTTCAAGCGTTCTAGCTTGTCTTGTCTTTCATATAGTTTAGCTGCTCAATACCATTTTATCTATAATTTATTAATGCAGCTAATCTCGCGGCCTCACGGTTAATTTAATATTTTTTTTCTTTTTCATATCTGTGCTTATCTTCTTCTATCAAGTGTCATATTTTGTGTAATAATAGAAATGGCTCTACATACAAAAAGGAATTCTTCCTAATAAATCCTTAAATGTAAATACACAGATACTCATCAATAGAACAGTTAATGCAATTTAAAAAATCCGAACGTGAAATAGTATTCTTTTAGTGTTGCATTGAGCCAACCATTTATAAAAAATTGGACAATTATGTAGAAAGAAATCTACGTGTATCCTGGTGGTATTGAAGACTGCGAAGTAATACAAACTTTATAACACGTTCTGAAAGAATTTCATGTGAACTTATAAGAGAGTGACGACATCCGCTAATATAATGAGTACATTATAATAATGTCTTGTGATTTGGTTAAAAGACATTTATTGTTATAAAGAATTAATTGACGACAAAAAAGAGACAAACCACACTACAACTTTGAAGTTACACTTCGCAAACTCATCTGGTTATTTATCCTGCTTCATATAAAAATCTCTCACTGCGTGAAAAAAAAAAAATTATGATCATCTATAAATCTATAAGCACAAACACAAAACTTAGGCTATTCAAATCAAATGTACTATCAACCCTTACGTATGTGTGTGAAAGCTGGAAAACAACAAGAGATATAGAAACAAAGTTGAACGCATTCGAAAATAAATGTCTAAGGAAAATACTTGGTATAGAATGGAACGAATTCAAAACAAACGAGGAAATTAGAGAAATCGCCAATCAACCACTAATATCTTCAGTAATAAAGAAAAGACGATGGTCATACGTTGGACATGTGATGAGAAGAGATAATAATCGAATAGCAAAGCAAGCCCTCATATGGGAAACAACAGGTAAAAGAAAAAGAGGAAGACCCAGGGAGACACTGAGAAGAACATTGATGAGAGAGGCAAGAGCAGCAGGAATCGGCTCCCTCAATGAGATAGAACTGCTTGCACAGAACAGAGACAGATGGCGAGATTTGATAAAATATCTTTAAAAGAAAACTGCTAGAACAAAAATTCATATAGGAGAAGGTGTATCTTGGTCTACGCCCTATGGGCCGGTTACGGCTCGAAAGGTCAATAGATAGATAGATAAATCTATAAAACTCTACATCTTTTGTATTAGATTTTATAGTGCCTACGGCATTAGACAATAATCTAAGGTATGCTGATGATACAGTCTTAATCGCTAAGAGTGAAAATGAGTTATAAGAAATGTTAGACATTATAGTGAAAGAAAGCAAAAATAAAGGACTCAGCCTTAATAGCAAAAAGACAGAAGTAATGGTAACAACAAAGAAAAAGACATCACCTAAGTGTAAAATAAAGACAAGTGGAACAATATTAAAACAGGTAAATGAATGTAAATATTTGGGAACTTTATTAACCTCAGACGGAAGATGTACAAAAGAGGTGAGATGCAGAATGGCTCAGGCAAAAGCAGTTTTCCAAAAAATGAGGAAGATACTATGCAATCCATTTTTGACAATAGAACAAGAAAAAGGGTTCTTAAATGTTATGTAGAGCCAGTCTTAACATATGGATGTGAATCATGGACAATAGAACAACAGACAAGAAAATCACTGGAGTCTGTAGAAATGTGGTTTTATAGAAGAATATTGAGAATACAATGGACAGTTAAGAAGAGTAATGAAGATGTTCTGAAAGAGGTCAAAGCAAAAAGAGAGCTAATTTCCAAAATTAGGAAGAAACAATCATCATCTTTTGGCCATGTAATAAGAAGAGAACAACTGGAATATATTGTAACTGGAAAAATTGAGGGACGAAGAGATAGAGAGAAGCAAAGAGAAAAAATACCAGACAGCTTAAGAGTATGGCTTGGCAGAAGGTCAACAACAGAAATGATAAATAACTGTCGAGATCGAAAGTTGTGGAGAGACATGATCACCAACGCCAGCAGGCCCGGTACTTAATGATGATGATAAAGGCATCTGTCAATAATTTTCAACTCCAATGTTAAGTCAGTCCTATTATTTGACTGCGAAACATGGAGAACAACAAAAATGACAATCATGAAGATATAGACCTTCATTAATGGATGCTTGCGCAGAATAAAAGTATTGAAATGGCAGGACAAAATTACTAAGAGGATTATCTAAATGTACCAGTCAAATACCTGTGGATATAGAGTTACAACGAAGACCATGGCGCTGGATAGGACACACACTTCGGAAGCCAACTGATAGTATTACACATTAGGCCCTTTTCTGGAATCCCCAAGGAAAAATATAAAGTGGAAGACCAAAATATTATTTGGAGAAGACAGATGGGATGAAGATGATGGGGAAGACATGGAATGAACTTAAAAGAATGGCAAGAAACAGAACGTATTGGAAAGTATTTGTCGAAGACCTATGCTCTACAGGGAGCTGAAAAGTGGAAGAAGGCAACTGTCGATGATTTGACACTCTACGGCTGAAAGAAAATTCGCAAAACGCATTGGCTATCACAAAACAGTCACATTCACGTTAAACCTAACTTCTGTGTGTGCCCTCTTCACAAATACCTCCAAAGTCTTTGCACAAAATCTAATCTGGCATCTCATAAGCCATCCCATAAAACCTCAATTCAAACTCTTGAGGTAGATCTCTTGAGATCAAGACTACTCTCTGTGATGTATCTTTTTATAGATTGCAAAATCAGATTCTCCAATTAACATTCAACATTTCAAGCACAAGAATAACCTCTTATAATCAACAACTTTTCCTCCTTTGAACTTTGTATACTTATTTAACTCAAGTGTCTCGCCCATTGACCTTTCCATACATCACAACTTTCTCTTATAGTGAGTCCATCCAAGTTTGGCTCATTGACATATTGGGTATTCTCCATTTGTCAATTTTTGTAAATATGACATCCACTTGGCTGAACATGCTACGTTTTTATACAGCTTGATTATCATCTACTTAATAACCGAGGTGTATTGTATCAAGTATATAGTGACACTGTGACCTTCCAGGCATGTCGTAAGAGGGGACTAAGGAGGTTGATCATAGGCTTGACAAGCTGTAATTGTAAAAAGTAGTGTTATGGAAACAGAAGCAGTGATCTCTGCAATATGTGCCACTTTGGCACGCAAGGTTTCTGTTTTTGAGATTGTGGTTCTGCCCTATTTGCCGTCTTCGGCTCGAAAGGACAATAGATAGATATATTGTATCAATACTACATGGGTGCAACATTTGTCATGTGTCACGTGGGTAGGATAGAACAATTGTATCAATTGACCAATATTGGGCAGTGCTAACTTTCAGCTTATACTAATATCTATTACGCCATATTAATCGATACTACATCTGGATTATTTATAGAACAAACTGCGCGAAATAACATCAATTCATATATTTTCACCTACGACTGTTAATCCCTACGGATATATGTAGTCCTGTGAGAAATGGTGAATAAAAGCCACTGGAGAAAATAAAACTAAAGTGCAACGATTGTACATAGATTGATATATTTTATTTCCCCCAAAAATAGGATGACAAAAGAAGAAAACAGGAGTTGATAAGAGATGTCAGAGGGTGATAAAATAGACGCTTGTGGCGAAAGAAGGAACTGGTTACAGAAGACGTGATAGTTTAAAAGAAGACACATCATGAGAAATATGGAGGGGTGGAGAGGGGGTGGGGAGAAATAAATGATGTGATGCCACAGAAAGGATGTTTTGATAAAGGTTACGAAAGCATAAACAACGTTTTGATTTAAAAAAAACTATAACAACCAGAATTTGATTAAATAAACATGTTTCCGACTTACTGCAAATAGAGAGGTATAAATTAATAAACACTTGCAAACAAATAAAGTTTATAATTGCTAAACGAAAAAAATGATTGAAAATAAAAGAATTACATGTAATACCATTTTATTCCAGGCATGACGAGATGGATAAATTGTTCGTAGTTATGCCACAAAAACAATTTCAGTGGCATCAGCTCTAAACGACAATACTTCTGCAAATTATTTACTTTTCGTAATTACTTTTCATGGAAAAATAGAAGAGACACAAGAGCACTTAAAAAGACCTAACAGCACAGGTACCAAATATAACATGAAAATCAACACCAGCAAAACAGAAGTCATGAACTTCATAAAAAAAAAAACAGAGCATGAAGGTAACGATAGAATGTAGACAAAAACTGGAGGGATTTAACTACTAGAAAGTCTAGTAACAAACGATAATTCACAAGAAGCAGAAATAGACTCAAAATATAACAAAACTTGTCAAATCATCGGACAAATGTCACAACTGCTGGCCAACAGAGAAATAACTCGAGGCAAAACGGGAATTTTTACAATAAAATCTTCAATGTAATGTTATGCAACCAATGCCAGACTTGGAACCTAGACTTAAGAACAATTAAAAAAAAAAGAAGAAAAAAAAATAACCACTACCAAGATGAAATGTGTTAAAACGAATGACAGAAAAAAAACCCAGAGATAAATAAGACCACAAATGAAGAATTTAAGAAAAACCACTAATAGTTCCTTCCACATAATACATAAAGAAACAATATATAAAGTGGTTTGGCCACGTGATAGTATAGAAAGACCAAAGCAACTTAATAGTGTCAACCAAAGCGTTTAATAAGCGGTACGAGAACACCAGACTCAATGGTAGACCACGAAAAATATGGATTGATGTAATATTACAATTAAAAACAGTAGGAAATTTAACACCAGCAGAGGCCAACAGAAGAGCAAAAGACGGTATATTATATCTCCCTTCGACGCTGAAAGGCACATGAAAGGGGACAGAATAAGAAGTAATTACTTCTCACACACTAAGGTTATATAAATACAGGTTGTCCATCTCATGGCACTTATTATTGCTCTCACGAACATTGGGCATCTACCTGTGCGTGTGTGAAAGTGTGTGCGTGCAAGTGAGAGAGGGGGAGAGAGAGAGAGAGAGAGAGAGTTCCATTTATTATATCTCATATAATTCGTTGGCGTTTATATTGTTAAGGTCAAAAGATAAGACAAATACTTACAAGGAACACAAGACGGAAGTACATGCATGTAGACGGTGGAGATATGACCTGAAGGGACGCAACTTGTAGATGTTTAATTTATTCACGATGTATGGGAGCTTAAACCTCAGTTGTCACAATGTTGGATTACATCCGCTTGAACCCTGGGGACACCTTTCATTGTTTTTTTTTATATTCCTTGACGTGTGTGTGTGTGTGTGTGTGTGCCCGTGTGTGTGTATGTGTGTGCTAGTGTGTGTATGTGTGTGTATGTGTGTATTAGTGTGTGCAAATGTGCTAGTGTGTGCAAATTTGCTTGTCAGTGTATGTGTGTGCTACTGTGTGTAAATGACAGCAAGTTATGGCGGTGTTCGGTTTGGGGAAAGGTCTCAGTAGCTCACATATAGTCATATAATCCTTATTAATAATACCGGATATAAGTAACATACAATAAAGAAACACGAGAGGTAGTAAAAGCAAAAGAAGTCTGTCAGACACTTGTCACATTTAAATGAGAAGATTTCTTTCAGTTTTTTTGTTTCACTTGGAACTGACTAGTTCACTTGTAAACGTTGCTGATATTTGAGTGTTCACTGATTCGTTAGCATATCCTCTCAAAGGTATCATGACTGGACTTCGTTGCCCAGTTAGCACGTTACAGCAATAAACACAAGTTTTACCGGGAGCAAAACACAACTTTAACGTTCAATTAAGAACTTCTTTGCATCAATGTATGTTTATTAATGCCTAAAGACAATAGATAATAACACAATTATTTGCAGATATTTCTCCAGCAAACACTTTCTAAACGTGTAGTTATCAGCTGCTAGTTTTTTTATAGAGTTCATCGGTGCTATATAGAATCAATTCTGACTGATGGAAGCGAATCATGGACAATAGACAAACAAATGAAAAGACGATTAGAGGCAACAGAGTTGGGATTTCTCAGAAGAATGTTGAAAGTTCCCTGGACAGCTAAAAAGACCAACGAGGAAGTTCTCAAAGAGGCCAACACAAAAAGGGAGCTCTTAAAAAACATCAGAAAGAAGCAATCAACATTTTTCGGGCACATCATGAGAAGAGGAAAGTTAGAATACTTGGTTACAACTGGCAAAATAAAAGGAAAGAGAGATCGCGGACGACAAAGAGAGAAAATACTGGATATCTTGGTTTCATGGCATGGAAAACAGTTAACAACAGAACTGATACGATGCACTGTAGATAGAAGATTGTGGAGGGACATGATCGCCTACGCCAACCGGTATGGCGCATTATGATGAGTTTTTATAGTTTGGTCTCACTTGAACGTTTGGTAATCACCGTTGTTTGTGTCACTGTGTGATCTATCTATGAGACTAGCTGCAAAAAAATATAACATTTTCTTCGTTGGATAATTAACTTTATCAGCATGCTAAAGATGTTTCTATCGCTTTGTTCTTACGTGACATATTCGTAATATCTTTATTCTGATCTTCGACTTCTAGACTGCTTCTTGTCAAAGTTCCGGAGAAGGTTTGTTCCGATGGTCATGAGTCTTGCTGTTTTATACAAAATGAAAAAAAAGCCCACACAAATCTCAGTTGGACTATTTGTATGCAAAGATGTGTTCTTCAGAATATAGTAGAATTCAACTATTAATACAACATTTATTTTGCAATTAAATGTATACGCCAGTGGCGTTTTCTGTATGTTGCCGCAAGCTACCGCCGGTAGCCTTGAATATATTAACGAATTACAAAAGGAAATAATAATTTATTTTATTTTTTTAATAATTATATTAAAAATTTTCTAATATTATATTACCCATTTCATAGGTCAATAGGATTTATTTGCTTTGAAATGAATTTATTAAAGCGAGGTTTTCCTCTGGTCACTATAACGTTTGTTAATGAAACCGAAACCACTCTACATTGAAACCTCTAATAACTAGCGGTACATTTTGCCTCTATCCGGACCTAGTATTAACGACTTTGGCATTCAAAAATGGGAGTCAGAATAATATAGCGGGAGCTACCGCTAAAGGAATGCGGTTTCATGGGTTAGTTTTAGCTCTAGCCAATTAGAAGCGTTAAAAGTGAAAGTGAAACTATGTCTGATTACCGGAACTTCCTTAGCTATTTATAACTTTTATTTATGTGCATCAGCATCTGTAGAAAGAACTTTTTCTGCGCTCAAAAGAATCAAATCTTATTGTCGCTCAACTCAGAAAAAAAGAACGCTTACCTGGTTTGGCATTAATGTCCATTGACAAAACATCACCTCAACAACTTAGAAACCAACTCAACAGTACTTTCAATGACAAAGTCATCAAGACATTTTCATCCCAAAAAAGATGGATATAATTAACATATAAATAAGTAAGTAATTTAAAACGTAGTGATGTCATTTGCTACATTTTAAATTAATTACTAAAGTAATTTAAAATGTAGTGATGTCATTCGAAAAAATATACATTTATATACTCAGGAAACACAACAGAACATCAAAGAGGGGTAGGAATACTGATAAAAAGAGAGCTACAAAAATATATAAGTACCCACTGGACATACAGTGATAGGATTATACTACTCAAGTTGAAAGCAAAACCAATCGACATAAGCAATAATGCAGACATATGCACCTACTCAAGACTACACAGATGAACAAATAGAGATATACTCATCATCATCATCGAATGCCTTCTCCGCAACGAAGGTTGGCTACCACGGTGCACCATTTTGCTCTGTCTCTTGCTATGATGGTGCAGGTTGTCATAGGCTGATATCATCTTTTGATGTTACTCGTCTATGTTAATCTTGGTCTGCCTCTGCCTCTTTTACCTTGTATTTCCCCCTCCAGGATTACTTTTAGTAGGCTGTTGTGTCTTTTAACATTGCCCAAAAATCGCATTTGTCTTGTTTGAATTGTGCTTAGTAGTTCTCTTTTCATTTTTAGTTGTTTTAAGACTTCATCGTTTGTCTTCTTTTCCTTCCATCCAATTCTATATATTCTTCTATATATCCACATTTCAAAGGCTTCAATTCTCTGTTCTGTTTTCTTGTCTAATGTCCTTGTTTCTGCACTATATAGGAATATTGAGAAGATATAACATTTTTCAATTATTAGTTTTAGCCCTGGTGTTATTTGTTTTGATGTTAGTATGTTCTTCATGACATTAAAATTACTTTTTGCCATTCCTATTCTTTTGTTTATTTCAGTTGTACATTTTCCATCACTGGTTATAGTATGTCCAAGGTAATTGTAGTTCTGAACTGTCTCCATGTCTATTCCTTCTATTTTGATATCCACTTGTGGGTTTTGAGTATCTTCTTTGTTTATGATCATAATTTTAGTCTTTTTGATATTCATATCTAGTCCATATTTTTTGCTTGTCATGTTTATTTCATTAAGTAATTGTTGTAGATCTTTAAGAGACATACTATGAAGACCTAAATAAAGTTATGAAGCAAGTGAAATCTTCAGACATCTTGATTGTAATGGGTGACATGAACGCTAAAGTAGGAAAAGGTGGATATAAGACCATTATAGGAAATCATGGTTTAGGAAAAAGAAATGACAGAGGAGAAAGATTAATACAATTATGTGAAGAAAACAGGCTGATAATATGTAACACCTATTTTGAGCAAGAGAAAGGGGAACTATACACATGGAAAAACCCTGGAGATAAGAAGAGGAATCAAATAAATTACATAAGGATAAAAGAAAGGTTCCGTAACAGCGTAAAGAAACCCAAAACCTACCCAGGAGCAGATATTAATTCAGATCACAATCCTGTAATGATTAAAATGAAAATCAAACTAAAGAGAAACAAGCAAAAGTCTAATTCATCAACAAATCCACTAGATATAACAGCTTTAAATCAAAAAGATATTAAAGATACCTATACTATACAAGTAATGAACACATACCAGAAGCTGCTAGAAGAAGGAATTGAACAATACAGAAGAGAAAATCCTGATGAAAAAGTAACAACCAAATGGCAATGCATAAAGAAAAGCATACAAGAAACCTGCGGCACCTTACCCAAAAGAGAAAAGAACAAAAAACAAAAATGGATAACTAAAACCATCTTAGAAAAAATGGAAGAAAGGAGACAAGCGAAGAACACTGCCAAATACAATAAAATAGATAATGAAATACGCAAAATGTGCAAAAAGGCAAAAGAAGATGGCTCAGCCAAAAATGTATAGAATTAGAAACTATGGAAAGCAAACAATACTTAAAAGGAATGCACACATAAAGAAAGATAATGACTAATAAAAATAAAAAAGCCACAGAAGGTGGATGCATTGCAGACAAAAAAGGAAAAATGCTAATAGACAATAAGGATATTATAGATAGATGACATGAATATATAACAGAACTATTTCAGGATCAAAGGGACATGAAACCAGTTATAAAATGTACATCAGGCTATAAAATCTTAAAATTTGAGGTGGAAAAAGCTATAAAAACAATGAAAAAGGGAAAAGCAGCAGGACCTGACAGCATACAGATAGAGATGATACAGGCACTAGAAGATTTTGGCATTGATGTGATTACAGACATATGCAACGACATATACCATACAGGATACATACCAAATGAACTAAAAACATCAACTTTCATTGCATTGCCTAAAAATAATGGTGAAGTTAAATGCAGTGACTTTAAAACAATAAGCCCAATGAGCCATGTTACAAAAATCTTGCTAAAAATTATGCAAGGAAGGATTCAGAATAAAATCAATACTGAATTAGATGAGCAGCAATTTGGATTTAGGAAAAATAGCGGGACAAAAGAAGCCATATTCTGCATGAGAGCATTAATCGAAAAGTACACAGAAGCAAACAAACCAATAAATGCCTGCTTCATAGACTACACCAAAACTTTTGATAGAGTATACCACAAACAACTTATAGAATGCCTAAAAGAGATACATCTAGATGACATGGACATACGACTAATATGTAATCTATACTAGGAGCAAACAGCAATAATAAAATATAACAAAGAGAACTCTACACCCAATGATATAAAAAGAGGAGTAAGACAGGGATGCATCATATCACCAAGCTTGTTCAATCTATACACTAAGCAACTCTTTAAAAACATCATAGAGATGCCAGGCCTACAATTTAATTGAAAGATAATCAATAACCTAAAATATGCTGACGATACTGTACTACTAGCAGAAAATCCTAAAGATCTACAACAATTACTTTTAATGAAATAACAATGACAAGCAAAAAATATGGACTAGATATGAATATCAAAAAGACTAAAACTATGATCATAAACAAAGAAAATACTCAAAACCTACAAGTGGATATCAAAATTGAAGGAATAGACATGGAGACAGTTCAGAACTACAACTACCTTGGACATACTATAACTAGTGATGGAAAATGTACAACTGAAATAAACAAAAGAATAGGAATGGCAAAAAGTAATTTTAATGCCATGAAGAACATACTAACATCAAAACAAATAACACCAGGGCTAAAACTAAGAATAAAAAAAGGTTACATCTTCTCAATACTCCTACATGGTGCAGAAACATGGACATTAGACAAGAAAACAGAACAGAGAATTGAAGCCTTTGAAATGTGAATATATAGAAGAATATATATATATATATATATATATATATATATATATATATATATATATATATATATATATAGAATTGGATGGAAGGAAAAGAAAACAAACAATGAAGTCTTAAAACAACTAAAAATGAAAAGAGAACTACTAAACACAATTCAAACAAGACAAATACGATTTTTGGGCAATGTTAAAATACATAATAGCCTACTAAAAGCAATCATGGAGGGGAAAATACAAGGTAAAAGAGGCAGAGGCAGACCAAGACTAATATGATCGAGTAACATCAAAAGATGATATCATCCGTATGACAACCTGCACCATCAAAGCAAGAGACAGAGCAGAATGGCGCTCCATGGTAGCCAACCTTCGTTGCGGAGACATCACTCTATGATGAGTGATGTCATTAGCAAATATTACTTCATGTTAGCCTACTAAATATAACGTATGTTTTTATTTATTACGTTGTCGGTAGCCCAGACCCCAAAACCAGTATACGCTGATTCACATCCTTGATTGTTGGTGTGGCTTCGATTCTGTCCAGCGACTTTTGCTGTCCTCTTCTCCATCTTTATTTTCTTGGTCACAGATCAACAAAGCATTCAGTCTAGTACGTCTCGTCATGTCACAGATCAACAAAGCAGTCAGTCTAGTACGTCTCGTCATGTCACAGATCAACAAAGCAGTCAGTCTAGTACGTCTCGTCATGTCACAGATCGACAAAGCAGTCAGTCTAGTACGTCTCGTCATGTCACAGATCAACAAAGCAGTCAGTCTAGTACGTCTCTTCATGTCACAGATCAACAAAGCAGTCAGTCTAGTACATCTCGTCATGTCACAGATCAACAAAGCAGTCAGTCTAGTACGTCTCATCATGTCACAGATCGACAAAGCAGTCAGTCTAGTACGTCTCGTCATGTCACAGATCGACAAAGCAGTCAGTCTAGTACGTCTCGTCATGGCACAGATCGACAAAGCAGTCAGTCTAGTACGTCTCGTCATGTCACAGATCAACAAAGCAATCAGTCTAGTACGTCTCGTCATGTCACAGATCGACAAAGCAGTCAGTCTAGTACATCTCGTCATGTCACAGATCAACAAAGCAGTCAGTCTAGTACGTCTCGTCATGTCACAGATCGACAAAGCAGTCAGTCTAGTACGTCTCGTCATGTCACAGATCAACAAAGCATTCAGTCTAGTACGTCTCGTCATGTCACAGATCGACAAAGCATTCAGTCTAGTACGTCTCGTCATGTCACAGATCAACAAAACATTCAGTCTAGTACGTCTCGTCATGTCACAGATCAACAAAACATTCAGTCTAGTACGTCTCGTCATGTCACAGATCAACAAAGCATTCAGTCTAGTACGTCTCGTCATGTCACAGATCGACATAGCAGTTAGTCTAGTACGTCTCGTCATGTCACAGATCTACAAAGCAGTCAGTACCAGGTACACATAGCAGCATCGTGTAGAGTTGCAGACATGTTGCTCCACTCCGTGAGATCCGCTCCCATCTATCTCAGGGTGTCACATGCCTGGTATACATTATTCACCCATATTTTGACTGCCCTTCGTCAGCTCCGCATTTAACTGAAAGATCCTGTTAATAATCTGTTTAAAATGTACGTCACAGTGATATGTGAGGAAGTGGAGCGAGAATTAATCCTAAATTAGCGTTTTTATTGTATTTGTTAGAGTACTGCCTGGATGACACTGAGATCGGGGTTTAATCTCAGACACACTCAAGCTGATCCAGAGAGAAAAAAAACTAACTACTGGAATCATAAAGTTGGGTAATTTAATGGTTGAAAGAGAAAGCTATGTACCGTTGCCTTCAAATACTGCATCATTATACGTAAATACATCACACTTCTACGTCCTTATCTTATTGGGTAACCTTTACATTTTTAGCTGACGATGTTGCGAAGAGACAGCTATTAGCAGGTATTGGTGCATGCAAACAAAACAGGTCTTGAGTGTAATAGAAGGAGTTGTCAATCCAAATAGTATTATCCATCAAAGACAGTCGTTTCCAATCTCCCGTTGACATCTCGTAAATGGTCATCAGAGGAAACACCACGCCACCTCAGTTGCAAAAATGGTGTCTTTCATTTTAGCAAAATGCTAGTTATTAATGTTACTGATGTTATTTCAAATGTATGTGCTGTATGAAAAAAGATCTTGTACAATAAATATATGTTAAGAGATATGAGAAAGAGAGTTATCGGTGTTACATAGAACCAATTCTGACCTATGGAAGCGAATCATGGAAAGTAGACAAATACATAAAAAGACGATTAGAGGCCACAGAGACAAAATTTATCATAAAACTGTTGAGAGTTCGGAGGACAGTTAAAATGACCAACGAACAAATTCTCAGAGTAGTAAAGAAGTAAAGTACCCCCCGTCACGCCAAGTGGCGTATAGGGAATATGGTGTTAGTGACCATAAATTTTACAGACTTTCGGCACATGATTTTTGGGGTAATGTGGTCGGTATTACGCCCGTGTCGCTTCACTTTCCCAGAAAAAATCCGGTACCCCTTAAAGGCTGGGTGAACCCGGAAGCCGTCAGTTGTGATCGAACCCTACCCCTTGTCCTTTGTAGTCCAGTCCACTAACCACTGAGCTATCGCGGCTCCCAAATTCTCAGAGGCCAATACAAAAAGGAAGTTAATAAAAAAAAATAAGAAAGAAAGCAATCGATATTTTTCGGGCACATCATGAGAAGAGGAAAATTGGAATACTTTGTTAAATCTTACAAAATACAGAGAAAGAAGTATCAAGGACTTCAAAGAGAGAAGATACTAGATAGCTTGGTGTCGTGGCATGAAAAACAGTCAACAACAGAATTTTAACAATGCACTGGACAGAAAGTTGGATTTTCGAGTGTTTTGCGTAGTAAATATAGTTATATTATGCCGAACATAATGTGTAAGCCTTAGAGACAATGCAGCAGGAGGTCGACGCCTGGGAGTCATGACCCAGGTGGGCCCACCTACTCTAGAGTATCAAGAAGCTAAAGGGCTGAAACACTTGTTCGATTCGACGGGATCTTTTTTCTGATTATCAGATTGCCTCCTGCTGCGAAGCTCTGTACAAAGAGTTTCCTACCTCTGGAAGGATATGATTGCATACGTCAACCGGTATGGCACATAATGATGATGATGAATTGCAGTGGAAATAAATAGCCTTAAAATATTATTCATGAGTGATAGAATAATGAGATAAGCAGACAGTATCATTATTAATTTTTTATCTGCGTTCACACTTAAAAGTCGTGCGTGTCTAGATTGGGGACCACTGATCTAAGTGACAGCTTTACAAACAAAAGCATATACCTCTGTTAAAAAAAACATAATCATGCTTTTATAAAATCATATATTTTATCTTGAAACAACAAACTGAATGAAATACTGCAAATAATGTCAAATGTATCCACTAAATAAGGAAAGCAGCAGATGTTTGTATACTTCGTTCACTACATTAAAAGTGTTCGTGATGTCGTCAAAAGTAAAGGAAAGCAAAAATAAAGGACTGAGCCTTAATAGCAAAAAGACAGAAGTAATGGTAGCAACAAAGAAAAGGACATCACTGCAATGCACAATAGAGACAAGTGATGCAATATTAAAACAGGTTAATGAATTTAAATATATAGGAACAATGTTAACCTCAGATTGTAGATGTACAACAGAGGTAAGATACATAATGGCTCAGGCAAAAGCAGCTTTCCAAAAAATGAGGAAGATACTGTGCAATCCATTTTTGACAATAGAAACAAGAAAACGAGTTCTTAAATGTTATGTAGAGCCACTCTTAACATATGGATGTGTGTATGTACATATATATATAGTGTTTTTTTTTTATATACTAAAATAAAGGTGTCCGGAACTCTATAATCCCATCTTTCAAAACAAAAAAAATCTTATTATACCAGGTCTCTAAAACTCTGATATATTTACGTTTGTCAAGTGATTATTATATTTTTCGAATTATCTTATCCTGTTATTCTCATATTATATTCATCAAAAGGAAAATAAAAGCAATCAGTAAATGAATGGTGAAGTTCAGTGACGGTTAAATTCATATATCTTTACTGGAACGTGTCCAGATCGTCGAGACTGAAAAAAACTTACATATTATCCAGCCTTACATCATTGACTTGGACTGGACTACAAAGGACAATAGGTAGGGTTCGATCCAAACCGACGCCTCCGGGTTCACCCAGCCTTAAATGGGTAACGGATTTTTTTCTGGGAAAGTAAAGCGGCACGGGCCTCATACCGACCACATTACCCCAAAAAACATGTGCTGAAGATCTGCAAAATTTATGGTTACTAACACCATATTCCCTACACGCCACTTGGCGTGACGGGGCTCTTTACTTTTACTTTTACATCACTGAATGAACCTGAATCATATCCCACGTTTGCAGTACAGTTCAGAGGAATGGAGTTCCCAGACCGACGTATAATTATCACCTGTTATCAGTTGCTGATACACTCCACCGTGCAGAGTTACGCCATTAGCCATTATTATAAGAGAATTAGTTTTAGAGGACAGTTCTTCCTACGAGTATATAAAACAGTCACGCAGAGTACAAACTATTTTAGACAGCCGCGACCACGATGAGGACATAAATTTGCCAGATTAAAGCTAAAACAGTGCGACCGGGTTTGGACTGTAGATTCTATCATAAGAGTTGCGAAGAATAGGTTTAATTAGTATATGCCATTTATTGTGTTGGCCTTCAAGGTTCTATACAGCTGGAGACCGACTACGGGGAGTCATGACCCAGGCGGGCCCACCTCCAATTAGTGCCAAAAAAAATAAAGGACCGAAACATTTGATCGACGGGGATTCAGTCTGAAGATCGAAATACTTCCTGCTGCGAAGCTCTGTATAAAGAGTTTCTTATTACGATATATATATATATATATATATATATATATATATATATATATAGAGAGAGAGAGAGAGAGATTTATTGAAGCTGAATGAACAAGACGTCGGTAGACAAAGGATACAGTTATTGTGATAACAATGCAACAGACAGGATGGTAATGTGTATCAGCAATGGAAGAGCTATAGTGAAATGACGTTAGTCAACTTATGGTGCGATGACGGCGCAAGATGATAGTGACTGGGTGAGCGAAAAGTAAATGAACACGCCTTTGAAAACTGCATGAATATTGACTTGAAGACAGAATGAATACTTATGAAGTGTAAACAAGGATAAACACAGACTGAATAGATGTATTAAGATCGGATGTGTGAGAACGTTTAATATTTGTAAATAAAGAAAAGTGAATACACGTTCAAAGGACGAACAATTTTTAATATGTGTAGCAAAAAATACAGAATTAAAGGGTAAGAAAGTGTGAACTTTAAGAAACGTTATAAAATTATTAAGGATATCTTGTGTTATGATAATTACAACATAGGTTATGCTTACCTAAAATAGTTCGTCCCATTTCTTGTCCAAAAATAATTTCACAGTAAAGCCTCAACGAGCACATATTTTAATTTTTGCATTAACATAATTAAGTTGCATTAATTTATAAGTAATATTTCCTACATAGAATGTTGCGAGCAACTTTACAATATGCTGAGATGCTAGATTAAAGACATAAACGGCGGCCTTTTTATATCTACCGTCAGTTGACACTACGACAATGTAGCCACAGCAGAAAGTAAGAGCATGGCATATTCGGCTATTTCAAACTAGGGTAAACTCAACGGCGGCGACCATTTCTTTGCACACCAACTACTCAGTCACACGTTTAGAACAACAATTTTTAAACGGATGTCCAAGCCTATTTTAAGAGAGATAAACGTTTATATCTAAAATGCAAATTTGTATTTTTCTTTTCATGCGTCTGTCTTTTTTTCCCTTTCGGCTGTCGATGTATTACTTACAAACGTAACAGATAATTAAATCAACTTTTGTCAAATTATTGCTCTCAGACATGACAGATGACGCAAAATGGTCTAAGACGTTGGCTGGAAAGATATGATTTCAAATCCCACCACAGGTGGTGGAATTAGCAAAATTGAATGCAAGTGTATCTCCTTCCCTTGTATATGGGTAACGAGATCCCATATGTAGTCCTCCCGGGAAACGGCGAAAAACTGGAGGTTCCGTGTGCACTCGCGCACGTAATGAATCGTGGCAGTTATATAAGTTGAAAGGAGTGGGGCAAAGATGGCCGAAGTCCGGGCAAAAATTATGGAACAAATTATACCTGTGCCGAAAACGGATGTGTCCAAACTAAGAAGCAAATATGGAGGATATGTTGTAAACTAGCGACTTAGCCACTAACCGGGTAAAGCGCTGCGGAGAAGAAGAAGAAAAATGAAGCTGAAGAAGTATAAGAAACGTAATAGATAATTGAATTAAATTTTGTCAACTTTAATTTTCAACAAAGATTCCACTTGCCAAATCCAATTACGTGAAATGAATTATTTAACTATTGCTGACATTTTATGTATTTTCGACAGAAAAGAAAAACAAAAGATAACACAATAACTATAAACTATGAAGAGGCGACAGCTAAAATGAGCTAAACAGTCTTACGCAGGGATACAAACTAAATCAGAAACGAAATTGTGTCAGCTATGTCTTTCACGTTGGTGTACAGCACATTAACATACCCGTGTACTTTCTTTCAAATGTTAAGTTGTACGTTCGCAAAAACGTTGAGTAGACCGTTCTCGTTCGGCTAGTCAAGTTCAAGGACGCATTCACACGTACACAAATATGATTCTTAACCTGCAGGAACAGGATCATTAATTTTACTTTCATACGTCACAAGTACTTCATTTTATCCACATATTTCCTTGGCTTCAGGCCGACAATTTAGGCTTGGGGCGCCTTTCAGGGAACTGTACAGCTTCTCCACATCGTATAATCCATGGTCATATCTTGGAGAAACACACATTTGGCACACACTACCCATATCTGTTTTATTGACCTTCATCAGATTGCTTTTGGCCTGCCTCTCTTCAAATTGCTCTCTGTCATCCGCAGCGTGACGGCAGATCCTGTGATTGTTTCTGGGTTTCTTTCCATCACTTGAACTAACTATCCAATTTAATCATCTGCTTGCCGCAACTATGTTCATCACCTCTGGCTACACCTTTTTAGCAGTTCTTACTTGATGATTTTGTATAGTCAAAATGCACCTAATACTTTTTTCTCAGGTATTTTTGTGTGAAACTTTGCCAGGCTTAACGTTTCGCTGTTGTCCAACATTAAGAAATACTTAAACATATCCATATATTCGTTTTTGCAACGTACTGGGTGGACCTCCAATAGTTTTTTTCAGATGAAAAAAGATATTTTGGTTTTATTTATCTCTTTTATGATATATTTACTAGTACAAGAACTTTTTTTTTTACCAAATTTTACGGGCGCTTTCTTTTACCCACAACGACATATATTTCAATTTCCTTACATAATCAGTTTATTAAATGTAACTACATAAACATACATTTTATTTTATTAATTTATTTATGTATGCAAGTGCTTTATTTTAACTGCACAAACATATACTCCATTTTACTTACATAGACATGTAGTTTTTCAGTTAATAAATGTGTACTTTATTTTACAACATACCCGAATGCTTTATTATATTACATGTGCAATAACTGTATTTTACCCATTTTGACAGGTACTCTATTTTATTTACAGGTGCTTTATTTTACTTACATAGACTGGTAATATGTATCACCTACAGATGCATATAATTCACCTTCCTGCATGGACATGTGCTTTGTTTTTACCTACATAAACATGTATTATATTTTATCTACAAAAACATTTACTATATTCTACCTCAAATGAGAAGAACGTTTTTGACTGCACAAACTGGGATTATATTTTATCTAGAAAAACAGGAATCATATTTTACCTGCACGGGCATGCACTTTACTGCAACTGCATAGGCAAGGGTTTTATTTAACATGCGTAGACAGAGACTTAATTTCACATGCATAAGTAGATACTTTATTTCGGCTGTCTAAGTACAACGGTTAGGTTACACTGTTATAAATAAAAGTGCTGCAGGTGCAAATCATATATCACGGAGCAGTGTCATCTGAAAAGTCAGTAATAGAAGTTGTTCTCTAAAAAATAATTTGTATGTATCTTGTCCCATTTTATTTGATATATGAAGAATAATACCACGACTCGATATGAACACAGGCTAGATACCGTCTTGCAACAGCAGCTCCACATGGCGCCAGAAGGAAATGCCTGTTGGTGATGGACAGGTCACATACTTGAGAGCCAGATGACACAGCCAAGTCCATAATTCAATGTCACTAGCGAAGACTACATATTCCGTTCACTACGAGGGTTTCTATTTCAGCAGGCAAAACAATTAATGAACGCTCCTTTTAAAAAAAAAAATATATTCCTTTTGTTTCCTTACAAACGGTAAAATGTTAACCTCTTCCTTTTTTCCCCCTTTCCTTATAGGTCAGTTGTTGAAGTTTTTTTTTCCCCATTTTTTGTCCCTAAGATTAGGCAATGTTGCTAACAACTGATAGGTTTTGTTTGTAATTCTTCTTGAAGTAGCGCCAATAGCGACATTTAGCTTTCTAAAGCTATTTGGCAGTTAGAAGACTTCTCAACCCAAACGTTTATACTCCCACAGAGTAGGTGTTGTTCAGGCCTGCCCAACTGTAGACTACATTTTCAATCCAATGTGATTAGAGAATTAGAAATTTAAACACTGCAGGGAAATGGTGTGATATGTTTCTATTTGGTATGTTATTAATTATGAAAGAGAGCTGCATTTTATCGTTTCTGGGTGTGATGACTGGAAGGATGGGGGGGGGGGGGTATCTCTTTAGGGACTGAGGAATCAAGGCCAAATATCCATAGGCAGGGGCTACGTGGTACACAGTTTCACGTTTTTTCCACGCACTCTAAAAAAAAAAAAACAGTTTGATCAGGAACAGAACCTGCGTTCATGTGTTGGGGAAACGATCAGCTGATAACCGGTAATATACAAATAAAATATGTAGCTGTGTCATGTGTTGGGGAAACGATCAGCTGATAACCGGTAATATACAAATAAAATATGTAGTTGTGTCATGTGTTGGGGAAACGATCAGCTGATAACCGGTAATATACAAATAAAATATGTAGCTGTGTCATGTGTTGGGGAAACGATCAGCTGATAACCGGTAATATACAAATAAAATATGTAGCTGTGTCATGTGTTGGGGAAACGATCAGCTGATAACCGGTAATATACAAATAAAATATGTAGCTGTGTCATGTGTTGGGGAAACGATCAGCTGATAACCGGTAATATACAAATAAAATATGTAGCTGTGTCTTGTGTTGGGGAAACGATCAGCTGATAACCGGTAATATACAAATACAATATGTAGCTGTGTCTTGTGTTGGGGAAACGATCAGCTGATAACCGGTAATATACAAATAAAATATGTAGCTGTGTCTTGGCAAGGTGCATTTATTAGTGAGACCAACCTCCTACCCTCACACCTTCCCTCACAGCGGCCCCCCCCCCCCTTTCAAGGAAAAAAAAACTATTTACAAAAACAGGGCACAATGTTTTACGAGTTTTGAATAGCCATAAGCGAAGTATTAGGGGCGCTTGTGGACTGAACAGGTGGTTCCTGATTCAATTACCAGTTGTGGCGAATTTTCTTCCTTTTCGCGACCGATACGAGTTACCATCAATATATATTATCCATCAAATAATACTGGTGGTCATGAAAAATGTTGGAACTAACGACCATATACCTCGCGTACACATGGCTTGATAGCAGATACTTTTTCTTATTTTATTTTATTTTTTGCTTGGCGGGAGGGGTGGGGTTGGAACTAAGATTTTCTTAAGAGCTCACCAAACAATGGTTTTTTTTAAAGTCTCAGTTGTGTCCACATCATCATCATGTGCCATACCGGTTGATGTAGGCGATCGTGTTCTCCCACAATCTTCTATCCACAGTACATCGTATCAGTTCTGTTGACTGTTTTCCATGCCATGACACCAAGCTATCCAGTATTTCTTTCTTTGTCGTCCACGATCTCTCTTTCATTGTATTTTGCCAGTTGTAACCAAGTATTCCAACGCTCGTCTTCTCATGATGTGCCCGAAAAATGTTGATTGTCTTCAACTTTTCAGAAAAGAGCTATCGACTTGTTGACAGAACCGTATCTCAGAAGTTTGTTCAGATATGCAACAATTAGAAAACAAAATGAATAAACGGGACTTATACTCCAATAGTATATGCATGAACTAACGAGCAATGAGGCCAAGATTAATGTCTCAAACTACATAAAACTGTCTACACCTTCCATAAACAGGTTGCACTACATTTGTTTGCCATTGTTTTCCTGGATAGCAAGTATTTAATCTTAAACTTCTCATCTTGTGCATCTGTTAACTTAACCTTGGCGATCAGTGACTTCAAATACCACAAACATAACCTTTTCCTGCCAGCCTGATCTCCGTGTAGCAGACACATACTCAACCTCCCAATTTGGTGTCTTGACCTACAAGAATGTTCTTCGTTAAAATGTCTCATTGTTTTTACCATTCATGCACTCTCCTTCACAGAATCTATTATCCACTGACTGTAATAGGACCATTGCTCAAAGTTAAATATACAAGCCCCAATCTCTATCGGCGGAATGCAACGAGCGGTTTGCGATAAATGTGTATGAGTACCTGTGAACACTGCTTATATTTTTTGTTGTAAGTTTTCAGTGCTCAATAGAAGAAACAATAATCAGTAAAACTGTAATAGATCGTGTATGTTGTAAATCTAATTAAAAGATAAAGGTCCCAGTCACACCTTGTAACCCGTGGGCAGTTGAGTTTCAGTGTCCATTCATTTCTGTGACCGTCGACATATTTATGGATGATTTACTCACTGTCGTAGCTACATGTCTGATACTCGTTTTCAGTTCATTTTTGAGTTATTACTGAAGTCGCGTCAATCAAAAACAAATGTCTCAGTTAGGAGCCGCTGCTACTTCAATCTCTCTCTCTCTCTCTCTCTCTCTCTCTCTCTCTCTCTCTCTCTCTCTCTCTCACTTCCTCGTGTTCCTTTAATGCTCCTTCGGGTGTCGAGGGAGATTCAAAGTTATAGTTTTCGCTCTTCTGACAGTATCAACCATAATCAATTCATGTTGTTATAGCATTTCTCGGATTTTGTTAGTCCATCTTGCTCTGCGTCCTCCACGGGTTTTTTCTTTCATCTTCTCTTTTCATGGATGTCTTGTAAGAATGTCTTATAGAATGTTTTGACAGCTTCTCCAGTTCAGCAAACTATTTTGTTGTCTCTGTATGTAATTCAGAAATAATTCAACCTTCAATCTCTCTCCCATACGACAAAATGTCATATTCTGTATCTTTTGGCAACTCCAAGCGCTTTTCTGAAACATCTCATCTCTATGGTGACTTTCTTCCTTTTATATTTATTTGTGAGCCACCATGCTTGCTAGCATAAGGTCAAATGAATATGCTCTGTATAAGATGTTGCTTTGTGATTAAAGATACTATCTTGTGCTGAAGTATAAGGATTAGCTGTCCCAATTTTTGGTTTGCCTTGTTGCATTGAATGTCTTTTTCTCTATATCCATTTTGCCATCTTTAGAGAATGCTGTCCCTAGATATTTGAAATCTGTTACTGCTTTATAATGTCATAATGTGGTCTTCTACAGCTAATATTTAATACCTATTTTTGTCTTTCTATCGTCATGACTGCAGTTTTATCAGTGCTCACTTCCACGTTATTTATTTTGCATACTTTATTAATGAACGATCAACGATGGTAAAGTTCTGTTTCATTGTAAGTTATTAGGGCTTGATAATCAACATTAGTTCATTGATACCTTGCGGCTTACTTCAACCCGTAGACAAGTTAAAAAAAATAGTCAGAAATTCATTACAGATTTGTTTACAACTTGAGCTTCATGATAATCTTATACATTTTTAAAAATGTGAAAAATATATATATATAAATAAATATATACCTACCCACTTATCGTAGTTAACTATCCCTGAGACATGTCACACGTATCATTTGAACTATTAATGTCGCTATTACGGGTTCACGTCATACGAAGACAACATTTATGTTGATAAAGGTATGACTAATGTTTTCGCCTGTCTTAAAAAATCTTCTGTCACTGTAAAGTTATTTAACAAATGCAGCTGTGTTCATTAATATTTTTTCCCCCAGAAACGTTAATGTCTTTCTAACTTGCCCAAACCAAATATTTCAATTTCTATTTTTTTTTGTAAAAAGCTCATTTTGCGCATGGCCACATGTATAATAGCATCATTAGTAATTTGTTGACATGTCTATTATTTAATGTTGGCAGCTGTGTGCCCAAAACGCATCTCTACGTCTTCCAATCAGATTTCTCTTTTACACATCACAGATATTTGTTTTAAAGAAAATAGGGTCTGTGATAAAAGTGAGTGATTTTTTAAAAAGAAACACAAACAATAATACATTTTAACAAACAACATTTTATTCTAAAACTTTCTTATTTCCTCTGTCAAATAAGTGTTCGTTATTAGACATTGACGATTTAATTTTCTATAAAGCAGTTATAGCATGGGGTAAAAAAAAAAAGTAAAGAGCCCCGCCACGCCAAGTGGCGTATAGGAAATATGGTGTTAGTGACCATAAATTTTACAGACCTTCACAACATGATTTTCGGGGTAATGTGATCGGTATTACACCCGCGCAGCTTTACTTTCACAGAAGAAATCCGGAACCCATTTAAGGCTCGGTGAACCCGGAAGCAGTCTGTTGGGATCGAACCCTACCCCTTGTAGGCATACACATAGGACACCTACTACACATTTCTTAAACACCCCCCCCCTCCCAATGCGCTATCGAACATATATATATATATATATATATATATATATATATATATATATATATTTGTCTGCATATGTATTGGCACATTTGGGCACCTTTGAGTTTTCTTTTGTGTGCTTTGTGGCAATATATATACTGATTTATGCTTGTACGCATGTACTGTTATATACACGTTTTTTTTACACATCGGTTCGGGGTACACACACAGAGTTAGATATGCACATTTTATACATATATTGTACCCACCTCCCCTTATCTTTAGAACCCTTCCGTCCCGCCTTCTCGCTTGACTGCTTGGTCAGAGAGATATATAGTTGGTCATCCCGCCTTCTCATTTTAGTCCATTCGGAGGCTGACCACGCTCTGGAACCCAGGAAAGTGACCCTTTTTTTAAATTTACTGTCTTGAGTATCCAGCATATTATCGCCATGTAGTTAGATTTGTTTACATATCCTTATATATATATATTTGTGTGTTGTTGTTTGTTGTTCCAACTGAAGGCCTACTTAACCGAAACGTCGACTTCTGTTTTGTCCATTATCACGTAAAGCTGCCACCATACCACTTTGTTTCTTCTTTTTTTTAGTATTGCTATTATCATCAGGAAAAGAGGTCTTAAATGTTACATAGAGCCAGTCTTAACATATGGATGCGAATCATGGACAATAGGACAACAGACAAGAAAATCACTGGAGTCTGTAGAAATGTGGTTTTACAGAAGACTGTTGAGAGTACCATGGACGGCTAAGAAGTGTAATGAAGATGTTCTGAGAGAGGTCAAAGCAAAAGGAGAGCTAATTTTCAATATTAGGAAGAAACGATCATTATTTTTTGGCCACGTAATGAGAAGAGAACAACTGGAATATATTGTAACAACTGGAAAAATTGAGGGATGATGAGATAGAGGGAAGCAAAGAGAAAAAAATTAACAGACAGCTTAAGAGAATGGCTTGGCAGAAGGTCAACAACAGAAATGATAAATAGCTGCCGAGATCGAAAGTTGTGGAGAGACATGATCACCTACGCCAGTAGGCCCGGTACTAGATGATGATAATGATTATCATCAGATTTAAAGCAGCTTCGAATCTCTACGCATCTTGGTGCATCTTGATACCTTTACTTCTTCCCTACCCTTGTCCTTTGTGGTCCAGTTCATAGCATGGGGTGTTCTGATATTAATTTTTTTTTTTTACTGTTGCATTAATTGACCTGATATAATAAGAGTGCTTTCTTTTGTCTGATGTCTAGATTTTGTTGCTCAAAATAATCATCACGCTGTTTAGAATTATTCAACAAAATTAAGTAATTTTAGATTGTATTTTCTGCAACTGCTTTGTCTGTAATTTCCAGAATGTCATCACATAAATGAATATTATTCAAATAAATGACAGAAATAACATAGGAACATTACATTACACAGTATTCATATGTAGGCAAAAGTGGAGCCACTGAATTGTTACTACATAGCGGTTCATACATTTTGAGTTCCACAACCGATATATATGAAGAGACGTCTTCTACAGTTATTGCAGGTATGTATAACTAGCAAGCTACAGAATCAATCAGAATGCATGTCCTTGGATATCATATCTGCAGAAAGAAACTGAGCATGAGCAAGCTGGTAGGAGTGCTGCGAAGTGGCAAGTACTCTAAACACAAAACCGTTGTTTTGAAGGATCAGAGACTGCGGTGGCCGGACTCCACAGAGTTAATGGAGAGTTTGAAAACGTGAGGAATTGTGTAAACAGTAGAATTTTACTTCATTAATGTTGTCTTGTGATTTCAACCATTTCTCTCCCTGTGTGTGTGAGTGCCTGTGTTTGGGCCTGTGTTCCACACACTACAACTTCATTAAGTTTTATGAAAAAGTCCAGCCCTGCATATTATGTGAGTGCCTCTAAAAAAATGTTTTTAAACGGAAAAGAAATGTAATAAATGTGTGTGATGTCACCATGTTTATTTAACATACACACAAATCTAATGTCAAAAGAAGTGAAGAATTTTCAGATTAAGTATCAATAGAAACACAAGTGCTCAGCTTAGATGGTCGTAAAGAATACGTAGCCTCAGCATTAATCAATAAGGAATGGTATGGAAGTCAAAAATAAGAAAACAATCTATAACACTAGTTAATATAACAATAAAGAAATACACAAGTAGCCTGGGGATAGGCATAAATGAATGTGCAGGACTACAGTAAAGCTGATGTAAATGAAAACGGGAGAAGATAAAGCTGTGTCCCAGAGGAGGAGAGTTTTGTGTTGTTTATTATCACCCTGAAGTTGCAACTATACAATCGTTTGTATTAATATAAGTTGTTACCACCATACATGCTCTAATAATCAACGTACTGGAACAAGAACACAGTAAACGATACTTAGATCTTTGCTATATAAGCTAACAGATGCACACTGAGAAAGTTTAAATATATGGAATGGTCAATCGTACTTTGAGTAATATCAAAAGAGAGACTGTACCACCTGATTAAATACATGACAAGAAGAAAGTGAGTGTTGTCATATATAACGTTGATTCAGCACTGTTCTATAAAAATAACTGCACGTCGCAAATTAATGACAGCAACTTCCGACTAATTGACTGTAGCTATCCCCTTGTGATGAATTTTGACTTAAACCAAGAGTTTGACACTTCGTCAATCTTAATCTCTCGTCCGGATTTCTTTAAAACCAGAAGCCAGACAAAGTCAAGAAGACTGAAGATTGTTCGGGAAGTATAGAATGAACATGTCATTTTATGCGTCTCACTGTGCACGCCCACCTTTTTCTCGAACTTTACATTTGAGCCAACAAGTGACTCTCTCAGCGTTGCTCGTCGAGATCAATCTTCACATGCCCAGAGAGACATAAACATTAAATAAGTAGGCGGAAGACATAATCAATCCTCATGAAATGAGAGCATACTGACAAATATGCCCCAACATTAGATAAAAAAAACATATAAAACAGATATTAAACAAATAAAAATAGAATAAGAAATAAATCAGAAATGTTAAAAGATTCTTGTAAAAAATCGCCCACTTGTAAGTTTTCTCTTAAAGTTTAATGCATTTTGAAACGTATTTGTCAATTTGTTATGACAAAAATATGTTAATCTAATTTGTGTCTCGTGCAATATTTCTCTATTTATTTCTAGTTTTCTCTCTCTCTAAAAGCTTTAAAAAATGTGCATATTTCCTTGAGATATAAATGACTTGTTATCTACTCTATATTATAACTCATACTTGTGATATTTTAGTTGCTTCTTCCCTGCTTATACAAGTACGGTGTATCTGACTGTAGGGAACACACGCCGTTGTTCTTCCATTGGTTTCAATGAAAGTCACTCTGTAGTCTCGACGTTGTCCCAGGCTTGAGGACTGCACAAGCGTGTCTGTTGGATGCATCACTTGTTAAGGAGACGAGGAAAAGATGATGTTACACAGAAGTCTGACTTTGAGATGCGATGGCTTCTGGACGATGTCATTTAGTTTTTATTTTCATTCTCGTAAAGTGTCAAGAACTCAGTAATAGTAAAAATGATTTGTTTGTTTCTTTGTTTTGGTAAAGTGCTTTCACGTTTTAATATAACTCTCTCTCTCTCTGTCGTGTTTTGTACTGATATTCATTTATTCCCCATTAGAGAACAATGAGAATGAAAAGAACAAGAACGCCGTCACGTCTGAAGTATGGCATATACGAAATGAGGTGTTATATTTATCGATAAATAATTACTGTGTGTAATGTGATCAGCAGTACGCCAATCCGTCTTCTTTCAATCTCAAAACAAATCTCTGATACCGCTGTTCCACTGATCGGGATTGAACCTACATCTTGTGCTCAAAAAACCCTGTTAACTTATTTCAACAATTGTCGTATTTGCGACGTCATCAGCAACAAAAATGTTAGCAATGAGATTAAAGTCGTCTACAATATGTAGCTAAGAAATCAAATGACAATAAAAAACCGTGTAACACACCAGCTTTAATAAAACGAATCTAACCATTTTTTTTTTTAAATAAGGGAATTTTCTTCAGTTTTATGTTCCCTTGATCAAGGACCGGCAAGACAGTGGTCTACTTGCCTTCTGCTGTCTATGGAGCAACAGTAATTATCCTCCATTTGTACAATCTGCAGCCATCCTTAGAAGGTTGCCCCAAGTCTGGACCACACTTTTTATCTATTGTTCGAATTTTTTCCTTCCCATATTGTCCTTGGTCTGCTTGTCTTTCTCTTCTACTGGGATCTGTTGCATGACAATTTTTTTTTAAATAATTGGTACAGATCTAGTCTGATTACATGACCTATCCATTTTTGCATGTTTAATCGATGTGGGGGGTTTCCTCTTGAACAATTCCTAGTTATTTTCCTCATGTAGCCATGCCAGTCTCGCTGTTTCTGATTTTTTATTTTGTTCTCGAACATTCAAAGCGACCCACATAAACAACACAGATAATACATTACCTAAATGTTTTCGTAGTTTTACTGTTCTGATGTTCTATATGTAATTACCACAGTTATTTGGGCTATTGATTTATCGTAGTTTTACTGCTTCGATGCTCTATATGTAATTATACAAGTTATTTACTCTATTGCTTTCTCATAGTTTTACTGTTCCTGATTCTCTATTTTTAATTACCACAGTTATTTACACTATTGCTTTATCGTAGTTTTACTGTTCTGATGCTCTATATGTAATTACCACAGTTATTTGGTCTATTGATTTATCGTAGTTTTACTGCTTCGACGCTCTATATGTAATTACCACAGTTATTTGGGCTATTGATTTATCGTAGTTTTACTGTTCTGATGCTCTATATGTAATTATCACAGTTATTTGGGCTATTGATTTATCGTAGTTTTACTGCTGGATGCTCTATATGTAATTATACCAGTTATTTACGCTATTGCTTTCTCATAGTTTTACTGTTCCTGATTCTCTATTTTTAATTACCACAGTTATTTGGGCTATTGATTTATCGTAGTTTTACTGTTCTGATGCTCTATATGTAATTATCACAGTTATTTGGGCTATTGATTTATCGTAGTTTTACTGTTCTGATGCTCTATATGTAATTATCACAGTTATTTGGGCTATTGATTTATCGTAGTTTTACTGCTTCGATGCTCTATATGTAATTATACCAGTTATTTACGCTATTGCTTTCTCATAGATTTACTGTTCCTGATTCTCTATTTTTAATTACCACAGTTATTTGGGCTATTGATTTATCGTAGTTTTACTGTTCTGATGCTCTATATGTAATTATCACAGTTATTTGGGCTATTGATTTATCGTAGTTTTACTGTTCTGATGCTCTATATGTAATTATCACAGTTATTTGGGCTATTGATTTATCGTAGTTTTACTGCTTCGATGCTCTATATGTAATTATACCAGTTATTTACGCTATTGCTTTCTCATAGATTTACTGTTCCTGATTCTCTATTTTTAATTACCACAGTTATTTACACTATTGCTTTATCGTAGTTTTACTGTTCTGATGCTCTATATGTAATTACAACAGCTATTAAGGCTATTGTATTCCTTTTTTTTTGCTTTGAGCATTGACTACTGTGTTCGATGCTGCATGTGAAAGTAAATACTCGCTTAGATAGTTATTATTTTGATGACAATTAAATGTAATCTCACTTATTTCCCCACATTTTGCTCCTATGTATGTTAAAAGCTTTTTTCTTCTAAACATATCAAAGTGATGTAAATTTATTTTTGCCATTCTGAGCAGAGATGAATTTGTTTTTCAGGGGTAAAATAATGTTCTGTTTCAGTGTCTGCACTTTTTGCAACCTGCATGCTCTTGCCATGTATTTAAATGTCTTGAAGAGTTTTAAAGAAAGATTTCTCTCCACTTCTTGCGGTATGTAAGATCATCTTCTTCTAGGCAACTTTGCAGTGATTTCTTCGCTTCACCACAGTGGTGGTGCTCTCTTGCACACGTTTGTGAGAAACGTTGTTTCAGAATCTCAACAGCTAAAACTGAGTCTATTTGGAATAATTCTGCTTTTTTACTGTCATGGTCAAGAACGTTTTCTCAACTTCAGTTTCATGTGGAAAAATGCAACTATCACTACATCATTACAGCATATATTTACTTTCTGGAGTCGGCCGCTATGTTTCTATTAGCGGAATACACAGGTCTCATCTTGTTGCAGAAATATTAAGTTCTCAGTGGATTTTTTATATTTCTTCTCCGATTTGAAGAAAACACTTGATCCCACCGGAAATCGCATTCGCACTTACATAATTGGCAAACGTCATGTTTTAACTCACTCGGCAAAAACGTTTCCAATCCCTTGATGGTTTGAATACATTTTATTCCATGTGGCGTGCCTGATCTTATGTCAAGATTTATTTCAGACCCAGGAGTATTAAACGAGTTTGTGGTAACATCTATAGTTTATTATTGAGTGCTTCTCTGGTTTGTCAATTCAACTTCCTTCTTGCCATATTTTTGTTGCTTTTTCAGATCTGTATCTTCCAGCACTAGCGACCATCTGAACAAGAGCTCAACGATCTGACGTCATGGCAAGAGAATACACATCAGTTTTAAGTTTGGGAATTTCTTTGTAACCGTAGTTTTTACTTAGAGATGAAAGAAGATAAGTCTGTCTCACGTCAGTAAGGGATGGACATTCGGTGAATTGGTATGTTGCTGTTTCCCAGTTTCTATTATTGCTGCCTGCTGTATTTTTGTGGTGCTGCTCCTGTTATTGTCAAACTGCTCGATCTCTCATTTCCTGTGATGGCCGTGCCTGCTGAAGTGTAGGTCTGACAGCACGGATACAAGCTGAGTTGGGTATCAACAGCAGGCAGAATCACTGGACCACTCACCTTTAGATCCTGACAGCAATACGGTGAAGTTGAATATTTGACTTCCTTACGATATTATATTTTGTGGAAACAGTTTTGCCACTTATTTCTTGATTATGATGGCAATGAAAAATAGACCACACGTTCAGCATCGCAATCTCAGTAATGCTATTATATACTTTAAACTTAACAAACAGGCAGCAATACTTTCTGCATATCTCCGATGTGTGTAACAAATTTTATTGGCGATTTCTTTCTTTTGTTTAAAATTAGATAGTGGCAACTTTTTATTACTTTTCTATTTTTAGTTTTACATCTAGCAGAGTGCGTCTCCATCTGTGTATTAATGATTAAGTGGTTGATCTAATTTTTGTTACATTCATTTGGCGATGCCCATATTAATATATATATATATATATATATATATATATATATATATATATTTTATGTTTCGAGTGTGTACATCTCCAGGTTCTATAACATTTTTTGCACATAAATTTCTATGTTTGTAACCATTGATTGTGCTCGTTATCTACATTCTCATTTCCTTCTCTTTGTGTGTTATCAGTTCCGATTTTACCCATTATGGTGGGTTCAAATGTGCCTTTGCGTGACTTCCATTTCCATTTGCATATGTTTGTATCTAACGTCTGTCACTTATAGAGTATGCAAACGTCTACAAACTTCTGCAACTATATTTGTTGGTGTGAAGCGTTATTTTATGATGGTGAATCTTCTCCTCAGGCTTGCTCTTTTCAATCTATTATTGTTTTCTATTATAATAACGGACATCGTATTCCCCTAGATGCTGAATAATGCCTTTATCTTTTTTGTCTTGGATTTCAACTTTTCTACTAGAAAAGAGTTATGCTTCTTCACTTGCTCTTCTGATTCTCCTAGCTCCTGTCCGTCTGTTTTCATATATTATAAGTATGTTGTTATTATAAGTTCTCATTTCTTTTTCGTTTCTGTCAGGATTCCACTTAGCTGATGACTTTTTCATTTAAGAATCTCATGTCATACTGACGTTTTTCAGTTAGAATATCCGTTTTCGTGACAATGACTTGCTTATGGCTTTTATTGTTGTCAGATATACATATTGTTGTCAGATATACAATCTCTAGGCTCGGGATGTCCACTCCACAACAAAACTGATACTCTATTGATGTTCCATGTTTTTTTTAACTTTTTCTTTCCTTTCTTGTAAACTAAACACATACAAGGTCATTAGTTTTATTTTGTTAACCGCGGCCTGGTGAATCATTTAGGGCAGAAAACACTGATGAGAGACCAAAAACATGAGGTAGGGACGTTAAAACATTTAGAAGGAAACGACGCGAATTATTTCAAAGCTCAGACGAACATCGCCATTAAGCGCAGGCACGTCATGATGTTTACTGCCTACCAAGTTCCGTATTGTAGAAGCCTTTGAAAATCCCACCTTTCCGTGGAGCTTGTCTGCTAGAATGAAAGTCTTCTGCTGGTGGAAACAAAATAAGACACCGCATACGCCCGTCTATGTCAGTTTGGTCCATATTTATTGCGTGATATCGTCTCTTCTGTCATAAGGGTCTTCATGTATGACTTTTAATAATCTTCTTTTTTCTTCTTCTGAAGCCCCAAGTAGTAACATACTACTCTAGTGTCGTCTTTACATTCAACATCAAAACAAGTTCAGTAAACATTTTAGTGTCACAATTACTGTTACTTTTCGTGTTCAACAACAAAAAATTCAACTTAAAAAAAAAATTTGTCGAAACAACAATATATAGTCTTCAACATAGAAGTACACACATCATATGGGGTCTGTGACATTATTAAGTAATTGCTTGTTTATAAAGATCTCGTCAGCGAAATCGATTTTACTTTAGCTCTCGTCAACTTCTCTAGCTGCATTTTATGATGTTTGTATGTTGCTTCGTGATTGAGCAAATAAAATTGGATACGAAATTAATTTGGATTGTGGGAAATGAAGCGTAATGATCAGGTCTCTATCTATTTGTCGAATTAAATGCAGTGTAAAACGTCACAAGTGGACGAGAAGTCACATTACCTGCCTTAACATCCACCAAGGGCGGATAATAGGTTGGACAGAGAAATGGAATTGATGAAATCTAACGCAGCATCATCACCTTCAATAAGACTGGCTGACCACGGATCTCTAGAGTTATCTTTTCTGTTTCTAATAAATTGTTTTTCTACATTCGAAACTCTAAAAAGTTAATTTAATGTAAGGAAAACAAAAAATAATAGACCACAAATAAAATTGGCAGAAGCAAAAAAATATAGTTGATTTTGTTTATTTTATTTTTTTTTGTCTTGTACACACTTACAATTAAAACTTCCTTTGTGCTGTTTTAGTTTTAAATTTGGGCAAAGTTTATTCAGCAGAATATATTTGCTTTATCGGATGCAATTTAACTCGTTGAAAATGTTTTTCTTTTTAAAACTTGATGTCATTTAAATTTCGGCAAGATCACATTAAAAAAGTGATCCTTCGAGATGAGAAATTTGTGTACAAATTACAGATTTGTGTATAAATTAGACATTTGTATATAAATTAGAGATTTGTGTATAAATTAGACATTTGTATATAAATTAGAGATTTGTGTATAAATTAGAGATTTGTGTATAAATTAGAGATATGTGTATAAATTACAGATTTGTGTATGAATTAGAGATATGTGTATAAATTACAGATTTGTGTATAAATTAGAGATATGTGTATAAATTACAGATGTGTGTATAAATTACAGATATGTATATAAATTACAGATTTGTGTATAAATTAGAGATATGCGTATAAAGCTTAACCTCTCCATCGGGAGGAAATGAGGTTATGAGCTTTTTATTTTCTTTATTCCTAAGCACTGGCCATCGTTGACAGTGTGAGGTCAAGTTGGATAATCACAATCTTGTCATTAATTGGCTCACCTATGATATCTTCTTTCGTAGAATAGAA
Source organism: Megaustenia siamemsis (assembly GCA_032433765.1). NCBI lineage: Eukaryota > Metazoa > Mollusca > Gastropoda > Stylommatophora > Ariophantidae > Megaustenia > Megaustenia siamemsis. The sequence continues at coordinate 37,579,139 of JAVIAB010000092.1, forward strand.
TGGATGTAATTCCTTACAGCTTCTCTGGTGCCAAGTCAGTATTTCTTGACCACCTTACATGTTGTCTTTCAAAAAAGGTTAGCTTGCTCTCCAGCTGACCAGGTCAAGGGTTAACTCCAAGACTGTACCGAGTTTTGTTTGTTCTTCACTTGGCACAGTTGCTAGATTTACAAGTTTCTGGAATTAATTTGGGCGACATGGCGTTATGTTGACCACATCACTGAGATTTCGTGGAGAGTCATGTTGAAAATACGCCAATATGGCCACATTCTCATGCACCGATTGCATAACGGGTACACTTTATTTTTACGTCACAAAAAATAACTCAATATTTTATTACAAACAACAAATCACATTGTTCAGTACATACAACCCTCTCCTCTCTTTCTCCACATACATACACATACACGCCATATTTCTCATCTCGGTTTCCGTTCAAAACTTTGCATAAACTTATCCCCCACATACGATACCACTCACATACTGGCTCAAACTTACTTGATTTTGCGCACGTGACACGAGGGAAACTGTGACGCAGTTTTCGGCTCGGTTTACCATCCTTGTTAAACTTGTGCAGCGCCATCTAGCCCGATAATTATCGATCTCTCAGACTGGCATTATACAGTTTTCTGTGACAAGCAAAGCACTTTAGCCGTGTGTCTGAACTTTGCTTCTGTTTATGATGTTTTTAATAGCGTACAGAAAACATGATTTTTAAAATGAAATATCTTGTAACATGATTTTCGACCAAAGTTAACTATTATTACTCGCTATTTATTCTACCGACATATTATTATTTTTTTTTTTAAACACACGTACACTATATATAAATATATATATATATATATATATATATATATATATATATATATATATATATATATATATATATATATATATTTCTATTGTTGTGGTGATTCATGATTGTACAAAGAAGTTACGACGGTGGTTTTCTGTTGCCTTCCGTCGATTTGTTTACGGTTGGCGCCGCTAGCCTTTGACTAAAAAGTCTCACCCACAAGGCAGTGGTGAAAAGAGGTGAGATGCAGAATGGCTGAGGCAAAAGCAGCTTTCCAGAAAATGAGGAAGATACTATGCAATCCATTTTTGACAATAGAAACAAGAAAAAGAGTTATTGGTTATTGGTTATTGGTTATTGGTTATGGAAGGCCTCGGTTTCACAGCAAACGAATTAAAATCCATAATTTCTCAACCGCCCGTGCCAGTGGAATCATCCGAATTACTAACTCATCTCCCAAACAAAGAAAGGTAACTGTAGTCCCCATCGTAGCAGTCTCAGCACACGCCAAAAGACATAAGGCGAAACCGCGCAGAAAGTGAACACAGCCAACTGTTCCCTGTCATACGATATCATCATTCATCGTAAACAAGCGGGATATCGAAGCAGGATCAAAACGGATGAGACACACAGCTCACTGTGTGCACAGAGCACTTAACTCAGTAGCTCCTGCAACAAGCCGGACTTGGAATATGAGGAAACTGCAACAAGGAACACTTTTCAGACATAGCCTTCAATGGTTCCTGCCGCCTATCCACCATATACCATGGGAGTTCACGTCCTCCCGAAAATGATGATCGTCATAGCACTTGATGATGTTAGGCCGTCATTGATGACTCCAATTCCAAACATATAGACACACAATGGTGGTAAGTTATCATTTCCAATCCAACAGAAGCCACATGACCTGTAATTAGTAAAACCACAGAGAGAATATGATTTTGTGACCTTCACTGATTCACTCTTAGATGTGAATGTGTAGTTTACACAAGAGGAGAAGTTTTCAACTACAGTGATCCCATTTAAGGCAATTCTGGGATAGCAAGGCAAGTCTCCTTTATAGCAGCAGAACTTGATGTTCTCCGCTCCCTTATTGTAGCTGCCGCCACACGATTCTGATGTCTCATTAACTTGGATATCATTCAAGAACAATGTCAGATTAACATTCCATAGATATGGCTCTGCTGATGAAATGCTTGGTGCAACAGTTGTATCAATCATACTGGAGGCTCCTGGTCTGTGGTCATTAATATCACAGACGGCACATGATGTTGTTATATTCGGTATTTCTTTCTGGGGTGTAAATATGTGGCACACACATGGAGAGTGGCTTGTGGTCACAGTAATCCCATTAAAGGCAATTCTAGGGTAGCATGGCATAGCTGTTTCAGAACAGCACAATCCTGTGATGTTTTCTGTGTTCGCTATAAAGCTGCTGCTGCTACACAATCCTGACCAATTATAGGTGTGGACATTATTCACTTGCAATGACAAAACTGCTTTGTTTACATCATAAACCTCTGGAAGCGAATCATTTATGGGACTAATAGTACAGTTTATTCTTCCATCGGGGATATCTTCATTGAGTCCCCAAAAAAAAGGTATTTGGTTAAAAAGCACATATGCTTTTGAAAAAGAGTTATTAGATGTTATGTAGAGCCAGTCTTAACATATGGTTGTGAATCATCGACAATAGGACATCAGACAAGAAAATCACTGGAGTCTGTAGAAATGTGGTTTTACAGAAAAATGTTGAGAATACCATGGAATGCTAAGAAGAGTAATGAAACTGTTCTGAAAGAGGCCAAAGCAAAAAGAGAGCTAATTTCCAATATTAGGAAGGAACAATCATCATGTTTTGGCCATGTAATGAGAAGAGAACAACTGGAATATATTGTAACAACTGGAAAAATTGATGGACGCTGAGATAGAGGGAAGCAAAGAGAGAAAATACTAGACAGCTTAAGAGAATGGCTTGGCAGAAGGTCAGCAACAGAAATGATAAAGAACTGTCGAGATCGAAAGTTGTGGAGAGACATGATCACCTACGCCAGTAGGCCCGGTACTTGATGATGATGATGATATATATATATATATATATATATATATATATATATATATATATATAACAACTAAAAACTAGAAGAGATTAAATCATCATTTTCAGAGTGAGAACACCATATGCTATTGAAAACCACATCAATAGAATACAACGAAGCCAAACTTCAGCATGTCCGCTCTTTGCGAACAACCACATAGAACATCATCTGTTTGACTTACCGATGCTCACGGATCTCAGAACAACTCTGCATCCTGAAAGACCTGATAAATGGAATACCTTGTTCGGAACTACAACATAACTCATAAATACCTCCAGATATCTTTACATGGCGGTGTCCCGAAGGTCGTCAGTTCACAAGCCGCTGGATTCATAACAACAAGAAATAAAATGCAGGCCTATTTGACTAAGCTGATGGCTCTAGATTTAAACATCAGCACTAGTAAACATGATAACTCAATGAATGAGTAATTTTGATACCGTGAAGAAAGTGGAGTGAAGGAAGTGGAGTGAAGAAAGTGGAGTGAAGGAAGTGGAGTGAAGAAAGTGGAGTGAAGAAAGTGGAGTGAAGAAAGTGGAATGAAGGAAGTGGAGTGAAGAAAGTGGAACGAAGGAAGTGGAGTGAAGAAAGTGGAACGAAGGAAGTGGAGTGAAGAAAGTGGAGTGAAGAAAGTGGAACGAAGGAAGTGGAGCGAAGAAAGTGGAGTGAAGAAAGTTGGAACGAAGGAAGTGGAGTGAAGAAAGTGGAGTGAAGAAAGTTGGAACGAAGGAAGTGGAGTGAAGAAAGTGGAGTGAAGAAAGTGGAACGAAGGAAGTGGAGTGAAGAAAGTGGAGTGAAGAAAGTGGAGCGAAGAAAGTGGAGTGAAGAAAGTGGAGTGAAGAAAGTGGAGTGAAGAAAGTGGAATGAAGGAAGTGGAGTGAAGAAAGTGGAACGAAGGAAGTGGAGTGAAGAAAGTGGAACGAAGGAAGTGGAGTGAAGAAAGTGGAGTGAAGAAAGTGGAACGAAGGAAGTGGAGTGAAGAAAGTGGAGTGAAGAAAGTTGGAACGAAGGAAGTGGAGTGAAGAAAGTGGAGTGAAGAAAGTTGGAACGAAGGAAGTGGAGTGAAGAAAGTGGAGTGAAGAAAGTGGAACGAAGGAAGTGGAGTGAAGAAAGTGGAGTGAAGAAAGTGGAACGAAGGAAGTGGAGCGAAGAAAGTGGAGTGAAGAAAGTGGAACGAAGGAAGTGGAGTGAAGAAAGTGGAGTGAAGAAAGTGGAACGAAGGAAGTGGAGTGAAGAAAGTGGAGTGAAGAAAGTGAAACGAAGGAAGTGGAGTGAAGAAAGTGGAGTGAAGAAAGTGGAACGAAGGAAGTGGAGTGAAGAAAGTGGAGTGAAGAAAGTGGAGTGAAGAAAGTGGAGTGAAGAAAGTGGAGTGAAGGAAGTGGAGTGAAGGAGAGATGGTGGAAGTGAAACAACACGGAGAGAAAAAAATGATACCTTCTCAGTCACTATTAACCTCGACAGTAAACACTTCTGCCTTAACTCAGCCGACTGGGATTCCGGAACATCTGACAAAGTCTGTTGTCTGTTTCAGGGTCTCAGCCTCGCCACACAATTTCTTGTCCATGACGGTGTATAAATGTAACATCTTCTTCTTAAGTCTGCATGCTGGAGACAGTCGTGTAGAGTATGTTGTGCTGAAATATCTAGTCAGCAGTAAGACAAACTGTTAATTTCTCTAACATTGGAATAATAACAGAGCCTCTTTCTCTTTGTTGTTGCCGTCGTCGTTGTTGTTGTTGTTGAGCAATTGGTTGTTGCTGCTGTTGAATAGTAGTAGTGAGAGAGATTTCAGGGAAGAGCTATCCCTAGTCTACATAAGACAGCCACACTGAATACAGAATCCATTATAGACAGCCTTCGCCACGAGGACGACATTAATTTGCCAGATTAAAGCTGAGACAATGCGACAAGGTAAAGACAGTAGGTTTCATTAGAATAGTTGCCATGAATAAGTTTAATTAGTATATGCCAATTATAGTGTGAGCCTTCGAGGTTTTTATACAGTAGGAGGCCGACTCCGGGGAGTCATGACCCAGGCCGATCCACCTTCGCTTGGGTGTCAAGAAGCTAAAGTGTCGAAACACCTGCTCGACATGGCCACTTCTGATGATCAGATTACCTCCTGCTGCGAAGCTCTGTTTAAAGTTTCTTCTTCTTCGTCTTATTATCATTATTATGAGTAAACTTGTCTACTTGAGGACAAAAGATCAAATTCCATTCACAGCTTCTCGGTTCACCCAGCCTTTTATGGATGTTAATTTATTTTTCTGTGAAAGAAAACTGAACTTTTCCGTGAAACTGTGCTGATGGTGAATAAAACAAGAGGCTCCAGCACATCATCCTTTGCACCACGTGGGTCGGTGTGAGCCCCACCCCCTCCCTTCTTTTTACTTAATCAGCAGGAATCGGAGTACCTGGTCACTTTGGACTCTTGATAATGTCCATCAATTATAAATTGCTGTGTATGAATTAATTTTAGTAATTAAATTTCCCGAAAGAAAATATAGATATAGCAAAATGTTAGACTGTCAGTTATGAAAGTTATAAACTATATGATCACTTAAATCCCTTTTTACGTTTGGTTATCCTTGTTTTGAAAATGTGGATATAGAAATAAAGTAAAAAAAAGTAAAGTATCCCCGTCACGCCAAGTGGCGTATAGGGAATATGGTGTTAGGGGCCATACATTTTACAGACCTGCGGCACATGATTTTTGGGGTGATGTGGTTCGTATTACGCCCGTGCCGCTTCACTTTCCCAGAAAAAAAAATCCGGTACCCATTAAAGGCTGGGTGAACCCGGAAGCCGTCGGTTTGGATCGAACCCTACCCCTTGTCCTTTGTAGTCCTGTTCACTAACCACTGAGCTATCGCGGCTCCGGATATTGAAATGCATAACGTTATTATGAGCTCATCATTTTGATGTTTGTCTTTTTTAAATATAATTTAATTTTACATTTGAGTATGTTAAGGAATTAGCCGGTGTACTTCTGGTGTGTGACTGTGCTGACAACACGACACAATTTTCGATGGGAGTCAAATTTAAGTTATAAGTGAATTTCAATGCCCGTAGAACAAGCAATTCAAGCGTCCTTGTGCTATTTCAAATGGATTTTATATGTGATTTATATAGTTTGTGCGAATAGTACCATACATCATTGTGCTATTACGATCACGAACGAAAATGTCAAAAAGCGGGAAATCTACAACAACACAAAGAAAACAATCAGAACGTTTAATAGGCACTTGGAACATCTGCAGATTAGGGGATAAAAGTACAGAAATAGTTGAATTTATGAAGAAAAGGAATATAAAAATCTTAGGATTAGCTGACACAAGAAAGAGAGGTAAAATCATTAAAGAAATACACCAAAGCTACACACTCGTCACGAGCGGAATTAACATCATGGTGGAAGTAAACAAACACGGAGTCGGTTTCATTATCGAAAGTAATACTGCCAAAAACATGCTAGAAATAGATGAGATCTCGGACAGGATTATAAGTATCAAATTAGGAGAAAGAGGAGGAAATACCACTTATATTCAAACATATGCTCCATGCAACGACACATATAGTGAGGACAGAATTATAAGTATCAAATTAGCAGAAAAAGGAGGAAATACCACTTATATTCAAACATATGCTCCATGCAACGACACATATAGTGAGGACAGCAAACAAGAATATTTTGATGAACTCTCAGCCACAATAAATAAAGTCAAAGACACAGAGAAATTGTTTGTACTAGGAGATTTCAACGGTAGAGTAGGACAAAGGAGAACACCATGGGAATTATACCTAGGACCATTTAGTGACATTAGAACAGAGTGTAACAGTAACGGTGAACACCTACTAAATATTTGTGCAGAATATGATCTATATATAACAAACACATTTAATCAGCACAATCATAACCAAATACTCACTTGGTATAAATGGAATGACATGGACAAGGCCTCCCAAATCGATTTTATTTTGACTAGAAGACATCAAAGGAGGGACATAACAGACTCAAGATCTATACCAAATGCAATATTAGATACAGACCATAAGCCTGTTTTACTATGGCAGAAAAAATGGATTAGGAAACTACAGATGACAAGACCTCAAGCATAAGCATCACATTCACAATAAAGAATGTAAACATACAAAAAGAAATAGAAGAATCCGTAACCAACAAATACCAAACCCGAATATAACCAACAAACATAGAAGAAACATGGAAACAGTTTAAAGAAGGTCTAATAGAGTCAACACAAGAGAAATGCGGTCTGAAAAATATAGGAAAGAGCAGAAAGAAACTTACAAGATGGTGGAATGAAGTAGTTAAATCAGCAGTGAAACACAAGAAAGAAAAGTATAAAACGTGGCAGAAGAAAAAAACAACTGAAGACTACAATCACTATAGACAAGCCAGAAATGATAGCAAAAAGATCCTAGAACAAACAAAAGCAGACTCATGGAAAGCATTTGGTGAAGAATTAGCAAAAACATGTAGAGAAGAACCAAGAGAATTTTTCAAAAGTGTAAAAGCAATGAGAGTAAGAAATAATGATTATAACCCAACCACTATAATAAACGACAAGAACGGTAGACCAATCAGCAGCAGGAAAAACATAATAATCAGATGGAGAGAATACTTTAATGAATTATTAAAGCAGGGAAATACAAACGGAAATAAAGAGTTTAAACATAGGCAGTATGACGAACAGGAACCGAATATTCTTAAAGCAGAAGTAGAATGGGCATTGAAACAGAATAAAAAGAACAAAACAGCTGGTATAGATGGAATAACAACAGAAATGCTACTAGCCTGTAAGGAAACAGCTATAGATTGGCTTACTATCATATTCAATATGGCTTGGGAAGAAAGAAAAGTCCCAGACGACTGGCAAAAAGCTATCATTGTCCCATTTTGGAAGAACAAGGGAAGTAAAAGGGAGTGTGAAATGTACAGAGGAATATCCCTATTGAGTCAAGTTGGTAAAATGTTTGCTAAAATATTGGAGAGGAGAGTAAGATACATAATAGAACCTCAATTAAGTAATAATCAATTCGGATTCAGAAAAGGCAAAAGCTGTACTGATGCTATATTTACATTGAGACAACTATGTGAAAAAACAATAGAATATGACAGAAACCTAAATATAGTGTTTATAGATCAGGAAAAAGCTTTGACCGTGTGGACAGGAACAAACTTTGACAAACTTTAGAAACATACGGGGTAGCAGGACAACTACTAGAAAATATAATAGCACTATATAAAAACAGTCAAAGTGCCGTCAGAACATCGGAAGGTCTGTCAGAATGGTTTCAGGTTACAACAGGAGTAAGACAAGGATGTGTCCTTCTCACCACTCCTCTTCATCATATATATGGACAAAATAAATCAGGAAACAACCAACAACAAGGACAAATCAAATAATAACATAGAGGTAGAAAACTCCAACATCAATGAGCTACTCTTCGCAGATGACCAATGCCTAATATATGAGGATGAAAACCTGCTACAACAGCATTTAACATCTCTAGATAAAAGCTGCACAAACTACAGTATGAAAATTAACACAGCAAAAACAGAGGCTATAAGAATAAGCAAATTGAGACACCCATTAAACATCAAGATCAAAGACAAAGAAATAAAACAAGTAGAGGAATTCAAGTATTTAGGCGCAATGTTCACAGAAGATGGGAAAACTAGACAGAGAAATTGACATGAGAATACAAAAAGCAAATGCTGTCACATACCAGATTTCACTATTGTTAAGACATCCAAACATTTCTATGCCAGCTAAACAACAAATGATAAATAGCATCTTCATACCAACTTTGTGCTATGAAAGTCAAACATGGACCCTTTCTAAATCACATTTAAGAAAGATCAATACATGTGAGATGCGATGCTTGAGAAAAGTAACAAATAACACAAAGAGATAGAATACCAAATGAAACCATAAGAAAAATGGTAGGAACAAAACCCTGCCAAGAATATATAGAACAATAACAACTTAAATGGTTCGGCCACCTGGTCAGAATGAATCCTCACCAATCACCATCAAGGGCGTTCTTCTCGAGAATGCATGGAAAAAGACCAAGAGGAAGACCCAGAAGAAGATGGATAGATGCAGTGACAGAGACATGTAACAACAAAGGAAAATCACTAATTCAGACAATTCGAGCAGCACAAGAACGACAAATGATATAAACCACGACACCTTTTAGGTATCAGTGAAAGAGAAAAGAAGAAGAGAAGAAAGAAGGAATTAGCGAAGGAGCAATTGAGGCGCTGAGGAAAATGAAAGGGTAGATATTAATAATCGATATTCAAATTCAAAATTAGCTTTCTGGGTTAAAAAAGAAATTATCAAATTGCAACAAATATTGAATCTAATGTGAATAGACACAGTCAGAAATGAACATATTAGAATATAACACACAACACAACGATTGGTAAAAGAGGAGAGAAGTTAATTTTCTTTATTTAAATTTGTAAAGTGATTTTTAAAGGAACAAAGAACGCTATGTATTGATATTATTTTCCTGCCAAAAGGATTTTTGTGTGTCAATGAGTCATTTAAGCGCACGGAAAATTGTAATAATATTCAAAATAAACCAAAAGATTCACAATCATGTGTATGAGTTATAATAGCAAGACGGCAGTGGTTTATAACTGACTGGTAACATCAGAGTTATAGAACCAATACTGATCAAGATTCTATGTCAAAACACTATGGTGTTTTAGGAAACAGAATAACCAGTCTGGACAAGCCAGTAGGAATCGAAGAATGAAGGCAAACTCGATACTCAAAATACCGCGTTGAAAGCTCGATACTCAAAATGCCGCGTTGAAGTTAAAAGGCACAGACTTTGCAGCTTGCTGTAAGCTACATCACAACACATCAACGTCTATTTAACAACCTATTAAGAGCGAGCGATGAGCAGTCATAACGTAGAACAATCTTAGCACAGGAAAAGGGGTCTCGAGACTCAGAGATGATATATAGGTCTCAAAAGAATATAAAATGTCGTAAAAAGAGGCGAAATAAAAAAAAATAAATGAACATATTAGAAAAATTAAAAAGACTTACAAGAACACTAACAAGAACGGGATTATAAACACCATTCTTCATTCATTATTAAAAGTCTTAAAAATAACTGACTAGTAAACATCATTCTAGAGCGGAAATTAAAATACTAGGCCACGCCAGAAGACACAGCGGGCTGGAAAGAACAAAAATGGTTCCAGGACGACGATTCAAAGGCAGACCAAAAAGAAGGTGATTACAAGACATCAAAGAGACCTTGAACTCGACAACAGTAGAAGTGGGAGATCTGGATAGAGAGATTCTATCAGAGGAGCTGTGGTGAATGCAATGTTCTGTAAAGGACATGCAACCTGATGATGATTAGAAGGAGATAAGATGCTACAAAAACTTAGAATTACATGAGAGTTTCACTTGCTAAAGGCTAAACTCTTCTGCCAAAGGCAGGTTCAGTAGGTAAGAGGGGATTTTAAAAAATAAAAACATAAACAATTATAGACAATGTAACTGACTGGTCTTACTGGTGTCCTTCCTATTGCTATAATGTTAAAATAACAACAGATCAATTTGCAAACAGCGGAGGAAGTGCATCCAGAAAAAAATGTTAACCTGTTTAGACATCATCATCATCATCATCATCAAGTACTATGTCTGCTGGCGTAGGTGATCATGTCTCTCCACAACTTTCGATCTCGACAGTTGTTTATCATTTCTGTTGTTGACCTTCTGCCATACATTCTCGTAAGCTTTCAGGCATCGTTTCTCTTTGCTTCTCTCTATTTTTTCGTCCCTAAATTTTTCCAGCTGTCACAATATATTCCAGCTGTTCCCTTCTCATTACATTGCAAAAAAATAATGATTATTTCTTTTTAATATTGGAATTTAGCTTTCTTTTGGACTCTTTCAGAACATTTTCATTACTCTTCTTAGCTGTCTATGGTATTCTCAATATTCTTCTATAAAACCACATTTCAACAGCTTGCAGTGATTTTCTTGTCTGTTGTACTATTGTCCATGATTAACATCCTTATGTTAAGACTGGCTCTACATAACATTTAAGAACTCTGTTTCTTGTTTCAATTGTCAAAAATGGATAGCACAGTACCTTCCTATTCTGTTAGAAAGTTACTTTTGTCTGAGCTATTCAGCATCTCAACTCTATTGTACATATACCATCAGAGGTTACACATTGTTGCAATGTTTTTAAATTCATTTACTTGAGTTAATATTGTTCCAATTGTTTTTATTCTGCATTGTGGCATTGTCTTTTTCTTTGTTGCTACCATTAATTCTGTCTTTTTGCTATTAAGGCTGAGTCCTTTAAAGGACTTATCTTCACTATAATGTCTAACATTTTCTGTAATTCATTTTCACTCTTAGCGATTAAAACTGTATCATCAGCATACCTGAGGTTATTTATATTATGACCCCAAGTTGCTATTCCAGGCATGCCCTTTATGGATCTTAAAAATAATCTCACTATACATATTATTGTGTCAACATACATCAGCAAACTATTTTCGTTAAAGGACTTGCAAAGAAGCGAAAATGACGCCCAAAAGTGAAAGGTTTGGTAATATCAACATTCGTTTAGCAGTTAAGAAGCCCTTAAAAGTTTCAATTCTTCTTTAATTATATTTATATATTATACATGATAATTTTTCTTTTGATGAATTAATTGCAATACCCCACATTCTTCTTCTTTCTTTCAGCTACCTGTGGAGCACAGGTCTTCAACAAACACATTCCAAGCTGTTCTGTTTCTTGCCATTCTTTTAAGATCATTCTATGTCTTCTCCATCATCTTCATCTCTGCTTCCGTCTGTCTTTTCCAAGAATATTTTGGTCTTCCTCTTTGTTTTTTACCCTGGGGATTTCAAATAAGGTCATGTCGTCTAATACTCTCAGTGGGCTTGCAGAGTGTGTCCTAACCGTTCAACCAAACGATCGTCTTCGTTATATCGCTTTCTTTACTGGTATTTAACTGATACTATTCCTTTATTCTTGGGAGCCGCGATAGCTCAGTGGTTAGTGAACTGGACTACCACGGACAAGGGGTAGGGTTCGATCCCAACCGACGGCTTCCGGGTTCACCCAGCCTTAAATGAGTACCGGATTTTTTTCTGGGAAAGTAAAGCAGCACGGGCGTAATACTGACCACATTACCCCAAAAAATCATGTGCTGAAGGTCTGTAAAATATAGGGTCACTAACACCATATTTCCCTATACGCCAATTGGCGTGACGGGGGTACTTTACTTACTTTTTTTTATTCCTTTATTCTACGTTAGTGATTTTTTCCTGCCATTTCCATCCTTTTATTCTGAGCAAGCATCCACGAATGAGGGTCTGTATGTTCATGATTATCATTTTTGTTGTTCTCCATATTTCACAGCCATATAATGGAACTCACATTGGAGTTTCACCTTTTTATTTGTGTATTTAGCATAATTTCTTTGAATTTCTATGTGTTTCCTAAAGCAACGAATGCTCCTGTTCCTTTTTGTATCCTTATTTTGGTATAATTCCCTGCTCCTTCTTCTTTGTCTATATAGCCTCACAATTTAATGTAAGACTTTCAGTCTAGTAGAGGTATTTCGTTTATTGTTATTTGGTTATTGCCAACTACATAATTCTCATAATTTTGGTCTTATCTGTAATTTCAGTCCCAGCTTTTGTGATCTCTTATCAAGTATGTTCATTTTATACAGCATCTGTTGATTATTATGTGATAGGATAGCTATCTCATCAGCAAAGTATAAGTCATTAAGTTGCTTGGTCAGTGACCATTAGATTCAGTTTATGTTGTTCTTAGTTATTTTCATAATCCAATCTATGGCAAACAGAAAGAGAAATGGAGATATTAGAAATATCCCACACTACCCAACAGTAAATTTAAAATTTTTACCAGATTACTTGCAAAGTGGTTTTCTTTCTAACTTCGTTTTTTTTTTAAATCTATGTTGAATAGAATTATGTTGATGTCTTAAGAGTCGGCATTCACAAACGCTCGCGCAAGCACGCAGACACACACACACGAACACACACACACACACACACATACACATACACACACCACATATATACATTTATACTCTACAAGGAGTAAAGAAGAAATATCGTGCATCACCGCCCATGCACTGTCGGGGTCCGAAAGGGGAGTAAAGAATTGTGGCGCTGCTCCCTACCAGGCATGTTCGTAAGAGGCGACCAAGGAAGGTTAGACGTGGGAATGGTTATCAAGTACTGTAAAAAAAAATAAGTCGAACAATATTCAGACGTACAATCTCACATATATCTGGGCAGTAAAGAAGAAGGAACAGAGAATGATACGAAAATAAGGATACAAAAAGCAAGAGGAGTATTCGTTGCACTGGGAAATATGGAAGTCCACAAAAGTATGTCAAACACAAAAATACAAATTGTAACTCCAATGTTAAGTCAGTCCTATTATATGGCTGTGAAACATGGAGAACAACACAAATGACAATTATGAAGATACCGACCTTCATTAATGGATGCTTACACGGAATAAAAGGATAGAAATGGCAGGACAAAATCACTAACATAGAATTATGGAAACGTACCAGTCAAATACCAGTGGATTGAGCGATACAGAGAAGACAATGGCGCTGGATAGGACACACACTGCGGAAGCCAACTAAGAGTATTACACAACAGGCTCGTTTTGGAATCCCCCAAGCTAAAAAAAATAAGAAAAAGAAGACCAAAATATTCTTGGAGAAGACAGATGAAAGCAGAGATGAAGTTGATGGGGAAGAGATGGAATAATCTTAAAAGAATGTCAAGAAACAGAACAGCTTGGAAAGTGTTTGTTGAAGGCCTATGCTCCACAGGTAGCTTAACGGTACAAAAAGAAGAATCGTGCATCACGCAGCAATAGAATAATATTGCAAGGAATATTGAAATAATAAATGTATGCAGTTTCAGGTAAATTCAGTTGAATGCCGTGGGTTTTTTTGCTAGTAAGTAAAGTAAAGAGCTCCGTCACGCCAAGAAGCGTATAGGGAATATGGTGTTAGTGACCATCATTTTTATAGACCTTCGGCACATGATTTTTAGGGTAATGTGGTCGCTCGGGTCGCTTTACTTTCCAATAAAGAAAATCCGGTACTCATTTAAGGCTGGGTGAACCCGGAAGCCATCAATCAGGATTGAACCCGACCTCTTGTCCTTTAAACGCAGTCATTGGAAACAGACGATGGGGTGATCATATTGTGGTCTGTGAGCGATGATGCGGTCTTGTTCTAAGGGAGTAGCCTTATCCGTGAAATTTTTAGCTGATCGTAAAGTACGACTAAATTAAGTTGTGATGACGTTGATAGGCTCTTGTCAAGCTGTCTGGGGAAATGAACATACACCAGACCCAAAAGTGCCAATATCACACTCTGTTTATTGTGGCAGAGTGTAGAAACACTTTCTTGTAAGTGTTAAAAATGCTATAGCGCCAACCATTGTATGATATCAGTTGAAAGTGGTCATCGGATAATTGTCGACTTCTTCCGTGATGATAAGTAAACTAAAACTGATCAAGATTCCTCTCTTCCTCTCCGTGATGGGGAAATTAGTCGAGTCAAGATTCCTCTCTTCCTCTCCACGATAGGGGAAATAGTAGGGTTAAGATTCTTCTCTTCCTCCCTGTGATGGGGAAAATAGTCGGGTTAAGATTCTTCTCTTCCTCACTGTGATGGGGAAAATAGTCGGGTTAAGATTCTTCTCTTCCTCCCTGTGATGGGGAAAATAGTCGGGTTAAGATTCTTCTCTTCCTACCTGTGATGGGGAAAATAGTCGGGTTAAGATTCTTCTCTTCCTCCCTGTGATGGGGAAAATAGTCGGGTTAAGATTCTTCTCTTCCTACCTGTGATGGGGAAAATAGTCGGGTTAAGATTCTTCTCTTCCTACCTGTGATGGGGAAAATAGTCGGGTTAAGATTCTTCTCTTCCTACCTGTGATGGGGAAAATAGTGTGGTCAAGTTGGCACAGATTGTTACTGTAAAAATGATGCAGTAAAGTTGGGTATATTGGGTAGAAATGCATATATATCGCAACCTGCAGTAAACAACGACAGAACGCAGCCTCTAACGCCCTTTTAATGTGAAAGATGAAGAGACGTAATCGAAGGACGACGAAAGCAACAACGACTGAACAAAGAATAAAAAAGGAAAGTAACAGATAAAAACAAATGGATATAGTAGCAGATCTGCTCTGAAACATGACAGTGTGATGAAATACGAATTTAAATCCCTCGTCAAAGTTCTCAGCTTATCGTCACTACAGATCTCAATATGCAAATGATAACAACAGAGATATCCGAGGTAGACATCCTGGATGAATTACTACTGATCGCAGACGACAAATGGCGTATTCTTCCAGACGTGCCCTGAAGACATTATCGCTGAAGTGCACCCGCTGTAATCTGTCAAAGATGTAAATTGAAAATCATTAGGCCTGAAGAAAGTTAGAGCGTGTGACAAATATAAACAGTGCTGGAATTAGCTTGTAGTAATGTCGAATATGTGCTCGAAGACACGAACGACATAAAAAAAACGAGTGTATAAATACTACAATGACATGTAGCCTACCAACATATAAGTGAACACATGCACATTTATGTGTACACATATGTGAACATGTATGTCCATGCATACACAGACATATCTAAAATTGCTCCGCTTATCAGTGACGATGAAGACGACGCTGCCATCGTGTCTAGTTAGAGTTTGTTTACAGATAGTTGATGAGGTCATTCATCATCATCATCGAGTGCCGTCTCCGCAACGAAGGTTGGCTACCATGGAGCGCCATTCTACTCTGTCTCTTGCTTTGATGATGCAGGTTGTCATAGGCTGATTTGTCCATCTTTTGATGTTACTCGTCCATGTTAGTCTTGGTCTGCCTCTTTTACCTTGTATTTTCCCCTCCAGAATTACTTTTAGTATGCTATTGTGCCTGTTAACATGGCCCAAAAAATCGCATTTGTCTTGTTTGAATTGTGCTTAGTAGTTCTCTTTTTCATTTTTAGTTGTTTTAAGACTTCATCGTTCGTTTTCTTTTCCTTCCATCCAATTCTACTATTCTTCTATATATTCACATTTCAAAGGCTTCAATTCTCTGTTCTATTTTCTTGTCTAATGTCCATGTTTCTGCACCATATAGGAATATTGAGAAGATGTAACATTTTGCTATTCTTAGTTTTAGCCCTGGTGTTATTTATTTTGATGTTAGTATGTTCTTCATGACATTACAATTGCTTAGAAAAATTAAAATAACTTTTGATTACATTAAAATGAGGTCATTACGACGAGCCTTAAGGTGTTTGTTGTAATGAGGACACGGATAAGATGAATATTTAGCTGCCGAGAAGGGTGATGGATTGTTGAAGTTTGATCTACGAGATTGTTACTTTAGGATGGCGTAATTCACAGTCCCACAGCCCCCGCCCCCTCCCCACCCCGCCCCTGATATAATGCAATTTGGTTCTTTGGTTATGGAAGGCCCCGGTATCACTGCAAACGAATTAAAATCCATAATTGCTCAACCGCCCGTGCCAGTAGAATCATCCGAATTACTATCTCATCTCCCAAACAAAGAAAGGTAGCTGTAGTCTCCATTATAGCAGTCTCAGCACACGCCAAAAGACATAAGGCGAAACCACAAAGAAAGTGAACACAGCCAACCGTTCCCTGTCATACGATATTATCATTCATCGTAAACAATTGAAATATTGAAACATGATCAAAACGGATGAGGCACACAGCTCACGGTGTGCACAGAGCACTTAACTCAGTAGCTCCTGCAACAAGCCGGACTTGGAATATGAGGAAACTGCAACAAGGAACACTGTCATATTGGCCTTCAATGGTTCATGCCTACCAAAAGTGTATTACATTCTAGCGTTAAGTTCACATTTGGAAGATCTGACAGGCAGTAACTGATAATTTTCGCTTGAAGCTGCCGCTAATGCTCGAGATAACAGTACAATTACGTGTAGAACTCCAGGGGTTCCCAAAGTTGATCCTGTTTGTGGACATTTGGTTAGGGAACTTTATTATGAGGACCTTGATTAGCCAACTCCTGTCGTGCATATCTATCCAATGCCTGATAAGAGATCTGTCCTTCTTGTTGCAAACAAACACCCTGCTGTTGTGTTTCAGTTTGTGCTAAACGCGAACTCCCGTGTTTATTGCGATTTCCTTTCTTTGACTGCAATTCTAGTCACAGTGGATGTATTTTATTGCATGATATGCATTCGCTTGGATGTACTGTATCGCACATTAACAACACATGTTTATTGCGTGTTTATTGCAATTTCCTTTCTTTGACTGCAACTCTAGTCACAATGGATGTATTTTATTG
The DNA here is from genome assembly GCA_032433765.1 of Megaustenia siamemsis. Classification (NCBI taxonomy): domain Eukaryota; kingdom Metazoa; phylum Mollusca; class Gastropoda; order Stylommatophora; family Ariophantidae; genus Megaustenia; species Megaustenia siamemsis. The sequence goes on from JAVIAB010000092.1 coordinate 37,596,456, forward strand.
CATGATATGCATTCACTTGGATGTACTGTATCGCACTTAAACAACGCATGGCAGTATGCAACATTATAATGTAATGGACAACACATGGCAGTATCAAACATTATAATGTAAGGGACAACACATGACAGTATCAAAAATTATAATGTAAGGGACAACACATGACAGTATCAGACATTATAATGGAAGGGACAACACATGACAGTATCAAACATTATAATGTAAGGGACAACACATGACAGTATCAAACATTATAATGTAAGGGACAACACATGACAGTATCAAACATTATAATGTAAGGGACAACACATGACAGTATCAAACATTATAATGTAATGGACAACACATGGCAGTATCAAACATTATAATGCAATGGACAACAGATGACAGTATCAAACATTATAATGTAATGGACAACACATGACAGTATCAAACATTATAATGTAATGGACAACACATGGCAGTATCAAACATTATAATGTAATGGACAACGCATGGCAGTGTCCAACATTATAATGTAAGGGACAACACATGGCAGTATGCAATATTATAATGTAATGAACAACACATGACAGTATCAAACATTATAATGTAATGGACAACACATGACAGTATCAAACAGTATAATGTAATGGACAACGCATGGCAGTGTCCAACATTATAATGTAATGAACAACACATGAGAGTATCCAACATTATAATGTAATGAACAACACATGACCGTATCCAACATTATAATGTAATGGACAACACATGACATTATCCAACATTATAATGTAATGGACAACACATGACAGTATCCAACATTATAATGTAATGGACAACACATGACAATATCCAACATTATAATGTAATGGACAACACATGACAGTATCCAACTTTATAATGTAATGGACAACACATGACAGTATCCAACATTATAATGTAATGGACAATACATGACAGTATCCAACATTATAATGTAATGGACAACACATGAGAGTATCCAACATTATAATGTAATGGACAACACGTGAGAGTATGCAACATTATAATGTAATGGACAACCCATGACAGTATCCAACATTATAATGTAATGGACAACACATGACAGTATCCAACATTATAATGTAATGGACAACACATGGCAGTATCCAACATTATAATATAATGGACAATACATGACAATATGCAACATTATAATGTAATGGACAACTTGGTAATGTAAGATTGAAGATTGTGCTCTAATGTAAGATTGTGCTCTCCACTTTCTGAAGGTTGATCATAGGAGCAAGTCAACCGATAGAACTCTCACTTCATATCATATCTTGACGCATTTAGATATGTCTATTGTTGATCCATTTAGATATCTCTGTTGTTGACCCATTTTGATATGTCTGTTTTTGACCCATTTAGATATGTCTGTTGTTGACCAATTTAGATCTATGTCTGTTGTTGACCCATTTAGATGTGTCTGTAACTGACCCATTTAGATGTGACTGTAGTTGACCCATTTTGATGTGTCTGTTGTTGATCCATTTTGATGTGTTTGTTCTTGACCCATTTAGATGTTTCTGTTCTTGACCAATTTAGATGTTTCTGTTGTTAACCCATTTAGATCTGTGTCTGTTGTTGACCCATTTATATGTTTCTGTTGTTCACCTATTTAGATGTGTTGTTCTTGACCCGTTTAGATGTGTCTGTTCTTGACCCATTTAGATGTGTCTGTTCTTGACCCATTTAGATGTGTCTGTTCTTGGCCCTTTTAAATGTGTCTGTTCATGACCCATTTAGATGTTTCTGTTCTTGGCCCTTTTAAATGTGTCTGTTCATGACCCATTTAGATGTGTCTGTAGTTGACACATTTAAGTGTGACTGTTGTTGACCCATTTAGATATGTCTGTTGTTGGCCCATTTAGATATATCTGTTGTTGACCCATTTAGATCGGTGTCCCTTATTATGAACATTTAGATGTACCTGTTATTATGAAGTGCACACACAATACAAAAACATTCCACTAACTTTGAGCAGTGGATTGTTATCCACAGTTCAAACCGCTACATCAAGTGTGGGAATACTCACATCCACACGTGGCTAAAACCAATTCCTTCTGCGGTCGTGAACACATTTTTGTTTTTGTAAATGGAGAAGTGAAATATCATATTTCTTTGTTGTATTCTGTAAGATGTGTAATTTTTACAATTATTCATGATGTTGATGTTTTATATGTTGTCAAAATAACTGATATAAATTATCTTAAAATGTAAATTGATTTTGTTTTGGATGATGGATGAAGTGGCATGGACGAAGTGACATTCTAGGAGACTTGACCGATTCGCTCCCTTGAATCGTTAATCTTTCACTAAGTTCGTGAGATGTGTATCCTAACAGCAGAACTACAATGAAAAATATTTTTTTTGGAAATGGCATGTGAGAAATGTGTTCTGTCAATGCCCTACATGGACCTTGTTACAAATGAAAGGTTTCTAAACAATATCTGGTAGAAATAGGTCTCATGATCACTGTGAGGAAACCCAAATTTAAGTGGTGTGGCCATTTATCCTTTGCAAAAACTATCTTGCAGAGAACAGTGGATGAGCAAAGAAAACTTGAAAGACATAAGTAAAGATGGGAAGATAATATAAGAGAATAGACAGGTCTTGACTTTGTTTAGTGTATACTTTACAATAGATTATTGTCACTGCAGGCGGAACATTTTCTGTCCCGTATCTGCTGTACCATATTTGCAGCAACCAACAAAGTGTGTCCATCCTGATTGTTCATACTGTTCTAGTGAATATGTTGTGTTCTGAAAACAAGCTGCACAGCTCATGATTGATACTTCCAGGTGCTGTAACTGTCATTGCCGGCCGCATACGCAACAACAATAAGGGAGGTAGCCTACGCCGAGATGAAGTGTGTTGGACGAATGGCAGGAGACGGTCTGAGAGATAGGGTCAGAGTCGAAGAACTGGGGAAAAAAATTAAGATGTTGCAGCTTCCTCATATTCCAAGTCCGGCTTGTTGCAGGAGCTACTGAGTTAAGTGCTCTGTGCACACCGTGAGCTGTGTGCCTCATCCGTTTTGATCATGTTTCAATATTTCAATTGTTTACGATGAATGAGGATATCGTATGACAGGGAACAGTTGGCTGTGTTCACTTTCTTTGTGGTTTCGCCTTATGTCTTTTGGCGTGTGCTGAGACTGCTTCGTTGGGGACTACAGTTACCTTTCTTTGTTTGGGAGATTAGATATTAATTCGGATGATTATGCTGGCACGAGCGGTTGAGCAATTATAGATTTTAATTCGTTTGCAGTGATACCGGGGCCTTCCATAACCAAATAACCAAATAACTTAAATGCTATGAGGGTCCAACAGGAATCGCATAGTCGGGATTAACAGATCACTGATGTATCCGAACACAGCTCACATAACCTCGTTCTGTACCCTTTCCAATTTAGCTACCTTAGTGTGAAGCAGGATAAGAAGATCATATTCATATTCAATGACCGACGACTGACGCGTTTGTAATAGTGTCTCTACATGGTCCACACCCATCATACATTTGGACAGGCAATGCCACGGCTGGGCGCAAGGTTTGACTTAGTTCCAAGCCCAGGAGATTCAACAGCAAGACCCACATATTTACATTTAAAGGCTCGGTCGCAAAGAGTGTGCGAGGCGGTTGGGGATTTGCTGTGTATTCCAACGGAAAGTTGATAAAGAAAGATGCAGGAGCCTGCTAACTCCAGCGGACGTAGGTGGATTGAGGCTGTAACGGAAGCTATCGCATGGCTGGTTAAAAGATCGATAACAAATGTGGTCATATTGGCTGACTCAAAAAACATGCTTCGATCCATTGACAATAATATTCGTTGCAGAGAGTGGTTGTACCTACTTGATGTGTATCACGTTGACAGCCTAACTTGAAAATATTGCCTCCAGCAGGCGGGAGTTTATGACAATGATAAAATCAACATGTTGGCTTCTGCCACTGCGAAAGGGACCTTAACAATAGACATACATGACAGTATGAGGCCTTTTAGAGAACACCTTACCCAGGAAGGCAACAAGGAAGAGAATGATAACCCACACCTGAGAGGAATAGTGGAACGTTGCGCCACGAGGGGCGAAGTCAAGAAATGCATTCTCAGCTGAAAAGAAAAATTATGTTCAATCAATGGAGGACAGGAACAGTCAGAAAACGAACACTTCAATGGTTGCTGGAACGGGCGGCAAGGTGGATATGGGAATACCCAAACTGCGGTGACGCCAGTCCTGCTAAAAGCTAAAGACTAAAGACTTTATTATTTTGTTTCCTCATGCTCCAGCGACGCTACTACTGGTGCCTTCAAAATAAGTCTATTAATTTTTTTTTAAATGACATATTTGGTTAATATAGAGGTATTATGTTCTTCTGTATCCTAACGAGGATAACCTGCCATTATTAATTACTTGCTATGCCTGGGTGAATAACATGAAGATAAGCTTTGCCCAAGACGTACTAAAGGATGGGATGTTTGCAGGCTTCTTTGAGGGAATACCCTATCAGCGAAAGATACTGGAAAAATCTGGCATCAGATCGTAGCACATGGAGATAAAAAAATAAAAATAACACAGAAGCATTCGAGGAAGTAATTATGCCAAATTCAGAAGACAAAAAGCACAGAAGAAAGGAGAAGAGGCTAGGCACACAAATACATCTTTTTCATTCTGAGTCGAATCTGTCCATCCAATATTGGCGAATTCATCTCACGATAGAAGCTGTTCAGTAAAGCAACATTCAAACACTAATACTTTACCAAACTACCGACTAATCATGATTTCTTGCTACCAAGCGTCTGTCAAAGACCATATATATATATATATATATATATATATATATATATATATATATATATATATATATATATATATATATATATATAACCTATATCTAAACATACAGAACACTAATATATTGTCCACTGACAATACAAAAACCGACTCAAAATCATCAACAGTGAAAACATGAATCTGTAACAAACTATGAAGAATATCTGGGATCTGTAGTAAACTAACAATGTAGACTGTCAGGAAGAGATCAAAAGAAGATTAGCAATAACAACACAACAATTAAATGCCACGAATAACATGCGACACAATACCAGCAAGGCAATACAATTAAAATGACTAAAGACATATATCTTTCCGATAGCAACATGCGGCTGTGAATCATGGAAGATCTCGCAAACAGCGGGGGAAAGAAATCGATTCATTCGAAAGAAAATGCTCAGATCATTAATATACCTTGAGTAATGAAAAATAGCAATAAAGATGTATTAAAAGATGTAAACATTAAAAAGAACTGGTATATAAACACCATTCAACAGAAGAAATTAAAATACTGTGGCTACGTCAAAAGACACAGCGGGTTGGAGAGAACAGCAATGGAAGGTCTGGTTTCTGGACGATGCATCAGGGGAACACCAAGAAGAAAGTGGTTTCAACACATCAAGGAGATATTGAACATGACAACAGAAGAAGTGGGAATTCTGGCTTGCGACAGAGATTCTTTCAGACGGCCTGTAGTGAATGCAACGTTCTGCAAGGGCATGGCACCTGATGATGATGATGATGATGATGATGATGATGATGATGATGATGATGATATATTTTGTGCTATAAGTAAAGGAGTAACTAAAATCTGGTTACAGTAAACTTTATTTATTTCCATATAAATTCATGCATGTAGATATTGAAAGACTTGTGGGCGAATGAACCATTACCGTTGTCAGGTGGACGAGTGTACAAATAACAGTAGGGGCAACAGTTTTTTCCTAGAGACGGTGAAAAAAATATATCTGGCCAGGGAATTTTATATTCAATGCACTTGGTATGAAACCCCTTTATTCTGCAACCCAATAGTCGCTTCGGTAAATCCCTGAATGGGAAAAGTGCTAAAATGATTGGATTACCTTTTTTGATGAAAGATTTCTTATTATGAATATAAAATGCGCATTTTAAAAAAGAATCATGTAATAAAAAAAAAAAACTAATAGATATCCGATACATAAGACTTATGTGTTAACACTTTGATATTTATTGAACAGACTTGTGACAGTGCAATTTTCACAACTTAGAATTTGAACTCCGCTAAAAAAAAACAACTTTAGTTCACTGTTAATAGAGGTCAATTAACTAACGAACACTGCACAACTTTTTAAAAAAAGAATACATGAAAACAAAACTTATCAAAACACCCTAGTGTAACGAATCTATGTAACTCTTTTTCTCAGCGAACAAACTAAAGAAAATTAAAGAAACATAGAATCTATGTTCCCTTACACAAACTGTGAGCCGAGGAAATAAAAATGGTTGTAAAGAACGTGCAATCACTTTCTCACAGATTTGCTAAGTTCCTGATAATCTATGCTGTCCACATCTCACAATTTGCAATTGGAAATGGAGTTGTTTCCCATCCCGGCAAATACGCATTTTCTGTCAGCTTAAACGCAAGAAGATGATTAGATAACCTCATGAATTGTAACGATTATAGATAAACGTCTTTGTCTGGGAGTATGCTCTGCACATGATTACTGACGACAAAGAAGTTACACAATTAAAAAGAAACAAATTATTAAACAAATTGTTTACATGATTAATTAGAAACAGCTTAAATGTGTGCAGAGAGAAATATACACATCATTGACTGTCTACATCTGTAACACAATGATCGAATTAATTTGTTCCCAGACCAATAAAACAATATTAACGCAGAGATCTGCGTCTGATTCATGATTGTTTATTGCAGAACGTAATGCATTTATTCAGCTCTTGAATATTAAATAACAGAGACTTAGCTATTAATAGTGATGGAATTAGTTTGTAGGTTGTGGAATTAGTTTGTAGTTATGTTTGGATGATCTAATGTAAAAGGGGAATTGCACGCCAAAATAGGTAGAGATTTGTGCAGAGGAGTGCGAAAAGGGATAGTAGTGACGTGGCATGTGATGACGTGGGTTGGCAAGAGAGATTTTCTTTTAGTAGTTGGAGTGAGTCGGTGTAGGAGATGAAGCCTGACAGTTTCTTCCATTTGATCTAGGACGGGCCTCATATCCTGGAACATGAAATTCAAGGAAGGACGTAATGGTAGAGAGTCCAGTCCAACTCACAGAGCTGTGTGTTTCTGTTTTAACCGCTGTGCTGGGATTCCAGTCATGGTAGAGATGGCGCTATGTTGTTTCAACTGAAAACATGTGACCTTCCAGCGACGCGGGAACCTTTGATTTTTAGTCCTAGTGACAATAAAGGAAGAAAGGGGTATGGAGAGGAAATCCCTGACCTCTGGACCTGACAGGAAATGTCATATGAGTTTCTAGAGGACAGTAACTAATGAAGTAGTTCCTTATCATATATGACTTAGAGATAAGCAAAGTCGCTAGAGTGATAATCATGGAGAATTACGTCTCATGTTTAAGTCGAGACGGTCCTGTGTTTGAATAAATATGTAGTTTTTCCAGTTATTTTATTAACTCAATTTTTCAGTGTAGATTCACGTAGTGTGGAAGTGAGAAAGATACAACAGTCTTGAAAGGTGCCTACAAGATATTACATACGTGAACAGCAGAGTACACGGTCAATTGCTAGTTTGATACTTGTGAAAATATCATGTGACATACTACGTGGAAATTAACAAACTCAGATAATTTTCTACGAATAGTTCTTTTTTTTTTGTTAAATGGCACTGTGTGTTAAGGTCACAGTGGCAAACGGCATAGAGACATCATCATCATCATGTGCCTTACCGGTTGGCGTAGGTGATCATGTCCCTCCACAATCTTCTATCTACAGTGCATCGTATCAGTTCTGTTGTTGACTGTTTTCCATGACATGACACCAAGCTATCCAGTATTTTCTCTCTTTGTCGTCCACGATCTCTCTTTCCTTTTATTTTGCCAGTTGTAACCAAGTATTTCAAAGTTCCTCTTCTCATGCTGAGCCCGAAAAATGTTGATTGCTTCTTTCTGATGTTCTTTAAGAGCTCCCTTTTTGTGTTGGACTCTTTGAAAACTTCCTCATTGGTCTTTTTAGCTGTCCGGGGAACTTTCAACATTCTTCTGAAATAATCCCATCTCTGTGGCCTCTAATCGTCTTTTCATCATAGAGACAAACGAACCATAAAATCAACGCGAAGTACGCCATAGAACACAAGCACAACGCAAGCGGCACAATTACAAACAGATATTAACACGTGAAGAAAATAGTACACATGGTGGTCATGGATTTCCTCTCCATATCTCTTTCTTCCTTTATTGTCGCTAGGACTAAAAATCAAAGGTTCCCACGGTGCTGGAAAGTCACCTATCTGCAGTTGAAACAACATAACGCCATCTCTACCATGACTGGAATCCCAGCACAGCGGTTAAAACAGAAACACACAGCTCTGTGAGCTGGACTGGACTCTCTACCATTAAGTCCGTTCATTGCTCAGCAGGTGTGTCGGTGCCGATGTCCACATATAAAGATAATGAATAAACAGCTGGACACGTCCTTCCTTGCATTTCAGGTTCCAGGATATGAGGCCCGTCCTAGATGAGATGAAAGAAACTGCCAGGCTTCATCTCCTACACCGACTCACTCCAACTGATAAAAAAAATCTTTCTTGCCAACTCACGTCATCACATATCACGTCACTCCTATCCCTTTTCGCACTCGTCTGCACACAATTCAGTCTCTACCTATTTTGGCGTGCAATTCCCCTTTCACACTAACACAAGTAGACCACTTCTATTTGCCTGTGGGCTGCAAAGATTAAATCTTTGCAATGTGGACAGCTCAAACAATTGTTTTATCTGAAGATGATTTTCTGATTAATTGTAATTTGAGCGTAGAGCATTAGAATGTTCTGGTCATCCACCGCACTGAGTCCATATTCAGACGCATTGCCACTGGATTCAGGTGAATTTCGGCGAGTAGTGAGACAATGATTTGCACAAATCTTCCTCACTTTAATCCAATTCATTGCGGAAGTCAGTGTTTCATTCCTACCACCAACAAATATAACATGTCCTCCCTGTTCTAAATTGTTTAGGGCCCACGTCAGACTTAACAGTCACATTCCCACACAAAGACTCGACTAACAGATAAATTAAATGAGTGGTCTTCATCGCCAGTTATGTGCGACACAGTTTTGCTCGAATTAGAAAGTCCCCGTATAGTATAGTAGTATAGCAAGGTCCATTTGGTCCGTATTTGATCCTTTAATTAACAAACATATATAGTAGGCGCATTTAGCGCCTAATGTACTCTAGGCATGGGGGGAGTTAACCATGACCTCTCATGTCGAGGGGTTGACCTCTCATGTCGAAGGGTTGACCTCTCGTGTCGGTGACCCCGGAAGTGACCTGTTTATGTATGGTGTGTGCTTACTTTAGAGTTCTTGATGTACTGGGTCGATAGTGATAGGTTAGTAGATTATACAACATCAATGAAAAATAATATAATTAAATATAAAACAGAAATAAAAAGATATAGTTTATTATCTCAATAGATATATAGCATACAGTGGATATTATATAACATTACAAAAATACTTAGTACACTGAGTAAATATATTGTACAGGGATAACATTTATTTATAGCTATGTAGTTGGGTGTCTGCTTAGCTCTATGTCATAAATGAATCATTAGGGGTAAAACTGTTAGAGAACACTGGTCAGTCTAAACTGGTAGTGTAAAGAGTTAAATATCTAGCATGATGGGTGTATGTAGGTTGTCTAGTCTGTCGTGCTGTGTGTATGGAGGTCGTCTAGTGTGTCATGAAGGTTGTATGTAAGTTGTCTAGTGTGGCATGACGGCTGTATGTCTGTTGTCCAGTATGTCGTGAAGGGTGTATGGAGGTCGTTTAGTGTGTGATGAGGGTTAAATGCACGTTGTCGAGTGTATCGTGATGGGTTCATGCAGGTTGTCGAGTATGGTATAATGGCTGTATGTAAGTCGTCTAGTGTGTCATGAAGGCTGTATGTCGGTTGTCACGAGTGGCATGACAGCTGTATGTCGGTTGTCTAGTGTGTTCGTCATGTATGTATGTACGTTGACGAGTGTGTCGTGATGGGTATATGTAGGTTGTCGATTGTATCATGAAGGCTGTATACCGGTCGACTAGTGTGTCTTGATGGGTGTATGTAGGTTGTCGAGTGTCATGTTGGATGTACGTAGGTTGTCGAGTGTGTCTTGAGGGCTGTATGCATGTTGTCTAGTGTGTTGGGATGGATGTATGTAGGTTGTCGATTGTGTCGCAGTGGGTGTATGCAGGTTGTCTAGTGTGTCGTGATGGGTGTATGTATGTTGTCTAGTGTGTCAGGAGGGCTATATGTAGGTTGTGTAGTGTGTTGTGATGGCTGTATGCAGGTTGTCTAGTGTGTCGTGGTAGATGTATGTAGGTTGTCGAGTATGTCAGGAGGGTTTTATACATGTTATTGTGTGTGTCTTGATGGCTGTATGCAGGCTGTCTAGTGTGTCGTAATGGGTGTATGTAGGTTGTCTAGTGTGTCGTGATGGATGTATGCAGGATGTCTAGTCTGGCATGATGGATGTTTGTAGGTTGTCGAGTATGTCAGGAATGTTGTATGCATGCTGTCTAGTGCGACTTGATAGCTGTATGTAGGTTGTCTAGTGTGTGGTGATGGATGTATGTAGGTTGTCGAGGGGGCCTCGGTAGCCTAGTTGGGAAAACCACCCGACTAGATTACCGACGTTCGGACAACCCGTGTTCAATTCCCGCTGGGAGCAGTGTGAATTGTACTCGTGGTTGGAGAAAAAAAAATACCCCCACGGTCGACCCAGCCGTTGGCAGAAATGGGTACCAGGGAATATTATCCTGGGAAGGTGAGGAATGTCGCTTCGCATCTGAGTTTCGATGCTTGAGGCTACACTATACAGAAATATCCGAACATTTCTGGATAGGCGACCGAGCACATATGGGTATATACTCGCGTGCTAAGACGCCGGTTCAAGTCTCGTACTTTACCTTTACCTTTAGGTTGTCGAATATGTCAGGAGGGCTGTATGCCGGTTCTCTAGTGTGTCATGATGGTTGTATGTATGTTGTCTAGAGTGTAGTGATGGTTGTATGCATGTTGTCTCCTGTTTCATAAGGGCTGTATGTAAGTTGTCGAGTGTGTGATGATGGCTGTATGCCGGTTGTCTAGTATGGCGTGATGGATGTATGTATGTTGTCCAACGTGGCATGATGGCTGTATGCATGTTGTCTAGTATGTCGTAATGGGTGTATGCATGTTGTCTAGTGTGTCGTAATGTATGTATATATGTTGTCGAGTGTATCATGAGGGCTGTTTGTCGGCTGACGAGTGTGTCATGAGGGTTGTATGCCGGTTGTCTAGTGTCTCGTTAAAGGTTGTATGTAAGTTATCTAGTGTGTCGTGATGGGTGTATGCAGGTTGTCGAGTGTGGTATGATGTCTGTATGTCGGTCGTCTAGTGTATCATGAGGGCTGTATGTCGGTTGTCTAGTATGGGATGACAGCTGTATGTCGGTTGTCTCGTGTGGTCATGTATGTATGTATGTTGTCGTGTGTGTCGTGATGGTGTATGTAGATTGTCGAGTGTGTCATGAGGGCTGTATACCGGTCGTCTAGTGTGTTGTGATGGCTGTATGTAGGTTGCCTAGTGTCGTGGTTGGTGCATGGAGGTCGTCTAGTATGTTGTGACGGGTGTATGGAGGTCGTCTAGTGTGTTATGATGGTTGTATGTAGGTTGTATAGTGTGTCGTGATGGGTGTATAGAGGTCGTCTAATGTGGCATGAAGACTGTATGTAGGTTGTTTAGTGTGTTATGATGGTTGTATAAAGGTTGTCTTGTGTGTCGTGATGGGTGTATGTAGGTTGTCTAGTATATCATACTTTAATCATCCAATAAGAACAAATCCAAGGAATAATACATTCAACACTACTTACTACAAATACTTTAAACACATTAACATCACTAAAATTGAATAACCTTTTATCTTTAAGTCTTAACATACTTTAAGAGAAAACAAAAATATTCCAACTTACACCACAATCAAGATTTTGCTTAAAATATAACTTTTATGTTCCTTACCCCCGCTCATTTTTGGTGGATATGCCTTTGAAATCGATAAAAAAATTGTAATTTAACCTATAGCCATACCCAGAACTTATACCAGACACCCCCATATCAAGAATTTGCTTAAATTATCACTTTTACGCGTTTTACCCCCAACACTTTTTATGGCTACGCCTATGAAATCGCAAAAAAATTTTAATTTAACCTCTAGGCATAACCCAAACTAAAGTTATATTAGACATATTATATTTATATTAGACATCCCCGTAGCAAAAGTTTACTTAAAAATAACTTTTATGATTTTTAACCCGATGACATTTTTTGAAGGATACGCCCATAAAACTGTTAAAAATAGTACATTTAAACCATATACTTACCCCAGACGTTATATTAGACATCACTGTAGCAAAAATTTACTTGAAATACCACTTTTATGTTTCTTACCCCCGATAACTTTTTGATGGCTACGCCTATGAAATCGATAAAAATAGTAAATTTACGCTCTAGACTTACCCCACACTTTATATTACACATCCCTGTAGTAAAAAAATTAATAAAAATATCACTTTTATGCTTCTTACACCCGCCCATTTTTGGTGGATACGCCTATGAAACCTATAAAAATAGTAAATTTACACGCTAGTCTTACCCAAAACTTTATATTAAACATCAACATATCAAGAATTTGTTTGAAATACCACTTTTATGTTTCTTACCCCTGGCCACTTTTTGATGGCTACGCCAGATTTACTATAGATTTATCGATTTCATTGGCGTAGCCATCAAAAAGTGGTCGGGGTAAGAATAATAAAAGTGATATTTTAAGTAAATTCTTGATACGGTGATGTCTAATATAGAGTTTAGGGTAAGCCTAGTGTGGAAATTTACTATTTTTATCGATTTCATAGGCGCATCCACCAAAAATGGACGGGGGTAACAAGTATAAAAGTGATATATTAAGTAAATTTTTTGCAACGGGGATGTGTAATATAAAGTTTGGGGTAAGTCTAGAGTGTAAATTTGCTATTTTTATCGATTTCATAGGCGTATCCATCACAAAGTGATCGTGGGTAAGAAACATAAAAGTGGTATTTCAAGCAAATTTTTGTTACGGGGATGTCTAATATAACGTCTGCGGTAAGTCTAGCGTTTAAATTTATTATTATTAAATAATAAAGTGATATTTTAAGCAAATTCTTGATATGGGGGTGTCTGATATTTATCGATGTTAATGTGCTTAAAGTATTTGTAGTAAGTAGTGTTGAATGTATTATTCTTTCGTTTTCTCTTATTGGATGATTAAAGTATGATACACTAGACAACCTACATACACCCATTACGACACACTAGACAACATACATACAACCATCATGACACTAAACAACCGACATAGAGCCTTCATGCCACATTAGACGACCTCCATACATCTATCACGACACATTGGACAACCTACATACAACCATCATAACAAAATATACGACTTCCATACACACGTCACGACACACTAGACCTCCATACACCCATCACGACACTAGATAACCTTCATACTGACATCACGACACACTAGACGACCTGCATACAGCCCTCATGACACACTCTACAACCTACATACACCCATCACGACACACAAGACAACGTACATACATACATGACGACACGAGACAGCCGACATACAGCTGTCATACCACACTAGACAACCGACATACAGCCCTCATGACACACTAGACTACCTACATACTGCCATCATACCACACTCGACGAACTGCATACACCCATCACGACACACTGGATAACTTGCATACAACCATTAATGAGACACTAGACAACCGGCATACAGCCCTCATGACACACTCGTCAGCCGACATACAGCCCTCATGATACACTCGACAACATACATACATCTATTACGAAACACTAGACAACATACATACACCCATTAACACACACTAGACAACATGCACAGCCATCATACCACACTAGACGACATACATACACCCATCACGCCTTACTAGACAACCGGCATATAGCCCTCATCCAACACTCGACAACTTACATACAGCCCTCCTGACATATTCGACAACCTACATACATCCATCACGACACACTTGACAACTGACATACATCCCTCATGAAACAGTAGACAACATGCATACAACCATCACGACAATCTAGACAACATGCATACAACCATCACGACACACTAGACAACCGGCATACAGCCCTCCTAACATATTCGACAACCTACATACATCCATCACCACACACTAGACAACCTACATACACCCATCACGAAACTCTAGACAACCCACATACACCCATCAAGACACACTAGACAATCTACATACATACATCATGCCAGACTAGACATCCTACATACAGCCATTACGACACACTGGACAACCTACATACACCCATCACGACACACTAGACAGCCTGCATACAGACATCAAGACACACAAAATAACATGCATACAACCCTCCTGGCATACTCGACAACCAACATACATCCATCACGACACACTAGACAACCTACAAACATTCATGACGACACACTAGACAACCTGCATACAGCCATCACGACACACTACACAACCTACATATAGCCCTCCTAACACACTAGACAAAATACCAACCCCCATCTCGACACACTAGACAACCTGCATACATCCATTGCGACACACTCGACAACCTACATACATCCATTTCGACATACTAGACAACATGCATACAGCCCTCAAGACACACTCCAGAACCTACGTACATCCATCATGACACACTCGACAACCTACATACACTCATCACGACACACTAGTCGACCGGTATACAGCCCTCACGCCGCACGCGACAACCTACATACACCAATCACGACACACTCGACAACGTACATACATACATGACGAACACACTAGACAACCGACATACAGCCGTCATACCACACTAGACAACCGACATACAACCTTCATGACACACTAGACGACTTACATACAGCCATCATACCACACTCAACAACCTGCAAACACCCATCACGATACACTCGACAACGTGCATACAACCCTCATCACACATTAAACAACCTTCATACACCCATCACGACATACTGGAAACAAACATGCAGCCTTCATGCCACACTAGACAACCTACGTATAACCCTCATGACACACTAGACGACCTACATACATACAGCACGACACACTAAACAACCTGCATACACCCATCATGCTAGATATTTAACTCTTTACACTACCAGTTTAGACTGACTAGTGATCTCTAACAGTTTCACCCCTAATGATTCATTTATGACACATAGCTAAGCAGACACCTAACTACATAGCTATAAATAAATATTATCCTTGTACTATATATTTACTCAGTGTACTATGTATTTTTGCAATGTTATATAATATACACTGTATGCTATATATCTACGGAGATAATAAAAGAATAAAATATATCTTTTGATTTTTGTTTTATATTTAATGTTATTGTTTTTCATTGATGTTGTATAATCTACTAACCTATCCCTATCGACCCAGTACATCAAGAACTCCAAAGTCAGCACATGCCAGACATAAACAGGTCACTTCCGGGGTCACCGACACGAGAGGTCAGCCCCTCAACATAAGATGTCATGGTTAACTTCCCCCCCCCCCCCGCCTCGAGTACATTAGGTACAATACAATATTGCAATACATTACAAAATGTTTGTTAATTTACGGGTCAAATACGACTCAAAGGTAGCCTGCTATACTACTTCCGTGGCACGGTTGTGGAACATTGTTTTAATGATTGCCAAGTGAATTTTATTAAGCTTGGAGAATCATCAATCGTAAGGTAGATAAAGCAGCATATGCAGCTGGTAGTTAAAAAAGGAAATATAGAGATATTCCAATTGTTTACGATGAATGATGATATCATATGTCAGGAAACAGTTGGCTGTGTTTACTTTCTGCGCGGTTTCGCCTTATGTCATTTGGCGTGTGCTGAGACTGCTACGATGGGGACTACAGTTATCTTTCCTTGTTTGGGAGATGAGATTCGGATGATTACGCTGGCACGCGCGGTTGAGCAATTATGAATTCTAATTCGTTTGCAGTGAGTGATACCTTCCATAACCGAATAACCAAATATAGAGATAAACAAAAGTGTTACGTATAGAATGCAGCTCTATTTGCTCATAAAGAAGTTAAAATTTATTGCAATCTGTAATTTCGCCAAATTATTTACTTATATACTCTTTAACACAAATGTTCAGATAAGAGTAATTCTACCACAAGAAACCGGACCCACTACTACAACACTGGATGAAAATCCTTTAAATAAGTGCAAAAGTTCAATAATCTTGGACATACGACCATTGCCTTCATCTCCTTTATAGAAGAAATAAATATACGAATATGTAAGGAGGATACAACATTTGGTAAATTGACACAACAGGCGGGAAAATCCTGGAAAGCAATTGACATTGGATGGAACTAGCATGAGAAAACTAGCGCAAAAGTTTCAATTAAATGAAACAGAAACAATCCGTTGGTTCCGAGATTACGTATCATCAAGAAAAAAAATAAGATATCGGACATAATATTTCCTCTAAAGCACATTTAAATCACAACTCAATATCTTCCAGTGAATGGGAAAGAGGATTATCTCAGACGAATCTTATAGTAGTATCATAACAATCATCGATGCGTATACAACTTCTGCACTAATGTTCACCAAGACTATAGGACCTCCTCTTACATATTCTGACCCTAACAAATATGTGGAATCATGGGTTTTATCAGAACCCCGCTCTGTGGTTGATACAGAGAGCAGGAAAACAACGGTACTCTGGGGGATTTTTTGATGTGCTAAAAATGTGGGAGTTTTCACTGTGGGTACCGGTCATTTCTTCTAGATAACACACATACACAGACACGCACGAATAATTATTTTATGTTCGATATAACCATCCTTTACTTGTCCGCACAGTTTTTCTCCTTTTATTTTTAACGATCTCTGTTCCGTTTGTATTACTTCTCATGCACCTCATTTTATATGATGTATTTGTACGTTTGTCTTCATGGACTATATGTGTTTGACATTGGTAGCGAAGTGCGTATACAAATAGTTAACGCTCAATTTATTTTTAATTTTATATTGTAACATTGTGGTGTTACAGGATCGATAATCCTCATAATTTAAGACCTTCTAAGGTAAAATGTTTTGCTTTCTTTAACGAGACACAATCTAAGTTTTATACACCGTAGGAGGCATTGCCATATTCCAGTCCAGCCCTGGTTCCAGATCTTCGTTTACATCTGACTTGTCTCGTCCCTGACCTGTTGTTTTGCTGCTAGAGTCAATGCAAAGAAATGCACATAAATTGTGAAGCCTCGGTGAAGCTAACTGTGGTGAGGGGAATTTTAAAAAAACCAATATAGATATGGAAAAAAAATAGAAAAAAAAAACGGCATGGTTAAAGCTTCATGTAACAAGAGAAAAATACAAACCAGGACGACTTTTCGGCTCAATAGGCCTTTAGTAGCAACAAACATATTGCGTTTACATACATATATTATATATATATATATATATATATATATATAATATTTGCAAATATATTTTTAAAATGTGCAAAAATATTTCGCTGCTACTAACATTGCGCATGTCTTCCATTTAAAATAAATGCCAGATTAATTAGGTTTGAATTCTTTTTTATTTTTCATTTGTAATACATCTCTTGGCCTATTTCAATACTTCATAAATTGATCTTTTAGCTGCTTATGGTATTCTAGCAACACACATTTCTGGGGGTGTTAAATTTGGGACTGTTTTTGTTTCTCTTGTCAGCGACTTTAAATACTTATTATTGATTAAAGAATCGACCTCTCGTCGTAACTGTCGCGAGTTGTCGTCATCTGGCTCCGCATAGCTATAAATATGCCTTTTTAATTCATGTATTTTCCTACAAATTCCCTAACAAAATTGGAATCGCTACATATCGAATACATTCTATCAATTCACAATGTTTTGAGGACACAATAAAAAGAAACTATAGAGTGCCCTGCCCATAAAACGCGATCCAACAAAAACGCGGTCAACTGTTTAGGTTATGTTCTTGCTATTATTACTGCTACAATCCGCTTATATTGTGATATAAAAATGGTAAAAAGGAAAGATCCCCGTCACGCCAAGTGGCATATAGGGAATATGGCGTTAGTGGCTATATTTTTTCCTTGCAGACCTTCGGCACGTGATTTTTGCGGTAATTTGGTGGGTATTAAAGCCCGTGCCGCCTTACTTTAAAAAAAAAAATCGGTCATTTAAGGCTGGGTGAATATGAAAACCGTCTATCAGGATCGAACCAGACCTTTTTAGTAGTCCAGTTGACTAACCACTGTCCGCTTTCGCGGACCCCCTCCCCCACCGCGGTTGTGATATAAACAACTCAAAATTATACATGCAAGGAATAAAAAAAACAAGAGAAACCACAATCAATAACAACTCCCTACATGACCCGTCACAATGATTCACATCCACATAGCAATATTTATTTATCAAACTGGGATCCAAGACCCAAGTGTAAAAGGTTAAAAATGGGGACATCACATCAGTTTGATCCTTCCAAATTCTAAATAACATTTCAAAATAACACATATTTGGGCAGTTTTGTAGAGTTAAAACGACTCAAAAGTTTAACATGCAGCAAACTTCTATGTCTTTCACAGTTGTTTGTCACAAAAGCATTAGATGATTTGTTTTGTATCTTTCCATGGAGATAAAATATAGATTCTATGGACCTCTTTATTTTATGTGCTTCTTTAATTAAACATTAAAATTGGTTAAAAAAAGCTGTAAGTTAAAAGTAAAAAAAACTTTTGTAAGAAACATTTAATATTGCATCCTCCGGAACACTCAGATTTGTTTTTCTTTGATATTCCGGTTACTAGCATTAATTCTGTCTGGTCTGTCTGTCTGTCTGTCTATCTATCTATCTATTGACCTTTCGAGCCGTAGCCGGCCCATAGGGCGTAGACCAAGATACTCCCTCTCTTATCTGAATTTTTGTTCTAGCAGTTTCTTTTAAATATATTTTATCAAATCTCGCTTTTTGTCTCTGTTCTGTGCAAGCAGTTCTATCTCATTAAGGGAGCCGATTCCTGCTGCTCTTGCCTCTCTCATCAATGTTCTTCTCAGTGCCTCTCTGGGTCTTCCTCTTTTCCTCTTACCTGTTGTTTCCTACATGAGGGCTTGCTCTGCTTTCGGTTACAAGTCTACGTTTCATTAACAAAATCGTTTTTACGATAACGGCTTGTTAAACCTCTGATCAACGGTTCTATGCCAAGCCAGAGAAAAATAATTCCTCCATCTTGGATACAACCGGAAACTTTTCAAATTAATTACTAGAGTATTAGTAGCATTGATTAAAAATTAATTAAAATTAAAGTATAGCATTAATTACTAGAGTATTAGTAGCATTAATTACTAGAGTATTAGTAGCATTAATTACTAGAGTATTAGTAGCATTAATTACTAGAGTATTAGTAGCATTAATTATTAGAGTATTAGTAGCATTAATTATTAGAGTATTAGTAGCATTAATTACTAGAGTATTAGTAGCATTAATTATTAGAGTATTAGTAGCATTAATTATTAGGGTATTAGTAGCATTAATTATTAGAGTATTAGTAGCATTAATTATTAGAGTATTAGTAGCATTAATTACTAGAGTATTAGTAGCATTAATTATTAGAGTATTAGTAGCATTGATTACAAATTAATTAAAATTAAAGTATAGCATTAATTACTAGAGTATTAGTAGCATTGATTAAAAATTAATTAAAATTAAAGTATAACATTAATTACTAGAGTATTAGTAGCATTGATTAAAAATTAATTAAAATTAAAGTATAGCATTAATTACTAGAGTATTAGTAGCATTGATTACAAATTAATTAAAATTAAAGTACAGCATTAATTACTAGAGTATTAGTAGCATTGATTAAAAATTAATTAAAATTAAAGTATAGCATTAATTACTAGAGTATTATTCATAGATCAAAATTTGTTTTAGCTACAATTTTTACATTTTATGTTTAGTATCAAAGATTGAAACCATCCGCATAAAATATAAGTTTTATGATTGAGGGAAATGCATTAGACTCAGATCATCTTCATCCATAAATGCTGCAACATTTCCAAGATCATAACTATAAAATATAATACACCACTTTGAGATGAAATTAACAGCTGTGATGTACCTTCTTTATTACAATTTCTCTCTCTCTCTCTCTCTCTCTCTCTCTCTCTCTCTCTCTCTCTGCGATCAGGGCTCAATCAGAGTAGGATTCCAGACTCTCACATGAAGTCAGCTGTCAGGTTAAGTATGTTGATCGCCCCCACAGACAGAACATCACAGTTAGAGTCTGCCAGATCTACTCCGATTGAACACCCGTTAAAACGTTGCACTGTGTTCTGCGCCAGTGGCCCAGTGCATCCGATTTCAGCCAGAATTTTATTCAGGTTTGCTTTCCTTAGCCTTTGATTGTCCCCAATCTTTCTGCAAGGCAACAGATGATCTTTTCTGTAGGGGGATTCTGCCCTTAGATGGTCGGCCCTCCCAGGTTTACGAGCACCATCTGCCCGAGTCACTAGAGGTGACTAACACAGACATGCACACACAAAGACATGAGATGTGACTAACACAGACATGCACTCAGCGATACGAGGCATAACTAACACTGACACACACCAAGATATATGACACATGCCTAACATAAACATGCGCATAAAGATATGAGATATGACTGACAGAGACATGCACACACAAAGATATGACACATGCCTAACATAGACATGCACACAAAGATATGAGATGTGACTAACATAGCCATGAACACACAAGGATATGAAATGTGACATACACAGACATGCACACACAAAGATATGAGATATGACTAACATAAACATGCACACAAAGATATGAGATATCACTAACCCAGACATGCACACACAAAGATATGACACGTGACTAACACAGATACACACTAAGATATGAGATATGACTAAACACAGACTCACATAAAGATATGAGACATGATTAACACGGACACACCAAGATATGAGATATGACTAATATGACACACACCAAGATATGAGCCATGGCCAGCGCACACACACACAAGCTAAGATATGAGCCATGGCTAGCATAGAAACATATCAAGATATGAGCCATGGCTTCACGGAAAAACACCAAGAAATGAATCATGTCCAGCACAGAAACACATTAAGGTATCCATATGCTTGGGTGTGTTGTAGTCGGCAGACTCTTCTTAACGTGGGAATCATCGACATACGAGACGCAGGCCACGATTAACTGTTCACAGGTTTCGTTGAAACAGTTGTCCAGAGATTTGAGAGTGCAGTCTGACTAGTAGAACGTTTCCTTGCATGTACAGTTCCCGGTTGACTGTACACAGATGTCGTTGAAACAGTTGTCCGGACATCTGAGAGTGCAGTCTGACCCGTAGTACGTTTCCTTGCATGTACAGTCTGCACTTTCCGGGTCACATATGATGTCACAGCCATCAGAACACGTCAGTTTGCACTGTAGCCCAAAATTACCATCGGGACAAGTGTCATTACAGGTGTAGCCTGGATGTTTACATTGTAGGCATTTTCCGGATTTTTCCTCACAAAAAGGACAGACACTGAGACAATACCCGGAGCAGTCGTGTCCATAGATCCCATGTGAACAGATGCCGTGACACGTACCGATTATGACGTTGCAGCCTTTGCAATACCCACTACACACTGCACAAAACGACCAAGAATGCCCGTCCAGAAAATAGGTGTCTGTAAATGTTTGCACCTCACACACCGTCAGTGCACTGTCGGCCTGCGAAATGGCCGATGAGAACTCAATCTTAATGTGTGCCATTGTCGCTTGTGTGGTGACTACAATTGTATTCACAGAAATATTTGGGTATGACATATCATTACACTGGAACACCACGCCGCCACCGTCAGAGAAAGCCTTTAGAGTGGCATTCTTTACCCGAATCATAGTACCAGCTCGATGACAGATTCGAATGGCGTGAGTCTTCCGGTGCGTGGAAAAGTTCAGATGCCAGTAAACAGAATTGGTTCCACTTCTCAATTGTGTGTGTGTGTAGTCATTGTCATAGAGATTGGTCTTTGTTTTGCCATTAACTGCGGCCCCTGGTCCACATCCGTCTCCTGTATAACAGGCATTAAATGTGTCGGTAATTCGTGTAGAGAAAGGGGTTCTTCATTTTCATGAATATTTCTCTATTACCATCCTCTCATCTTTCTTACGTTCACTCGTTAAATGTGCGTAGATGTGTCGTGTCGCTAGTTTACAGCAAAGCTGCGACTTCTGCGCCTTTCGGCCCGACGTATCCGTTTTCGGCATGGATAGATTTGCTTAAATCAATGTTTAATTTCCTAGGGTTCTTTAACATGCGCTAGTACCCACGGAACCTCCTGTTTTTTTCGCGAGAGCTAGACATCGGATCATACTACTCAGAGACTAGGGAAAGGCAAAGCCACCAGGAAACCACAGATTCGATGTTTGAAAAATTCCCAACACCTGGGTTTGGGATCGAAGCCCGGAACCTTCTTGTTGTTTTACTCCTGACCACCCAGTTCACCTCTGTTGCCCTGATTTCCAATATTGCTAGGATTTTGTTTTATCAAAAACGAATTAAATGCAACACAAGTGAAATGATAAAAGTAATACTTCACTATAGCTGATCATTTCACTAACTCCACAGCGAAACGGTTATGAACTCACATGACATACCTCTGTGAACAACAGCTCTACGGCGAACCGGTTCTTAATTCATATTACATATCTAAGTGGACAACTGGTTTACAGCGAACCGGTTCTGAACTCACATGACATATATCCGTGGGCAACTGGTTTACAGCGAACCGGTTATGAATTCATATGACATATCTCCGTGGGCAACTGGTTTACAGCGAACCGGTTCTGAATTCATATGACATATCTTTGTGGACAACTGGTTTATAGCGAACCGGTTCTGAACTAACATGACATATCTCCGTGGACAACTGGTTTACAGCGAACCGGTTCTGAATTCATATGACATATCTCCGTGGACAACTGGTTTGAATTAAGGAAAATAGTCTTTCGACATTGGCATTCTATGCAGAAATGTTAAAGAGTAACTGCAATTTTTGAGAAGCTTACCAAGATAAAAATAAAAACAATCGACACTTGATCACGATATGAAGCGCTCAACAAGTTTGTCATGTATTGGTACTGACTGACTTTTTCCAGTTTGGATGTAGTTGCGAATGTCTTTAGATTGCAGATTGAACACAAACACTTTCTGTCGGCAGTATTGATTCCCCTTTACACCGCGTATTTGATGATCCAGTTTCTCTATATGAAAATTCTCAAGTTCCATCAATTGAAACAAGAACCCAAAAAAAAATCCGCTGGTCCAATTTCCGGACATTGGCGTTGATTTTGAAAATTTCTCCCGGACGCTAATTTAAACCTTTAAATTAGGGGCATCACGAAAAATAAGGACGTATTGTAACCTTTAAATTGCATGCAGTTAATGGGCTCAGTGATGTAACGTGGGGGAGGGGGGCATGAGCGGAAAATTCTGAAAGTGCTTAAAATAAAAAAATAAAAAAATTGGTCTCGCCAGGTGGGATAAAGAGAAAAAATAAATCGGGCAGCCAAAACATGTCCCGATGAATTTGGAGTAATCATCATCATTATCATCATGTGCCATACCGGTTGGCGTAGGTGATCATGTCCCTCTACAATCTTCTATCTACAGTGCATCGTATCAGTTCTGTTGTTGACTGTTTGCCATGGCATGACACCAAGCAATCCTGTATTTTCTCTCTTTGTCGTCAGCGATCTCTCTTTCCTTTTATTTTGCTAGTTGTAACCAAGTATCAACTTTCCTCTCCTCATGATGTGTCCGAAAAATGTTGATTGCTTCTTTCTGATGTTTTTTTAAGAGCTCCCTTTTTGTGTTGGCCTCTTTGAGAACTTCCTCATTGGTCTTTTTAGCTGTCCAGGGAACTTTCAACATTCTTCTGAGAAATCCCATCTCTGTGGCCTCTAATCGTCTTTTCATTTGTTTGTCTACTGTCCATGATTCGCTTCCATAGGTCAGAATTGGTTCTATATAGCAAAGATGAACTATCTTTCTCATTTTTATTGACCATCATTATATTCCTTTTATCTGTTGTTTCCCACAAGAGGACTTGCTTTGTTATTCGGTTATTATCTCTCCTCATCACATGTCCAAAATATGACCATCGTTTTTTCTTGATTACGGAAAATATCAGTGGTTGATTGGCGATTTCTCTAATTTCTTCGTTTGTTTTGAATTCGTTCCACGCTATAAGAAGTATTTTCCTTAGACATTTATTTTCGAATGTGTTCCACTTTGTTTGTATGTCTCTTGTTGTTTTCCAGCTCTCACTTGCCTACGTAAGGGTTGATAGTACATTTGATTTGAATAGTCTAAGTTTTATGTTTGTGCTGATGAGTTTTGATTTCCACCACTTTTCAAGGCTTCTGAAAGACATTGATGCTTTAGCTATTCTGATTCTAATTTCTTTGCTTGTATCCCCTTCTCGATCAATGTGACTTCCAAGATAGATAAAGTGATCGATCTCTTCCATTGGTTTGTTTTCCATGTATATTTTGTCGTCTGTTGGAATTACGTTTTTGATGACTTTAGTCTTTTCGTGATTGATCTCAAGCCCAATTTTGCTGGCCATTGATGATAGTTCATTTGTGTTTTCCTGCATCGTTTTTATCTGACTGCTGATGAGAACTATGTCATCAGCAAAATCGAGGTCCTCCAAATGGTCTCCTTGTATCCATTCGGATTCAATAATATATATATGGCCCTTTTCGTCTTGTTAGATGGTCTAGTGGAGGCTATAGTGTATTTTTTTTTGTTTTTGAGGTTTTATTTTTGTCGAACAGCTTCTCTCGTGGCTAAATCTACCAATGTTTGACAAACACACACGGCCACAGAATGAACAAGTCAGGTCCACTGATCCACAGGGATTTCCATGAGTCTTTTCTCTTCTAAGTGTTGCCTTAGCACAGTCTCAAATTATTTTAAACCATTCCTTATATATATATATATATTATATATATATATATATATATATATATATATATATATAAAGAAAATGTTCAAAATATATTGAAATTTCATTTCCTTCTTTATTCGCTCAATATATTGAAAAAATAAGCGAGATCACTAAGGTTAAGATAACATTTGCGTAAATAAACCGTCCGCAGCTAAAAATATCAACCGGGGCATACATGACACAAACAGAGCAAGGCGAGCACAAAGAAGAAGGGATTTTTTATGAAAATAGACGTCATCTAGTCACAATAGTGGAACCAAAAAGCATGCTAAAAATAGTGTGAAGTATAAAGCAACTAGAGAAGTGTAAATTGTTTGTATTGAAAACATACGTCGCAGGACAATACATGTATTAAAAATAGAGTTCCAAAGGACTATGAATTAATATCTACTAACTAGAGCAAGACGAACATATATATATATATATATATATATATATATATATATATATATATATATATATATATATATATATATATGCATATATTTAGCTGACTCAAACTATTTCAACTCACAGAACGCCAAATAGCTATATCTATTTCCCACAGGCCAACCTATATATACCTGCATATATATGTATACACACATCGTTGTATATATGTTAATCTATGGTCTTTGGTTGCTCTATGGAAAATAGTTATAGCTATTTTGCGTTCTGTGAGCTGAAATATTTTGAGTCAGCTAAATGTATGTGTCACAACCTTTTACTGTATTTGTTTACCAGTTTTTAATTCATTGTCACACACACTCACATACACACACATAGAAAACAGACACATACACACGCATGCAGGGGTAAAAGCTGCCAAAAGATTTGTCAATTACGGGAAAAAAAGTTTCCGTTTCCGGAAGTACTCGTTACAATAGCCACATTTAAATTAACAACTTATTTCAAGTTAAGTATAATTCACAAATTAATTAAATTGCTACATTTGATTTCCTACAGAATGAGTTAGAAACCAATTAAACAGTTATAAATATTACTGGTTATATGAGCACTCCGAACGTTGACACTTGGCAGAGCGTTGTTCCAAGCAAGCATACCTTTATATTACATCATCATCACCATCAGTACCCTGTCTGTTTGCGCAGGTGACCATGTTTCTCCACAGCATTCTATATCTATTTTTGTTTTAATTATGTTGTTTATTTCCTACAAAACAATTCTTTTCATCATCATCATCATCGTGTGCCCTCTCCGCAACGAAGGTTGGCTACCATGGATCGCCATTCTACTCTGTTTCTTGCTTTGATGGTGCAGGCTGACATAGATTGACTTGTCCATCTTTTGATGTTACTCGTCCATGTTAGTCTTGGTCTGCCTCTTTTGCCTTGTATTTTTCCTTCCAATATTACTTTCAGTAGGCTGTTGTGTCTTTTAACATGCCCCAAAAATTTCATTTGTCTTGTCTTAATTGTGTTCAGCAGTCGTTCTGCTTCTACCATAAAATTTTCTAGTTTTCCTTGTTGGTATAAGGTCCTAACATTTAATTCGTTCTTAATACAGTAGTTAGAATTTCTCTCCATGGCTTTCTTTGGATTGTTACGTGATGAGGCTCCAATCTCTTTCACGATGGTCTGCCATTTTCGCCTTTCGTGTTCTGAAAATGCCTCATGTGTACCACACACTTTGCTGTTTTCGCTTTCAATGCCGTTGATTATTTCTTCCGTCCCATCCACCGTCGCAGACTTTTCACATACGGGTTGAACACACCCGACTATCATCGACGCCATTGTTGTCGAACCATGTGCTTGCCTATCGAACCGCGAACACACGACACAAAAAAAATAATAAATCCACTTAAATATCGATAAAGTATGCAGTCCATCCTCCAGTGAGAAGTAAAACATTACACCAAGTGGGGAATAGCAACACATAAATTCACAACTATAGACTGTCGCGTAAATCATTTAAATGTCTCAGCAAGAGCCGAATTATAAAAACGACAACACGTAGTCGCCATGACACCGGAAATCAGTCAGTTCCTACAAAACAATTCTTTTAGAGTGTCTATAATATTTTAACTCTTCTCTCAATGTTTCCAGTTGTCATTCTATACTCTAGTTGTTCCCTTCTCATTACATGGCCACAAAATGATGACTGTTTTCCTCTGATTTCCTTGGAAATTAGCTTTCATTTTAATATGGCCTTTTCTAGAACATCTCCATTACTCCTTTTTTTTTAAGCTGTCCATGGTACTCTCACTATTCTTATGTAAAACATTTTATTCTTTGCGTCTAACTATTTTATTGTACGTTGTCCTAATGGCCAGGATTCACATCCATATTGTAAAACAGACTTCACACAACAGTGAAGACCTTTGTTCCTTAGTCACATTGATTAACAATGGATTGCATATCTATCTCAATCTTTAGAATGCTGCCTTTGCTTGATCTAGCCTGCACCTAACTTCTGTTGTGCTTTTATGATCCAAGTTAACATAGTTCCCATATATTTAAATTAATTGGCCTGTTTTAATCTCGTTTTGTCGTTAGTCGCTGCACGTTTATAGATATTCTACGGAGATGATTGACTTGTACGATGGACAATGAGCATTACCTAACTAAATAAACCTCTTTTAATACTGTCCCTTTTGCTTTGATTGTACATTTAGGTTATGTCTTTTTCTTTGCTGCAGCCATCACTTCTGTCTTTTTGCTGCTGAGGTTAAAGCCTTATTTTTACTTTCCATCACTACAATGTCAATGTTTTTCTGTAACTCAGATCTCACTCTTAGACATTAGCACGGTGTCATCAACACATCTCAGGTTGTTTATATTATAACCACCGAATTATATTCCGGAATATGTTCCTTATGGATCTTAGTATAATCTCACTGTACACGTATTAAATAAATCTGGTACAAGGGTCGGATTTAAATATGACAATTTAGACTTTAATTCCTATGTTGGATAAGTTAATTCAAACTGTGAGGCACTCTGTTAAAAAATTAACACTAGAAAATCTGTATACTAGATTACAATATAAACAAATGTGAGGCCCCATCGAGTTGTGTAGCCCTAAGCTGTAGCTTATATCTTATATATGTACTATGTCTAAATTCGACCCTAGATAGCACACAATATTGCTTAACATTTTATCTTATTTGTTGAAGCATTTCCAATTGATTTCCAGTTCACGTGACTGCATTTTTTTTGTTGCATATACGTGCTCTTCGTTATTCTTAGATCTTTGCTGTAATAGTTTATGCTTTATAAAGTGTTGATTATTTCTTGATTCTTTATTTTGTCAAATGATTTGATACAGTCAATAAAACACAAGAATAGATATGTTTTCTCTTCTATGGCTCTTTCTACAAATAATCGTATACTATATATGGCATTATTCGTACTTTTACCTTCAACAAAGGTACAAATCTATGTGACTTAGGTACAAATCTATGTGACTTAGGTACAAATCTATGTGACTTAGGTACAAATCTATGTGACTTACAGACTTATTGTACGGCGGTCCTCACATTCTATCGCACCAGGTTTCCTGTGGTAAAGTTACGAATACATTTGGGTAATTATCGCCCAGTTTATATTCCCTATTGTAGATATCATTCAACAGCTTTGTAATTATTTCTATTCCAAATTCTCCCCACAACGTCAATCTCCTCTTCGGTTATATCCATGCTGGCATGCAACAACGACAATTATTGTGCTATGAAAAGTAATATATTTCAGTGGAACTGATGGAGCACTCTTTGTATGAAGCCAATATAACACTGAGTATCACAAAGTGTGAGGGTGCACAACAAAAGAAGTGGGTCATAACTACTTCCCGTACGGATATGTATTATTTCATCATTTACTTCTTGGTGTGTGGGGCGCCTGTTCCAAAGTCTTTAACTTGACAGCATCTGTTATAGTCTAAAATCAATTAATTATTTAAAAAAATTAATTCAGGAGTTCAGTTGTGTGTATTATAATAACAAAGCATCATCTTTCTATTATAAATATAGGAACTGTGGTAAATCATGGATGCCATAGCTATAGAAACTGCTTGAAAAAAGCGTGTTGTTGTTGTTGACGGATTGCCACGAGTTGATTCGAGCATGTTGCCCTTTGACTCATAAGATGTGGCGGGTCGTAATGGCTTTCTTGACATTCCCAGCTCTTACTGGAGAAGTTGGATTTCATCTGTCCCAGGCTATGCTGGGAAACTACTAGTCCAGCCCAGAAGTACTGCAATACTGGGTCCTCTATATCAGTAACAGCCACCACTACAGGGAACACGGCGATCCTAGCTTCTGTTAGCCAGTCTGGTTTGATGGAGAATGTTTCCAGGGGAGACCACGAGAAGGTAGAACTGCTAAGTCTCGGTCGGCTGATGGTGCGCCGACCCTGCTATTGCGATCGCAGGTCGCAGGCGCTTCTGCTCAAGCTTAATCCCTCTAAAAAAAATCACTGAATAATCCCCCCTGCCCCTCTTTTCTAAGTTTTTTTTTTTTTTAAAAACATATACTATGTAATTTTCTTAGCACACGTATCTCAACATAGTGCACAACTTTTTAGTTAGTTGTATGCAGATTTCATTGGAATGGCACTGAATGCCACCCATGGAGAGAAACAACGCGTTATTCCTGGTGCTGACATGTCCATTTTGAAATACAAAATAACCGCACATCAAATAAAAATGTCATGTTAAATCTTCAGTATTTTCTTTTTTCTTACGCGCTACCACAGAAACGTTTGACTTACTATAATTAATTATTCTTTCTGATTTACTTGGCAAAGACAAAGCAACAAGTGGTCGTAACGCCTTTATGGTGTCTTGCGAGAAAACAACAAAATTCTGACGCTTAGCACGGCCCATAACCATCCATCATATAGTAACCTCTGTCTGGCCCACATTATCCACATTTTTTTTCTCTGTTCTCCAACATATTGTTTATGTCTCTCGTTAAATTCCCCCCGAATTCAACTGCGTGATAGTTCTTGGAGACACGTGATCACCCAAGCCAACTGCTGAAACCATAATATGACAAACATGTATATATATATATATATGTATATATATATACATATATATATATATGTATATATATATATATATATATATATATATATATAGAAGTCTCTCCTTTGTCCACAATTAACAGCTACAACGATCTCTCCCCTAAAATTCGGAGCACAGAGACTCATACAATGAATGAGTCAAAGGCGCTGACTAAAGCTAAATGCTGCTGACTACATGGAAAAGAGAGAAAAGTTCGAGAACGGGGAAATAGTTGATAAAGACGATACTTGAAGAAAGGAGAATAGTCAGAGAAAGCATTTGACGATTTGTTGCAATTGTTTTTCATATGGTAGGCAAACTAGAGACAAAGTAGGCATTATAACGAGAAAATGTGTGGTAACTATAGAAGAGGATTTGTGAAAGGAATGACCCACCTTAGGTGTCGCCCATACATTCACTGTCCGCAGACTTCACAGTCGATGACACCTCATTTAAACAATAAAACTATGGCTACAAATTTCCAAAATACCCATAAAGATCATCTATAGAACATCATATAATCATAATGTTTGCTGACTCTTTCTGGAATATTATCCAGTATTACGGTTTCCTGATTAAAAAGAAATATATATTATATGACTCACTACTCAGAATATAAGACTGTGATCTTGGACAGTTGTCTAGCAGACCTGCTGTTGCCATAGAGTGTGTTTATCTTGTACAATTATTAACTATCTTTAGATACAGAAATTGACACCCACATTAGTAAAGCTACTACCACCTTCATCCGTCTTTCTAGGCGTGTTTGACAAAACAACAAATTGACAACTAAAACAAAGGTCGCAGTTTACAAGGCCTGCATCATCGGTATCCTTTTATATGGCTGCGAATTATGGACAACTTATGCAAAGCAAGGGAGAAGGCTAAATAAATTCCATGTGCGATGTCAGCGCCGTATCCTTTGTGTCACTTGAAAGGACAAGGTGACAAACGTGGAAGTTCTGACTCGCACAGGCCTCCCGAACATCTACACGCAGCTCATAAAAAGTAGGTTACGCTGGCGCGGCCACCTTCACCGAATGAAAGATGCCCGCAAAATAAAAGATATACTTTATGGGCTACTAGCAGATGGCAAAAGAAGTAGTGGGTGTCCAAAACTCTTATTTATCATCATAATGTGCCATACCGGTTGGCGTGGGTGATCATGTCCCTCCACAATCTTCTATCCACAGTGCATCGTATCAGTTCTGTTGTTGACTGTTTTCCATGCCATGACACCAAGCTATCCAGTATTTTCTCTCTTTGTCGCCCGCGATCTCTCTTTCCTTTTATCTTGCCAGTTGTAACCAAGCATTCCAACCGTCCTCTTCTCATGATGTGCCCGAAAAATGTTGATTGCTTCTTTCTGATGTTTTTTAAGAGCTCCCTTTTTGTGTTGGCCTCTTTGAGAACTTCCGCATTGGTCTTTTTAGCTGCCCAGGGAACTTTCAACATTCTTCTGAGAAATCCCATCTCTGTAGCCTCTAATCGTCTTTTCATTTGTTTGTCCACTGTCCATGATTCGCTTCCATAGGTCAGAATTGGTTCTATATGGCACCGATGAACTCTCTTTCTCATTTCTATTGACATAGATTTGTTGCATAAGATATTTTTCATTTTCTGAAATATTATTTTGGCCTGAGCAATTCTGCTTTTTATTTCTGTGGTGCATCTCCCATCTGATGTTATTATTGTGCCCAAGTATTTGAAACGTTGCACTTGTTTCAGATTTGTCTCGTTTATTTTTATGCTGCATGATGGTGGTGATTGTTTCTTCGATATAACCATTACTTCTGTTTTCTTACTATTCAGACTGAGACCTTTCTTGTTGCTTTCTTTTACTATTATGTCTATCATTTCTTGTAGTTCATTCTCTGTCTCTGCTATGAGGACTGTGTCATCCGCATATCGCAAATTATTTATGTTGTGACCGTTGACTTCAATTTCTTTTTTGTCTACTATTGATCTCATAATATATTCGCTGTAAAGTGAAAACAAATCCGGCGACAGAACACAGCCTTGTCTAACTCCTTGCTTTATATATTGGAATTGTCCTGTTTGGTTGTTAATTCGTATAGCTGCTGTTTGTTGCCATTACGTGTTTTTTATGATTCGCAGATCCTTGCCATCAATGTTTAATTTCTCCAGCATATTGATTATTTCCACATGCTTTACTTTGTCAAATGCTTTCGTGTAGTCTATAAAGCACATATATAGATCTTTCTTTACCTCTATATATCTTTCTATCAATGTTCTTAAAATGTATATTGCATTATTGGTGCCCTTTCCTTCCACAAATCCACATTGTTCCTCACTTATTTCTGGTTTTATTTTGTTCCTTACACGTCTCATTTATAGACGTGTTTAAACGTGACATGCGGGCTCTAAACATAAACCATGCAGCCTGGTAGCAAATAGCTGCAGACCGTAATCTTTGGAAACACACTCCAAAGTTCCAACTCAAGCAAGAAGCAGGCAGATAATAGAAAAAGATAAATACACAGCGAAAGAAAAAAACAAAAACATTTCCTATGGGCGCTGCAGAATCCTTAGTCAACACTATAAGTGACCGAGACCACTACAATAATTGTTACATCTAATTGGATTTTCCTTGAATATTAAAACTGTAATTAATAACATATGTACTTTTGACTTTCAGTTCAGTTTTCTTCTGGTTTCTTGTACATTAATGTTAATTGTGTACAATTATATGCTCTGCTCTTCCAATTCCAGACATTTTAATTTCAGTCAGCTCTATATAAATTATTGTTTTCTTGCACTGACCCTTCACTTTAATTTGGTTATGGTTGTCATTGCCCCCTCCTCCATCTCTAAGATCTTTCAAAAAACAATTTGTATTTGACTGCCTCAATGTAGGCTATAATTTACGTACTTGGTTTCATTTGATACTTATAATTATTGAATATTATATATTGGTCTCGCATATACTGCATTAAATTATCACTGACAGAAATCAGTGTCCACTAAACCTCTTTGATTTAACTTAGGAGAAATGATGACTCTTTTTATTTTGAAGTTTCTAAAATTTCTTGAAAAAAATTATGACACTAATTTTAACATAGACGCTTATTATGTGACTTCTCCATCACTCAATCCTAAAATTATGAGGTAATTATTTAATTTAAATAAATCAACAATTGTTTTACACCAGAAGTAACTTGAAAGATGTAGCAAAAAATCTTACTTAGATACCAACCGCCAATAAGAAAATAGGTAGATTAATATCAAATTTAATTTATATATTACAAATATAAACAGAGTTGTTTAAGGAAAATTGAATTTTGAAGAAAAATATAACTGAAAATATCAGCTACAAAAAGTAAACATCAACAGTTATGTCTCCTCCATGAATGTGGGTACCGGTGAGGGAAGACAAGAAAAGAGCCACTGTTACCTGCAATGTGTGTCATAAGAAGCTACTTAGGAGTTTTGGAATCGTCACCTTTGCATCTCAGTGGGATGTGCATGGAGTGACTTTGTCAACATAATTTACCTATGCATTTTGGGAAACAGAATATATGGCACAATGGCAATAAACTTAAAATTATTAAGGACATGTATCTTCCTGATAGCAACATACAGTTGTGAATCACGGACAATCTCACAAACAGCAAAGAAGCATTTCGATAATTTGAAACAAAAATGCTATAGAAGAAAACCTTAGGATACCTTGCATAACAAAAAAGAGCAATGAAGATATATTAAAAGATTTAAACATTAAAAGAACTGGTTTGCAAAAACCATTCTACTGAGAAAATTAAAATACTATGGCTACGTCAAAAGACACAAAGGGCTGGAAATAACAATAATGGAAGACATGGTTTCTGGGCAATTAATCAGGGGCAGATCAAGAAGAAGGTGATTTCAAGACATCAAGAAGATCTTAAATATGACAAAAGAAGAAGTGGGAGATCTGGCTAAAGACATAGATTCTTTCAGATGGGCTGTGGTGAATGCAATGTTCTGCAAAGGACATGATGATGACTTTGGGAGATGCTGTGATAAGTGGTGGAATGGATATGGGGCATTCCTAATTGCAATGAAACTGGTTCCATTGATAGAAAAGAATGTCTCCACACACACACACACACATATCTATATATGGGATTTAAAAGAAAGATGGATGCAGATCAAAGAAAAGAAATAACCTTGTCCTGTGTCCAGATAGTGTTGCAAAACTAATAGCAAAGTAACTAACACACACACACGCACATGCATGCACACACACACATACATACATATATATATAAAACAGAGATCAATTTGATAACAATATCAAACGCATATATTTTAAAATAATTAATTATATTAGTAGTTCTCTTGTTGTACTGTCAAACTATGTCAGAAGAAAGCAATCTATGTGAATTTTCTTCATTGAAAGTATTTTTTAGTGGTTTTTAGATAATTATAGTTCGTTCAAAAATTCGTGCCCACAAAGTTTATTAATTATCTCGGAAACTGTTTGATGAATTTCTGTAATTCTTTTTCGTGAAATCTTATTTTTTCACTGACCTTGAGTCTGTTTTTTTTGGCCCTACTGCCATGCATTTAGGAAAGATTTTTGCTTATTTGAGGTATATAAAAATATGATTTTCTTTCTTGGCCTAAATTTTAAGATTTTACAATACCCACATTTGTTGTAATCAACTCAGCATTTAAAAAGGCAAATTTCACGTGCTCTCCACACAATCTTAGCACCGTTTCGCACTAGTATCTTGTAAGATGCACGCCACTCAGAGAAACATTTTTTTACAGTAATTTCATTTCTGTTTTCTTGTTAAATTCGTCCAGAGGCTTATTTTGACAAAATATTTACTATTAATATATATTCCTTTATATGTTGATAATTTGTGGGCTGTTGTGAAGTGACTATTGATTTGTAAAACCATGAAGACTTTAAAGTGTAAATTCATCACTATGCAAAAGGTAACTGTGTTACTGTACAGGCACTTTTGCAAGGAATGTAATAGGGGTCGGTTATATTCTATCTATCTATTGACCTTTCGAGCCATAACCGGCCCATAGGGCGTAGACCAAGATACACCTTCTCCTATATGAATTTTTTTTTTGTTCTAGCAGTTTTCTTTTAAAGATATTTTATCAAATCTCGCCATCTGTCTCTGTTCTGTGCAAGCAGTTCTATCTCATTGAGGGAGCCGATTCCTGCTGCTCTTGCCTCTCTCATCAATGTTCTTCTCAGTGTCTCCCTGGGTCTTCCTCTTTTTCTTTTACCTGTTGTTTCCCATATGAGGGCTTGCTTTGCTATTCGGTTATTATCTCTTCTCATCACATGTCCAACGTATGGCCATCGTCTTTTCTTTATTACTGAAGATATTAGTGGTTGATTGGCGATTTCTCTAATTTCTTCGTTTGTTTTGAATTCGTTCCATGCTATACCAAGTATTTTCCTTAGACATTTATTTTCGAATGCGTTCAACTTTGTTTCTATATCTCTTGTTGTTTTCCAGCTTTCACACGCACACGTAAGGGTTGATAGTACATTTGATTTGAATAGCCTAAGTTTTGTGTTTGTGCTGATGAGTTTTGATTTCCACAACTTTTCAAGGCTTCTGAAAGACATTGCTGCTTTAGCTATTCTGATTCTAATTTCTTTACTCGTATCCCCTTCTCGATCAATGTGACTTCCAAGATAGATAAAGTGATCGATCTCTTCTACTGGTTTGTTTTCCATGTATATTTTGTCACCTGTTGGAATTAAACTTTTCATGATTTTAGTCTTTTCATGATTGATCTCAAGCCCAATTTTGCTAGCTATTGATGATAGTTCATTTGTGTTTTCCTGTATCGTTTTTATCTGACTGCTGATGAGAACTATGTCATCAGCAAAGTCGAGGTCCTCCAAATGGTCTCCTTGTATCCATTAGATGCCTTTATTACCAGTGCAGCATTTCTTCATTGTGAAGTCCATAACAATTCCAAATAACAAGGGCGATAAAATACATCCTTGTTTAACCCCAGTTTCTATTGGGAAACATTCGCTCAGTCCTTCCTCTGTTTGAACTGCACATGTGTAACCATCATACATGTCTTTGATAATATTTATGATTTTTGATGGTAAACCATATTGCTTCAGAATTTTCCACAAAGAATCTCTATGAATACTATCAAATGCTTTTTTGAAGTCGATGAAGTTAAGTACAAAAGGTTTTTGCTTTTCAATGTGTTCCTCCAATATAAGTCGTAGAGTGAAAATGTGGTCAAGACAGCTTCTCCCTTTTCTAAACCCAGCCTGTTCTTCACGCATTACTGTATCTATTGAATCCTTTATTCTATTAAGGATGATTTTGCAGAATAACTTTGAGGCAACTGACAAGTGTCACGCCTCTCCAGTTGTTACAATGTCTAAGATTGCCCTTTTTTGGGATCTTAACAATGATTCCTTTTTTCCATTTATGAGGCGTCTTCTCTGTTTTCCAAATGATGTTGAACATTTTTTGGAGATGTATTAGATTATGACTATCAATTGCCTTGAGGATCTCAGCTGTTAACTTATCCTCTCCAGCAGCCTTGTTATTGGTCATAAGCTTTAAGGTGGTTTCTATTTCACTCAAGGTGAAGTCATCTAAATTTACATCTAATTCTGCTGCTGGTGTTTCACACATTCTATATCAGGTCTACATTTCAATAACAACATCGTTTTTACGATAGCGGCTTGTTTAACCTCTGATCAACGGTTATATACCAAGCCGGAGAAAAATAATTCCTCCATTTTGGAAACAACCGGAAACTCTACGGTTATATTACGATATGAAAAAAAACCAGAAAACAGAACACGGGCAGCTCTAAATATAGATAGAAAGTCTTTCAATTTATATAGGACAGAACTTTGACTCTGCAGAGACGACGGTCAAGCAAGGAAGAAAAAATGCTTGCAATGCTCAGCAATAACACTTGCACAGAGTTATTAATTTCTGAACTGTTTCAATCAAATAAAATTATGAACTATTTCCTGATTTCTCAGTTGTAGAAAAGCAGGTAAAATGTTAATGTTTTTACTATTAGTTCAATAACACTTTACAATCAAACTGCTCCATGCACTTTGCAATTATCTACATCCAAACTATAAAAAAAGATATTTCATCTTATTTGTATTATTAAGTGTAAACTTAGGTTAGATTTAAAGATGAAAAAGAAAGAAAATTAAGTTTTAAAACAAAATTTCTTAATTCACTCCAAACATTCACTAAATTGTATTTATAACATGTAAATAGTACATCGGAGCACAAAACCCACAAATAAAAGTCCATTGAGAATACATTTATTTAACATAAATTATATTTGTAATAAACATTGCACATAATTTATGGATAGATAATTATACCTTGTACTTGATAAGTAAGATTTATTCAATTTTTAGTGTGTCTAAAATGTATACCAAGAACAATAATCACACTGTTTTCTGAGAGTGTCAATTTTGTTTATGGACGAGTTATGATCTAGCCACAGTTTGTTAATTCTATCTATCTATTTATTGTCCTTTCGAGCCGAAGACGGCACATAGGGCAAAACTACAATCTCAAAAACAGAAACCTTACATGCCACAGTGGCACATATTGCAGAGATCACTGCTTCTAAAATCTATGGTTCTGTTTCCATAACAATGCTTTTTACAAATGACAGCTTGTCAAGCCATTGATCAACCTCCTTAGTCGCCTCTTACGACATGCATGGAAGGTCACAGTGTCACTATTCTTTACTTCCCACATAATGCGGCCCCAGTAACACACGGAAGAGTTTGTTAATTAGGCAGTTAATAACTTACACATACAATTACAAAAGGGGTTTTCTTTAAAATTATTTCATATAACAATGCTTTGAATGCTATATAAAGTAAGTGGTCAGAAGGTTAGAAAGCATCTATGTCAATCATAAGGGTATGGGTGGGTACTGCTTTCATTAGATGAGGTTCATTTTCATTTTGAGGACAAAATCTAAAATCTCTCTCTCTCATACACAGATGCAAACAGAAAATTTGACAGATACAAGGGGCAAGCACAGCCTTTTTTCTGTCCCACAAATGCTAACACTGAATTTCAGCAACTTACAAATGCCATAACAAATATTTACAAAAACATACTATATGTACATATAAGCTTATGGCTACCATGCCTTATATGACTCGGAAAAATATATGCTGATGTGCAAACATTTTTTTTTTTTCGTTCGCCAGCTTTTTACCTCTGATGAAGTCCCTAGAGCGTGTTAATACATTTTTCCCAAGCAGCCGTGTGCACAGGGGTCCCTCACCGCACAGGCAGATAACTCCAATTTCGGAGGTACTCATATTTTTTCCGTCGATGAGTAATTGACGTTTCAAGCTGGGCTTTGCTGCTGAGACCAGGGTTGGTTGCCGCAGAGAGAAATCACAAATAAAAATCTTAACCGGTGCAGCCAGGATTTGAACCTACAACCTCTCTGTCTCGGGGCCTACGTCTTAACCTGAGACCAACCAGTCCCCCATGCAAACATCTACAGCAACTCTGATACTATACCTAGCGACTGAGAACTTTGCAAATATTCTGTCATCACAATATAACATGTCTATAATATTGACATAATTCTTCTCTTTCTTCACTTCTACTCATTTTCTTCTTAGGTTATAGTTCTCTTTCTTCACTTCTTCTCCTATCCTTTTTGGCTTTGTATATTTAAAAAAAAATATCTTATGCAACAAATCTTTGTCAATAGAAGTGAGAAAGAAAGTTCATCGGTGCTATATAGAACCAATTCTGACCTATGGAAACGAATCATGGACAGTAGACAAACAAATGAAAAGACGATTACAGGCCACAGAGGTGGGATTTCTCAGAAGAATGTTGAAAGTTCCCTGGGCAGCTAAAAAGACCAATGAGGAAATTCTCAAAGAGGCCAACACAAAAAAGGGAGCTCCTAAAAAACATCAGAAAGAAACAATCAACATTTTTCAGGCACATCAAGAGAAGAGAAAAGTTGGAATACTTGGTTACAACTGGCAAAATACAAGGAAAGAGAGATCGCGGATGACAAAGAGAGAAAATACTGGATAGCTTGGTGTCATGGCATGGAAAACAGTCAACAACAGAACTGATACGATGCACTGTAGATAGAAGATTGTGGAAGAGAGAGGAAGAGCCAATTTATTTGTTATTTATGGTCTCATTTCAAATTTTGAATGATCTGGTTTATGGTATAAGCTTTATGATTGAGGTGTGCAATTATATCTCTTCTATTAGCTGGAGACAATGCAATAGACTTATATGAGTAAGGCTGACAATGTACATAAGGTACATTTCTGTTGAAATTTACATCACTGATGACTTGAGTAATTTGAAACTCATAACCCTGCATGATAACAACTATGATAATGACATTTCTGAAGAGAAAGAAAAGCATGATAATGGAAACTACTGATTAAAGAGGAAATTAATATTGCACTTTCTTGTGGTAATAGATAAGAAATGCACTGTGAGGTCTGGGAGCAAAGTACACAGGGTTTTTCTTCACAGTAATATCTGGCTGAAGAAACAGACTCACTGCTATGACAGTCAGAACTGGGTTTCAATTTAATGAAAGTAAAGTGAATGTTTAGAAAATTAAAATAAACACATTACTAGTGTAGAACCTAATACAATGGTAAATAACAAATTTAAGTGCTATTTAGACTGCCCCATTTTAATATCAATATTCTTGTATATAATAATATTGGTAATAAAATTTGACACAACTTTTCTTGCAAGAAACTTTAGAATTCATGCCCTAAAAGTTAATATAAAAGGAAAAACAGTCTCATCTGCTGTTCAAATATGGAGGATAAGCCGTGGCACTTGACTCCACAGGTGGAAAAAAAAAAGAGTGTGAACTTATAACTGAAAAGACTGAAGAAAAAACACATATTACCTATATGAATGAAGACTTCAGTCACGTTCCCATATCCATTTAACTTCACATCTTAAAATCGTACTATTCTATAATGTGAACTATAATATAACATGTACTGGCAACAAACAGCGGCCATAAGAACTGGAAACCAATTGGGAATGTTTCAACAAATAAAACAGGGTGTTAGACAAGGTTGTGTGCTGTCACCAGATTTGTTTAATATTAATAGTGAGATTATTTTAAGATCCATAAGGGCATGCCTGGAATAACAATTGGAGGTCATAATATAAATAATCTAAGGTATGCTGATGATACAGTCTTAATCGCTAAGAGTGAAGATGAATTACAAGAAATGTTGGACATTATAGTGAAAGAAAGCAAAAATAAAGGACTCAGCCTTAATAGCAAAATGACAGAAGTAATAGTAACAAGAAAAAAAAAGACATCACCTCAGTGCAAAATAAAGACAAGTGGAACAAAATTAAAACAGGTAAACAAATTTAAATATTTGGGAACTTTGTTAACCTCAGACAGAAGATGTACAAAAGAGGTGAGATGCAGAATGGCTCAAGCAAAAGCAGCTTTCCAAAAAATGAGGAAGATACTATGCAATCCATTTTTGACAATAGAAACAAGAAAAAGAGTTCTTAAATGTTATATAGAGCCAGTCTTAACATATGGATGTGAATCATGGACAATAGGACAACAGACAAGAAAATCACAGGAGTCTGTAGAAATGTGGTTTTACAGAAGAATGTTGAGAATACCATGGATAGATAAGAAGAGTAATGAAAATGTTCTGAAAGAGGTCAAAGCAAATAGAGATCTAATTTCCAATATTAGGAAGAAACAATCATCACTTTTTGGCCATGTAATGAGAAGAGAACAACTGGAATATATTGTAACAACTGGAAAAATTGAGGGACAAAGAGATAGAGGGAAGCAAAGAGAAAAAATACCAGACAGCTTAAGAAAATGGCTTGGCAGAAGGTCAACAAGAGAAATGATAAATAACTGTCGAGATCGAAAGTTGTGGAGAGACATGATTACCTATGCCAGCAGGCCCGGTACTTGATGATGATGATGTTCTATAATGTAATATTTGTTTCCATAAACACCTAACAATCTCACACTTTATTTATACAATTTTAACTTATTGTTCTTTATAATAGTTACACACTATAAGAATCAGTAACTAATTCAAAGTCAATTATTATTTAAACACAAATTGTATAATTATCTGAACTTATTTTAATTGACCAGTTGGAAAATGGAAACATTACATCACTAGTTATGGAATTATAAGAGTGCTTAAAAAGCCATTACGGAATTATAACAATACACTTGGTAGCATCTAAATCCTTTTGAATCACAATGTTTGGAGCTTTGTCTAAAGGAACTGGTAGCACATCGTTACACCTGAAACAAAGTCAAAAATTGATGCAGTTTCAACACTGAAACAAAAGTATGTCACAAAACTTACAGCTTAAAATCTTAATCCTTACTTAGTAGATGTTGCATCATTTAATATAGTACTAGGGCAGACACAATTATACCATACACCACACAGTGTAGCATTATACTCTGCACACTTTAAAATAGTCATAGTATATTTGAAATCCAATTAATTTATTAAAAATCAGCAAAGTGTGATTTTTCAAAAAGCCTTCAGACATATTGGCTTGTTCATTGTGTCCTTTATTTGATTCTGTGCTACTAAATTTCACTAAAAAATCATCAGAAG
Organism: Megaustenia siamemsis; assembly: GCA_032433765.1. NCBI lineage: Eukaryota > Metazoa > Mollusca > Gastropoda > Stylommatophora > Ariophantidae > Megaustenia > Megaustenia siamemsis. Next base: position 37,638,329 of record JAVIAB010000092.1, read on the forward strand.
ATTTTCATTTTTGCAATTTTTTCTCCCTGAAAAGGTAATTTAAACTTCCAACAATAACTAGTCAGAAATGTTTTATTTTTTGCTTCAAAGGTGATAAAGGGAGCCGTGATAGCTCAGTGGTTAGTGAACTGGACTACAAAGGACAAGGGGAAGGGTTTGATCCCAACCGACGGCTTCCAGGTTCACCCAGCCTTAAATGGGTACCAGATTTTTTTCTGGGAAAGTAAAGCAGCACGGGCGTAATACCGACCACATTACCCCAAAAATCATGTGCTGAAGGTCTGTAAAACATAGGGTCACTAACACCATATTTCCCTATACACCACTTGGCGTGACGGGGGGTACTTTACTTTTTTTTTTTTCAAAGGTGATAAAGTTCACTCATATAGAGTAAATATGAATATATTATAAAATAAAAAAAGTTATGTTTATTACTGTTGTAGAGCATTCATTTGAGTGTAGTGGTAAGTGATAATTTAATTTTATTCTCTCATTTATTGGTTACTTTCATTGGTTTTTTTTTTTTACTCATTGCAGCACATTCTGATTTTGGCAGCTAGACAGATATCTTTATACTGCTGTAAGCAAAAGGTGCAGTCTTCCATGAACATTTAAATATACAAAACATGATTAAACAAAGAAAAATAACACATATAGCATTAAAATTGTTACAGTTGTCTTGTTTTAAAATTTGTGTTAAAAACACTATGAAATTTTATTCTTGGCATACACTCATTTAAAGGTTAATTTACCCACTAATTCTTATCCATGAATTACATATTTACAGTCACAGATTACTGAAAGGTTTGTTTTACTTTTTTTCAGGGATTAAGTAAATAATTGTAATGTTGCAGTAAAGCTTGTATTTGGGAGCAAGTGGTAAAGTGTAACAAACCTTCCTAAAAAGTATAATGACAGCTTTACAAAAAAACGACAAAACAAAATAATGACGTTTGGCCTACATGGTGTCTTCTTTTGTTTAGCAAGGACAGCACAAACAAGCAACAAAATTTGTTCTGCATTTGAAAAATATTCAAAAACGAACATTGTATAAGAATATCAAATTAGGCTGAAATCTACTCAAGAGCTCGTTATTTTTTTTAACTCAGTTCTAAAAAGTGGACACAAAAGCATACAAATTAACCACATTACTGGAAAATTCTAGATGAAATATATAGATTAAATGGTCAAACAGACTTTTGCTGCACACTGTTACTCACCAAACAAATTGTTTAGTCAACTTTTGTGAAATTTAATGAGTAAAACAAAGTAAAAATAGATTGCGGGGGGGGGGGGGGGGGGGGGGGGAGGAAGAAAGTGTAATATAGAGAAGATCATAAAGGATCGTTAAACTCTCAGGTAAAGCAATTGTTAAATAAATAATTATAGAAAGTGTAACAATAATGTCCCTCTTACTTGATTTCTCCATGCCCAAGACGATCCATCAGGTCTCTGAGTATATCTATACACATAAGGAAACTAGTAACTTTACAGACATTTTGGGCTTACAAATGTAGTTATGTTATATTGCTGTACAACAAGACATATATAAAAAGAAAGTGCATTGCTAGAAAACCCATTTGGTCATGTGAATAATCTGAATGTTACCATGTATAATTACTGGGTAATAACACCTATGTATTATGACATCTTATATCTTCACAGAAGTTACAAGCTCAGTGTTGTTGATATATAACAATTTGCTTGTTATGTCTGAGCATTAAAAATGGCGTTTGTGATTTAAAAAATGTTATGGTGATTGTGATTTTTTCAATTTCATCAGAGCACACTTTGCACTGTGTACACAGATGTAGTTTTGTATATGGTAAGGTTAACTAACCCAAACATGACTTCCAAAGATGTCTAATATTTTTTTTCTTTCTTCACTTCCTCTTGTACACATTTGGATTTGTCGAGGGACATACAAAGTTCTGGTTTTTGCCTTTTGGGTGGTTTCAATCATTATCAATTGATGTTATTGTAGCACTTCTTTAACGTTGTCTGTCCATCTTACTCTGGGTCTGCCTCTTTTTCTTCCGCTTTCTCCTATTTTAATATACACTTTGTATGGTAAGGAATCACATGGCATTCTTTCTAGATGGACAAACCAGTTTATTTGTTGTTTCTGTATATAGCTTAGGATTGGTTCTTTGCTTACACTTCCTCTTATTATATAATTTCTGATTCTCTCATTTCTGGTCACTCCAAGTTCTTATCTCAGACGATGGTTAATATTACATGCCCAATATTTTGCAATAATTTTACTCTTTGCTTTTACAATAAATAGGAACCAGGATTAAACTAACATTTTAATTAACGGCAAAAAAAAATGACTTTATATAACTATTTTTTACTATGTGTCACACTAATAAAAGAAAACTATGGTCCCTAACACCATATTTCAATTGCATAGCAAGGTGTCGAGGGAACCTTTGCTATTACATTAATAAAGCAAATATATGTCCCATTGACACTCTGAAATTCTACTTTACTACAGTTCCCATTAATTATTCATAATTCCAGTGACTTATTTCCCAGCTATATACTTCAGGCTTGATTATAGTCTAAATTTAAGTTCTAGAATTGAGATAACATTTACTTACTGCACTGCATTTAAGACAAAGACATACTGCTCATTCTCTCACAACAAATAATGTGTATCCTTATGGTTCATGTAACACACTCTTAATGCACAAACATCCCACACAAAACCTGATCCTTTATTTCATCGATATTCTTTCCCTATCAAAGAAGTAATAAAAGAGCCTCAGTATGCATGCAACATGTAAAAAGTAAAGTAAAGAGTCCCTGTCACGCCAAGTGGCGTATATGGAAAGGTAAAGGTAAAGTACTAGACTTGAACCAGCATCTTACCACGCGAGTTTACACCCATATGTGCTCGGTCGCCTATCCAGAAATGTTCGGAAATTTCTGTGTAGTGTCGCCTCAAGCATTGAAACTCAGATGCGAGGCGACATTCCTCACCTTCCCAGGGTAATACCCTGGTACCCATTTCTGCCAACAGCTGGGTCGACCGTGGGGGTATTTTCTTTTTTCCAACCACGAGTATAATTCACACTACTCCCAGTGGGAATCAAACACGGGTTGTCCGAACGTCAGTAGTTCAGTCGGGTGGTTTTCCCAACTAGGCTACTTAGGCCCCAGCGTATAGGGAATATGGTGTTAGTGACCATAAATTTTACAAACCTTCAGCACATGATTTTTGGGGTAATGTGGTCAGTATTATGCCTGTGCCGCTTTACTTTCCCAGAAAAAAATCTGGTACCCATCTAAGGCTGGGTGAACCTGGAAGCTGTCGGTTGGGATCAAACCCTACCTCTTGTCCTTTGTAGTCCAGTTCACTAACCACTGAGCTATCGTTGCAACATGTACCTTTTGTTAAATTGTAAATTTTTCACTACAGATATCTTCAGTCAGATCTCTAGTACTGTAGACTATTGAAGGATCATGACAGTCCATGGTCATCCATGCCTCCAAATTCCTGATTCCTTTAAGATGAATCTCTCTAGTCTGGACCTTTTAAAGCACATGCTAATGATCTTATATAATAACTGGTTTAAAAATAGTATCTCAGAAACCTAGCATACAGCAACAGTGACTTTCTCAATCCTCATTCACATGCTGGAGATAGTTAACATATAACTTATGCTTTATTTTAATTTTGTTTCTCATTTTAGTAAAAATCTAATCTAGACTGCAACCTTCTCATAGTGTACAGCTAAGTATATCTCATCAGTGTAAACATCAACCAGCTGTCTATTTCAAGATCTGTTCACCCTTAACACTATTTTCTGTGTTCCCACCCACAGATAAATATGACTTTTTCCTCTTAAAAAATATGTTCTTGCCCAAAAATATATATAAAAAAGATACGTTGGTAGCGACCATGCTGAGATCTTATCAGTGTCCATGCAGGAGGGAAAAGGAAACAAACTGAAGCTCCCCGAAAGAACATCTGCTGGCTGTCAGGGGGATCCAGCTGTCATGATTTTTAATTATAAATACAAAAATTACAACAAAATATTATATATTTAATTAAATCTTAATCAACAGCTGAGGCTAAAAATTAAACTGTCAATCATCAAAACTAATTAGTGGCAGCACACATTGTCTTTACTATATCCTCATCACAAATCTATTTAATTATAATCACATCTAAATTGAAAAAAAGTAATTAGATCACTCTGTTTATGTAAATTGTAGCAAAATTTATGTTTTAGAGGAGATGAACACAATTATCTTAGACATCAGAAATAATTGATAAAAAAATCAATAAATAAAGACAACTTAAACAGAAGAAGATTTAGGCAGTGTCAGAGAAAATAATAAAAAGAAACAGTTTTAACTAGATAAAAATAATGATAATAGTGGAACAGAAGGAAAAAAAGAGTGTTACTTGAATATTGTACAGGGTGTTTATAAAGTCTCACTACACTTGGTATCTAGGTCAATTTGAAAAAAAAATGTTTATGACGTCATCACAATATGTGCTCCCACTGTCAATGAAATTTGTTGAATAAGTTTATTGCTACTGGAAATGTGGAAGATGCTCCACGATCTGGTAGGCCTGCTGTGAATGATGAAATATGTTTAGATATCCAAGACAGAATCCTTAAAAGTCCAGACAAGTCATTAAGAAAACTGTCGCAACAAGTGAACTTACCATTGAGCACATATTGTGATGACGTCATAAACATTTTTTTCAAATTGACCTAGATACCAAGTGTAGTGAGACTTTATAAACACCCTATATTAAAAATGCAATAAAAGAAATAAAAATAAAGAAAATAATAGTTTTGAAAAATTAGCAAAACAAAATTATTGAACACGTGAAGGCTATAATTTAAATTACTTGTAAATTAGGCTGTGATGTGATCCATTTTCCTGAAAATCCCAAGCATGAAATAATGTCATGTTTATGTGGAATTGTGCGCAGATTTCTCTCTCCCATTAAGTCTTTGTCTTCTTCGCTAGTAAACTGCCTCACTTGTGAAATGAAATATTGAAATCTTTAACTTTATTCATTAAAATTATTATTATATTATACTGATTAATTATGATGCTGATTAAGCTAATATGATGATTATTATACAAAAGTCACACCTCAATTGAGCAGAAGGAGTGAATAAAGAGTGGTAGAGGGAAACTGGTTAGACATTGAAAAGTGATCATGCAAGCCTCAATGATCAGCTGCATAGTTTTACAACAATTCATTTAATAATGTAGCCAAATTCACCATGGTTAATATGACTACTGTTAGCACTAAAGCATTTAGGTGGCTGAGTAGGCAAGAGCTACAATGTTCCCCACTAGAAGCTGATATATTTTTTTAAAAAATAGTCTGATTTCTTTATGACATTACCCTCCCCCTGATCTCTTGTGTAGTGAGATCCGATGTTTAGCTCTCTCGGATAACGGTAACAAACAGGAGAACCCATGTGCGCTTGCACATGTTAAAGATACTTGGCAGTTAAATTTAAAAGAGTAGGCCATAATTATGGCTATGCCGGGGCAAAATAGTCAGCAAAAACCTTCCAACACTCCCAGGCCATGCTAAGAATTTTGTGTAGATGGGCCAGGATTCTCCTTGACTTTTCTCGAGGAGCTCCTATGGATTCTTCCAGTATGCAGTGATGATGATCCTAACAACAAACAAACTAGAGCATTTATGCCATATATTTGGCTTTCTGCAACAATTTATTTGACGAGACTGCTGACACAATGCACAACATAATCTTCCCCTCCTCAAAATATACAAAAAGTATTCTCATTTTGCTAATTGAGAAATGTTATAAAACAATACGAGGAAGATTAAACAACAGAAAGAAATTGACAAACAACTGAAACATTTTTATTTTGGAGAGAACTTCAGACAGGAGAGAACAGAATCAACATAGAAAAAAATATGGATCATTTTGAACAATATAGTGTAAATGAGAGTAAAATATACATTTAAAAAATGATATAACAATTAATAATGAGATAAATAAATTCAAGTTATTTGGTAATTAATATTAGAAAAATGGAGCAACAATATAAATGGTAGTTGTTGAAGAAGCATCTTGTGACAGAAAAATGCACATTTAGAACCACCTTCCAGATGTGTAAGAAATTCACAAAATTAAATAGGAGCTTCTGATGATCAAGTAACATTACATTATATCTGTTTTCCATGCAGTTGACAACAAGCTTATAATGTATAGCGTGCCAACAAATTATCTACTTTAATTTTTCCCTCAGTAATTAAATAAAACCTCTTCTTCCTCTTCTGCAATCAACATGTGTGTGTGTGTTTATATACATTTATACATACATCCAGACCAGCAAGGATCAGAAACTGAATGGTATGCTTGAGATCTTCTCTTGTTCTCCATAGTTTGTTATAAAAGCTTGCTTTTGCAGGCCAAACGTTCTCTCTCTGGCTGCTTAGAGTGGTGCAGAAATGCTTGAGTACTTTGTTGTAATAGAAGGTTGAATCGCTGAAACTCATTTTGTGAAGGGATCTTCTGAAGTCACATTTACCTCTTGTTCAAATTCCAAAGATCTTGGTCTGCTTAAGTCTTTTAGCCTGTCTGTATTTCTTCTTTTGGTTTGTAATTATTTAGTTCTCTCTCTTTCACTCTTATGGCCTATTTAAAGGTGGTTTTACCTTCCTGAACTGGGTTGTTGAAGGTCTTTCCTCAATTTTGCAGCAGTAGTTTGCTTTTTCATTTCCAGGTTTATGTCAAAGATAGTGGATTGTCTCTAGTTATGTTTTTCTTGACAACAAACATCATCATATGTTCATCTTTATTTCTTAGATGAGGCCGTCTTTCTTTTAGGTTTGATATGGCTTGGAGAACAGACCTTGTAAAGGTAAAGGTAAAGTACGAAACTTGAGCCGGCATCTTAGCACGTGAGTTTGCACCTATATGTGCTTGGCCGTCTATCCAGAAATGTTCGGATATTTCTATATAGTGTCGCCTCAAGCATCAAACTCAGATGCGAAGCGACATTCCTCACCGTCCCAGGGTAATACCCTGGTACCCATTTCTGCCAACGGCTGGGTCGAAGGTGGGGGTATTTTTTTTTTCCAACCATGAGTACAATTCACACTGCTCCCAGCAGGAATCGAATACAGGTTGTCCGATCGTCGGTAGTCCAGTCGGGTGGTTTTCCCAACTAGGCTACCGAGGCCCCCACAGACCTTGTATTGCTTAGTATAACAGTCTTTAGTGGGAAGGATTCTTTATTTTCCAGCATCTGTTTGTGTGCATTGCCTCTTCTCTGCAATGAAGGGTTTCTCATTTATTCTTTTATCACTGCCTTCTTTCTTTGTTGCTTCAGTTGCAGAATAATCTATATATATATTTATATATAAAAAAGTAAAGTACCCTGTCACGCCAAGTGGCATATAGGGAATATGGTGTTAGTGACCATAAATTTTACAGACCTTCAGCACATGATTTTTGGGGTAATGCGGTCGGTATTACGCCCGTGCCGCTTCACTTTCCCAGAAAAAAATCCGGTACCCATTTAAGGCAGGGTGAACCCGGAAGCCGTCAGTTGGGTTCGAACCCTACCCCTTGTCCGTTGTAGTCCAGTTCACTAACCACTGAGCTATCGCGGCTCCACTATATATATATATATATATATATATATATATATATATATATATATATATATATATGTGTGTGTGTGTGTGTTCAAATTTAATTTGTGATAAATCGTATACTTATTATACTATACAGAAGATGCTAATAAACACTTTTACCTCTTATGAAAAATATAGAACTATATTAATATTAGGTGAAGACATAAAGTTACGGACACTTGCAGAACACTTCAAGGAAATTTTTAATTGCCCAAAACCAAAGCATTTAATAGATTTTACAGCCAACACATCAGCCTCACAGATAGATTTAAATCTAGATGACCTCACCTTGAATGAAGTAGAGATGACTGTAAGATTCATGACTAAAAACAAGGCTGCAGGTGAAGATGATATAACATCTGAGCTGCTAAAAGCAATGGATAGCCATAACTTAAAACACCTGCAGAAAATGTTTAAAACAATATGGAAAGCAGAAAAGGTGCTGACACAGTTGAAAAAAAGGTATAATTCTCAAAATTCCAAAAAGGTAATCTCAAGGATTGCAACAACTGGAGAGGCCAATTCTTCTATTTGTTGCTTCTAAAGTATTCTGTAAGATCATCTTGAACAGAATCAAGGATGCAGTAGATATTGTTGTAAGAACAAGCAGGATTTAGGAAAGGAAGAAGCTGCCTTGTTCATATTTTCACCCTAAGAATTGTATTAGAACATATAGAAAAGCAGAAACCACTTCTAAATTTAATTGATTTCAAAGATGTTTTTCACAGCAAACATAGAAACTCATTGTGGAATATACTCATTCAATATGGAATCTATCTATCTATTGACCTTTCGAGCCATAGCCGGCCCATAGGGCAGACCAAGATACTCCTTCTCTTATCTGAATTTTTGTTGTAGCAGTTTTCAATTCTTTTAAAGATATTTTATCAAATCTCGCCATTTGTCTCTGTTCTGTGCAAGCAGCTCTATCTCATTGAGGGAGCCGATTCCTGCTGCTTTTGCCTCTCTCAGCAATGTTCTTCTCAGTGTCTCTCTGGGTCTTCCTCTTTTTCTCTTACCTGTTGTTTCCCACATGAGGGCTTGCTTTGCTATTCGGTTATTATATCTTCTCATCACATGTCCAACATATGACCATCGTCTTTTCTTTATTACTGAAGATATTAGTGGTTGATTGGCGATTTCTCTAATTTCCTCGTTTGTTTTGAATTCGTTCCACATTCAATATGGAATACCGCCAAAAATTATTAACATCACCAAAGATCAGTATGATGACTTCTCATGTGCAGTTTGCATAGTGGCAGGACTGAGTGAATGGTTCCAGATTGAAACAGGAGTCAAACAAGGATGTCATTTATCGCCCTTGTTATTTAGAATTGCCATCGACTTTATAATGCAGACGGGGACTGGGTGGTCTAGAGGTAAGAAGTCAGCCTCTAGACAACAAAATCTCAGGTTCAATTCCCACCACAGATGGTGGGAATTAAAAAAAAAAAAACAATATTTGGTCTCTTTGTGGCATTACCCTCTGTGTAGAGAGATCCAATGCCTAGCCATCTTGGAAAATGGGTAAAAAAAGGAGGTTCCATGTGCACTTGCACACATTAAAGAACCCTTGTCACTTACAAGTTGAAAAGAACAGACCAAAAATGGCCACTGTCAAAGCAAAAATTGTAAAACAAATCTATTCATCCATGCCATAGATAGTTATAATGGGCCAAAAAGCACATTTATTGGGACTTTGTTGCAAAGTAGCAACACAACGCATCCATGCCAACTTAAAGGATGAATGCTAAGTAAGAAAAGAAGGAGTATAGCAGAAATGCTGTACAGGTAATTAAGGCATTAAATGAACACTTGGATTTCCATTGGAGGACCTTGATTTTGTGGATGACATAGTTTTTATCAATAGCAACGTGAACATGACGCAAGAAAAAAACAAATACCTTGTCATCAATGGCTTGAAAAATAGGATTAAAGATAAAAGTAATGAAAAATCAAATTAGTCGAGAAGAAACAATATACCTGGAAACAAAAGCAGTGGAAGAAGTAGATCACTTTGTATATCTTGAAAGCTGCACAGTTTAACAAGACGTGAAGAAAGAAATTAGAATCAGAATAGTTAAGGCCACAATGATTTTCAGAAACTTTGATAAAATATGGAAATCCAAATTATTAAGTACTAAAACAAAGTTTTCAAATTAAATGTATTATACCCTTACTTTTGCATGCAAGAGCTGGAAAACAACTAAGGAAATAGACAAAAATACTGGATGCATTTGGGAACATATGCTTTAGGAAAGTACTGACAAAGCATCCAAAAATATCTATAATCAAGAATAGAATTTAGTCATATGTTGGCCAGGTAAGGAGAATAGACAACAAGACAATCTCAAAGCAGGCCCTCAAATTGGAACCAGATGGTAAAAGAAAAAGAGGCCGACCTAGAGAAACACTAAAAAGAACATTAAAATGAGAGGCAACAACAGTAGGCATCAGCCAACTTCACTGAAATTGAACAACTCGCCAAGAGTTGTGTGGCATGATACAATGAGGATTCAGTGCAAGGTCTGATGCTAACAAAGATTATCGGACACAAAGGGTCTAGAGTTTCTACCCTATATGCCGCCTTTGGCTCGAAAGGACAATAGATAGATAGAATCATCATCATCATGTGCCATACCGGTTGGCGTAGGCGATTATGTCCTTCCAAAATCTTCTATCTACAGTGCATCGTATCAGTTCTGTTGTTGACTGTCTTCCATGCCATGACACCAAGCTATCCAGTATTTTCTCTCTTTGTCGTCATGATCTCTCTTTCCTTTTATTTTGCCAGTTGTAACCAAGTATTACAACTTTCCTCTTCTTATGATGTGCCCGAAAAGTGTTGATTGTTTCTTTCTGATGTTTTTTTAGGAGCTCCCTTTTTGTGTTGGCCTCTTTGAGAACTTCCTCATTGGTCTTTTTAGCTGTCCAGGGAACTTTCAACATTCTTCTGAGAAATCCCATCTCTGTGGCCTCTAATCATCTTTTCATTTGTTTGTCTTCTGGCCATGATTCACTTCCATAGGTCAGAATTGGTTCTATATAGCACCGATGAACTCTTTTTCTCATTTCTATTGACATAGATCTGTTGCAAAATATATTTTTCATTTTCTGAAATGCTATTTTGGCTGAGCTATTCTGCTTTTTATTTCCGTGGTGCATCTTCCATCTGATGTTATTATTGTGCTAAAGTATTTGACGCGTCGCACTTGTTTCAAATTTGTCCTGTTTATTTTTATGCTGCATGCTGGTGATAATTGTTTCTTCGATATGACCATTACTTCTGTTTTCTTACTATTCAGACTGAGACCTTTCTTGTTGCTTTCTTTTACTATTATGTTTGTCATTTCTTGTAGTTCATCCTCTGTCTCTGCTATTAAGACTGTGTCATTCGCATATCGCAAATTATTTATGTTGTGACCGTTGACTTCAATTGCTTTTTTGTCAACTATTGATCTCATACCAAGAGGAAGACCCAGAAGAAGATGGATAGATGCAGTGACAGAGACATGTAACAACAAAGGAAAATCATTAATTCAGACTGTTCGAGCAGCTCAAGAATGACAAACGATATAAACCACGATACCTTTTATGTATCAGTGAAAAGAGAAAAGAAGAAAAAGATTGATCTCATACTAAGGTCACTGTAAAGTGAAAACAAATCCGCGACAGAACACAGCCTTGTCTGACTCCTTGTTTTATAAGTTTGGTTGTTAATTCGTATTGCTGCTGTTTGTTGCCAGTAAATGTTTTTTATGATTCGCAGATCCTTGCCATCAATGTTTAATTTCTGCAGCTTATTGATTATTTCCACGTGCTTTACTTTGTCAAATGCTTTTGTGTAGTCTATAAAGCACATATATAGATCTTTCTTTACCTCTATAGATCTTTCTATCAATGTCCTTAAGATGTATATTGCATTGTTGGTGCCCTTTCCTTCCACAAATTCACATTGTTCCTCACTTATTTTTATTTTATTTTGTTTCTTACACGTCTCATGATGATTCTTAGTATATTTTCGTCATATGGTTCATGAGACTAGTAGTGCGATGGTCTTCACAATCAGTGGCACCTTCTTTGGTATGGCTACAAAGATAGATTTTAGTAGATCTTTGGGAATGTGTCCAGTGTTATATATGTCATTGAGTAGTATTGGTATGACTTGTACTCCCAGCTCTCCTAATGCATTTATCTCTTCGATTGTTATATTGTCGGGACCTGGAGCTTTGCCTCTTTTCATGTGTTGAATTGTGTCCTCCACTTCACTGTGCATAACTGGTAGTCCTGTGTCTTTCTTTGAATTGTTTAACTCTGGTCTTATATAGATAGAATGCTTATGAATAAAAACTCTGACTTGAGCTGAACACTACACTATGACTCCATTGAGCCTGCAACCTTTATTCTTGAGCTCCATAGAAACATTTCAGCAGATCTCAGAAATGGAATAAATGCAGTAATTATATAAATTTATTTTTGTTCAGTTAAGTAAAGTAAAGTACCCCCGTCACGCCAAGTGGCGTATAGGGAATATGGTGTTAGTGACCATAAATTTTACAGACCTTCAGCACATGATTTTCGGGGTAATGTGGTTGGTATTACACCCGTGCCGCTTTACTTTCCCAGAAAAATCCGGTACCCATTTAAGGCTGGGTGAACCCGGAAGCCGTCGGTTGGGATCGAACCCTACCCCTCGTCCTTTGTAGTCCAGTTCACTAACCACTGAGCTATCACTGCCTTTGTTCAACTACCAGGTCATATTTTCACAGTCACAAAGAAGTATTATCATATAACAGAATCAGTTTTACAATTTAAATTATAGTAAACATATTTGTATGTAGCAATATTAGTTAAAGAGAGAAAAAATACAATATAAAAGTAATTATAGCTTATCATATGCATATTGTTAGATTGTATTTACCTCCCTTGTCCACAATACAGTCGACACCAATGCCACCTGTTTCCTCCATAACTGAACTGGCCAGGATGTTAGTTCTTTGTGTTAGCTCGATAAGTTGAGCTAGAAGTAAATTTTAAGGTGCAATAGTGAGATAAATAACAGTAATAAAATATTAAAGTAAAGAAATTAGAATCAGAACGGCTAAAGCAGCAATGTCTTTCAGAAGCCTTGAAAAGTTGTGGAAATCAAAACTCAATCAGCACAAACACAAAACTTAGGCTATTCAAATCAAATGTACTATCAACCCTTACGTATGCGTGTGAAAGCTGGAAAACAACAAGAGATATAGAAACAAAGTTGAACGCATTCGAAAATAGATGTCTAAGGAAAATACTTGGTATAGCATGGAACGAATTCAAAACAAACGAGGAAATTAGAGAAATCGCCAATCAACCACTAATATCTTCAGTAATAAAGAAAAGACGATGGTCATACGTTGGACATGTGATGAGAAGAGATAATAACCGAATAGCAAAGCAAGCCCTCATATGGGAAACAACAGGTAAAAGAAAAAGAGGAAGACCCAGGGAGACACTGAGAAGAACATTGATGAGAGAGGCAAGAGCAGCAGGAATCGGCTCCCTCAATGAGATAGAACTGCTTGCACAGAACAGAGACAGATGGCGAGATTTGATAAAATATCTTTAAAAGAAAACTGCTAGAACAAAAAATTCATATAGGAGAAGGTGTATCTTGGTCTACGCCCTATGGGCCGGTTACGGCTCGAAAGGTCAATAGATAGATAGAATAAAATATTAACAATTTCTCTTTAATTTATTCTCCTATTGCAAAATTATTATATTATTAAAAGTCTATCAACAAATATGCATGACTATTAAAATTATGTTAACTAGCGATGCATAAACAAAACACAAAAGCAATAATGTGGCTAATATTATAATCATTTTACTGACCAACAGATGGTTTAACACTCTCAAGAAACTGTCTCTCTGACAAGGTTCTGTATGTTGATAATACCTGGAAGATGTAAAATAAATACTAGGTCTCAATTCCATAGAAGAAGGAATTATGTAATGTTCTTAATTTCAATCTATTTTATATTTTTAGACTCACTATTATTGTTGTAGGAATTTTATTTAAATCAATTAAATTCATCAATTAAACCAATTCATTTATCTTTAAGAGTAATCACTTTAAATTAGAAATTGCCATTCTGAACAAATTATAACAAAGGCTGTAATTCATCAGACATGATTCTTCAGAATTATATATGGAGGCGAAAAGAAAAGAGATACAAGACAATTTAATTTATATCTGGAGATAATCAGAGAGACAAGATACAAGCCATTTATAAGAGTGGTTTGGTATGAAGTCAACAGCAGAACTGATATAAGACTGTACAGAAAGAATGTTGCAGAGAAACATGATCACATACACCAGAAGGTACCGTACTTGATGATGATGGCATTTGCATAAACAATGCCTGATAAACAGATAAATATGTTACTGTACTGACCTTTGCACCCCAAGCTTGGGCTGTCTGTATTGTGAAGTATCCTTGAGGCGAAGCTCCGTCAATAACAAGCACTGTATCTCCTGCTGTTACATGACCAAGATAATGAATTGCTGTGTAAGCAGACAGCCCAGCACCCACAGAAGCTGCTGCTGTCTCAAAACTTACAGCAGAAGGTTTCTCAACTAAAGCAGATACAAGTAAAAAGTGAGACAGTTAAAATATGATAAAACAATTATGATTCACCCGTGTGTTGCTGAGGTCCCGAAAGAGGAGCAAAGAATAGTGGCATATTTATGGTACATTTGTACTTTACAGAGGGATAAAGGCACAAAAATGCATCAAGATCAATGAAATGTGAAGCTGCTGTAAAGCTGATGACAAGAAGGAAAAAAGGAAAAAATTGTAAAGCTACGGTTTTACATAGGTGAGGAACAATACAAAAGCAGAACATTTTGGCTCAGTAGGTCTGCAGCTGGAACAATAAACACAACACACCATTATATATATTGATACACACAAAAAACTAACTACATAGTGGTAGTATGCTAGACTATCTAAAAGGAAAATGAGTGAATCACTTCTCAGTAATCCTGGTTTAGAGTTTGGTTAAACACCAACTAGACTGAGATCACAAAGGCCGGCTAACCTGCACCATTTTGATGAGGACTTTGAGTCTGTAGCACTTGTGACCATATGCTATGCACCGATGCCGTTCTATTCCCCAATGAGCGATTTGAAAATAAGGAGGGTTTCACACGCGTATCATAGAACATTATTTATGCCACAATATGCTAGCATTGCCAGATGACTTATATTGATGAATCTGGATGACGGTTAGGTGACAGATTTTGTGAGTACCATCGTGATGTTGAGCAGAACACTGGTACTCAGGCGGCATCCCATTTCAATTTCCTAGGTCATAATGACAAACATGACATGCAAGTCACTGACTATGTCACCTCAGCAATTGCAGCTGGTTTGCCCTTGAGAATTGTCTCATAGTCTAGTTGGGTTCGCTGTCCCCATGAGGCATGAATATATCGTTTTCATACACATAGGATGCCTGCAATACACATTTTACTCCCATGTGCACCTATGTATGTTTTTATGTGTCTGTGGATGTGCTGTATGACACTAAATACAGATGTGTGCATTTATGTAGGTATGGTTATGTATGCACTGTTTTAGGTGTGCACACACATAGTTGCAGATGTGGTTTAATACACATATATATGTATATATATGGGTACATGTATCTATATATGGTGATGTGAGTATATGGTTTGTATGGGTATTTAGTCTTGTCGTATATTATATACGTGTGGATATACTTATTGCGTTCACACTCAAATATGCATTTCTAGTAGTAGTATAGTTTGGCATCTAGTACCCATCTGTATATATTTTTAGAACCCGTCCCATATTTGATACCTTAGTCCGCTCCATTAACCCGCCTTTGCGATTTTAGTGCAGTCGGTTTTTAATCAAGCTCCGGACCAGGACTACAGGGAAATGACTCACTTATTTTCTTTTTAGATAGTCTAGTATTTTACCGCTGTATAATTAGACTTGTGTGTGTATCTATATATATTTTTGTGTTGTATTGATCGTTCCAGCTGAAGGCCAACTAAGCCGAAACATCGTTCAACTTTTGTACTTTACAAGACATGATATAGGAGGCAACTAAGTAGGGTTTGGCATGTGGCTGAGCATCCAATATTTAAAAAAAAAAATAAGCCACAAGAACTTCACAAAATTCAAACAAATTAAATGAAAGAAAAAATGTAAATTTGTCATCAAGGATAGAAAAGATTCTCTCACTGAGGAAGACAGGGTGATCTTAAGAGAATGGCACCAAAAAGGAGTGCTTGTAAAGTGTTTGAGAAAGATCTATACAACACAGAAATGTATAAGAAAATTCCTGGCTTGTAAAGTGTATGAGAAAGATCTATGCAACACAGAAATTTGAAAAGTATATGAAATATTCTGGCGTTGAAAGATAATGTTGATTTGAAATGTAAAAGTTGCATAATTATTAACTGAAAATGCGCCATTACAGAATATCAACTTTCATTAAGTTATTTGTGGTTTTTCTTTTTATAATTTGTAATTAGCAATGTGTGCATGCATACTTAGATTTCTTAAACTAAATGAAAAATATTCTTCTTTGTTAACAGACAATCAATGAAAGCTTCAGACACATTATTGGATTGAACATAGGCCACAGGCAAGGTCTCTTCACCCATCCCTATTTTTAACATTTTCTCAACTTCTCTCCGGTCTAATCTAATGTTTTTAAGGGTTTGTCTAAATGTATGTATTCTGCTGAATCTTTATTTTAACATGTGGCAGGTTGTTAGCATATCCCTCAACATCCTTAGTTACCTCTTACGACATGTGCATCAGGTGACTATTCTTTTGGTCCCTTGACCATGGCCAAGGCCTCATTAGCCACAGGGCAGACAGACAAACTTATTAAATATAATTTTTGTTTACAACATTATTTAGTTAATTACTCCAAAGGCTGAAGTTCAAGCCATATGATCAATATTTTTTCACTGAGCTCTGTCCTCTACAGCACTCTACATTCACGTCAGAATAAACCTAGATCTTTATATCATGAATACCCGTGTAACACTTTTTTCAAATGGATATTGTTTCATCATAAACTTCATCCATACATCTGGTATAAACAGAAATTAGGCAAGTACATGCTGTGAGAAATTACAAAACTAAATATTTGTGACAAAACCCACTAAAATGTGTAAGTCTGTTTAGTAAATGAGTACAAGTCTGTGTAAGATGGCTTATGATTTCTAGTGGACAAAGTAATTCTTCATTTTCCCATCACTGTGTTTTATATCTTGCTGTCATGTATTTATCTTCAGCATACATTTATTTAGGATAGATTCCATAGCCTTTGATTTTCCTTCAAGTCAGCAGATGTTTCTGTTTGAGTTGACTATGCCAAGAAAACAATCTTGTCAGATTTAATAAGTTTTTCATGTTCATTTTCTGACTTTTGGTGAAATTTCCACCAGACTGTTATGCGTCTCCTACATTGATGGATTATTGACTGGGTTGTCGCTCCAGCTATTGTTTTACTAAGATGTGCTCTCTGGGTATAGATAGCATCTGGTTCTTCATCAATGAACTTGTTTCCTCTACATGCTGTCAATAAATACACTTTAGATAAATTTGGAGAAGGAATATAACATATGTGAAAAATAAATATTAAAAAAACAGCATGAGGAGAACAAAAACAATATTTCCATCTTTGATACAAAAGTTGTAGATTTTAAAATTATGATAAAAATACACTGATAAAACAAAATGGTGTTTATTTTGCTATTGTTTTTTATGATTTACAAAATGATATTAAAAACCCATATTGACTAATTGAAAAGAAACTGTATAGCATCATGCAAGAAAATCATGTTAACAGTTGTAATAACAATGCTAATCAATCAGGAAAATTAACTTACTGGCATCAAACTGGTTAAGTAGAGTATATTCACTACAACCTGGTACTTTGTTGTCAAATGGAATGGTTCCTGAAACAAACAATTACAAAAAACTGGCAAGTGTAGAACCCTCAGAATCAATTATGTTAAAATAAAGATCTGGTTCCAACTAAAAAAAATGAGGCAATGATTTTGATGTTGAAGTAAATATTGTCTTCATAAAAATTAAGAAGAGAACTTCCCTGCCATGTATTGAGGCATCACTTTCAACTTTATCTGTCTAAATATGTATGACTAAACAGCCTTTTCCATTTTCTATCTCTATCTTCAGGATGTTTTGTATGTTTGGTTGTTATCTTCTAATTCACCTTGTGTTTTTGCAGCATTTTTTCCTGAATTATTTATGCTAAAAACTTCTTTCACACCTTTTTTTTATTTTTTAAAATTTTGATCAGGATTTTAAATTTATCTGTGATCTTGTTTTTACATGAATTCTTGGGTACATGATTCATATTTTTCAGTTCTTTTTTCCTGAGATTCTTTTGTTGTCTCTTCTCATCAAATGACTCAAATAGTCTTTAATAAATCCACAATGTCTTGTCTCAGTATTAGAAACTTCCTTGCCAGCCAATCTGCCTGCTAATTACCATGAATCTCAGCATGCATGGTGCAGTAGGCCCTGTGACCTGAGACTTTTAGAGTCAGTCAGCCAATTCTCTTAGCAGCATGCCTCATTCTTTTGCAACATGCTTTAAGATAATACAATGATCATACATTGACTCTTCTGAGTCTATTCTGCTCTTTTCATGTATGAGATGATATTATTAGTGCATGTTTGTATCGTCCTTGGCCAGATCTCACAAGACACTCTTCTAAATTTTACAATAACACTGTAACATCAACATGACCAACAACTCAAAGGTAACATTGTTAGGAAGGGTCAAGTCGATGAAATGCATATACATGCATAAAAAAGCAAAGCTGCAGTAAAGCTAAAGAGGAGACTCCAACTGTCCAGCTCTCCAAAAAGTTTAATTTCACAGATCACAATAGTCATAGCAATACAAAGATCTGCAACCAATCATAAATACTCACTTCTTACTCTATGAATTCTTAGGCTATCCAACTGCTACTCAGTTGTTTCTGTCTACAAGAACTTTAAAATGAGTTTGTTAAAATTGTCCAAGGTGAACCCATATTTCTAATCTTCATAAATGTAACTTAACTGCATCTGTCTCCAAACTATTGGCTGATTCTCTACAATGGAATCTGTCTATTTAATACTCTCTAAACCAGATAAACCAGATAACGATGCAGGAAAACACAAATGAACTATCATCAATAGCCAGCAAAATTGGGCTTGAGGTCAATCATGAAAAGACTAAAGTCATGAAAAGTTTAATTCCAACAAGTGACAAAATATACATGGAAAACAAACCAGTAGAAGAGATCGATCACTTCATCTATCTTGGAAGTCACATTGATCGAGAAGGGGATACGAGCAAAGAAATTAGAATCAGACTGGCTAAAGCAGCAATGTCTTTCAGAAGCCTTGAAAAGTTGTGGAAATCAAAACTCATTAGCACAAACACAAAACTTAGGCTATTCAAATCAAATGTACTATCAACCCTTACGTATGCGTGTGAAAGCTGGAAAACAACAAGAGATATAGAAACAAAGTTGAACGCATTCGAAAATAAATGTCTAAGGAAAATACTTGGTATAGAATGGAACGAATTCAAAACAAACGAGGAAATTAGAGAAATCGCCAATCAACCACTAATATCTTCAGTAATAAAGAAAAGACGATGGTCATACGTTGGACATGTGATGAGAAGAGATAATAATCGAATAGCAAAGCAAGCCCTCATATGGGAAACAACAGGTAAAAGAAAAAGAGGAAGACCCAGGGAGACACTGAGAAGAACATTGATGAGAGAGGCAAGAGCAGCAGGAATCGGCTCCCTCAATGAGATAGAACTGCTTGCACAGAACAGAGACAGATGGCGAGATTTGATAAAATATCTTTAAAAGAAAACTGCTAGAACAAAAATTCATATAGGAGAAGGTGTATCTTGGTCTACGCCCTATGGGCCGGTTACGGCTCGAAAGGTCAATAGATAGATAGATAGAAACCAGATGCCAGCCTTCTCCTGGAGGTCATCATTGCTTCTTCACCACAACCCCCCCCCACCCCACCCCCACCATCTAATTCTAACAACAACTTCTCCTTCGAGGTACTGGCGAGGACTGACTAATCTCTGCTAAACAGATTGGCTTATCATATCCATCACATTGCCAGAGATTGGTGACGTGATCCATGTGATGACCTTTAAATTGACCATTGTTCACAGTTGCTAAATATCTCAGCTGGCTAATTTCCCCATCCAAGGTTCTATTATTAACCGTACTAACATTAATTCTAACATACTATTTTAACCTTATTAAGCTCAAATCTGGTATACATGCATTGGATAATCTGTTTAACAAGCCACCTGATTGTTGCAGAGGCAGCTTCAATTCCCGTCTTCATGGTGCTTGTTGTGGGTGGATTCATGAAGCAGATCATCTTTCAACCTATTTTTCAAATGAGATATGCAAACAAAATACTGATCACTCCGGTGACCTCTAAAGACAGATCCATCTATGGAGATAGCATAATCTTGTTGTTGGACTTGATTCTGAATGATGTCACTAATTCATACATTGGCTGTGTCATAAGCCAAAATGTGACACTTCTGGCCAAGTTGGATTACAATCTTGATGAACTTTTGCAATGCCAGTAGCTGTCATCCAAACTTCCCCTAGTGTCATGTCCTCCAAATTACAGAGAGTGTACAATGTGTGACAAAATTGTTCTAATTATTTGGTATATTTATTGAGGGTATATTTGTATTTCTATATGAACTTTTATGGCAATGATTTTTCTTCCCCTGTATATACAACCGTGTTCATGATAGGAGTTTACTGAAGGACACAATCAGACTTCATCATGCCAACATTGCAAAATGATAAAAATTGGGTTGATACCATTACAACTTTTAGATGAACAAGGATTAACCAGATGTTGTAGCCAGTATGAGAAGATCACTGCCTATTGCACTAATTCTTTTGGCTGTGTTTGTACACAGATGTTCTCAATGAAGTACCATTTAACATGACATGGTCTAAAACATAAATATACAATAACAGAACAAATTTAACATTGAAATGGTGATCTGAGATATTACAGGAGAAATTGTGAAATAATGCAATTGAATCTAAAAGTCAAAATAGTTTAGAGTTATAAAGAATATGAAGAAAGACACTTACCAACAACAGCCATGCCTTCTTTATATGCATCAACCTTTGCGCCTACTTTTACTACTTCTCCAGAAACATCATGACCTACTGGACAACTTTTAAGAGATGTTGTGAGAAGCTGATTGTACGTCTGAAAAACAAAAAAAAACTATTATAAATAATTCTTAATTTGGATTATTTTAGTCACTTTATTTTCTTAATATAATATATAGCAAAAAATAATGGTAGCAATACTTTTGTAATGTGGCACACTTATAGAAATTAAGTAAAGTACCCCTATCCCGCCAAGTGGTGTATAGGGAATATGGTGTTAGTGACCATAAATTTTACAGACCTTCGGCACATGATTTTTGGGGTAATGTGGTCGGTATAACACCCAAGCCGCTTTACTTTCCCAGAAAAAAATCTGGTACCCATTAAAGGCTGGGTGAAGCGGAAGCAGTCAGTTGGGATCGAACCCTACCTCTTGTCCTTTGTAGTACAGTTCACTAACCACTGAGCTATAGTGGCTATATATAGGCTCCCTTATAGAAACAAATGATAATAAAAACTATCTAAAAAAATATTGGTATATAAAGATAAAGATAATCATAACAAATAATTGAATATTTATAACAGAAACAAACTTCCCAGGTGATAGACAAACATAGATTATACATGGACAAAATGTATTTTTACAGCACTTAGCAAAATCTACAAACAAAATAACAATAGAAAACACAGAGAACAATAGATGGCCCAAAGAAAGATTTGAACCTATGCCCATCAACGTTGTGCTTTGCCACTAAAGAGACCACACATCATCATACTGACAGCTTGTTATCCAGAAAGAATAACTTGCTGAGAAGTCATTCATACATATTATCATCATTTGATTAGAACATATTATTGCAACAACAATTCAGGAATTAAATTATATCACAATTGCATTCTAGGTTTCCAGTAATAGCCACACACAGAGGCTATAATGCTTGTGTTGTAAATGCATGGGAAAGGACATAACATCACCTGTAGTAGTTTCCAGTGGTTAGACTATCTATAACTAGACAATCATATAAAAAATTATGGGTCTCTCACCTCTTTCCTTCTATACTAAATATTTAAGTATTTTATTTAAGTACCCTCTCTCTTGTAAGAAAAACAAAATTATTGATCAAACAAGTCTGCTCCTGTTAGTCAAACATATGTATTTGTAGATGCTCAGTAAATGTATTTTTTTTCATTGGAGCTCAAGGTGCAGTGAATAAGCTGCTTTATGGACTGTTACCATCTAGGTCTGCATATTAGTGCAGAATGAAACTACTCCAACTCCAAGTGTAAGTCCAGAAACAAACAACTCAGTCTTGACAAAAGATTAGATTATGAAATATGAAAACATTACTCAGTTCCCAAAGATATGCCATGTTGAAGCTGCATGTAGCAGGGTGAAAACCATAAAACTTTACATTTACTGTAAACTGCAATATTTTCAAAATGATATACGTATATATAAAAAGATATACTTGGGCAGCCATGATTCTTTTTCTACTGATTTTACTGTATATAATTAAACTGTTTAAAATAATTAACAACAGCACTGTCACTTACCCTTTCATTATGAAGATCCAATGAACACGCCTTTACTCGAACTAGGATGTCATATGGTCCAATCTCAGGAATATCTGACTATAATACCAAAATTAGAAAGACACTATCTTTAAACAGTGTATCCATAGTTTTATTTACCTAGCAACACTTATGATTTGTAATTTCATAAATAACATTATGGTATATCATGTACACTTTGTTTTTATTAAAACTTAAGGTTAAAAAAAAAACCACAACACTTTTAAGGTTATCAGGACCATTCCTGATTCATTCACTTTTCATTACCATTTTTATCATTAGTTAGAGCATAAGCCATCAGCATGAGCTCTCCAAAAATGTGTGTTCCTTGCTCTTTCATTCTTCTCCAAGTGTAATTCATCTTTGTGATCTCTGTTGCATGATTTTGTCTTTATGAGCTTCTAGGTCTTCTCACTTCCTTTTACCCTGTGGGTTCAATGCTTGTGATTAGTTTCTGATACCTTTGTCCTATGCATTCCCATTGTATTTTTATTTATAATTTGTTTCAATGGACACCATTTTTTCTGTTATTGACCTTCTGCCAAGCCATTCTCTTAAGCTGTCTGGTATTTTTTCTCTTTGCTTCCCTCTATCTCTTCGTCCCTCAATTTTTCCAGTTGTTACAATATATTCCAGTTGTTCTCTTTTCATTACATGGCCAAAAAATGATGATTGTTTCTTCATAATATTGGAAATTAGCTCTCTTTTTGCTTTGATCTCTTTCAGAACATTTTCATTACTCTTCTTAGCTGTCCATTGCATTCTCAACATTCTTTTGTAAAATCACATTTCTAAAGACTCCAGTGATTTTCTTGTCTGTTGTCCTATTGTCCATGATTCACAACCATATGTTAAGACTGGCTCTACATAACATTTAAGAACTCTTTTTCATGTTTCTATTCTATAAATCTGGTGCAATTGAATGTGATGATCATCACACAATAAACCTTATGAGTCACATGATTAAGATATTACTAAGAACCATCATGCGAAGATTGCAAAACAAAATCAGTCCAGAAATTAGCGATGAACAGTGTGGTTTTGTTGGAGGTAAAGGAATGAGCAATGTCATATATATATCATAAGATCTTTAGCAGAAAGAGCTATATAGAGGTGAAAACAGATCTATACCTATGTTTCATAGATTATACCAAGGCATTTGACAAAGTAAAGCACCAAGAAATAATCAAAATTTTAGAAAGCATAAAAGTGGACAGCAAAGATCTAAGAATAATAAAGAACATGTGCTGGCAACAAACTACGGCGATAAGAACTGGAAACTAATTGGGAATGTTTCAACAAATAAAACAGGGTGTTAGACAAGGTTGTGTGCTGTCACCAGATTTGTTTAATATTTATAGTGAGATTGTTTTAAGATCAATAAAGGGCATGCCTAGAATAACAATAGGAGGTCATAATATAAATAATCTAAGGTATGCTGATGATACAGTATTAATCGCTATCAGTGAAAATGAGTTACAAGAAATGTTGGACATTATAGTGAATGAAAGCAAAAATAAATGAATCAGCCTTAATAGCAAAAAGACTAAAGTAATGGTTACAGCGAAGAAAAAGACATCACCTCAGTGCAGAATAAAGACAAGTGGAACAATATTAAAGCAGGTAAATGAATTTAAATACTTGGGAACTTTGTTAACCTCAGACAGAAGATGTACAAAAGCGGTGAGATGCTGAATGGCTCAGGCAAAAGCAGCTTTCCAAAAAGTGAGGAAGATACTATGCAAACCATTTTTGACGATAGAAACAAAAAAAAGAGTTCTTAAATGTTATGTAGAGCCAGTCTTAACATATGGATGTAAATCATGGACAATAGGACAACAGACAAGAAAATCACTGGAGTCTGTAGAAATGTGGTTTTACAGAAGAATGTTGAGAATACCATGGACAGATAAGAAGAGTAATGAAAATGTCCTGAAAGAGATCAAAGCAAAAATAGAGCTAATTTCCAATATTAGGAAGGAAGAAATAATCATCATTTTTTGGCCATGTAATGAGAAGAGAACAACTGGAATATATTGTAACAACTGGAAAAATTGAGGGATGAAGAGATAGAGGGAAGCAAAGAGAAAAATACCAGACAGCTAAAGAGAATGGCTTGGCAGAAGGTCAACAACAGAAATGATAAACAACTGTCGAGATCAAAAGTTGTGGTGAGACATGATCACCTACCAGCAGGCCTGGTACTTAATGATGATGATGTTATCTATCCCCGGCAATTTATTTCGTAGTGCATATTTTATTACTTCTTTGATTTCCTCTTTTCTCTTATTGGGTTATGTGTTTATGCATTCTTGCATTTCTGTTATGTTATTGGTAGTTGGTCCAATGTTTAATAAGTCTTCAAAATATTCTTTCCATCTTTGTTGCATATGTTGGTTATTTGGTATTGGCTGTTCATCTTTGTAATTTATGAGTTCACTTACATCATGGTTTTCTTTTCTTGCTCTTGCTGCTTTTACTGTTTTGTAAAAGTCTCTTGAGGCTGTCTTGAAGTCCACTGCTCATCTTTTGTCCAAATTCTGTACAGGTGTTTTGCTTAGCTTCTCTTTTTTATTTTCGTTCTCCCTCCAATTTTTAAATGGATGGATGGAAGGAAAAGAAAACAAATGATGAAGTCTTAAAACAACTAAAAATGAAAAGAGAACTACTAAGCACAATTCAAACAAGTCAAATGCAACTTTTGGGCCATGTTAAAAGACACAATAACCTACTAAAAGTAATCCTGGAGGGGAAAATACAAGGTAAAAGAGGCAGAGGCAAACCAAGACTAACATGGACGAGTAACATCAAAAGATGGACAAATCAGCCTATGACAACCTGCACCATCAAAGCAAGAGACAGAGCAGAATGGCGCTCCATGATAGCCAACCTTCATTGCGGAGACAGCACTCGATGATGATAATGATGAATTTTTAAATAGTCTCTTCTTTTCTTTAATTGCTTCTCTGATTGCATCATTCCACCATAGGGTGTTTTTTTTCTCTTCTTCTGTCCTTAGTTATGTTCCACATATTGTTGTTGTGATGTTAGTTTTTGTTTTTTTAAACTGCTTCCACTCTTCTTTTCCGGTGCTTACTTCATTAGGGAGTTTCTTCAATTCCGTTGTTAGTTTTTCTTCTAAAGTTTTCTTGATTCTTAATCTTTTAATTGTTTTATTTTTATTGTCTGTTCTGTTTGCTTTTTTGTTTGTCGACGTATTATCTTCTCTTTGTTCTTGACTGTCCAAGTGTAATCATAACCATTTCATGGTCCGTGTCATCTGTGATATTAAGGACATCTCTGCTGTTGGTTACTATTTTCTTGTTCTGTTTTATACTTAGTATAAAATTTATCTTACACGATGTGGCAGTCCACTTGTAACAAGAGTATTTATATAGAAATATATATATATATATATATCTCCAGTGAGGCTATCGGAGCACCAGGGTGAATATAGCACATAACCACTGTCATGTGCCACACATGCCATAACTCATAAGAGGTGACTAAGGAAGTTTGGGGACAAGGCCTTTGCTGGTGCTATAGAGTTTGTGCATCAGTGCTGAAGTTATCTTCACTACCTTTGCTAGTGTGTGGTGGACATACTTGATACTAGGGAACATGCTGAGGAGAGGGATTTGAGTATTATTGGGTTTTCCACTGTGCAATGAAGATGATCCTTCGATTAAACTAACTATACATAAATAATAATGTATAGACCCACATATAATTTAATGCATTTTATGATTATTATTAAAAGACATAAAAATTGAAAAGACATGATTTATAAACAGAATTGTAATATATATGATACAACAAAAGAAATTAAAATATTGCAATTACAGGCATAAAAAAACACACACACTTCACTACCCTCTATACTATACATAATACACTTTATACAGTGGGCTTGAAAAAAAACAGTATTCTTCTTCTTCTTTTCACTGATACCTAAAAGGTGTTGTGGTTTATATCATTTGTCGTTCTTGAGCTGCTCAAACTGTCTGAATTAGTGACTTTCCTTTGTTGTTACATGTCTCTGTCACTGCATCTATCCATCTTCTTCTGGGTCTTCCTCTTGGCCTTTTTCCATGCATTCTCGAGAAGAACACCCATGATGGTGATTGATAAGGATTCATTCTGACCAGGTGGCCAAACCATTTAAGTTGTTGTTGTTCTATATATTCTTGGCAGGGTTTTGTTCCTACTATTTTTCTTATGGTTTCATTTGGTATTCTATCTCATCTTGTGTTGTTTGTTACTTTTCTCAAGCATCGCATCTCACATGTATTGATCTTTCTTAAATAGGATTTAGAAAGGGTCCATGTTTGACTTTCACAGCACAAAGTTGGTATGAAAATGCTATTTATCATTTGTTGTTTAGCTGGCGTGGAAATGTTTGGATGTCTTAGCAATGGTGAAATCTGGTATGTGACAGCATTTGCTTTTTGTATTCTCATGTCAATTTCTCTGTCTAGTTTTCCCATCTTCTGTGAACATTGTGCCTAAATACTTGAATTCCTCTACTTGTTTTATTTCTTTATCTTTGATTTTAATATTTAATGGGTGTCTTAATTTGCTTATTCTTATAGCCTCTGTTTTTACTGTGTTAATTTTCATACTGTAGTTTGTGCAGCTTTTATCTAGAGATGTTAAATGCTGTTGTAGCAGGTTTTCATCCTCATATATTAGGCATTGATCATCTGCGAAGAGTAGCTCGTTGATGTTTTCTACCTCTATGTTATTATTGGATTTTTCCTTATTGTTGGTTGTTTCCTGATTTATTTTGTCCATATATATGATGAAGAGGAGTGGTGAGAGGACGCATCCTTGTCTTACACCTGTTGTAACCTGAAACCATTCTGACAGACCTTCTGATATTCTAAAGGCACTTTGACTGTTTTATATAATGCCATTATATTATCTAGTAGTTGTCCTGCTACCCTGTAGGTTTCTAAAGTTTACCAAAGTTTGTTCCTGTCCACACGATCAAACACTTTTTCCTGATCTATAAACACTATATTTAGGTTTCTGTCATATTCTATTGTTTTTTCACATAGTTGTCTCAATGTAAGTAAATATAGCATCAGTACAGCTTTTGACTTTTGCCTTTTCTGAATCCGAATTGATTATAACTTAATTGAGGTTCTATTATGTATCTTACTCTCCTCTCCAATAAAACAGTAATAATAAAGTAATAGAAGGAATTGTTCCAGCATACGAGATGGGGGCAGATCAAGAAGAAGAAAGTTATTTGAAAACATTAAATAGACCTTTAACTTTACAGAAAAAGTGAGATATTCTCTTTGACAGTACAGTACTCAACTGAGTACAGACAGTTGTGAGTTCAGTCGGGATGTGATCATCATCATGATGGGTGCAAAGTACACACAGCGGCAACCCGATTATAATATAATATTGAATCAGCAAGTTGTCACTAAAAACGCTTTGGAGTGAAAGAGTAACTTATTTATTATTTAGATTTCCGTATTTGAGCAATTGCAATAATTAATTAATTAAATAAGTATAGACTATTTATAGCAACATTGTATAGTATTTATATAGTATATGTTGTAATGAGAAAGTCTAGATTGAGTACCACCTCTTCGATTGAAAGAATTGTCTCTGGTCCGGTAAAATCTGCTGTTAATGTACGCATTTTCGAAGGAATAGTTTGATTACTCATTAAAACTGATATTAAGCAAGGCAATGTGATTATTATCCAGAACTAAATCTTAAAATTGTAAAGGTACTGAGAATATGGTATATATTTTCCCAAGTCAGTGAAGTCAGCTGTAAATGTAACTGTTGTAGCACAATAACAGCAGTCAAAAATATTTACACCCTGCCGTGAAGTTATTTTAAGCTAATGGCTTGTATCACTACGCTACTCATTGAGTTAGTTAGTTTCCGGAAACGCCCCCTCTCCCTACCCACAATGCCTCTAAAATGTTATGTGTCCGCCTGCAGCTTATGACATCTCTTGGCACTGATAATAATATTCCAGTGGGATTTCTAAGATTATGTTGTCTGGAATTAAGTTAATTGTGTCCGGATTTTAATTTTAAAAATGAATGAATGGAGGTCATAACTTATGCAGGTATGTCAAAGGTTTTGCAAAATCTAATTTATGTTTTGACCGGTTAGAGAGAAAAGCAAGGGCAGAAGACTAGAGAAGTCTGAGAGTCTAGGATAGATTATAAAATGATAAGAGTTAGAAGAGTAAGTTTAGTATACTCTAGCTCTCTCTACTCTCTGTCTATAGTCACAGTGTCACTGTCTCCCGTCTCAGGGACTCCGGAGAGAAGGGGGAGGGTGTCTGCAATGATGCATTTCAACTTCCTTCTAAAATAATTTGAAAAAAACACAGATTCAATGAGATTCGTTTGCTTCCGTTGTAATTTAATTTATTAATAGTTGACTTTATATTATTATTATCATATCGTCATCAAATCATGCCTGCTGGCGTAGGTGATCATGCTATACTATACTACTATACTCTCCACAACTTTCTATCTCGACTGTTATTAATCATTTCTGTTGTTTACCTTCTGCCAAGCCATTCTGATTCTGAGCATTCTCTCGGTCTGGTGTCTTTTCTCTTTGATTTTCTATATAGTTAATATAGTCTAAGAACTCTACTATCTCAGTTGTCTGAGTTGTCACAATGACAATCTGCCATCTGTTCCCGATTCATAACATTGCCGATGATTGCCCATTGCCAAACAATAAATAATGATTGTGAAATTGTTTCTTCCTAATTTAATATTGGAAATTAGCTCGCTCTTTGCTTTGATAACTTTCAGAACGTTTTCATTACTCTACTCTATTAAGCTGTCCATGGTCATGGCGTTCTCAACATTCTTCTGTAAAACCACCATTCTACAGCCTCCAGTGATTTCCATGTCAATTGTTCTATTGCCCATGATTCACATCCATAAATGTTAAGACCGGCCGGCTCTACATAACATTTAAGAACTCTTTTTCTTGTCAAAAATGGATTGCACAGTAGCTTCCTTACTTTTTTAAAAGCTGCTTTTGCCTGAGCCATTCTGCATCTCAGGCATAACTTTAGACTTTATTATACTCAACACTGACTTTATTATACAAAATATAAATGAATGCTTACAAATAAATGATCTAGTGGTTTGGTTATAATTAAATATTTAAAAAACCTAAAGAAATTAGAACATGTGTTTACTTTAATTAATAATTTAATTATTTTCATTCTAAGCATTCTTCTCATTCTGATTTTTCTGACTTTATTCGTGTTATTCAAGAATTGAAGAGACTTTAAATTTAATTGACTCAGTAATGGAATGACTGACTGACTCAGTAAGATTGTTTCTAGTTTTTGAACATAGGTTTGATTTTGATTATTTGTTGTGACCACTCTCACTCAGTTCACTCACTGCTTGTTCAAACAACAAAGTTGATCGACTGAACTGCAGATGGGTGACAGTTGACACTTTCAAATTTTTACTAGTTTTTTTTTTTATGGTTTTCGAAATTCGTTCATATAAATTAATTTGGACATATTTATGTTATGATCAAGAATTACATCACTCAATAATCGGTACATTGTCATGAGTTAGCTCAGAGGTGCTGTCCCCTGTAGGAGAAAGTGAAGTGTGGATTCATATGGTACATGCCTTACATACACCTGAAACTTTATCTCCTCTATGCTTTTTTTTTAAATTTTGTTTTGTGTTCAATTTAAAATTAATGTAGCTTAAGGCCAAGTGTGATACATTGTAACACTTATCAATTGCATTCACATTCTCTAATAAATGAGCATTCAGTACTTCATGGACTTCAGTGTCTCTAATCCATGATTAGTCTCCATCACTGGTTTCCTGAAATAAAATGTCACGGCAGTGAATGTATTAACCAGCAATCTACACACGTTTTTGAAATTTTATGCATGTCAGCCAATCATATCAAAGCCACATATTGAAATCCTTCTTATAATCTGACACCTTTATAACCTTGCGCACTGAAGTTGCAACTAACCATCTCAGAGATGCTGTCATTCCCTCAGTCTCTGTTCTCATATTTCTTCTTCTGCGTTCATGGCTCATTCAGACTAGGATTCCGGACTCTCTCTTATGAAGGCAGCTGTCTGTTTAAGTGATTCGGTTGCCCCATATAGTTTCTCTTCCAGCAAGGTGGGTGTGGACCACATTGTCCTTCTCAGGTCTGTGAACTCCTCAATCCTGTAGAACATGTTTTGTTGTCATGTTATCCAGTGTACAATGGCATTGGCTGGTAGTTCCTATTTTGAGTTTGGTGAACATGTGGTTTCTCATTCTATTGTGGCCAGTGCATAGG
This sequence comes from Megaustenia siamemsis, assembly GCA_032433765.1. Lineage (NCBI taxonomy): Eukaryota > Metazoa > Mollusca > Gastropoda > Stylommatophora > Ariophantidae > Megaustenia > Megaustenia siamemsis. Next base: position 37,669,123 of record JAVIAB010000092.1, read on the forward strand.
TGAAGTATGATGACTTGATCCCTCCTTGATAGTTGGAGGTATCCATCCCTCTCATTATACTTTGGGTGTTCTTGTTTCCATTTTTCATGATACTGGCCTTTGATGATGGATTTGGCTTCATCGTAGCTGACCAGATGGTTCTCTTGTGGTAATCTTCCCCCCTCTTTAGCTAATTTGTCTGCGCATTTGTTTCCATGTATATTACAGTGTGATGGTATCCACTGGATGACCACTCTCTGGAAGTTATTGCACAGTTGGTCTAGGGTTGTTCTCAAGTCATATAGCTCACTGTTCTTGGGAGTTTTTAGAGCTGTTAGGATGACAGTGCATCAGTCAGTATCACCAATTTCTTGTGCATTTTATTTTTGTGTTGGATAGCCAGTTTTGCAGCGTCTTTGAGGGCTTCAGTTTCTACTTTATAGTTGTTTGAGAATTTCCCAGTAGCTATTGACTTGGTGATCTCTTCCTGGTTATTCAGCCTCAAGAACACACCTCCTCCTCTATTTCTGGTGGCATTTGTAACAGAGCCATCTGTGTATATGTGTGACTAGGAGTCCTGTGGGTGGTTGTCATTTATGTGTTTTTATGCTTTGTGTTGTCTTTCTATGTCTATTTGGGTGCTTTTTTTGATGATTCCTATTATGTCTTCCTTAAGTTCTGGTATTTTGTGTTTCCCATGAGGGGTCATATCAGATGTGCTTATGGGTTTCGGCATTGTTTGGGACACTACTGGGTCACTAGTTGCGAGTTCTTTGGAGATTGCAGCGAAGTTGCTTCTCTTTAGTCTTCTTTTTCCAAAACCAGTTATTCGTTGGTGCATGGGGTGGTTAGGGAGCCTTTTATATTTCTCCGCTTGTTGAATTACTTTAGTTTTCCATCTGTCTCCTAAGGGTTGTAAACCTGTTACTGTTTCTAGAGTCTCGATAGGTGTAGATTTTATAGCACCAGTGATGATACAGGCAGCCTGGTTTTGTGTTCTGTTAATTTTGCTAAGCTGTTATTTGGAAGCTGTAGCCCAGGCTGTGACTCCATACTCTAGGACTGGTCTTACTCTTCCAAAGTATAGTCGTTTCAGTATATTGCTATCTGCTTCCCAGTCTGTTCCTACCAATTTCTTCATAATATCTGTTCATTTTCCGGCTCTTTTGTTTGCTTTGTCTATCTGATTTATCCATGTCATTCCGCGATCCATGGTGACACCGAGATATATTGAGTTTTGGTCAGTAGGAAGTGTATGGTCTTTTATCTTCAATTTTGCAGAGAGCGTGTTTTTTGATAGGATAAAAATTGTGTATGTAGTTTTTTTTCCGTTAATTGGTAGTAACCAGGTGCATTCTGGAGCTAGCCACTGACATAGATTCTTCACGTGCCCATATTGCCAAGTCGTCTGTGTACATTGCTGTGTGTATTCTGGGTGTAATGTCCATTATGATGTCATTTATGAAAATTAAAAAGAGTGTTGGGGATAGGACTCCACCTTATGGGATACCTTGTTCGATTCTGGCTTTCTTATTTAGTTGTTCATGTACTTGTACTCTGGCCATTCTGTCTTGTAGGTATTGAGATATCCAATTTAATAAACAGCCTTGGATGCCAAGTCTGAGAAGCTTGTTCTTTAATCCTTCTCTCCATACCCTATCAAAAGCCTTCTCCATGTCGATCCACACTGTCAGTGTGTGTTTCTTTTCTTGTAGAGCATCTTCTATTTCCTGTGCGATGAAGGTAATCAGATTTTCAGTTGATCTGTGCTGACAGAAACCACTTTGTTGTGGTATGATTTGTTGTTTTGTCTCCAAATGCCACATGAATCTTCTGTTGACCAGCCTTTCCATGAGTTTGCTCAGGCAGCTCAATATGCTAATTGGTCTGTAGCTACTTGGGTCCAGTGGGTCTTTTCCATATTTGAGGATGGCACCATAATGGCTTCTTTCCAGGTTACCAACATTTGACCTCTCTTCTAGCTGGCATTTATTATCCTTAGAAGCTGTCCCTTTGCTTTCTGTCCCAGTTTTATGATCATTTCGTTGGTGATTCCATGTTTTCAGGGGAGCTCTTGAGCTTCGATCCTTTTAGGGCTACATCTAGTTCTGTTAGTGTAACGATGGTCATCTGGTATTTTTCTGGTGCTAAAGGCATGTGTTTTGCATCTCGGTTTTCCTTTCTTGCAGCTTTCTGTTGGTCTTTTGGAATGTTTATTATTCTACTTATGTTTTTGTAAGTTTCTGTCAGTATGTTTGCTGCCCTTTTGCTTGTGTGTATGTTCTGATTGTGTGCTAATGTTGTTGAAGGTTGGCTGTTGTTTTCATCGCTCAGAGTTTTTGCAAGTTCCCAGAGTTTGTGTCCATTTTTGTCTAGATTGAGGCTCTCTGTTTTATCTTTCCAGCTCTGTTTTGCTGATATCTTGACCTCTCTTCTGTATTTGGCAGAGGCTGCTTTATAGGCTATTTTGCTCTCTGTACTTTGTGATGTTTCCCAGTGCAACAAAAGCTCCTCTTGCTTTGATATCCTTATTTTGGTATCATTTTCTGTTCCTCCCTCTTTATCTATATTGCTGTCCAGGTATATGTAAGATTGTACATCTAGTAGAGGTACTTCTCCTAATTTTATTTGGTTATTGCCAACTGCATTAATTCTCATAATGTTGGTCTTATTTCTATTAATTTTCAGTTCTAGTTGTTGTGATCTCTCGAGTATGCTCATTTTATCCTGCATCTGTTGATGGCTTCTGTTATAGGACAGCTATGTCATCAGCAAAGTCTAAATCATTAAGTTGCTTGGTCAATGACCACTGGATTCCATTTCTGTTGTTTTGAGTTATTTTCATATTATCCAGCATTGATGGTGGAAATTTTTCTCTTTTTCCGAGGCCCCTGAGTGCTCAGCGCACATTAAAGAGGCAAAATTGTTGAGCATTTAAAAATTGATCTAGTTATTCCCCAAACCTTTCCATTTTTGAGGTCATTGCCTGTGCTTCAGAGTTGGTGCATACGAGCTGAAACTATTTTGAGTACTTTGTCAAGTACGTGGCAGTGGTATTACCATGATCAGTAGTAGCTTCTTGTTGAGAAGATCTGGTTGTTAAGGAGTTATCCAGTGTGCAGTGAGAATGATCTGTGGTTTAAACTAAACTATAGGAGCTATACATAGCTCAGGTCAAAATATCATTTTAGAAAGTGAAAAATATCTTATGCAACAAATCTATGTCAATAGAAGTGAGAAAGAGAGTTCATCTGTGCTATATAGAACCAATTCTGACCAATGGAAGTGAATCATGGACAGTAGACAAACAAATGAAAAGACGATTAGAGGCCACAAAGATGGGATTTCTCAGAAGAATGTTGAAAGTTCCCTGGACAGCTAAAATGACCAATGAGGAAATTCTCATAGAGGCCAACACAAAAAGGGAGCTTCTAAAAAACATCAGAATGAAACAATCAACATTTTTTGGGCACATCATGAGAAGAGGAAAGTTGGAATACTTGGTTACAAGTGGCAAAATTAAAGGAAAGAGAGATTGTGGATGGCAAAGAGAAAAAATACTGGATTGCTTGGTGTCATGGCATGGAAAACAGTCAACAACAGAACTAATACGATGCACTGTAGATAGAAGATTGTAGAAGGACATGATCGCCTACGCCAACCGGTTTGGCACATGATGATGATAATGATAGGATCTACAGTGAAGTTTGTTGATGGTCTTTTAAAGTATTTAAAATGTCTTTCAAGATAAGTGAAGGTGTGGTGGAATTTACTTTGTTTAGTTTCACTTTTATATATTGCACAAAAGTTTAGAGTGTAAGTTAAATCACACTTATTTGTTTGGCAGTTTTTGTGTATATTTTCACAAATCTATTACATGCATATTGAGCATACTAATTGCCAGTGGGTCAAGACATGTACGTGTGGAGCAAAAAAGAACAGATATAGCAGCTTGCTGTAAACAACACTACTCATTTATGCCTACTTAATGTCATTTTAAGGACAGGTGATATAGAGTGGCAACAAACAGCGGCCATAAGAACTGGAAACCAATTGGGAATGTTTCAAGAAATAAAACAGGGTGTTAGACAAGGTTGTGTGCTGTCACCAGATTTTATTAATATTTATAGTGAAATTATTTTAAGATCCATAAGGGACATGCCTAGAATAACAATTGGAGGTCATAATATAAATAATCTAAGGTATGCTGATGATACAGTATTAATCACTAAGAGTGAAAATGAGTTACAAGAAATGTTGGACATTATAGTGAAAGAAAGCAAAAATAAAGGACTCAGCCTTAATAGCAAAATGACAGAAGTAATGGTAATAACAAAGAAGAAGTTTTCACCTCAGTGCAGAATAAAGACAAGTGGAACAATATTAAAACAGGTAAATGAATTTAAATATTTGGGAACTTTGTTAACCTCAGACGGAAGATGTACAAAGGAGGTGAGATGTAGAATGGCTCAGGCAAAAGCTGCTTTCCAGAAAATGAGGAAGATACTATGCAATCCATTTTTGACAATAGAAACAAGAAAAGGAGTTCTTAAATGTTATGTAGAGCCAGTCTTAACATATGGATGTGAATCATGGACAATAGGACAACAGACAAGAAAATCACTGGAGTCTGTAGAAATGTGGTTTTACAGAAGAATGTTGAGAATACCATGGACAGCTAAGAAGAGTAATGAAAATGTTCTGAAAGAGGTCAAAGCAAAAAGAGAGCTAATTTCCAATATTAGGAAGAAACAATCATCATTTTTTTGGCCATGTAATGAGAAGAGAACAACTGGAATATATTGTAACAACTGGAAAAATTGAGGGACGAAGAGATAGAGGGAAGCAAAGAGAGAAAATACCATACAGCTTAAAAGAATGGCTTGGCATAAAGTCAACAACAGAAATGATAAAGAACTATCGAGATCGAAAGTTATGGAGAGACATGATCACCTACGCCAGTAGGCCCTGTACTTGATGATGATGATGATAGAGAGTAGTCATCATTAGGCAACCATAAAAGTAAGACATACAAATTGTTAAAGGAAAGTATGAAACTTTTATATATAATAAGAATTAAATTGTTTTTTATTTTTTGTTGAAATTTCAGAAAAGTTCATGTTAACCTAGGTTGCCCCACAGAAATTAAAAAAAAATGGCTGGATCCCAAGGTAAATGATTTTTGTAAATATTGATGGGTCTGTTTTGTGATATAATAAATCTTGATTTTTTACCTATTAGAATGGAGAACAAAATAATTATGGAGAAGAGTTAAGTGAATATAAATAAAATTAAGATTGTGTTATTTACTACTGCCCTCAAGTCTAGTGCCAAGATATTTGAATGGAGCATTTATAAACTCTGACTTGGTGCTATAAAAAGTCCAGGACAGATTTATCCAGGGAACAGGCAAATAACTGCAGTGCTGTGGTAAAGCTGGTAGCAAGGAGCAAATAGTAGTAGTAGGGTGTAATGTACGCTTGTACAAAGTATGGTGACAGCTTTACAAAAAAGAAACAATATAAAATTGTAACATATCGACCTACATGCAGCCTTTTTCAGAAAACAAGAATAACACAAATTTATACTGATTTATCCAACATTCTTCTTTTCTTCTTTACTTTTTCAACTCCTGTTGGGCATATGTCTTTAGCAAACATTTTTAAAGCCACCTTGTTCGGTGTCATTTTCTAACAAGTCAATATTAGCTGTAAATCCTGGCGGACCTTAGAGAATGCAAACAATGCATTACACATTTATCTCACTTCAGCAATACTTGTTCAATTCTTAAATTAATCAAAACACTTATTACATTTAGCAAATAGTAGTAACAATGTCACATACTGTAAGTTAAATATGCCACAGTTTAAAAGAAAAAAAGAAGCCAGAAAACATTCTGCAACAGCATTCATCATTATTTTTCACTGCCTCTGCCTTGTTTATTTTGTATTTTTCTTTTTGCAATGACTTTCAGTAGGTTATCATATATCTTTATGTGTTGTAAACATTTCATTTGTCTTGTTCAAATTATGTCAAATAGTTCCCTTCTCAATTTTAGCTGCTTCAGAACAATCTTTATTTGTTTTCTTCTCTGTCTATCTAATTCTTTCCAATCTTCTTTAAATCCACAATTCAGGGTTTCTATTTTATTATCTGTTTTCTTATTTGGTACTCTCATTTCTGCACCATACAGGAATGTTGGGTAGATATAGTATAGTTCTGATGTTATTTGCTTTGAAATGGTTGCATTTTTCATGTTGTTAAAAATTTTATGTGCAAATCCTATTTAAAAAATTTATATTAAATATCTTGCATTTTCTATCATTTGTTATGGTATGTCCATACAGCTATATCCTTGAATATTCTTTAATTTTTTTTCTTTATACTTTGAAATTTACTTATAGGTTTTGTGAGCTATCTCTGTTTATTATCATGGTTTTGATCTTTGTAATATGTATGTATAATCCATATTCTTTGCTTATTTTATTTATTTTGTTCACTATTTGTTCTAGTTTTTCTGAGCTTCTGCCAGTATTAGAGTGTCATCAGCACATTGTAGGTTATTAATTATGCATCCATTGATGTTTAAGCCCAGCATTTCCACATGCACAGTGTCCTTAAAAATCAGCTAAGTGTATTGATTGAATAAGCATGGAAATAGAACACAGCTTCGTCACACATTTCTCTGTTTCAGTAGGTATAACAGCATTAGGTAGGCAAGAATGGTAAACATGTATAACACACATATATTCTTCATCATCATGTGCCATACCAGCTGGTGTAGGCAATCATGTCCTTCCACAATCTTCTATCTACAGTGCATCATATCAGTTCTGTTGTTGACTGGTTTCCATGTCATGACACCAAGCTATCCAGTATTTTCTCTCTTTGCTGTCCGCTATCTCGCTTTCCTTGTATTTTGCCAGTTGTAACCAAGTATTCTAACTTTCCTTTTCTCATGATGTGCCCAAAAAAGGTTGATTGTTCCTTTGTGATGTTTTTTAGGAATACATTCTTAGCAGTTTTTAATTTTAACAAATCTGAAATAAAAGTTAGCTGCTGAAACACTTTTACTTTGTGCTGTTGGTTAGCAGTAACTATAGTTGATAAGATAGCTGAATGACATTTTCACACTAAATGGCAGACACTTAGATGCTCAGTTCTTCTAGGTAGATAATGCAAATTATGCATGGTCATAATTCTTACAACTTTCTGACTACACTTAATCCTGATCAATTCTCTCAGTAATCACATTAAATTTTATAAGAGATTTAGTTTAACCTGTTCTCAGATGGCATACATTCCATAATTTCCACTGACACCTATGTCTGCACATGCACAGTAGGTTTTTATATCTTGTGCTGTCTCTGCATCAAAGTTGGCTACCATGGTGAACCATTTCACTTGATTTCACTTTTACATTCTGTCATAGATTATCCAGTCCACCTCTTGATGTTGTCAATCCACTTTAATCTTTGTGTCTCTACCTTATTTATCATGTATTTTCCCCTATCAAGATGACTTTCAGAAAGTTATTGTGTTTCTTTATATATAAAAAAAAGAGATCATGTCCTTCCACAATTTTCTATCCACTATAAGTAGAAGTAAAGAACCCCGTCATGCCAAGTGGCATTATAGGGAATGTGGTTTTAGTGATCATCAATTTTACAGACCTTCAACGTGTGATTTTTGGGGTAATGTGGTCGGTATTACGCCCGTGCCACTTAACTTTCCCAGAAAAAAGATCCGGTACCCATTTAAGGCTGGGTGAACCCGGAAGCCGTCTGTTGGGATCGAACCCTACCTCTTGTTCAGTTCACTAACCACTGAGCTATCACAGCTCCCTTCTGTCCACAGTGCATCATATCAATTTTATTTGGTGACTTGTTTCCCATGCTATGACACCAAGCTATCTAGTATCTTCTCTTTGCCTGTATTTTGTCAGTTGAGACCAAGTATTCCAACTTCCCTCTTCCCATGATGTGCCCAAAAAATATTGATTTTTTTTTCTTTCTGCTGTTTTTTAGGAGTTCCCGTTTTGTTTAGGCCTCTTTGAGAATGCCCACATTGGTTTTTTTAGCTGTCCAGAGAACTTTCAACGTTCTTCAGAGAAATCCCATCTCTGTGGCCTCTAATAGTCTTTTCATTTGTTTGTTTACTGCCCATGATTCGCATCCATAGGTCAGAGTTGGCTCTATATAGCACAGATGAACTCTATTTCTCACTTAAATTGACATGGACTTGTTGCATAAGACGTTTTTCATTTTCTGAAATGCTTTTTTGATCTGAGCTATTCTGCTTTTTATTTGTGTGTTGAATCTTCCGTCTGATGTTATTATTGTGTCCAAGTATTTGACGTGTTGCACTTGTTTCAGATTTGTCCTTTTTTTTTTATGCTGCCAGAGGACGCCACTAGTGCATCTCAGGTCCTGTGTGTTACCGGGGCCTCATTATGAGTAAAGAATAGTGACACTGTGACCTCCAAGCATGTCATGAGAGACGACTAAGGAGGTTGATCGATGGCTTGACAAGCTGTCATTGTTAAAAGTATTGTTATGGAAACAGAGCAATAGATTTTAGAAGCAGTGATCTCTGCAATATGTGCCATTTTGGCTCGCAAGGTTTCTGTTTTTGAGATTGGTTCTGCCCTATGTGCCGTCTTCGGTTCGAAAGGACATTAGATAGATAGATGATGATGATTGATTTTCGATATGACCATTAATTCTGTTTTCTTATTATTCAGACTGAGACCTTTCTTGTTGCTTTCTTTTACTATTATGTGCATCATTTCTTGTAGTTCATTCATGGTCTCAGCTATTAAGACTGTGTCATCCACATGTCTCAAATTGTTTATGTTGTGACCATTGATTTTAATTACTATTTTCGTCTGCTATTGATTTCTTAATATTTTCTCTATAAAGTGAGAATAAATCTGGCGACAGAACAGAGCCTTACCTGATTCCTTGTTATATATATTGGAACTGTCCTGTTTGGTTGCTAATTATTATGGCTACTGTTTGTTGCCTATACATTTTTTTATGCTTCTCAATTCCTTGCCATCAGTGTTTAATTTCTCCTGGATATTGATAGTGTTCTTGTTCAAATGCTGTTTATTAATTCTTTCTTTATTTTAATTTGTTTCAAAACTTTATTATTTGGTTTTTTTTTAAGGTCATTTTACTTACCAAAAAATAGTGCACATAGTATGATTTTAAAAATGTTGTGACTGTTTAAAATCTCAGTAAGTTGATGCAGCTGTGATTATCTTTCATTATGAAGTGCTCATTACTTTAACACTATGAGGCATTTGATTTTTAACCATTTTGTTTGATTATTTTCAAGATCATCTGTTTTCATTTTCTTATTTGTTTCAGACGCATGGCGTATTAGTGGAGAAGATAGATCAAAACATGATGCTCAGTTTTTCCAATTGAAACCTGTGAATGGATTTGTGACAGGTAATTAATCTGGAAGTATATTGTTGCAGTTCATACAGAGGAAGGGCTGAGTGAATGTTTTCCAATAGAAACTGGGGTTAAACAAGGTTATATTTTATCGCCCTTGTTATTTGGAGTTGTTATGGACTTCATAATGAAGAAAAGCTGCACTGGTAACAAAGGCATCGAATGGATACAAGGAGGCCATTTGGAGGACCTAGACTTTGCTGATGACATAGTCCTTATCCGCAGTCAGTTAAAAACGATGCAGAAAAACACAAATGAACTATCATCAATAGCTAGCAAAATTGGGCTTGAGATCAATCATGAAAACACTAAAGTCATGAAAAGCTTAATTCCAACAAATGACAGAATATACATGGAAAACAAACCAGTGGAAGAGTTCGATCACTTTATCTATCTTGGAAGTCACATTGATCGGGAGGGGGGTTACAAGTAAAGAAATTAGAATCAGAATAGCTAAAGCAGCAATGTCTTTCAGAAACCTTGAAAAGTTGTGGAATTCAAAACTCATCAGCATAAATACAAAACTTAGACTATTCAAATCAAACGTACTATCAACACTTACATATGCGTGTGAAAGTTGGAAAACAACAAGACAAAGTTGAACACATTCAAAAATAAATGCCTAAGGAAAATACTTGGTATACCATGGAACGAATTCAAAACAAATGAGGAAATTAGAGAAATCGCAAATCAACTACTAATATCTGCGGTAATCAAGAAAAGATGATGGTCATATATTAGACGTGTGATGAGGAGATATAAAAACCGAATAACAAAGCAAGCCCTCATGTAGGAAACAACAGATAAAAGGGAAAGAGGCCAACCCAGAGAGATGCTGAGAAGAACATTGATGAGAGAGACAAGAGCAGCAGGAATTGGCTCCCTCAATGAGATAGAGTTGCTTGCACAGAACAGAGACAAATGGTTAGATTTGATAAAAGATCTTTACAAGGATTGAAAACTGCTAGAATAAAAATTTAAATAAGAGAAAGAGTATCTGGGTCTATGCCCTATGGGGCGGCTACTGCTCAAAAGGTCAATAGATAGATAGATAAATATTGTTGTGAACTTGAATTGCAGCTTAAGTATAAAATCTATGATCTACCGAAATTACATTATAAAGTGGTTCACGCGATTCATATTATGTTCACTATTCATATTATGTTTTGTGGAAAAATAAGTTCGGTCATATATTACAGCCTTTTTAAGCTCCAGTTATTTATTTCAGAAAATAACAAATTAACTCCATGGGAACAAAAAATTAACTCTGACAATATTTTGTGTGTGGTAACAGTATTTAGAGCAAAATCTGCAATAAAATAGTAAATATTTTTCATTGGGGCCAGTGGTGAGGAGTGTAGAACACTCCAAGGTATGAAGACAGCTTCACAAGGGAGGAACACAACACAATACTGACGTTTTGGCCTGAGGCCTTTTTCAGAGTACAAGGACAACGAAAACAAACGGTGAAACACAATTATCTATAAATACATGATCAGAAGAAGAGGATAGAAAAGAAAAAAGTAGGATGATGAAAAAATGAAAAATGAAGAGAGCTAAGATAAGAATATAGAGAGAATAGGAGAATATATGTATATATATAAAATGTGAAGCTGTCTTCATACCTTGGATTGTTCTACACTCCTCACCACTGGCCCCTTGCTACCAGCTTCACCGCAGCATCACAATAATTTGCCTGTTCCCAAATATTTTTCATTATTGTAAGTGATGGAGAACTGCAGCATTTATATTTTAAATGAGTAATAATTTAATTTCTGATAAGTTTGAAAATTGAAACCTTTTATCTTTAGAGAACATTATAAACTTTGGTTGGGCAGATAATTTATAAAAATTGTATCTCTTACTATCTATAATTAATTCACAATACATGAGTTAAGTTCTAAATTCTCTCTTCCCTAGAATTGTTAAAAAATTTATATTACACAAATAGGTACACAGGCAAGAGATTTCTTTGTGCAATCTGGTCTACCAACACAAATATTAGGACAAATATGGTAAGTTTATTAGCTGTAAAATTAAATGTATAATTTTGTACAATCATATAAAAATAAGACAAATTTATTGGCAAGGCATATAATTTTACAATTAAATGAATCTACTAGAATACAATTTTAAAATGTGAAGAATTTTAACCGATTTGAGCAAAGTAGCAAAACAATTAAGAATAACATTCATACTTAATATTCTTTAAGATTTTGGTTAAGTATTTATTGTATAACAATCATCACCATCATGCAGCATAAAAATAAACAAGACAAATCTGAAACAAGTGCAACTTGTCAAATACTTGGGCACAATAATAACATCAGATGGAAGATGCACCACAGAAATAAAAAGCAGAATAGCTCAGCCCAAAATAGCATTTCAGAAAATGAAAAATATCTTATGCAACAAATCTATGTCAATAAAAATGAGAAAGAGGGTTCATCGGTGCTATATAGAACCAATTCTCACCTATGGAAGCGAATCATGGACAGTAGACAAACAAATGAAAAGACAATTGGAGGCCACAGAGATGGGATTTCTCAGAAGAATGTTGAAAGTTCCCTGGACAGATAAAAAGACCAATGAAGAAGTTCTCAAGGAGGCCAACACAAAAAGGGAGCTGTTAAAAAACATCCGAAAGAAGCAATCAACATTTTTCGGGCACATCATGAGAAGAGGAAAGTTGGAATACTTGGTTACAACTGGCAAAATAAAAGGAAAAAGATATCGCGGACAACAAAGAGAGAAAATACTGGATAGCTTGATGTCATGGCATGGAAAACAGTCAACAACAGAACTGATACGATGCACTGTGGATAGAAGATTGTGGAGGGACATGATCACCTACGCCAACCGGTAAGGCACATGATGATGATGATTTATTGTATAACACATCATTGACCACCACTCCGCCCACCCCCAATCACACGTTCGCACCCACTGTGACTCACACCCTCCCACCTTTTTTTTTTTTTACACCTTAATCTTGTTAAAAGGAACATCTATAAATATCTTTTAATAATGTAATGAATCTGCCATGATGGTGTATGTTATGTGGTTAACTTGTTTATATCCTTATGTGAATGTAAGGTTGTGGGATGTTTAATATAAAATTGTAATAAAGTAAAGGATACAAGTCAACCTTTTGGCAGTTATTGGGAAATAGTGCAAGTGGCCCTTTTATTTAATCTATGACAATCAATACCTTTGTGGGTAATATGGTGGTTTATGACCTGATGATTTTGCACAGCATGCCATAGTGTTTTCCAGAGGAAAATCCAGGTATTAAGAGCCTATGCTAGGTATAGACACACACGCACACACAAATTTCTCCTGCTGCCCCTCCCCTAAAGATATGAACGAGAGTCCACCTTGTACTACTTACCAACAAGGCCTTTAAAATGTTACTATTAACTCTTCCCGTATGTTTCGCCGCATAGTGCGTCACTCTCAATTTGTTTAGTGTGAACCGCCATCAAACCATATTCTTTTTACAGGTTTTGTATCATCTTGGTATTGGTGAAATCGAATACCTTCTTTAATTATCTAAAACTTCATGAATAATAATATGTTATATGTTAGATAAATAGAAATATGTAGATATATTCTTAAAACCATGAAAAATTGTGTCTCTGGAATCTCTTTTGTTACATGATAAAACGCTTCCGTGTGGAAAGAATTAATCTTAAAATCTATCTCTCTGCATAATAATAATATATTTATAATCTATGTAATTACTTAAAAAAAAAAACTGACAGTCAGCATGGAATATTTTATCTGGTGTTGGAGGTATGTAACTGCCATCAGCTTGTTGAAGTGCCTCATAATGTTAACTAAAAGCCTACCTAATGACTGATGAAATATTAATCTAACAATTTTGCTATTTTCACAATAGGTGCAGTTTTTAAGCAGACTAATTAGATACACTTGTTTATACAGGACTTTAGCAGACATGAATGGAGATGGGAAGATGGACAAGAAAGAATTTTCTATTGCTATGCACCTAATCAAGAAAAAACTTCAAGGCTATGAGTTACCCAAAGTATTACCTGCAACTCTAAAGGCAGACCCCACTCCTGTAGTTGCTACTTTTGCTCAGCCCAGTTTAGGCTCTTCTGTTGTTCCACCAATGGGAATGGGTTTTGCTTTTGGAGGTAAGACCTGTATTACATTACTGAAGAATATTTAATATTTGCATATTATAACTAAAATAAGACAGCAGTTTAAGTATTGTGATAAATACTTTTTAAATTATTATCTAAAATGCAGTTTTCAATAAAATATTTATTCCATTGCTTCTTTGAGGTATGCAACCACCACTAGGAATGGGAATGCCGGTGGGACCTTTAGTGCAGCCTCAAGCATCTCTTGGAACTGCCACCATGACAACAAGATCATTGAGTATGGGGCCTCGTATGGCTAATGGTGCAACAGGAAGCTTTCCTGCTGTGGGCATAACTACAGTATCATTGACTGGTATGATTCCTGTTGCAGGTCTTTAATTTGATTTATATGTCTCTTTAGTACATTGCTTTAAATAAAATAAAATGACTACATTATGGCAATATTTTTTTGAAGAAACACTGAAAATTTATGAAACCATTTAATAGATTACTTAATTTATATTTGATGTAAGCTTGATGTAAAAAAAAAAAAAATTAAATCATTAGCACAAACACAAAACTTAGGCTATTCAAATCAAATGTACTATCAACCCTTACGTATGCGTGTGAAAGCTGGAAAACAACAAGAGATATAGAAACAAAGTTGAACGCATTCGAAAATAAATGTCTAAGGAAAATACTTGGTATAGAATGGAACGAATTCAAAACAAACGAGGAAATTAGAGAAATCGCCAATCAACCACTAATATCTTCAGTAATAAAGAAAAGACGATGGTCATACGTTGGACATGTGATGAGAAGAGATAATAATCGAATAGCAAAGCAAGCCCTCATATGGGAAACAACAGGTAAAAGAAAAAAGAGGAAGACCCAGGGAGACACTGAGAAGAACATTGATGAGAGAGGCAAGAGCAGCAGGAATCGGCTCCCTCAATGAGATAGTGCTGCTTGCACAGAACAGAGACAGATGGCGAGATTTGATAAAATATCTTTAAAAGAAAACTGCTAGAACAAAAATTCATATAGGAGAAGGTGTATCTTGGTCTACGCCCTATGGGCCGGTTACGGCTCGAAAGGTCAATAGATAGAATATAAATTAAATGGCTTTCAATGTATACATTTTAATCATTCATTAGTTATTTGATTTTTAATTTATTAGCTGCTTTTAAGACTTTCAAATAACATAAATATAATTTAAAATAAATTTACATTTCATTTTCAGGTGTTCCTGTAAGCAGTGCTTCTCCATCAAGGTAGTGTATTTTATTCTGTATACTATTTAAAAAAAGTGTAATATAACATAATAATGGATTCAAATTTTGACAAATGCATAATTCTATAGTAGATAAGGTGTGTATATAAAATAAAGATTTTAAAAGGTTCACATTAGCAAAAGCTTTCTTTTTTTTCAACCTGTTTATGTTGATGATACTTAGTGAGCAGTGTTACATTTTAGAAACTTTAAACAAGTGCCAAAGATATAAAATTGGTAATAGGGGAAAGAAGCCTATCCAACAACTGATCTTAGAGCAGGCTGTGGCGTGCAGTTAATTGTGTGTGTTAGGACTGGCAAACAACATAACCAGTCTGATCAAGTAGTTGGGGATTTAAGAGTTGGCCAAAAGGCACAAATACCACAGCTTAACTGAAAACCACAACACAATGTTGCCTAACTGAAAACCACAACACCCATTTAGCATCCTTTTAAAGGTGGATGATGAAGAGGACTATTCATTCCTTTAGTTGTTGTCAGGTGAATGTCAGAAAGAAAGAAATTAGTAATTAAGTAGCAATATTATATGTTATGTTTGTAGCTAAGAGCCAGTCTTTTTTAAATATTGAAGGTAATATATAAATAATATCAAACTTTTTAGATTAACAAATTTATATTTAAATGCTCTCTAGGCTAACTTAGGTCCATAAGACAGAGGTAACATGTTTGTTTGAAGTAATTACATTTTTTAAAAAATCATTCACTTCCACCAGAGTAATTTTGTATGTTTTAACATAGCTTTTCTTCATTGATACTTTTTTAACCCTCTTTTGCATGAAATTTGTTAGATATGCCAAAATAATAATTGATTCTAATTTTCTTAGACCAAAATAAAAAAAAAGTTAATTTTTGTTTTCTAAACATGTAATTTTGTAACACATTTCTAGCTTAGTGACGTATGTGGAGGATATACACAGAATGAACACTTTTCATCCAAAAATTTGACATTGATCCAGAATTACACAACATAAAAATAGGCACTACTGTTGTTTTTGTTTAAACTCAAAATGCACTGCACATTTGGTTCACTTAATGAAAATTTGTTGATGCATTTATGCCTTTTGTACCTTTATTGTGTATTCAATATAACAGACAAATGGTAGATCTATTGTGTATCCAATACAACAGACAAATGGCATATCTCATCATTTCTGTCTGTTTGTAAACACTGGTTAGACTGTTGGACCTTCTTCAAAAGCATCTTATTTTCAACTGAACTACTTTGGCAGCCTTGTTTCTTGCTAGTAAATTAAATTGATTTGCCAAATTTACACCAACATTCAGCAATTTGCTGGTTAACTCTTTCAGGACCAGAACAGGAAACAGGAATTTTCAGATTTGGATCAGGTTAATTTTCCTGTTTCCAGAAATTTTACCATATACCTTTTTCATTAGACTACTTCACACAATAATTTAGATAAATGTGGCATATGTTATACATCACCGGAAAGGGAAATGGATACAGAAAATGAACATAGAAATATATTTATGATATGGGATTATTTAAAGGAATAAAATATTTTTTAAAATATAAAATATTCAAGGTAGATCATTTTAAATTTAAAATATTGTAATTCACTTACCCTTTTCCATGTTTATATGTGTTGCTATCCATTTGTCTTGAAATATTACACAACATAATCCAAATTCATCCAAAATACAGTTTATTTGATTAATTTATGTCCAAAAATAATGAAATTATGTACATTTTTGTAAATGATCCCAGAATGAAAAATATTATAAATTTATGTTACGTCAGAACAATATTATTTACAAGTCAAGTTTATTATTTTTATTTACACAACTGGACTTATTTTGTGTGATATGTCCCTAAAGTACCAGTTTCGTTATCAGAATAAATACCACTCGGTTCCTCTGAGACACTGATAGTGCTGGAATAGAAGGCATCCACTAGCTAAACATAAGCCAGATTGTCTTACCTTTTTATCATAACATTTACCAACATTCTGACCCATTATCACAACAAAATTATTGTCCAAGTCTAAATACTATGAATACTCTATTTCTGAATCACTCAATAACAAGGTTTCGAACATAGATCTAGCGCTTGTTCTGCACTATAACGTTTTGGTCGACTGCACGACGTATCAACAATGGGCGTGGCCATTATGTGACAAAAATTTGAGAAATAAACAATGAATATAAATTAAAAATTTTCCAACGTTCGAAACTTCAACCATGCCAGTATAAACAGAAAGATCAAGATAGAGAACTCTCCTACTTCCGGAAATCAAGTATTGGTTGAAATAAAAACAGTGAAAACGAATCAAATATTCAGCTACACCCGAAATAAACGACGTGTCGGTGAACTGATCAATTTCATAGAACCGAGGTGTCGGATAATAGTCTGGAAAGAGTTACGGTTGACGAGTGCTGATACTATCTTTTGTACCCCTGCCACATTGGTGTTGTGCATGCCTATAGAACAAGTATGCCTATATGATTGACATATCCAATAAGTGCATAAACAATACAAAATATTATTTACCTGATCATAGCAGTATTCTGTAAAGAGAATTTGCTATGTCCACACCACCCATATGCTTACTGGAAACAACAGCAGCACTGGGACAATCTATTTTTTTTTAAAATTGCTTATTTGGTTTTGACCACCTCCTTGACTTGTCAACTGGCTGGCTGCCCACAATTATAGATAGAAAATTTACAGGCTGGTTATCAGATAATCATGAACTGCAGGTGACTCTTTAACTCTTTCCGTAAAGAAGCTTTTTATCGATGCAACGAAAGAGGTTTCAGAGACAAAATTGTTCATGGTTTTAAGAATCAATCTACATATTCATGTTTATCTAATATATAACATATTATATTTGAATGTTTAGATAATTGAACAAGGTATTAGATTTCATCATTATCAAGATGATACAAGACAAGTAAAAAGAATATGGTTTTGATGGCGTTCACACTAATCAAATTGAGCGTAGTGCACTATGCTGTGAAACGTATGGAAAGGAGTTAAGTGTACCCCTTCCATTGTTTTTTTTCAAATAACACCTGACATAACATCACACTTAGGTGCTCTTTTGTCATGTGAACACTTCCAAAAGAAAGAATTCCTTTTGTAGCTGGACAAAGCTGAAGACTGTTGAAGAAATTGTCAACTTAAACTTTATGATCCTTCATTTCTGATATAACATCACATAGCTGGGGGCTGGGAATCTAGAAATAAGATGTTGGCCGCTAATCAAGAAGGTCCTGAGTTTGATTCCCTCCATAGGCAGTGGAAAATATTTATATAAAAAAAAATTTTGTAAATGGAGTAAATTTGAATCTGTGGCTTTTCCCTCCCCTGGTCTCTTGTTAGTGAGATTTGATGTCTACCCTCTAGGAAAACGGCAAAAAAACAGGAGGTCCTGTTTGCATTATGTGTACGCCAAAGAACTCTTGGCAGCTGGAAGTAAAAAAGAGCAATGGCTGCTGACTGGGCAAAATTAACATTTTTTCTCTATTTTTTCTTGAGAGTATTCTTATAGGTTAATTTAGATGTAAACCTCTCTTGTATGTGCTCAAACAATTAACTCCATTTTTGTGTATGTTTCACTATTTTAGAAATCTAAAGGATTAAACAGCATTCAAAGTTTTCTTTTAAGTAAGTTATTAGCTTACAATTTTTATTTTGAATTATTTATTAACTTTACATTAATAATATTGAATTTTTAATACATTTTTTTTCTTTTTCTAACAGCAGCAGCATTTGGTTGATGCCTCACAGCACAAAGCTGAAACACACCCAGACTTTTAACACGAATGACAGAAACAAGAGAGGGTATTTACTAGGTATCGTTGTTTCTGATTTTTCTTTTCTCTCTTTATCTAAATGCTTCTAAAAGCTAAGACTGAGAACTTGGAAAGTAATGACCCTCTATTGGGTTAAATTACTGATGATCAGTAAGGAAATGGACAAATGCAGAATAAATATTCTAGGCATTTCTGAGAACTGTTGAGCTGGAATAGGTTATTCTGAGCTCAAATAGACAATGTGTTAATTTATTCATCACCTTGACAAAGAGATCATATGCAACTCTCCCTGGTTACAATCCTGTCAATGACAAAGTGCTGACAGTCAGACTTAGGAAGACCAAATAAAACATTGTGGTTTTACAAATACATGCATCAACAACAGCAGAAAGTAATTAGCAAATTGACAAATTATACAATGCATTGCAGGAATCTTTAGATAAAGTAAATAAAAAACATATTAATCATCATGGGTGATATCAATGTGAAAATTGTCATGGAAAGCACAGAAGAGAAAAAAGTTCAGGGGTCATTTAGCATAGATAGGATAAAAAATGAAAATGACAGGTGGGAAAAGCTAATAGAATTTTGCCAAGACATACATTTGTACATTACAGATTGTACACTCTAAAAAGATTATATGTCTGGACTTCTCTGATGGCAATAGTAGAAACCATATAAACTTCATTCTGGTACAGCAGAGTTGGAGATTTTAAGTGACATTATCTAAAACACTACTTGCACAGCCTTGTACTCTGATCACAAATTACTAGTAGCAGGTTTAAAGGCTTAAAAGGGTGATGAAGGGGCCTATCCAGTATGCTTTGACACAAATGCTGTAGCATCTGAATACAACATGGAGGCACAAAACAAATTTGAACTGCTAATGTGTGCAAGAAGGTATGTCACTAGATGAACTAGCCATACACACAAGAGATATTCTCATCTTGACAGCCCAGAACTTTCCCAGACAAATGGATATGAACCCAAACTATATCTCATAAAAAACATTGACCCTCATAGAAAAAAAGGAGAAAATTAAATCATATAGGACTGAAATGAAGCAGTGATAACTGCAAATATACAAGAGCATTTAGAACAGGGATCAAGTGTGACACAAAAACAGTATATTTTTAATACTTTCAACAGAATAGAGAGCTTTGAGCTTGGGAGAGTTGGAGAAATGTTCAAAGAAATCAGAGTTAAACTTGTGCAAGATTAATTCAAATCTTATTCATTTCTCTTAATTTTATTTGCTAACTTTAAAATATTTACTTTCTTTATATAAATATGTTTCTGTTTTGCAAACAGATAGAAGAGTCATTCCAGAACATTATAGTAAAATAATCTTATTTCAGGATTAATAAATGACTTGTTTATTACAAAACAAATAGACCTGTAATTTGTCAAAATAAAGTGGTATGTTAATACATAGTGTGGTCCCATGTAGAGAAAAAAGCAAAATCATTTATGTGTAATTTTTAAACTACTGAAACTAGCTGGATTTATATATTCCTGTATTTTTTTTTTTTTTGGTAATAAAAGGTGTTCTTTTAAAATATGAAGTTAGAATGCAAGTGGCAGTGACCAGTAGCAAGCGCAATATATTTATTGAAACTAATGTGGTTTAGGATTATTTTATCATTTTTTTAAGTATATTCTTACATTTTATGGAACACTACTTAAAAATGTGTTACCTGCTTTTGTTTGTTAGGAGTGGAAGCTAGAGCTATTCTAATGCAGTCTGGTTTACCACAGCCCGTTTTAGCTCAAATATGGTAAATATGGGTGTATGTGTGTGTGTGTTTCTTCAATTTACATTAATTGTAAATGTCATAATTTTCTTTAGCTTTTTAATAGTGTGCACTTTTTATACATTTACCATATCTATCTATCTATCTATCGTCCTTTCGAGCTGAAGACGGCACATAGGGCAGAACCACAATCTCAAAAACAGAAACCTTGCTTGCCAAAGTGGCACTTATTGCAGAGATCACTGCTTCTAAAATCTATGGCTCTGTTTCCATAACAACATTTTTTATAATGACAACTTTTCATACTATTGATCAACTTCCTTAGTCGCCTCTTATAACATATCTGGAAGGTCACAGTGTCACTTTTCTTTACTTCCTTCATAATGAGGCCTAGTAATACACGGGTGATTTTACCATATCTATCTATTGACCTTTCGAGCCGTAGCTGGCCCATTGGGCATAGACCCAGATACTCTTTCTCTTATCTAAATTTTTATTCTAGCAGTTTTCAATCCTTCTAAAGATATTTTATCAAATCTCACCATTTATCTCTGTTCTGTGCAAGCAACTCATCTCATTGAGGGAGCTGATTCCTGCTGCTCTTGTCTCTCTGATCAATGTTCTTCTCGGTGTCTCTCTATTCACCCTATAGTATCAGTTAATATTAATTAACTGGTAAATCACTTTTATTGGCTGCTGAGCCTCTGTGCCAGTGAGAATTTTTCCTAGCACTGAGGGTAGCATAATTCCCCGATAATTTGTGCACTCCTGTAAACTTCCTTTCTTTGGTAGCTTGATCATATAACCTTCTTTCCAGTCTTTAGTTATTTGTTCCCTTTCCCATATTTTATCTAGTAGATTATGTAACATCTTGGTAGAGGTGTCAATATCTGCTTTGATGGCTTCTGAAGCAATTTCATTTGTCTTGTAGCGTTACCATTTATGGATATTACCTTGATGGATATTGATGGCTGCTTCCCATTCTGTCAGTGTTTTCCTTGATAACATTATAGCCATCCCTTCACTATTTTGTGCTTCAGGTTCCTGGTGTCCTGATGATAAAATCATCTTTACTGTGTTTAGTTTTATCCTTTCTGTTCTTAACTATCATGTTTCTCACACTCATAGAATATTTATTTTGTAGTTTGTCATTTCTGCTGCTACTTGTGCAGTTTTTCCTTGTTAATTTAGAGTACATGCATTCCAGGTGTAAATTCTGGAAGATTTCCTGATAGACATAAGGTGAGTCAGTGAACCGAACACCTTGCAGCTTTCTCAGGATTGCGTCATACATCTCTTAGACAGAGATATTATTTTTCCTGGATGGTGATTTTTACTTTATTTCTTTTCTTTGACTTGTCCATATCCATGTTTGTGAAAATTTTGTGGCTTATTTTTTTACAGTACAGGATAGCCAGTCACATGCCCAACCCTCCTTAGTTGCCTCTTACGAACATGCCTTGTAGGGAACTGCTGCAATTCTTTACTCCCCTTTTGCCCTCGGCAGTGCATTGGTGAATGTAAAACAGTATTCATGCATTATTTTGAAATATATTTTTTTCCCAACTTTAATTCTAATGCAAATTAGCCAGAGAGTGGTTTATTTATTTCAGGTCACTGTCTGACATTGACAGAGATGGAAAACTCACCTGTGATGAGTTCTGTATTGCCATGCATCTGTCTGAATTGGCACGAATGGGTCAGGTGCTTCCAGCCACCCTTCCACCAGAACTGATTCCAGTCAAGGCTAGGTCTGGCAGCATCACATCACCACCATTCTCTACTACCATCGCTGGTGAGTATTCTGATGTTTCAGATGTTGCTGGTAGTGTGAGTGTAGCAGTTGAAATGCATCACTAGAACTGAAGTGTGATAAATGGATTGTATGTTATTGTTAATGCTGAACAAAACACCTTCCCTAGTTTAAAAATGCAAACTTTTTTTTATGCAAAAGTCACCACCAAATAACAAAGAGAAAGTAAATGACTCACTCAATATGAATGATATACAGATAATAGTTGTATTGGTTGCTCCCCATTTCTCATTTTTATTTTTATTTTACATTTCCTTAAGATTGTTGAAAAAAAAATTCAGAAAATACATTGTGGCTTTTGAAAATATTTGAGTAATTGATTTGTCAAACTTTCTTTATTGGCCCATTATGGGCACAGTTGTTTTTATGGACCACATGTCATGTTATGAGGTATACAACAAAAGCCTAACTTCTGAAGTCAGATTATAAATAAAATATTTTTGTCACAATTATAATTATTTATTAGGTACATGAACTAACCACCAGCTAAAAATACATATAGGTGTATACATTTTAATTGAAGGTATAGTCACTGTCCTGTGCAGCAGTGCTTGTGAATTAAAATCTCAAAGTATTTTCTTGCAAGTATTAGGACAAATTTGAGATACATCACATTAGCAGAGACCACTTAGACAATTGTTTACAAAAATAGTAGAAAATACTAACATCTAGTAGAAATTTTTGTTTTTTGGAAATATGTTCAGTTAGGTTCATAGTCCTTGGAACAGTTTTACTTATTTGGTGTGACCATGCTTTAATATCACTAACATTCACTTATTGGGTACTTGCGCATTGCAAAATGTATGCCAATTCCCATAAGTTTACAAGTAAACTTTGAAAAAAAAAAAGCTCATCTCAATTAATTTTGTGACAATAAAAAAAATATTATTTAGTTAAAAAATATATTGATGGTAACATGAATTTCTTATAATTGTGTAATGCTCGACTGGCTAGAACTGACATTTGACATCAGTTAGCCGGTCGTCTCAAGCATATTGGTGCTTGTCACCATGCACTGACTATGAAAGTTAAAGGTTATGTTCAAGTCTCACATAATTAGCTGTTTAACACATTAGCTTCAACACTACCATTTCTCTTGTGTTAGAGTGAGTCTTTACCTTAAAGACCAGTCTCATAAGCATTTTAAGTGTTGGATTTAACACATTTTAGACAAAGTAAAATAATAATTCACTGTTTGTGCATTTTTGGTTCACTCCAGGTCCTTCAAAAGATTCCTTTGGTGATTTGTTGAGTAGTGCCGGGATGCCTGTGCATGTTGCAACCCAACCAGTGGAGGAAGTAATTGAAGAACAAGGTGAGAAGCAGACTATTCAGACTATATATTCTCTGTCTTGTTCCCTCTTCATATATTATTTTCCTTAAACCTCCCTCAGTTTCCTTTTAGATGAGGAGTTGACAGTTTACGACCAGTGGGCCAAAGCGGCCCATAAGTAATATTGACTGGCCCACAACGGCTAATCACTCATCAAGCTGCGATACCACTTTTTTAAAGGCAAGCAATGAAGAGGCATCAGCAGAAGCAGAGAAAGACAGTCACAAATTTCCAAAGAGCTTTTTTTTACTGCATTATCCAGTCTGTGTGTTGGGTTTTTTAAATTTTTAATTTAGGCTCTGATTTTCTGTTTATGTATTCATTTTGTCTTTGTTACAACAGTTAAAGATACTAGAAAATTTTGAGGGCTGGGTAGTCAGAAGTAATGAGAATTTGAAAAAGAAAATGAGGAGAAAGAAGTGGTATGGTAACAGCTTTACGTAGGTAAGTAACAAAACAAAAGACGACATTTACGCCAAGGTCTTCAGCTGGAACAACAAACAACACAGAAAGATATATATTATTTATACAGTGGCATGCTGTAAACTAGTGACACAGCACATCCTATCCACTAATGGTGACCGCTGAAGAAGAATAAGAAAGTAGCAAATCTAAAATACAAATGCATATTTACCAGAGTTTAACAGCAAAATTATTAATTTTGTTTCTTAAGTACTAGAACCACAATAATGCATGTAGATAAATGCTTTATCTGCACTAACAAATTGATCTTTCAGTGTCATTTGAAGATAAACGCAAAGAAAATTTTGACAAAGGTCAGGCAGAACTGGAACGAAGGAGAGCTATTCTCAGAGAGCAGCAACAGAAAGAAGAACATGAGAGGCTGGAGAAAGAGAGACAAGAAGCTGAAAAAAGAGAGAAACAAAGGTATTTTACATTTCAAGAAATTGTCTCATTTCTCCCCTTTGTCTTTCATTGAATAATGCACTAACATTACAATAAAAGCCATTTTTGTTAAAAATGTGAACCACATACTGGAACATTCTTAAAAACAACAAAACGTCTATACTGATTAACTAAGTGGTTGACAAGACCTCAGTTAACCAATCTTTCAAGTGGAGAATTAACAGAAACAGAACAAGTATGAATTTTTGTTGCTTTGCTGGTGGATATTTGCTCACACATAATTTTTCATAATTCATGAGGTGTAATAAGTTCATTCACACTTTCATATGAGACGTCCCTTAAACTTATTTATTTTTTCTATGTTGACCTCATGATTTTTTTTTAGAATTTGTTGAATGATGGAACATTAGGGGCAGTTTTTTAAATATTTCTTATTTTATTATTACAATTTTTTATTTTTGTGGGAATGAGAGTTGCTTTATGAAATATAGATTTATATTTACAATTTTAATGGTTCATTTTTGCAAGGCAAGAAGCAGAAAACAGACGTCAAGCAGAGTTCCAGAGACAGCTTGAAAAGCAGAGAGAGAAGGAACGAGAGATTGAAGAGCAAAGACGGAAGATGGTGGAGCAAAGAGAAGTAAGATTTTTCCTTAGACTTTGTCTTTTCTGTGTTAGAGAATCTTTGTTGTAAATGACAATGGTTTTTTTCCCCTGTATTTCTCAGTTTTTGTTTTCAGAACTTCTTTTAATGAAGTGAAGTGTTGGATCCTGCTGAAGTTCAAAACATTTTCACTATGCAGCATCATGAATCCAGATGGCTGGACCCATTTGTGCAAATATATGATGGATGGATTCCCTAAGACATTTTATAGTGAGAGCTGATAGCAAGCAAAAGAAGTAAAGAAAGACCTTTCCATACAAATGTGCCTGTGAGCATAAAATGATGGAGCTGGACATAAATGCATATGATTTGGAGAAATTTACCAAGGACAGATCCAATTCAAAATAGGCAATACATTTTGAGCTGAAAGCAGGTAAAGTCATATTGAGACAGACTGCCCATTCCAGATGAGCACAAAAAAACAATAACCTTTGCAAACCAGGTGTCCTTTTTTTGTTGTTATTAATTGTCAGCAGATATTAGCTACCTTTATCAACTACAGTAATATAATTTAATTATAATTTCTTTTCTTTTCTTGGAAGAAATAAGAGTTTTTTTTTCATCTTCATATAGTTCATTAAAGAGAGAATAGAGAGCTATTACTTAGTCTCAGCATTCATAATCTGTTAGTGTGTAATTTTGTTTCAGGCTGCCCGTCGGGAATTGGATCGCCAACGGCAGATGGAGTGGGAAAAACAAAGAAAAGAGCAGCTGATGGTTGAGAAACAGAGAGAGTATGAGCAACTTGGAATGATGAAGTCACAAA
Source organism: Megaustenia siamemsis (assembly GCA_032433765.1). Lineage (NCBI taxonomy): Eukaryota > Metazoa > Mollusca > Gastropoda > Stylommatophora > Ariophantidae > Megaustenia > Megaustenia siamemsis. Next base: position 37,694,943 of record JAVIAB010000092.1, read on the forward strand.
TGGCTAATTTGAAAAATGAACTAGAATCATTAGTATGTTACTTTTTAATAAGTAAACATTTTTGGATCACTTTCTAAGAACTATTAATACTTGTTTGCATTTTTGTTGTTTACGGTTTTGATAACATTTTTATTTAGGAATGCTGTATCAATGATGCACTGTGGTAAGCATATTTCTGACTTCCAAGAAAGATAATGGCTGGTTCTTTGACACCCAACACCAAACTCACAAATAAGTGATGATTTTCAGTGACCTCTGCTTATTTGTTTGTTTTTATTGTTACTTGAGTGATCATGTGATCGTAAGTGCTTTCTATTAGAAGGAAGTCACCCGAAATCTCGCTATGCTGCAGAGGTTTTGTGCACGGAGGTCGATACCGTCCACAGCGTTAACTACAACAAAACCCATTGTTGATAGGAAACATGGGCACCGTGGTGGTGCGCAAAGAAGAAACCAATAAGCTCGCTGAAAGCTCTGGCACTGAGTGTGGCCTTTCTCTCGACAAAGAGGACATTGCCATCATTTCTTAAGAGAAGAGTAGGACAATGATGTATATATAATGAGAGACTGATGAGTTTAAAGGTGGAAAATGGATTTGCTTGATCCTGGGTGTTTAATGGGAAAAATTAACACCTTACAGGAATAGTCAGTCTACATATGCTTCGAGAAATGCTGGGACGGTCGGTGGAGAGGAGATGGGGATGGTTGACTGTAGTGAAACTGATTCCATGAATAGAATAGTAAAAAAAAAAAACACATTTATGAAAAACGATGTTAATAGTCACATTTCTGAGAGCTCATCATTAGTATTCATCATGTTTTAAAAAATTATATTATTTTATGCTCAGTATAGATATCTGCTTAACTTAAGCTACTCTAATCTAATTTATAATGAAGAACAATACTTTATAACATATATCATATTCATATCTTGTGTCACTTTAAAAAAACATATTTTGATAACAAACTGAGTCTGTAACCAGACGGTGTAACCAGATGTCACCTGACGTTTTTTGAGTACAGGTTACCCGCCTATAGCCTGTCCGGTTGTCTGCGAGCATCGTATAATAAATAATGACAACCGTTACATGTTAAATGCGACTGATGTCACTCTTGTGGGCCTGCTATGTCAGCAGCCGCCAACACTTTAATCAGGCTGTTCCCCTTGACTTAACAATCAGACAGCTTGCCTAATTGCGATGAACGAAATCTGGAACTTTCCATGTTGCGGAACAAACTGGTCACCCACAGGCAACCACCGGCTCGTGCTGTAAGAAGTGTCTGCTTCACAACTGGCTGGAATATACCGTGTTTGTCTCAGGGACTCGTTAATTAAAAGTATTTCGCGTTTGTTTTTCAACGTTCCAGTCTCGTTAAGTTTGATGCCCAGATTCTCCGCTTGCCCCGTCGTTCGCCACTAGTCCACCAGCACACGGGGCCACTGCTGGAATAAATTGATTGAAGGCCAACGCCACATAAAAATTACTCACTGTTTATTCATAGAAACCCCTTTCGTATTCACAGGGCAGTACAGATGTATTCAGCCACACGAAATGGTTCTTAGTGGCTTATCAGCATTAGCCACATATGCAGTCACAACAGTTCTTGGCTGCTCACAATTATTATCAACTCAAATGTCAGCCACACTAAACGTTCCGCATAATCACGCTAATAACTTCTCCCATCTCTAGCACAATTACACTTGTGAGCTCACTTGCTCTGGACTTGTCGACTGGTCGACTCCTATCTTAGTCACTAGACCTCTGTTGACTAGATCTAACTTATTGGTTATTGGTTATTGGTTATGGAAGGCCTCGGTATCACAGCAAACGAATTAAAATCCATAATTGCTCAACCGCCCGTGCCAGTGGAATCATCCGAATTACCAACTCATCTCCCAAACAAAGAAAGGTAACTATAGTCCCCATCGTAGCAGTCTCAGCACACGCCAAAAGACATAAGGCGAAACCGCGCAGAAAGTGAACACAGCCAACTGTTCCCTGTCATACGATATCATCATTCATCGTAAACAAGCGGGATATCGAAGCAGGATCAAAACGGATGAGACACACAGCTCACGGTGTGCACAGAGCACTTAACTCAGTAGCTCCTGCAACAAGCCGGACTTGGAATATGAGGAAACTGCAAGAAGGAACACTTTTCAGACATAGCCTTCAATGGTTCCTGCCGCCTATCCACCATATACCATGGGAGTTCATGTCCTCCCAAAAATGATGATCGTCATAGCACTTGATGATGTTAGGCCGTCATTGATGACTCCAATTCCAAACATATAGACACACAGTGGTGGTAAGTTATCATTTCCAATCCAACAGAAGCCACATGACCTGTAGTTAGTAAAACCACAGAGAGAATATGATTTTGTGACCTTCACTGATTCACTCTTAAATGTGAATGTGTAGTTTACACAAGAGGAGAAGTTTTCAACTACAGTGATCCCATTTAAGGCAATTCTGGGATAGCAAGGCAAGTCTCCTTTATAGCAGCAGAACTTGATGTTCTCCGCTCCCTTCTTGTAGCTGCCGCCACACGATTCTGATGTCTCATTAACTTGGACATCATTCAAGAACAATGTCAGATTAACATTCCATAGATATGGCTCTGCTGATGAAATGCTTGGTGCAACAGTTGTATCAATCATACTGGAGGCTCCTGGTCTGTGGTCATTAATATCACAGACGGCACATGATGTTGTTATATTCAGTATTTCTTTCTGGGGTGTAAATATGTGGCACACACATGGAGAGTGGTTTGTGGTCACAGTAATCCCATTAAAGGCAATTCTAGGGTAGCATGGCATAGCTGTTTCAGAACAGCACAATCCTATGATGTTTTCTGTGTTCGCTATAAAGCTGCTGCTGCTACACAATCCTGACCAATTATAGGTGTGGACATTATTCACTTGCAATGACAAAACTGCTTTGTTTACATCATAAACCTCTGGAAGCGAATCATTTATGGGACTAATAGTACAATTTATTCTTCCATCGGGGATATCTTCATTGAGTCTCCAAAAAAAGGTCTTTGGTTAAAAAGCACATATGCTTTTGAGTTAAACACACAATGAGCCCACTTCATAGATTCAAAATGATCCTTGCCAATGCCATCCGTTTGCACAAGTTAGGTCCTTAGCTACCAACGTCAAAAATGTCTGAAACGAAGCCATCGAATTAACGACTTTATCTACAGCGAAGGTTAGCGAACTGTGAACAAACATTTATGTTCAAACCCTTGAAAACATTTTTAAAAATCTAACTTGTTGGTTCCAAATTCAACCCAGAGGAGGCTCCATACTGCCTCCCTTCTAGCAGGAACTAGTTAACGGTTCACTTTATAAGTCTACTGGTGTCTAACTCAGTTCAGTTAAACCAGCTATCAACTAACTTTCAATCCTGAGAAAGATTCTCTGTGCTACTGACAGCAGGACTAACTACTAAAAAATGCCCAACATGTCTAAGTACAGGTTAACGCTTCCTGCCCCACTGAGGTCTTCTGCTCAACTGCCTTTGTCTTGTATTTTCACGTATCACTTTCCCCTTCCGCCATTCACCACTTTCGTTACATTCTTTGTACTTTCCCTGATTGACGCTCACCCATACACGGGAATCTTATGTTTTTGTCTAGAGTTCATTCTTCTCTCTTTCCCATGACTCCCCTCTCGTTCACTCATCCTTACATCATCCCAACCCACTGCTACAATTGCTTATATGGAAAATCTCCACTTGATTATTTTTGTGTGTGGATATTATTCAATGTTTGTGTCAAGTTAACCACTCTTATTATAATTATTGCGCAAATGTATATTTAGGATGCCAAGAAAGCAGAGCTGTCACTGAAGATCACCCAGGTTCAGAAAGGTGTAACAGACTTCACAACCAGCATTGATTATATGCGGACATCAAGGGATAAAACTCTAGCAGATATTGATCTATTTGAGAGGCAGAAAATGGTTTGTGCGTCTTAAATTACAATAGTTTACTTGTTGAATTAATTTACAGTGGCAATACTTTGTCAGTTTTTAAGAAAAAGAAGGAATAACACCTGTTATATGAAGATATGTAGTATTGTTTAATCCTTTTGCAGGAAATAACATTTGTGAAAACTCTTCAGTAGTGAAAATTTTTGAAAAAAAAATGTTAAAAATTTATCTTGTGTTCCTATAATTAATTTGTATAAACCTAATGCATTGTGTTCTGCATATTTTTCACTTTAAAAATTTGCTTTTTCATTAGCTAAAAAAAAATGTTAATCAGAATGTTACTGATGGTCCCTAAACCTGTCTTTGTTGTCTTGATCTAACCACAGCAGAAAATTTGCATATAAAAAATAATACATTGCTGTATCATTACTGAGATCCATCCGTGTCAGCATTGCTATTGAATTAGATGAAGCACCTCTAGTTTATGATAGCAGACACAGGATTTCTTTGCAAATAAATCATACTCATTGCAACGTGGCATTTTATATTTACTTTCTAAACATGCCTTACAGCTGCTTTCCTAGACATCTCTTTCCTGAAAGTGACCTACTTTCACAATTCCATTGAACAGTGTGACCTATTGTTTATATGTTCAATATAATATGCTGAACTCCACAATGCATGAATGGCAGCAATATACTGTCACTAGGTGTGCATCAATAGGCAATCTGACTTAAAGACTACTATTGGGTAATGACTTCTAATGTCTTTGCTATCCTGTGATCTTCCATGGAGAGATTAATATATATTATTTCCTACAGAAATAATGGTCACATAAATAAAAACAATCATCACCATCATGCGGCATAAAAATAAACAATACAAATCTGAAACAAGTGTTGCATGTCAAATACTTGGGCACAATAATATCAGATGAAGATGCACCACAGAAATAAAAAGCAGAATAGCTCAGGCCAAAATAGTTTTTTAGAAAATGAAAAATGTCTTATGCAAAAGTCTGTGCCAATAGAAATAAGAAAGAGAGTTCATTGGTGTTATATAGAGCCAATTCTGACCTATGGAAGCGAATTATGGACAGTAGGCAAACAAATGAAAAGATGATTAGAAACCACATCAATGGAATTTCTCAGAAGAATGTTGAAAGTTCCCTAGTTCCCAGGACAGCTAAAAAGATCAATGAGAACATTTTTAATAGAGACCAACATCAGAAATAAACAATCAACATTTTTCTGGCACATCATGAAAAGAGGAAAGTTGGAATACTAGGTAACAACTGACAAAATACTGGGAACAAGAGATTATGGATGACAAAGAGAGAAGATACTAGAGAGCTTGTTGTCATGGCATAGAAAAAAGTCAACAACAGAATGATATGATGCACTGTGGATAAAAAGAAAGGACATGATATCCTACACCAACCGGTATGGCACATGATATTATTTCATAATTCATTTAAAAAAACATTGAATTGAATTAGACTGTTTTAATATTATTGTGAACCTATGAGGGTGTGCACCAACAAGACAAGAGACATGCAAAATGGCACTCCATGCATAACCAGCATTCGATTTGAAGGTGGCACACAATAATGATTAAAATTATAGTAATTGTTAAATTATTCATCATATAGTAATCACCTTGTACAGAAGTAACTTTTTTAGAAACTTTGGACAGTTTATAATGTCTTTTCCTTAGTTTTTCACTGCTATCCATCTGCTTGCTGTTTTTAGTTTAAAAGTAATACTAAAGTTGCTACTTTCAACTACATCTTTCCCACGATAATATATACTGATGATTATATGATGCAAATTGAAAATAATGAATACTTTGTCTTTCATACTTTTCATGATGTGTTTTAAACCATGCATGAAGCACCATTCCTGTTGCAGTTTGTAATTGCTTTAGCATTTGTTGTAGGGATATATGTATCTTATAAAGAATTGTCTATCTCTGTTACAGGAGTTGAGTAGAAAACTTGCCTCTCTAGGTAATGAGAAAGATGTACTGAATGTTCAGATACAGACAGGACAGACAACTCCATCATGTGAGTTTAATTTTATTAAGTTCAGTTATGCTTTTATATTTCCTTTTGACTGTTCTATAGTAATTTTGAAAGTTGCTGTTAAATTTGTATATGTTTTCATACTAAAAATTCCAATTTTTGTAGTTTTCGTATGATACAAGGGTCCCCAAGCTGCTTTTAGGCAACAACCTCAGTTTGTTTCATAAACTTGTCATCACTACACCTAAATTCATAGGATTGCTATATTATTTTGTATTATTTAATGTTTCATTTTTATATATTCTTATACATTGATAAGGAAAAGAGCAAAAAACAAAAATGGATAGCTAACACCATCTCAGAAAAAATGAAACAAAAAAGAAAAGTCAAGAACACTAACCAATGCAACAAAATAGATAAGGAAATACGCAAAATGTGCTAAGAGGCAAAAGAAGACTGGCTCAGCCAAAAATGCCTAGAAAACGAAACTATTGAAGGTAACAAGGTTTAAGAGGGATGCACACAGAAATAAAGAGAATAACTAATACAAATAAAAAAGCCACCGAAGAATGAATGCATTGCAGACAAAAAAGGAAAAATGCTAATAGACAATAAAAATATAATAGATAGATGGCAGGAATATATAACGGAACTACTTCATGATCAAAGGGAAAAGAAACCAATTATAAAATGTACATCAGACTATACAATTTTAAAATCTTAAGTGGAAAAAGCTATACAAACAATGAAAAAGATGCAGCACCTCACAACATACTGTTAGAGATGATAAAAGGCACTAGAAAATGTTGACATTGAAGTGATCACATACATATGCAATGACATATACCGTACAGGATACATACTAAATGAACTAAAATCACAATTTTTCAAAAGAATGGTGCAGTTGAATGCAGTGATTTTATAACAATAAGCCTAATGAACCTTGAAAAAAAAGTCTTGCTAAAAGCTATACAAGGAAGGATTCAGAGTAATATCAACATTGAATAAGAAGAGCAGCATTTTAGATTTAGGAAAAACAATGCGACAAAAGAAGCCATATTCTGCATGAGGACATTAATCGAAAAGTACTCAGAAGCAAACAAACCAATATATGCCTGCTTCATAAACTACATCAAAGCTTTTGATAGAATACAGCATAAACAGCTTATAAAATGCCTAAAAGATATACATCTAGATGTCACGGACATACGACTAATATGTAATTTATATTTGGAGCAAACAGCAATAATAAAATATAACAAAGACATCTCTACACCTATTGATATAAAAAGAGGAGTAAGACAGGGATGCATCCTATCACTAAGCTTGTTCAATCTATACACTGAGCAAATCTTTAAAAACATCATCACCATCATCATTGAGTGCCGTTTCCACATCAAAGATTGGCTACCATGGAACGCCATTCCACTCTGTCTCTTGCCTTGATGGTGCAGATTATCATATCCTGATTTGTCCATCTTTTGATGTTACACATCCAGGTTAGTCTTGGTCCGCCTCTATCACCTTGTATTTTCCCTTCCAATACTACTTTTAGTAGGCTGTTGTGTCTTTTAACATGCCCCAAAAATTTCATTTGTCTTGTTCTAGTTGTGTTTAGTAGTTCTCTTTTAATTTTTAGTTGCTTTAAAACTTCATCATTTGTTTTCCTTTCTTTCCATCCAATTCTACCTATTCTTCTATAAATCCACATTTCAAAGGCTTCAATTTTCTGTTCTGTTTTCTTGTCTAATGTCCATGGTTCTGAACCATATTGAGAAGATGTAACATTTTGCTATTCTTAGTTTTAGCCTTGGTGTTATTTGTTTTGATGTTAGTATACTTTTCATGGCATTAAAATTACTTTTTGCCATTCCTATTCTTTTGTTTATTTCAGTTTTACATTCTCCATCACTGGTTATAGTATGTCACAGGTAGTTGTAGCTCTGAACTGTCTCCAGGTGTATTCCTTCAACTTTGATATTTATTTGTAGGTCTTGAGAATTTTATTTCCTTATGATCATAGTTTTAGTATTTGTTATATTCATATCTAATCCATATTATTTTGCTTGTCATGTTTATTTCATTAAGTAATTGTTGTAGATCTGTAGGATTTTCTGCTAGTAATACTGTATCATCAGCATATCTTAGGTTATTGATTATCATTCCATGAATGTAAAGCCTGGCATCTCTGTGATGTTTTTAAAGATTTGCTCAGTGTATAGATTGAACAAGCTTGCTGATAGAATGCATCCGTGTTTTACTCCTCTTTTTATATCAATCTTTAAAAACATTTAAAAAAAAGAAATTGAGTTATTGAGTTATTTGCGGGTCATCATCATTGCACTCCGAACATGTCCATAGGTGCTCAGATCCCCTCCTCAGCAATTCCCTCAGTGTCCAGCGACTGACGACTCCAGTTCTATGTTGGTTGATAAGTCTTCTTACACGGCCACTAAGTTTCTCATTTCTGGCTGTGCCCATCTTAACTCCCATTTCCATCATCCGAAGAAGCGACGTTGATCTGTGTTTGTCGAAGTCCCGTGCTCTTCCCACATCTCGGAGTGCATTGATGATGTCCGCCCGATCCATCGGTTGCCCGTCCTCAACGACACCGCAGCTAGCCAACCTGTCCGCTCTCTCATTTCCCCGCACTCCCGCATGTCCAGGGACATAGACAAAGGTGACCTTACGTATTTTGGATTTCTGCAACGACTCTACCCATTGCATGCGTACAAAGCCCGCCTCCACTTTTTTTATCATGCTCATCGAATCACTCAGTATACATGCGTGGGTGTAGTCTTTTGACTCTAACCATTTGAATGTCTTGGCCACTGCCATCACCTCCATTGTCATGCTACTCGTGGTCATGGAAAACGCACCAAGATGGCGCCCTGTTGGCTGGCCTATTCACGCACCAAGATGGCGCCCTGTTGGCTGGCCTATTCATAAGATTCACAGATAAGTGCTGTTTTCCAGTGAAATTTCCTGTTTATTTGTTTGTTTTTATTTATTTTTGAGGGTTCATGTGAGTGTGCGCGCTTTCTATTTGATGTTAATCACTTTGCTTCTTTTGATTCATTGCATTTTGTTATAATTTCCTTATTTCATCACTCGTCATTGTTGTTACACTATTGAACGCGTCAAAAAATGGCGGTTTGTTTACGCCGGTCTGTTGTCAAGGACGCGTAAGTCATTTAATTTGTAGAAAGCTCACAGTGTTTCCGCGTGCTGCTGAGCAAGTTACTGGAGCTGGCCAGTTTATATCGTGGAACGGGTTCTGGGCCGTGCGACTGAGCAAGTGCACGTGAGTCTAGGCCATCCAAAGCAACAACGTTCAGCGACGTTCATCAAAAAAGAAATATGAATATCAAAAAGACTAAAACTATGATCATAAACAAAGATAATACTCAAACCTACAAATGGATATCAATATTGAAGGAATAGACCTGGAGATAGTTCAGAGCTACAACTACCTTGGAAATAACCAAGGATGGAAAATGTAAAACTAAAATAAACAAAAGAATAGGAATGGGAAAAAGTAATTTTAATGCCATGAAAAATATATTAAGATCAAAACAAATAACACCAGATCTAAAACTAAGAATAGCAAAATGTTCTATCTTCTCAACATTCCAGTATGGTGCAGAAACATGGCCATCAGACAAAAAAACAGAACAGAAAATTTAAGCCTTTGAAATGTGGATTTATAGAAGAATTGAATGGAAAGAAAAGAAAACAAATGACGAACTACTAAACACAACTAGAACAAGACAAATGAGATTTTTGGGGCATGTTAAAAGACACAGCAGTCTACTAAAAGTAATACTGGAAGGGAAAATACAATGTGATGGACTTCTGTTGTAAAGATGGTGGGATCTAGGTCACGTTCTCTTGATCGCTGCAGTAAGTGCATTCGGAATCTGATTAATTTCGTTCTCCGTTGTACTTTTCTGTGTTAAAGTAAAAGTGATGATTTTCTTATTACATCTACACTGCTAAAGCGATGTTGTACGCCGGCAACAGTCCCTTTTTGACAAATCAAGTGTTGTGAATTCGACCTTCCAACATCTAGACTTGATCTGCGCTTTACGTGACATTGGTGCTGTTCATGGCCGTTGTTGGAATTCCTTGACGCAAGTTATTCCATGTTACTTATCAATGTAAACTACTTCGTCAGCCGCAGTTTTATCTCTTTACGGAATTTGCACAGTGTTTTGTTTGTCTTAGGCTGCTTTTACTAGAGTAATCAGAAATCGAAAGGGAGTGAAATTGTGTGTATGACTTTTTTTGTGTGCTACGTCACCATAATGGTTCATCGTATATCCCTAGACTCTAGACTGGCCATACGCTAATCTTACAGTCGGTTGTTTGATGTGCGACGGGGATAATCTGACGACTAACTGTGTGTCTATATGTTCGGAATTGGAGTCAACAATGATGGCCTAACATCATCAAGCGCTCTAGATTTTAAAAATTATGATGATCATCATTTTCAAGAGGATGTGAACTTCCGGTATATGGTGGATAGATGGCGGGAACAATTGAAGGCTGTGCATGAAAAGTGTTCCTTGTTGCAGTTTCCTCATATTCCAAGTCCGGCTTGTTGCAGGAGCTACTGAGTTAAGCGCTCTGTGCACACTTCTGCGCGGTTTCACCTTATGTCTTTTGGCGTGTGCTGAGACTGCTATGATGGGGACTACAGTTACCTTTCTTTGTTTGGGAGATGAGATTCAGATGATTACGCTGGCACAGGCGGTTGAGCAATTATGGATTTTAATTCGTTTGCAGTGATACCGGGGCCTTCCATAACCAAATAGAACGTGATAGAAACAGACATGTACATGGATGAGTAACATCAAAAGATGTACAAGTCAGCCAGCCTATGACAAAATCTGCACCATCAAAGCAAGAGACAGAGCAGAATGGTGCTCCATGGTAGCCAACCTTTGATATGGAGATGACACTCAATAAATGGCATTCAATGAATGAAAATGAATTTCATTCTGCTCATGCAGAAAAAGTCTAGCTAATAAAAAAAAAAAAAAAAGTGTTTTAAATAGGCACTTTTATTGTGGAGCCGTGATAGCTCAGTGGTTAGTGAACTGGACTACAAAGGACAATAGGTAGGGTTCGATCCCAACCGACGGCTTCCGGGTTCACTAAGCCTTTAATGGGTACCAGATTTTTTTCTGGGAAAGTGAAGCGGCATGGGCGTAATACCGACCACATTACCCCAAAAATCATGTGCCGAAGGTCTGTAAAATTTATGGTCACTAACACCATATTCTCTATACGCCACTTGGCATGATGGGGGTACTTTATTTTTATAACTTTTACTTTTATTGTGCTTCTGCAAGACAATTTTTTTTTCCCACTATTTCTTTTAATGATTTTTTTTTCTTTTTGTATGTGTTGACAATTATTTTGAAAGTTTGATTTATCCATGTTACAGCTGGTACTTATCGTGCAGTTGCAAACAGTGTAGAGGCAAAAAGAGCCAGCCTTCACAAGTTGAAGAAGGAGGTAGAGCAGTTGGAGAGTGACACTGAAGCTCGACTTGGTGAAATTGACTGTAGCAATGCAGAATTAAAGGTATATTAAAATATATATTTATAGTATAGTAATATATAAAGCTGCATCAAATCTTTATCAAATATTGGATTTTCCTTTTATGAACATTTGTTTTATCTTGTCGTAAATTACACAGCATTGTGATTTTGAGTGTGTGTTTTGATATTTATTAATGATTCCTCTGACCTTTTATAGTGTCCTGCAATTAAAACTGAACTAGAATATTCAGAGACCTTTTTAAGGACCTGTGTGGTTTCATTTTCTGATGACTGAGGAGTGCATGGCATCGAACAAACTGACAGGCTTGCTTCACAGACATTATAATTTATGGTTATGGAAGGCCCCTGTATCACTGCAAACGAATTAAAATCCATAATTGCTCAATCGCCCGTGCCAGTGGAATCATCCAAATTACTATCTCATCTTCTAAACAAAGAAAGGTAGCTGTAGTCCCCATAATAGTAGTCTTAGTACATGCCAAAAGACATAAGGTGAAACCTCATAGAAAATGTACACAGCCATTTTTTCAGAGCTACAGCTTACATTAATTTATTATTCATTATACTTTAGAGCTTGATAATTAAAAATTGAAATTTCTTTTATAACTGATTTTAGGAGCGTGACTTAACCAAAGATAAGGAAACCATTCTGAAACTTATGAGAGTATCTTGTATGAGTAGGATCAAGGCAACTGAGACAACAAATCAGAAACTTGCAACATACCTGCTCTGTATTATTATTTAAAAGGAAACTAGTGTGCAACCTGGGAGAGAGAGAGCAACTCACGAAAAACATAGTTTGCATCCTTCATTGTTTTAAATTACTGTGTCCATTGTTTTAAATTACTGTGCAAAGTGATAATGCTAAATTTAGTTAATTTCTGTTGCTTAAACCTCATTATTATCATCTCATGTAGCATCCACAAAAATTCAGTGTCAACATTTGCTCATCATCATCATGTGCCTTACCGGTTGGCGTAGGAGGTCATGTCCTTCCACAATCTTCTATCTACTGCACATCATATCAATTCTGTCGTTGGCAGTTTTCCATGCCAGGACACCAAGCCATCCGGTATTTTCTCTCTTTGTCGTCCACGATCTCTCTTTCCTTTTATTTTGCCAGTTCTAACCAAATATTCCAACTTTCCTCTTCTCATGATGTGCCCAAAAAATGTTGTTTCTTTCTGATGTTTTTTATGACTTTCCTTTTTGTGTTGGCCTCTTTGAGAATTTCCTCATTGGTCTTTTTAGCTGTCCAGGGAATTTTCAACATTCTTCTGAGAAATCACATCTTTGTGGCCTCTAATCGTCTTTTCATTTGTTTGTTTACGGTCCATAATTCTCTTCCATAGGTCAGAATTCTCTCTATATAGCACCGATGAACTCTCCTACTCGCTTCTGTTGACATAGATTTGAAGCATAAGACGTTTCTCATTTTCTGAAATGCTTTTTGGCCTAAGCTATTCTGCTTTTTATTTCAATGGTGCATTTGATGTTATTATTGTGCGTAAGTAGTATTTCTCTGAACTTTTGACACACAGCTTTGTGTTTACTCTAGGCAAGACATAGGGACTCTGGTTTCCCTTACTCAGGTTGATTTATAACCTGAATTGGACCTCATGGACCGGATGTTTTACAATGTCTTTTTGTATGGTCGCCATAAGTCTATCAGTATGTTTGGCTACCTCATAACGTTATTCATTCTGTTTCCTGAGTTACAAAGGGTTGTTTGCTGTCAGCTGATGACTGAGGAAATTTCCCTGGTCACGTCAAAAAAAAAAGGAAAAAATTACAAATTTCTTGAAAATCATGAGGTCATATCTCATGAAATGGGAAAAGAAGGGAAAAAAAATCTTACATCAATAGAAACAAATCTCAACACTCAGGGATCACTGGAAGTAATAATTAGGAGAGGGAGAACTTTTTACCACAGCAAACTGTCAAATTTGGAAGAATTTGTGTTTTGATGCTATAATTTTTAAGATAGTATCATAATCTAGGGTTAAATATCAGTTTCAGGGAAAAACTCCTTTCATTTATATTGCGTTAATTTTATAATTTACAACAGTTTGTATATTTGGAATGTTTGTAGAACCTAAAATTGTGTTAATTTTATAATTTGCAACAGTTTGTATATTTGTAATGTTTGTAGAACCTAAAATTGTGTTACTTTTATAATTTGCAACAGTTTGTATATTTGAAATGTCTTTGGAACCTAAAATTGTGTTAATTTTATAATTTGCAACAGTTTGTATATTTGGAATGCTTGTAGAACCTAAAATTGCGTTAATTTTATAATTTGCAACAGTTTGTATATTTGGAATGTTTGCAGAACCTAAAAGACCAACTAGCCAAATTAGAGCGAGACTTACCTCAGCTCCGTAAGCAACAGGAAGAGAAACTGGCACTGCAGAAAAAACTTACAGAGGAAATGCATCAAAAGCAAAAAGCTGCCAAAGAGAAGCTAAGGCAGGAAATTGAACAGGCAAGGAAAAAGTGAGTATTATGTCTATTTCTAGTAGTAGTATGTAATAATTTGGAAAAATGCAGATTAACGAAAAGTCTGGAATATAGCAGTGTACATCTTCATTCCAAGGAAAGAAAATCTTAAGTTGTTTACCAATTACAGAACTATAGCCCTAATAAATCGTGTCAGCAAAATACTATTAAAGATCATCCTGAAGGGGAAAGAATGGAGGCTAGAACAGGAACCTTCATGTAGTGCAAATAGGTTTAAGATATAGTAAAGGCCTCCAGGACCACATCTTCAACATGAGAAATATCTTTTAGGAGTGTAGGGAATACAACATAGAACTATATACATGCTTTTTAAGATTATAGCAAGGCCTTGACATGCAACTTCAGAAACTATGGAACATCATGTAAGATATAGGCTTTCTAACACACCTAATACAACTTATCTAATCACTATACCATGAACAGCAAGCAGCTATCAGAACAGCAGATAAAACATCAATTTGGTTTGAAGTACAAAAAGGAGTGAGGCAGGGTTCCATCATCTCTCCATACCTGGTCAACATCTATGCTGAGAGCATCATGAGAAATGTCAGAAACAATGACAGATTTGTAAAGTTTGGCCATTTCATAATAAATGACAACACAATTCCAGATACACTGATGACACAGTTCTCCTCTCAAACAGTGTAAAAGAATTAAAAGAGACATTTAAGCATGTCAAAAAAAAACACAACGAAGAGCAAACCCTCTATCTAAATATACAAAAAACCAAGATAATGTCCATTAACAAAGCAAAAAGCAAACTAAAATCATCACTGACAGTGAAGAACTTGAAAGTGTGACAAACTAGGAATACCTAGGCCCTGAAGTAATTAACATTGGAGACTGGCAAAAAGAGATCAAAAGAAGACTAGCAATAGCAACACAAAAATTAACACAATGAAGATAATATGACATAATACAAGCAAAATGATAAAATTAAAATTACTGAGGACATGTATCTTCCCTAATACCAATATATGATTATGAATGATCTCACAAACAGTAAGAAAGAAAATTGATTAATTGGAAACAAGATGCTACAGAAAAAAATGTTGGGTAATGAAAAAGAGCAATGAAGATGGGCTGTGGTGATTGCAACATTCTGCAAAAGACATGCAACTTGATGATGATGATGGTGGTATGTAATATTTGCATAAAGTTTTTAAGTGCTAATGTATAAACTATATGATAACTCACAGTGTAAATCTAGGGCAGATATTCAGGGTGTTATGTGGTAACAACGATTGGTATTTTTAGTGGACAGATGTTTGTATATCCTGACTAAGACTATATTGTAGGTGGAGGTTACATTTTTCTCTGAAAATTAGGTATCTTTCTCTCTTTTTCCAGTTATATGTTTCTTTTATTTTTAATTAACTATCTTTTCTTTCATTCTCTGTAAATGAAAGGAGAACAGAGCACATTCGCATTTCTCTGCATTATGTAGGTAGTCATTTTACATTGGATGGGAATTTAACTGTTTTTTTTTTTTGTTCCGGAAATTTGTAGGGATAAGGAGATTCTATGGAATGTTAAGGTTTCTCTTTCATTTTCTCTTTCATAAGTTTGGGGTGTTTTTGATTATTTTAAGTAAAGTATAGAAACAGAGTGAAATTTAAATTTTAGATATCAACACATTTTTTAAAACTTTAAATTCCTCAGAGAGTCGGCTGTTTCTGCATCTAAACCTGTCTCCTCACGTGAGTTATAAATTATATTTTACCCTTTATTTATTTTTTTTTTAAGAATAAAGTGTTATTTACATGCTTTAAAAATATTAGTACTGACATATAGGAAAGTTCTCTAATCCTTAATTACGATACCTACTATGTCGTGTTTTGTTATATTCTGTAGTACAAAATACTACCAATTAATTGTAACATTAGGAGCACTAAAAATAGTATTTGTTTTGAACTTTTGACACACAGATGTGTGTTTTGATAGTGGAACGCTTTCAAAATGACTGGCAATTTTTACTTCCCCAAATGCACGCGCCATGTTAATAGAACAGCGCTTTATGAAGTCACCGTCACATAATGATTTTTTAAATTTCGTTATTTCTGCGCTTACAACAACGATGCCATTAAGGAACTTGTTTGTTTTGTTGTTAATGTGGTAAAAACAGATTTCTGAGCACTAACCTTTTTCTTCAAATCGCACACAAGTGTAGAACGTATTGTACCAATGTAGTCCTTGTATTTAGTGGCGTGGTGCTGTGTGTAATGCCGTTTAAGATTATACTCTTCATTTACAGACAACACTTGCAAACACACAAGGCACTGCGGTTTGCTATCCTTATTGTTGATAAATAAAAAATCATGTTCCCATTTCTCATGAAAAAATCCGATTTTTTTTATTTAATTGACGTTTATTGCTCATATTATACCACGATCAAAGCAACAGACAATGAAAACGTGGATTACAATAATAGCACTGTTTCCTGTTAAAAATGGAACTGTTCACTGTAACTCAACAAAATCAGAATGATCAGATCGGATATATAATTTTGACTGATGAAAAGAGGATTGGAGAGAAAGAAACTGAAAGTAAAATAATTGTTGGGTGAATGTGTTGGGGAGAAGGAGGTGGGTGACTGACAGTATTTCTTGGCTGAAACTGTTTGAACTCGCCGAACCGAGAGTCGGTTCTAGAACCATTCGTCGGCTTCTTCCTTTGTTTTAGTTGATCGCAGGATGATTAAATGGAAAAAAGGATGGGTCGGGAATGATCGGAAGGCGACGTTAAACTAACTACTAGTGTTCCGAGTGTTAAAAATAGGTCTACTTGTACTATTATTCTTTTTTGATTTACCTCAGATGTTTCCACCAATAATTATACTTTATTTTAAACAAACTACTAGGGAATATTTGAGTTTAGCTTTCTCCACGGTAGAAGTTAATGTAACAAATTTTAAATCAATTTTACCCAGGACATTTTACTCAATACTTGACTTGACTTAATCCCCTTGTTAGCCATGATCTATGAGCTCTTTACAGCTTAATGCCTCTCACAGGAAGACGCAGGTCCTTCTCAGTTGCACAGCTGCAGAGTACAGTGTGCTATTGATGGATGGAAGCAGTGGGAGTAACATGCTCCGTCGGTTTTGTAAATGGGGACAGTGTAGTAGCAGGTGATCTACTGTCTCAGATTGTTGACGGCAGTGTCTGCAGATTGGATCATGTTGTGTTTTTATTCTGCTCAGGTGTTGATTGGTAGGAGCATGACCTGTTCTCAGCTGGAATATCAGGCTTTGATCCCTTCATCTGAGCTCCCCCACAGGGTCGAGGGGGTCTGGTTTTGTTTGATATCTGTAGAGTAGGCGTCCAGTCTTAGCTGAAGCCCACATATTTAACCATTCCTCGTGGTAGTTGTTTCTCAAAATTTGCTTGCATGTTTTGAGGCTAACTTGAACAGGAAGCTGTGGTAGATATGCTCCCAGTTTAGCCAGCCTATCCGCTCTCTCATTTCCTGCAATGCCAATGTGACCAGGTATCCATTGTAGGGTTACAGTCACGCCATAGGTAGTGGAGAGTTGGTTGGATAAAGATCTTATATTGGAAACCTCGGATGTTAGTCTACTTTCAATTGCTTCGAGTGCTGATTTTGAATCCGAGAAAATATATATATTTCCCGGTGTGATGGTGTCACATTCAAAGTCTACAAATATCTTTCTGAGTGCTCTCTCTATAGCTATAATTTCTGCAGAGTAATTGGAGCAGTATTCTCCGCATGGACCGTAAATTTGGGGGTAGTCGTCTTGGTGAGAATAGGGATACTTGACAACAGCACTGTAACCAGCATTTAGGGTGGCCTTGAATGCAGATCCATCAGTATAAACACAGACAGCATTGCGTGGATACTGGTCAATGGTTTCCAGTGCTGTGGCTTTGGGTATGGGAAGTAAGAGCATTTCTATCTGCTAAGGGGTCGGAGAGCTCAGTCCTGACATCGGGGACAACTATTTGGCGGCAAAGTGCTTCAGGGCGGATGGGCATATCTTGGAGTCTGTCTGCTGGAAGGTGATGTTTGGAGCTGTAGTTAGTTGCATGGTCTAAAAAGGATGATTTCTTAATCCGGATTTTCTGCCGCCACTTTTCTACCATAATGCGATTTACCCCTGTTGATTCCGTCTGCAAATATCTCTGGTAGGTTTCCACTACAGCACGTTCTCTTCGAATGCCAAGAGGTTTGATGTTATTGTGTATTTCGCAAGCATTATTAGGAGTTGATTTCATAGCACCGCTAATAAATCTCAGGGCTTGATTTTGAATTTTATCTAAGCTTTGGAGTAGAGTCTTGCTAGCAATAGATTGCAGAGTTAGTGAATAGTCTATTACTGATGGCACGTAACCAATATAGAGTTGACGCAGTGTTTGTTGGTCTGCCCCCCCATTCACAAGTGGCGAAGTGTTTGATGATCCTGAGTCTAGTTATGGTTTTCTCTATCAGCTTGTTTATGTGTTGTTTCAGAGATAGCCTACGGTCTAAGTCAACTCCTCGGTATCTCGGATATTTGTCGTAGTTTAGTTTCTCTCCGTTCATCTATTTCTTCCCCTTTGATTTTGTTGCTTAGGGTAAATATACTGTAGACTGTCTTCTCAGTGCTAGGCTCTAACTTCCAGAACTGGCAGTAAGCAGCGATGGTAGTGAGGTTCGTATTTATGTTATGGGTAAGGGCTTGAATATTTTTGCCTCTTACCCAGATGGCAAGATCATCCTCAAAAAGTGCCTTACGACATGTGATATATTCTGGCATGTCATTTATAAACATAAGGAACAATGTGCAACTTAGGGCTGATCCTTGAGGTAGGCCTTCCTCTAGGGTTCTTTGTTTGGAAGTTGTTCCCGTGTATGTTATTTGTATTGTTCGATTACACAAGAAGCCCTTTATCCACTTGTACATTCGTCCTGATATTCCCATTTTTTGCAGTTTAAATAGAAGACCTTTTCTCCAGACTCTGTCATTCGCTTGTTTCAGGTCAAAGAAAATGTAGCTATTACGTGTTTTTGCTCCTGGAATGAGTCACCTATCTCTTGAGTGTGAGTCTTATCAGCTGTCCAGAACGCTTGTTCTTTCTGAAGCCTGCTTGGTAATTGTTGAGTGTCTTCATGTTCTCAAGCCACTAGTACAGCCTTTCGTTGACCATTTGTTCTGCTATTTTCCCCAGATTAGAGGTCAGGGAAATTGGTCTGTAACTGCTGAGGTCGTTGGGATCTTTCCCTTTCTTTAGTAAAGGTGTTACATTTTCTTTCTTCCACTGGGCCGGCAGCTCACCCTCTCTCCACGTTATGTTGATAAACTCTAAGATGACATCAAGTTCTTTGATTGAGAGGTTGGTAATAAGTTTGTTAGTCAGTCTATTGGGGCCAGCAGATTTCCCCTTTTTACACTTATCAAGGGCAGCGTTTAGCTCTGGAAGGGTGAAATCTTTTTCAAAGACTTCAATGCTTACTGTATGACACTTTTCCATTTCTTTGGTAAGTTTGTTAATAGCGTAGTCTAGTCTTTGGTTGTCTCGTTATTTATTGATACTGGCGAAGTAATTGTTAAGGGCTTCTGCTTTCTGTGAACTAGCTGGTATTACTTCCGAACCCGCCTTTAGTGGCACAATGTTCGAGCGTCTTTTTTCCCCTAATAGGTTAGAAATAAGATGCCATGCTTGCTTGCCTTCCTTTCTTAAATCCAGGTTTTCACATTTCTTGATCCATGTGACTTTCTTTCTTTGCGCTTAGTAGTTTAACCTTCGCAGTCAATCTGTTTTAATTTGTTTTGTTGGCGGGGGTTGGATGTTTCTCGACTAATCTTCTTGCTTTTTTTCTTTCTTTGACAATGTACTCTAGTTCTTCATTCCAGAATGGTTAAAATTTACCACAGTGTCCTTGGGGGATGGATTGTTTAGCAGATTGTTGCGGTGATGTTGTTATAGACAGTGTTAATATCGGCTGTTAATCTATCTCTTGAAATCCTTGGTTTACTAGGTTCCGGAATGTTGCCCTGTCAGCTTTTTTATAATTGAATGGCACTGTTGCTGGACAACTACTTATGGTTTCTTTATTGTTGGAAATTTCTAGTATAATTGGTCTGTGGTCACTACCTTTTTCGTCGAGGACACTGAAGGAGCACTTGGGATGGATGTCCGCTGTCACCAGAGTGAGGTCGGGTCTACTTGAGGTTCCACTGGCTCTATGAAGGAGTGTAGGTGGGGAATCTGAGTTTTGGAGTAATATAAGGGTAGTTGTATTTATGAGTTCTTCGATGATCAATCCTGTGTGGTTTCTGTCTTTATAGCCCCATAGATGGGAGTGGCCATTCATATCTCCTGCTATGATAGTTCTGAAAAGATCAGTGTTAGTAAAGAGTGGTAGGCTGATCATGTTTTTTGGTGGATTGTATATATTAATAATTTTTAGTGGTAGGTTGTTTGTCCAAACTGTCACTTCTTGGATATCAGTTTCTTCATTGGTTTCTACTGGGGAAACCTCAGCCTGTATGTCGTTCCGAATGAGCGACATGATCCCTTGACATTTCCGACACTTGCTTCGGTGTGCGGTGTAGCCTGTAATATGGAAATGAGCTTCTCTTGGTAGGATTGTTTCCTTGATGAGTGCAACGTGGATGTTTTGATCTGATAGTAGCTTCGCCAACTCCAGTTTTTTAGTACATATTCCTGAAATGTTGAGTTGCAGGATGCGGAGAGTTGAAAGGTTGTGTTGGGGTCCGGTAGCATACTTGTCACTGCCCTCCCCGGGTTACAGAGGACTTGATGACCGAGGCGTCGTCCAAGCTCGTATAAAGTGGGTTGTCGTATTCGAGGCATGATAATTATTGGGGGTGTCATGGGCACTTTCCTTTTCATCCCCAAAGGAGAGTAGCTCGATGTGTTGGTGTCCCAGGATCATTACGACCTGCCAGTAGTTTAACACTTGCTTATGGATCAGTTCATCATTCACTCGTCAGAAACGCTGACACAGTCTGCAGCGGTGATGAAAACTAGCATTCCCCACCACCAAAGAACAAGCACAGAGAGTCAGAGGAGCGATGACCGCCTTGCTACGCTCCTTTGACGTCCATGGGTATTGACAAACGGGAGACAAAAGGAAGGATCGAGGCAAGAACACATTTGTCCCATGAGTTGGGGATGGGCTAGTGAATTCAGTGCACACAATTTCTTACACAGTGGGCTGCACTATCGCACTTAGAGGGTACCATCCTCTCCTTGGCCATTTATGTCGGGCATTACACAATGCTCCTTGTTGCAGGGTTGGCCTTACCCTGGACGGGCTGTTAACTGTTATCTGTAGTTAACGGGTTTCCATCAACCCTGTGACCTCCAGCAACAGACGGTGCTAGTGATGCATATGTTTAGTAACTTATCGTGTGTCCATGGTGTGTTAGACTAAGGCCCAGTGTCCAGGAAGAAAACATTCAACTTAAACACACACACAAACCCTGGTTGTAAACAATAGTTACTACTTATAAGCTTACTAGATTCAGTTGCCATGTTAACTTTCTCCACAATTGTATGCGATTTAAGATTCTCCCACATGGGTTCCATTCTAAGTTCACCCTCTATATTCACCAGCCTAAACCTAGTGAAATTAGGCGATTTGACAGTATTGAAAGACGCCTTGGTTTTCATCATATGAGGCTCGTCCTAGCTAACCACACCAGGCTAGTCTCCCACCTGCGCACTCAATGCCTCCAACTGGTAGCGAGACTCAGGTGTTTAATTACCGGTAACGACAATTTTATCCGTCAGATCATCCACGACTTCAATAGGCAACTCTATACTTTTATGTCCTCCCAGCACAAGAAGAAGATCTCCCACCTTCGTGCCCCCCCCCCCCCCCCCCCCCATCACCCGCCACATCGGCCCCCGACTCTTTAGTTTTCTGCATACCCCCCGACCTCCACCTCTCACATGATGAGAGGTCTGTTCTCTCTAAAGGTTTAAAATTTATCCCCCTTCGTCCTTCTAGTGACCACTACAATCTTTGCAAGGACGTCCATGATTTCCATAGACATATGCATTTGAAGCTCCGTTTCTCTGGCACTACTGCTACTTCTTCCTCACCCATCCCTGTAGATGAGTTCTCTCGCTTCCACTCACGCAAATCAGATTGGACACCACGACCCGGCGCATCACAGGCCTTGGATCACTACATAAATGTCACCTCACGTGAGATACAACAACTGTGCCCTAGAAAACTTCACCGCTCTAATTTATCTCCCTCTGAGCTTCGGGCCCTTTCTAATCTCCGCCGCCAGGAGGACATTGTTATCAAACCGGCAGACAAGGGGGGGAGCGGTGCTAGTTTGGCGCAAAGACTTATATATTTCTGAGGGCAACAAACAGCTATCCAATACCACTTTTTATAAACCCCGCCCTGACGACACCACTGTCCTCAACAATAAGCAGGTCCAATCTACCATCAAGGAACTGATCCGAACCAACCTGCTCCCTCCTAGCGCGTCCCACCTCATTATCCCCAATAGTGGTCTTGGGAAACCATCTTTCTACATGCTCCCCAAAATTCACAAAATCGACAATCCAGGACGCCCCATCGTGTCAGCGTGGGCTTGCCCGACTGAACACATATCTGACTATCTAGACAGTGTCTTCCAGCCCATGGTCGTTAGTCTTCCCTCATATGTCAAGGACACTAACCATGCATTGAGTATCTTCTCTTCCATCTCTCTCTCCCGAGGTCACTCATACCGACTTTTTACCCTTGATGTTTGCTCTCTCTACACCTCTATTCCTCACTCCGACAGCCTCCTGGCTCTACGTTTCTTTCTTGACCAGAGGCAACACCCCTCTGTTGATACTGCAACTCTTTTCCGCCTTACTGAGCTTGTACTCAACCTCAACACCTTTGAGTTTAATGGTAACTTCTATGACCAAGTCAGTGGAGTAGCCATGGGCACCAAGATGGGCCCTAGCTATGCTTGCCTATTCATGGGTTACCTGGAGTACCAAATTCTCAATTCTTATCAAAGTCCTCTTCCCATCATATACCTTCGGTACATTGATGACTGCTTCGGACTCACCGATCTACCTGAGGATGACCTCTCCAGGTTTATCGACTATATTGGTAGCTATCACAAAGCTATCAAGATCACATCTTGTATATCCACTTCCTCTGTCACCTTCCTAGATCTTATTGTTTCTTTGGGCACTTCTGGCCTCCACACCTCGGTTTTCTATAAACCCACAGACGCCCACTGCTACCTTCTCTATACTTCATCCCATTCACCTTCTTGTCGCGACTCTATTCCATTCTCACAGTTATTGCGTCTCCGTCGCATCTGCCAGGATGACAAAGATTTCCTCCGACAGGCTCACCTCATGTTAGGTTTCTTCAGCCGCCGGCTTTATCCAGACTCGATCCTCCAGTCTGCCCTACAGCGGGTCCTCCTTATCACCCGTCCCGAGGCACTCACTCCTTCCGACCGCCCCCCCTCTGAGAGAACTATACTCACCTTCACTTATCATCCTCACAACTTAGCTGCTGTGAAGATACTCAACCGCTAGCGTTCGATTCTCCTCTCTGATCTCACTACCCGTCTACTTTTTAGCGATCCCCCGATGATTGCTTTCAAGCGCGACAGGAATTTGGGAGACATTCTGGTTAGGAGCCATCTCCCTCGCTCCTACCCTCAACACTTTGGTACGCCCCCTTGTGGTCGTAACTGCATCACCTGTGCCTATGTGCTCCCTACTGACTCGGTCTTATTCCCTAATGGACGGTTCGAGATCAAGCATGGCTTCACATGTGTGTCCCGCAACATCATTTATGCCATCATATGCCAACGATGCCACATGACCTATATTGGCGAGTCTGGTAGAAGATTAGCGGAAAGATTTTGTGAACATCTACGAGATGTCCGACAGAATACTGGCACTTCAGTGTCTTCCCATTTCAACTCCCCAGATCACCAGGGCAAAGACGACATCCGTGTCACTGGTATTGTCCTCTGGTGACCGCAGCCGATATAATTTGGAAAATCGAATCATAGTCCAGTATGGTTTGCTGACCCCACGAGGCATGAATGTATCACAATCATACACATAGTTTCCTTTTGGCTGCTCCTTCCCTCTTGCATAGCTCTCTCTACCCCCCATGTTGTGGCTCTTTAGTCTATCTACTATGCCACGATATTCTTAGTTCTTCTCCACTAGTCCCCGTTGAGACACTTCAGTGTTCTCCTGTATACCTTTTTTCTGTGCAACTTACCCCTCATATGTTCTTATTGCACCCCACTCTCATACATCTCACTCTTTCTGCCTTTTGAGTACCTGTTATTCTACTGTTCTATTCTTTCTCCTTCGAGTTTGCACACTGACCCCGGTGTGAACCCCTCTGGTTAGTTGTGGGTCATACGCACATTTCCACACATATGATTGTCCCCGTATGGATGTGCACATGCATGTATGTGTTCATAGGCACGGGTATTGGTATATATATGTATATGCATATACATGCATGTATATGTGTGCTTGCTTGTATGCATACACATGTATGTGTGTGTATATGTATGTGTATGTTGATATGTATTAGTATGTGCACGTCTTCTTGCACGTGTACATGTGTATACACGCATCTGTGTGTGTGTATACATGTATTTATGGGCCCTTAGATACTTTCAGATATTGCCTGTGCATTTGTAGTCGACGCACCTAGACAGCGTTCCCCCCACTCGTGTATTTTTAGAACCCTTCACCTCTGACCAGAGGGTATAAATTACAGCTACACCCGTGAGAAATTCCTTTCCCTGCCTGACCACAGTCCACGACACACAGGGAAGTCAACATATTTCGATTATTTTGTTTTTGATGTTTCATTACTAGTTAGCTATGTAGGATTAGTTTTATTTATTCACATATCTGTGTGTGTATGTTGTTTGTTTGTTCCTGCTGAAGGCCTATTGAGCCGAAACGTCGTTCGAATCTGTGTCGTCTCCTAATCACGTAAAGCTTCTAACATACCATTTTTTCTTTTTTTTTCAATTTTTCCTCGCATTCAGCTTTACTGCAGCTTCGCATTTTTATGCATTCACTTGCATTTCTTTGCCTTAACCCCTTGTAAACAATAGTGTTGGTGGCAGGTATCCGAGGGTGAGCGATTGTCAGCTATAAGTAGGTTATGATAATTTGTCCTTGAAGCTATAATGGGCCTACATGCATTGAGTTTTAACACTGTATGATTATTAGTTTATTATTGGTAATTATTTCAGTCTCTTTATAAATCCTTCGGAATGACAACAACCACACAAAAAACTCAATCTGTGTGAATGGACACACACAAAAAATTGTAAATCACTAGAGCGATCTGCAAGCAGCTACTAGGCTACGCCATGTTACTGGAAGTCTTTACTCAATGCAACCTGATTTTATTTTTTATCCAGCGCGGGCCAAAAAAAGGACATCCTGTTACTGGAAGTCTTTACTCAACTTCGAACATTGTTAACCTTAGATTGTAGATGCACAACAGAGGTGAGATACAGAATGGCTCAGGCAAAAGCAGCTTTCAAAAAAATAAGGAAGATTCTATGCAATCCATTTTTGACAATATAAACAAGAAAAAGAGTTCTTAAATGTTATGTAAGACTGCCGTCTTAAAATATTGATGTACATCATGGACAATAGGACAAAAGACAAGAAAATCACTGGAGGCTTTAGAAATGTGGTTTTACAGAAGAGTGTTGAGAATCCCATGGGCAGCTAAGCAGAGTAATAAAAACATTCTGAAAGAGGTCAAAGCAAAAAGACATCTAATTTCCTAAATTAGGAAACAATCATCATTTTTTAACCATGCAATGAGAAGGGAACAACTTCGAGAACGAAAGTTGTGGAGAGATATGATCACCTATGCCAGCAGACATAGTACTTGATAATGATGATCTTACAAAATTAGGGGGAGGGGTGGTGTTGGATCCTACATCAATAGAAACAAATTGAACACTCAGGGGTCACCGGAGGTAATAATTGTGAAGGTACATGGAGGGGGGGGGGGGGGGGGGTCAGATAATGTTTGAACACCGCAAACTATCATATTTGAAAGAATTTGTGTTTTGATGTGGTATTGGTTATTGGTTATGGAAGGCCTCGGTATCACTGCAAACGAATTAAAATCCATAATGGCTCAACCGCCCGTGCCAGTGGAATCATCCGAATTACTAACTCACCTCCCAAACAAAGAAAGGTAACTGTAGTCCCCATCGTAGCAGTCTCAGCACACGCCAAAAGACATAAGGCGAAACCACGCAGAAAGTGAACACAGCCAACTGTTCCCTGTCATACGATATTATCATTCATCGCAAACAAACGGGATATCGAAACAGGATCAAAATGGATGAGACACACAGCTCACTGTGTGCACAGAGCACTTAACTCAGTAGCTCCTGCAACAAGCCGGACTTGGAATATGAGGAAACTGCAAGAAGGAACACTTTTCATGCATAGCCTTCAATGGTTCCCGTCGCCTATCCACCATATACCATGGAAGTTCGCGTCCTCCCGAAAATGATGATCGTCGTAGCACTTGATGATGTTAGGCCATCGTTGATGACTCCAATTCCAAACATATAGACACACAGTGGTGGTAAGTTATCATTTCCAATTCAACAGAAGCCACCTGACCTGTAGTTAGTAAAACCACAGAGAGAATATGATTTTGTGGCCTTCACTGATTCGCTCTTAGATGTGAAAGTGTAGTTTACACAAAAGGAGAAGTTTTCAACTACACTAATTTCCTAAAGTTCTTAAATGTTATGTAGAGAATTTTACACAAGAGGAGAAGTTTTCAACTACACTAATTTCCTAAAGTTCTTAAATGTTATGTAGAGAATTTTACACAAGAGGAGAAGTTTTCAACTACACTAATTTCCTAAAGTTCTTAAATGTTATGTAGAGAATTTTACACAAGAGGAGAAGTTTTCAACTACACTAATTTCCTAAAGTTCTTAAATGTTATGTAGAGAATTTTACACAAGAGGAGAAGTTTAATGTGGTAATTCTTTAATACTGTATCATAATCTAGGGTTAAAATAAATTGAAGATTTTATTTAATTTATCTCGAAGAAAATAAATAATAATAAAAATAGGATTAAATTATAGACCTATAAATAGCAGACCTTGATATTTTTGCACTGAAATGTCATTTGATTATATTTTACTCAGCTTATAATAATACATGCTAAAATAATAAGTTGTTCAACACTATGTAGATTCTGCCAGGCTTTATCTAAGGCTTGTAGACATAACGTATATGATGTAACAAATAAGCATAGATCTTGATTTGATATTACAATACAACATTGATGTTGTGTGGAGCAGTGATAGCTCAGTGGTTAGTGAACTGGACTACAAAGGACAAGGGGTAGGGTTCGATCCCAACCAACGGCTCCGGGTTCACCCAGCATTCAATGGTTACCTGATTTTTTTTCTGGGAAAGTGAAGCGGCACGGGTGTAATACCGACCACATTACCCCAAAAATCATGTGCCGAAGGTCTGTAAAATTTATGGCCACTAACACCATATTCCCTATACGCCACTTGGCGTGACGGTAGTACTTTACTTTTTTTTTTATTGATGTTGTGTATTTAATTCACCAGTTGTAGTTAAAAAAAAAAAACACAGTAAAAATAAATATAGGATAGGTCAAAATGCTGTGGTGATAATATTCTTGATTGTCCAGAGCTGACTTTCATACTCATATGTAAGTATATGTAAACTCTATGTAACACACTTATTTCCTTGAAGAGAACTTTTTTCCATGATTTTCTGCGACATTTTTGTACTTGATTTGAAGAAGTAAAAAAAATCATTTAACAAGTCTTTATATGTTTATAATGTATTGTTTGAAATCATTTAAGATATTTGCACGTACTATGAAATCCAATATATATATATATATATATGGATAAATGGACTTCATAAAGTTTTCACAAAGAAAAAGAGAGAAGAAAATTATTGTAAAAAAATAGAAAACAAAGTGAGTGCAAAAAAAAATAATCTAAATGGAAGTATTTATCTACATTTGAGAAGTGCAATCATCCTTGTTGTGAACAAGGAACATTTGTAACTCCATTAATTTGTTTGGTTTTTGGCCAATAATTAAAAAAAAATTATGGTAACAATAATTTTTGAAACACTTTTTACGAAACTCACAGGTGGAAGAAAAATAGTTGTTTTTTTCTCTTTCAGCTCAGCCCAGCTGGTTTGATTTCAACAGCTCAGAAGCTGTCAGCTCTGTGGTATCAGGTAATACAAACAGTACAAATTCTAAGGTCAATTGGGACACAGCATTTTCTGGCACATCGAATACAGCGGCCTACAGCAACCTATCAGATACATGGAGCTCAAATGGAACATCTGCAGGTATAATTTATTTTGTATACTAAGATTTTTATAAATTTGAAGTGTTGATCATCTTAAATATTCACAATAGTCTTTAAAAGCACAATACTGAAGTCAAATGGGTCCAGATAATAACCATGTGTTCACTTATTGTTACCACTGTGTATTGGTTCATGTTTCTAAAATGTGTACAGAATATTCATCACAAGAAAAATTCATTACAGGAAAAATTTATCAAGAAAAGCTCAGCATAAGAGATAATTTATCTCAAGAAAAGCTCAACATAAGAGATAATTTATCACAAGGAAAGCTCAACATAAGAGATAATTTATCTCAAGAAAAGCTCAACATAAGAGATAATTTATCACAAGGAAAGCTCAACATAAGAGATAATTTATCTCAAGAAAAGCTCAACATAAGAGATAATTTATCTCAAGAAAAGCTCAACATAAGAGATAATTTATCTCAAGAAAAGCTCAACATAAGAGATAATTTATCACAAGGAAAGCTCAACATAAGAGATAATTTATCTCAAGAAAAGCTCAACATAAGAGATAATTTATCTCAAGAAAAACTCAACAAAAGAGATAATTTATCACAAGGAAAGCTCAATATAAGAGATAATTTATCTCAAGAAAAGCTCAACATAAGAGATAATTTATCACAAGGAAAGCTCAACATAAGAGATAATTTATCTCAAGAAAAGCTCAACATAAGAGATAATTTATCACAAGAAAACTCAACATAAGAGATAATTTATTACAAGAAAAGCTCAACATAAGAAATAATTTATCTCAAGAAAAGCTCGACATAAGAGAAAATTTATTGCAAGAAAAGTTCAAGACAGAAAATTAATTATAATCATAACTGGGTTAATAACCTGTTTCCTAATAAGTTTGGGCTGACCACGATATCCACATTCACTTTGAAATAGCTATGCTGCTAAGGAGAGTGGGCCAGAAATGAATAGTTCGAGTGGAGTGAGGTATAATTAATTTTAGTTGGCAAGCTGCGCTGTCGTAGAAGACGATCTACCAATGGATCGGGCAGATGTCATCAATGCCCTCCAGGAAGTGGGAAGGGCACAGACTACGACAACCATGCGTCCACATCACTCTTTCGGATGAAAGAGATTGGAGTTAAGAGGACACAGCCAGAAATGATAAACTTAGTGGGTGTATAAGAAGACTTATCAACCAACATAGAACTGGAGTCGTCAGTCGCTGAACACTGAGGGAATCTGAGCACCTATGGACATATTCGGAGTGCAATGATGATGACCTCAATTAGTTCTTTTCATCCTACCATATGGACATTTTTAGAAACATTAAATGAGCAGTAAAGTTTGGCAGAGGGTAAAATTGAAGAAATCACTCCTGAAGGCTAACTTCCACCAAGGAAACAAAAAATATTGTGATTTCACAGTTAAACTCTAGCTATTATTTGTGATTACCCAGGGACTTCATCAAATTCCTTAGAGGTTTTGCACATAATATCTCATAATGAGTTTAAGATTATCTTTTACAAATTTTGAATTATTACTGAATTTTAGGGCACATTGTGTATGTGAAGCAATTTTATTAGATTATAACCATTATATATTATTTATATAGAACTTTTTTTTTGAAACAGCTTTCTTTCAATTAAAGAATGATGTAATATTTATAAGAAATTCTGTATTATTAATTTATGAGTTACTCTGTGCATATGAAATATTTTTGAAGAATATTTCTGTTGTTGGTGCTAATTTTTATTAAAACTTTCTTGAGTTAAATGATGTATATAATTCTGTCTATTCATTATTATTGTTACTCAGTTATGAATCATTCTGTGTATAATTTTTATGTTAATTGTTGCATAGTAGATTTTTATAACTTTTTTTTTACAAAACTGCCTGTTTTTCATTGAAATGTATATAGTATTGAATTATTAACAAAATTTAAATATTACTCAGTTTGAAACACCTTGTATATGTAAATCCTTTTTTACATTACAGCTCATAGTATGTACACCCTAACCATAACTTTTTTGTTTCCAAGTAAAATAACTTCCTCATAATTTTAAAATAGCTGAAACATTTTATTCCTTGTAAAATCTGACTAACATTCAGCTTAGCTGTGCAAAATTAATCAGCACCTTTCTTCCCATAGTCTCGTTGAATTGTTAATCGTATAATAGGATAAGCCATTTGAGTGCGACTGTGTCAACAACAAATCTGCACATACACACAGACACTCACACATTCCCCTGCTTTGAATTTTCCCAGCAATGAATTTTCTGCAATGAAGTTTCCATGAATGTATTTGCTAATTATGACTACTCCCTTATTTGTTCTTTCTTTTTCCAGCACTTATATTTGTCTTTCATATGTTACCTGTACATTTCTTCTTGGTAACTTCTAAAAAAATTATTGACTAAAGTATTACTATTCAATGAAATAATGCAGTGCTGTACAACTTGATTACTTTTGAACAGGATCCAAAGACAAACTAAGATATAGAGCTCTTTATGATTTTCCTGCTGCCAGAGATGATGAAATAGCGCTAGTTGCTGGTATGGAACTTTGGGTAAGCCATATTTTGTTTATAAAAAAATATATGATCAATAATAGTCTTCTATAAATTACATGCATAAAACAACTGAACATTTTTCTGAAAAATAGTAATAATGATCCTTTGAGATTCATATAATGTGAATTATACAAAGAAGTGTGAGTTAACTTTTCTAATATTACCATGTAAGACAGTATAGGAAATAGTGGCATTCAATAATATTGGGTAAATACTTTTCCATACAATTTATAGACAGAATATCTATCTATTGTCCTTTCGAGCTGAAGACAGCACATAGGGCAGAACCACAATCTCAAAAAACAGAAACCTTGCGTGCCAAAATGGCACATGTTGCAGAGATCACTGCTCTAAAATCTATGGCACTGTTTCCATAACAATATATTTTACAATGATAGCTTGTCAAGCCATCGATCAACCTCCTTAGTCGCCTCTTACGACATGCCAGGAAGATCACAGTGTCACTATTCTTTACCTCCCTCATAATGAGGCCCTGGTAACACACGGGAAGACAGAATATGGTGTGGTTTAATAAATATCAGCACAGCCCATAGGTTTCTAATATTTTTTGCACATACAAATTCTTGTCCTACGACAAATGCCATTTAGTTTGTCAAAGCACGTTTTTAGACGGATAGAATTAATAATGTAACAAGTAATAATTAACAACCATACAGGACAATTTAAATTCATAAAACAAGGAGTCAGACAAGGCTGTGTTCTGTCGCCGGATTTGTTTTCACTTTACAGCGAATATATTATGAGATCAATAGTAGACAAAAAAGGAATTGAAGTCAACGGTCACAACATAAATAATTTACGATATGCGGATGACACAGTCTTAATAGCAGAGACAGAGAATGAGCTACAAGAAATGATAGATATAATAGTAAAAGAAGGCAACAAGAAAGGTCTCAGTCTGAATAGTAAGAAAACAGAAGTAATGTTTATATCGAAGAAACAATCATCACCGTCATGCAGCATAAAAATAAACAAGACAAATCTGAAACAAGTGCAATGTTTGAAATACTTGGGCACAGTGATAACATCAGATGGAAGATGCAACACAAATAAAAAGCAGAATAGCTCAGGCCAAAATAGCATTTCAGAAAATGAAAAATATCTGATGCAGCAAATCTATGTCAATAGAAATGAGAAAGAGAGTTCATCGGTGCTATATAGAACCAATTCTGACCCATGGAAGCAAATCATGGACAATAGACAAACAAATGAAAAGACGATTAGAGGCCACAGAGATGGGATTTCTCAGAAGAATATTGAAAGTTCCCTGGACAGCTAAAAAGACCAATGAGAAAGTTCTCAAAGAGGCCAACACAAAAAGGGAGCTTTTAAAAAACATCAGAAAGAAGCAATCAACATTTTTGGGGCACATCATGAGAAGAGGAAAGTTGGAATACTTGGTTACAACTGGCAAAATAAAAGGAAAGAGAGATCGCGGACGACAAAGAGAGAAAATTCTGGATAGCTTGGTGTCATGGCATGGAAAACAGTCAGAAACAGAATTCATATGATGCACTGTAGATAGAAGATTGTGGAAGGACATGATCACCAACGCCAACCGATATGGTACATGATGAACAAGTAATGAGATTAAAATAAATTTATAGTCACTAGAACAAGTGAGAAGCTGCATATAGCTTGAGCAAATAGAGTAACATAGATAACAAATGTAACACAAAACAGAAAAGAACTGAAAAAAAATTTAAATGATAAAAAATTAGCTAGCAATTTGATGAAGATCCAGTATCTAAACAACAAATACTATAAAGTATTGTATTTCCTCAATGCTTCTCTCTTAGACAGAGCTGGACAATTTTGCCACCTGCTTGGCGTAATAAAAGGCTTTGATGATGAATGGTATGTCTATTGACAGGTGTGGAGTAATTTTACCCCAGTGCCAGGAATGGAGGATTGGTATAAGGGAGAACATGAAGGAAATGTAGGATGGTTTCCTAAAGCCTATGTAGAAAGACTTGATGAACCATCCACTGATTTATTTGGGTATGATGTTTCTTTATGTCATAGTCTCCTAATTTTTATTTCGTTTAACTGCTGATTTTATATTTTAATATTATTACTTTTTTTGTTTTTGCAGTACTTTTGACTATTGCACGAGTTACTTAATATTAAAATCATGTATTTTTTCCAACGTTCTGTGTTTAATACTATTTTAATGTATAATAATAATAATAATAATAGGATACACTTTATTTTCTCTCTCTATCACTTTCCCTCTTCTCTTACATTAATTTATTTAGTAACAAAGATACATTTGAATTGTCTAATTTGAATTTAATTGCCTCGTTGGAAATATTGAAATTCAAATACAGACATAAAAAAAAAAAAAATTTATAACACTAGACTATTTACAAATTTTGATACAAGTTTAACACATATCCATTCCAGAAGTGCATTTGAGCCAGTAGTGAAATCTACTGATGTCCAAAAATCTGAATCTGCCCAACAAGATCTTTTGTCTTCTCATTTTAGTCAGGTAAAGTTGTGTGTTCTTGTTTGGTGATGCTTTGATAATGTTCTTCATCTACTGAACAAAAATGTCCTTTATATAAACTATTCAAAAATGCAAAAAACTATAGCTTTAGAGCCTAACAAATATTATTAATAAATAAATTTACATTAAGTTTATATAGCCATCTAGGGGTGCAGAAACCAGGTTTTGGGTACAAATATTGTTAAAGTTATCTGTATATAAATGTTTAATCACAGGCTTCTATATTTAAATGGGTTCCTGATTTTTCTGAGAAAGTAAGGCAACTTGTTGTGATACTGACCACGCCACCTATAAACTGTACCATTGGCTATTGAAAATTAAGGGCATGAACCCATATTTCCAACATGTCTGAAGGTGTGGAAGGAAGCCTTTTATCTGTTCATAAAGTACTGACTCAATAAACAGAAATATTTTGCCTGGAAGAAGGTGTAGAAGAATCAGAATAATTCAAACTAAGGCTAAAGTTTTTATCATGGTAACTCTGTCAGTGTAGTAAATTTTGCTCATGACCAGCATTCCCTCTAAGCTGCATGTGCACAGCAATATAGTTTATGTTATTGGTGCAGTGCACATAAAAATGTTGCTGTGCACATCATAATATTGGGACAAATTTTGATTGACAAATTACAATTGTTTTGGTCACCATGCATTTTTATCACTTTCACCATATATAAATAGAGGATAGACCTACTTTAATGAAAAATGACCATTAATGAATTGTTTGCATGGGGTGCATATTTGAAGTATTAATTGGGGCCTTTCCCCAAAATGTGAGTGTCATGAACATTTCTACTTCTCTCTGTGATGGCTCTATTTCCTAGAAGCTATTAAAATGTCAAAAGTGGACAGCCTGTGGTGATTACTTTATTTAAACTAATGTTTTTTAGGCTGCAATTACATTTGGCTGTAAATTAAAATAAAATGTGTTTTGATGTAAAAAAAAATGTGTGAAGACCATTTATTAACATTTAAATTATAAAATGCTATCAAAATGTTTGCTCCAGTTCCAAAAAAAATGTTCACACCTTGTTGTAATTGAACTATCATCGATCTTTGTTGAAAAAAAAAAACCAGAGGTTAAAAGTAATGTTCTTTGATACTTTCATGCTGTAATAAATTAAATAATATTTTGCTGTACTAGGCCACAGCATATGGAGGTGAGGGAATGAGTGCTCTTCTTTACTGTTATTACTTTCCCACATCCCAATGAGCCAAGGTACTCACTCCTTCATCAGCAAGCTCAACTGAAGAGCATCAAGCTGTGTTTGAACCCTCCTTCACTTAATCACCAAACCAGTGTATTAGCATTATATTACTGGCACTCTTTATGCTGGTAACATTTTCAAAATAGTTATCGGTGTTTCTTCTTCTTCTACCTTTTTAGCTCCCAGTGGAGCATAGGTCTTCAACAAACACTTTCCAAGTCGTTCTGTTTTTTGCAATTCTTTTAAGATCATTCCATGTCTTCCCCATCATCTTCATCTCTGCTTCGATCTGTCGGTGTTCGGTTTATCGGTGTTTAAGACAATTAATTTTGCATTAAAGTCAAAGAAGAACATAGTGGAAAATATCAGTGTCCATTTGAAACATCCAACCTAGTCTCTAAGCTAAAAATTCCAGTTCAGTGGTGTGATATAGGACATCATGGTTTTTGAAAGAAGAGATAGACTCATCATTGGTTAATAAAATCTCTGTAGGGTCACTTTCAAATTTAATGCACTTATGAATTAATGGACAATAAATTCAAATATCTGTATTGACTTATTATAGTTTTGCTGTTTTATTGGCATTTTCTATTTCAATGACTCAAGTCTGCGTTTCATCCCAACTTTGTGCTATCAATGCCAGTCCTGGACCCTAAATGCAATAACAATTAAAAAAAATAACCTTTATTGAGATGAAATGTGTTAGACAAATGACAGGAAACAGCCTGAGAGATAAGATCAGAAATGAAAAACTGAGAAAAAAAGCAAGGAATAACTATTGCCATAGAATATATAAAGAAGCAGATAAAATGGTTTGGCCACATGACAAGGCAGAAAGATTGAAACACAAAACGAACCTTCAAAAAACATTGAAATGAGGACACCAGACCCAAGGGCCGACCACGAAAAAGATGGATTGATGAAATATTAGAAATACTAGGAAACATGAAGCAGCAGAGGTGAACAGAAGAGCAAAAGACCGCAAATTATATATCCCCTTGACACTTAAAGGCAAATGAGGGAGGAAAGAAGAAGTTTGTGTGGATGGCTGGAGAAGGCATGGCTTTTATAATGAGATCTGATAATTTAATTGCTGATAATTCAACTCAGCAAAGTAACTATGTTATATCTTTGAGGAAAGCTCAGCAAACTTCAACTATCACTTGGCCACATTCATCTACTTCCAAGCTGACCCTTTGTTAGCCAGGATTGTGAACTTTGCTTATGGAAATAATGAAAATTACTGACAAATGTATAATGAAGATAACAATAGTTGATATTTCCAAGTATCAAGATGTTAGAGATTTTATCACCAAGGAGGGTTCTCCATGTTTTATTACTGTATATTTTTCTTTAAATTAAACTTTTAATATATGTTATGTTATTATGCAAGATTGCTTACTAGGATTCTTCTTCCAGTCTTTAAAGAAATCAAATATAACAGTGTTCTCTTTAAATATCATGACTTCTCAGAATGAGTAGTAATGAGATTCAAGATTTTCATTTTGTCTTCTCATAACTAATTTGTTGTTCAGTTTAAAAAAAAAGGTTTTGAAGTATAACTAATTATTTAAACTAAAACAACAATGAAGTTAACAAATGTTTTATTTTTACATTTTTTTTTATTACAGCCTTGTACAATGTCGGGTACTATAGACATAAGCAGTACAGAAGTAGCAAATACAAGTCATATACCACCCGAAGGGTTGCTAGCCAAGGCTACTTATCCATGGAAAGCAAGACTAGATTCTGACTTAACTTTTAATAAGGATGACATCATACTAGTCAAAGAGCAGCAGGAGATGAAGTGGTTTGGTGAATTGAATGGGAAGGTAACAGTCAACTTTAATCTTTGTTTCAGTTGTATTGCACTACATACATTTTTTCAAATTAGATTACAAATTTATTAAATTACTAAAATGATGTACAAATGTAAATAATATAATAATACTATTTTGTTGTCATTTCAAATTCACTGTTTGCAAATTTTGAAAGAATGCAGAAATTTGCTGTCTTTTATTTTAGTCAGTGATGAAGAATTGATGAAAACCTCACTTCATCTTTTCTCAGAGGCTGCCTAGAAATTGTGTGTATAACAGCAGGCTGGTTATTTCAGAGCCTCTTGATCTCCACAGCGATGTGATGCACTGATACAGAAAATCTAGTAGTGCACTGCCCAAGATAAATGCACACTAATTTCTTCAGCAAATGCCTAGAAATCAAGAAATCAATTGCATTCTGTCACATAATATGTGTCTGTAAACTATTATTTTGGATAACACCTCTATATTAATCTCATAAGCTCAAAATACGTGGAATAGAAGATGTCTACAACTTTATAATATCAGAAAGTGCAGAACATGCCAAATAAAAACAGATATATAAAAAAATGTGGGAAGCATAACAAAGGAGCTTTGGAAGTGATGAAATGTTCGAAAGACGGCACAAAAGTTATCAGAGATCAATGCTATGACATGAAAGTGGTTATGGCTATTAGTTTTTTAAATGTTTACAAATTGAATATGTATTTTTTCTTTTTCAAGGACATTCTTTTTTTTTTCCCTCCAGAGTGGTTGGTTTCCAAAAGCTTATGTCAAACTTACTGGTGCTGCACCAAAATCAGAGTAAGTGTTCTTCCATATTCCAACATTACTTAAAACTTTGGACAAAGTGAAATCATTGATTGATAATGATTGAGTTCATCTCTTACTGCCCTTTGTTATCAATGTCAGACAGTAGAGATCACCACTGTTGTCTGGCCTGAGTCCATTTTTCAAGCCCAACTTGAAAGCCATTAATTTCTTTTACAGTATCCAACACTTACTTAATATTAATGGTTGTTAATACAGTGTGATTTTTTTAATGACATCTTTGTGATTGAACACTTTTTAAAATCAAGTATTTGCACACCATCATTTTAAATTGTGTATTCCGTCATGGTTCTAGCTCCATTTTAACAGTAGCTCAGAATATCCCTGCTGTATGCAGATGTTGTAGTGAATTGTAATGAAATATTATGGTGTTGACTATTGAAGGAGTAATTTTGGTGGAGTATGTGTTTCTTAGGGAGCTGCAATAGCTCAGTGTTTAGTGAACTGGATCACAAAGTACAAGAGGTAGGGTTCGATCCCAACCGATGGTTTCCGGGTTCACCCAGCCTTTAATGGGTACCATATTTTTTTCTGGGAAAGTAAAGTGGCACGGGCATAATACCGACTACATTACCCCAAAAATCATGTGCTGGAGGTTTGTAAAATTTATGGTTACTAACACCATATTCCCTATACGCCACTTGGCGTGACGGTGGTACTTTACTTTTATTTTTACTTTTATGTGTTTCTTAATGGTCGCAGGTATTCAAACGTGGTTGTTCAGAAATTTCTGGTAACATTTCCTGATGCTCCAATACCTCATTCTCATACTGTTAGAAATTTGATAAACTAATTTTGCTGCACTAATACTATTCATGATTTGTGCTTAGTAGACCATCTGTTTCTAAAGAAACATCCTGGACAGCACACTAATGAGTCCAGGTAAATCAGTAAGGAAGTTGACCCAACAAGTACACAAGTCAAGTTGTACTGTCCACAAAATCCTGAAGAAAAAAATTGTAGTTACATCCTTACAATAGATTATCAATGTAGAGTGAACTATTGCATGGGGTTTGAGGTTTAACTCAAATAATAATACCCTTAACTTAGGTTTCATGCCTTTAAATCTGACCATTAACACATCTGTATGATTTATGGATCACAGGCCATGCAATGGAGTTTGTGCTATTCTATTGGGACAGGGTTCTAGGAGAAGACTGGACTACATATAAATCTGTCCATATTGCAGAGATGATGATCCTAGCATAACATAACATACATTCTATTATTGCTTACTGTGATAACTTCATCAATAAGTTGTTATAAATGATTATCAAAATCACATTGTTTAATCAGAAAAAGTCCTTTTCTTTTTCAGGTTTGTAGCAGAATTTTCAACATCAGATCAGCCTAAGGTGACTGATAATGTCAGTTCTAGCCCAGTACCATCTGATACTCTAGTGGGAGGTTTGTTTGTATTTCTTATAAATTTTATATTTAGAGAATCTCTACTGCCTCTATCTTATGGGACATAAATATGGACGGAATACTTTTGATGCATTTTAGTCTACAGGTATATACAGACATATCTAAGGCTGCAAATTTGAGAATTTAACAGAATTCTTTGTTTAGGTATTCATAAACTTAGCAGAATTCTGTGTTTAGGTCTTCATAAACCTAACAGAATATTGTGTTTAGGTCTTCATAAACCTAATAGAATTATGTGTTTACAGAGTATTGTTTTTGCAATGGTGAAGATAGAGATCCAGGTATTACTGTCTGAATATAATAATGATGAATCCTGTAATTAATTACAAGAGCTCTATTTCTCACTCTCTGTCCTTTTTGTCTTCAAAACTTTGAGAGAAAACATAGTGTTCCTGACAGAACTCAAAAGTTTGTTTCATGAATAATATTGTGTTGCATTGATAATTCTCTTTGGTCAATCTTCCTAATCCTGTATCTTCTTCTACTTTTGTTCACCTGATGTATTTTATCTATATCAGTGATGTCATTTTTTTTGTATAAACTGTACTAGGTTTTTTTTTTTTTTTTTGTAGTTTTTGCAGAAGCTCAAATGGTTTTGCCTCTAGTGTTGTATCTATAGATCAATGGGTTTTTCTCAGTGTAAAATAGGGAGAAGAGAATGAAAAGACGATTAGAGGCCACAGAGATGGGATTTCTCAGAAGAATGTTGAAAGTTCCCCGGACAGCTAAAAAGACCAATTAAGAAGTTCTCAAAGAGGCCAACACAAAAAGGGAGCTCTTAAAAACATCAGAAAGAAGCAATCAACTTTTTCGGGCACATCATGAGAAGAGGAAAGTTGGAATACTTGGTTACAACTGGCAAAATAAAAGGAAAGAGAGATCGCTGACGACAAAGAGAGAAAATACTGGATAGCTTGGTGTCATGGCATGGAAAACAGTCAACAACAGAACTGATACAATGCACTGTAGATAGAAGATTGTGGAGGGACATGATCGCCTACGCCAACCGGTATGACACATGATGAAAACAGGGAGATAACAAGAGGGAGAGAGAAGGGTAGAATTGGTGCGGGTCAAGGGGAGATAAATAGGTCGGAGAGTATTAGTAAGAGGCTTCAGGTCCACGGGGAAAGCGGAGAATATGAACACATCGTGAATCAGGGAGAAAATGTGTAGGACGATCAAAAACGAGGCAGAGGAGAGTTAAGTGAGACAAAGGAGTTTAAGTTAGGAACATTCGATTGAGGGCGAGCGGTCAGTACAGGCATCTGGGCTAGTTGGCTAGACGATACCGGGGATCATGAACAGCAGAGTTGCGACAGTGGACAGGACAGGTCAGTTAAGCTAAGGTAGTCAAACTAGTAGGACTTAAATTCGAGTGAAAAGTGTCAGTGTTAAGAAGCTGTTAGCTTATTCATGTGAAGAGACTTTTAGTATTGTGAATGATATCACTAGTGCTCGCTTAGCAGAAGCCATACTGAGCCAGATATTCCAAAGCTGTTAGCTTAGTCATGTGAAGAGACTTTTAGTATTGTGAATGATATCACTAGTGCTTGCTTAGCAGAAGCCATGCTGAGCCAGTTATTCAGAAGCTGTTAGCTTTTTCATGAGAAGAGACTTTTTGGTATTGTGAATGATATCACTGCTGTAGGTGTGATCCATATGGGAGTATGCCTTTGTGAGTAATAAACATGACATGTGTGAGTTCAATGGTGTTACTGACTGCTTTGTTTAAGCTAGCTGTGTTTTGTCTGACCTCAGCGAAGAACGGAGACTGGGGTTGTCATAAATTGTGGGCAGACAGTGCAGAGTACGGCATAACGATCACTGGCAAGGGTGAACGCCACAGGCTTATGGTCAATCGGGAGGCAGCATGGGTAGCAGTGGCCTCCAGAAAGCAACACAGGGCTGATCTGCAACTCTAGGCAGTTCTAGACATTGGTTTCAGCCAAGGGGCTGACCTACACGGTGACTGGAGGAGTCGCCGAATTCAGCAACCGGCGGAGGGTGCCTTCGATGTCAGGGGTGCAAGGGCTCAAATCTTTAAAGAGCCGCGGCAACTGTCGAACAGAGGCCAATTCAATACAACGAGAGCAAGGGAGAACTAGCTCGTCATACATTCGGCTGCACAGCTCAACAGCGTTAGGCGCTACCAGACAACAGTTGAGGGTGCTGAAGGATAGTGACAGCTTGAACGCTGTGTTCATTACAAGTGGTGCCTAAGGGTGTGCACCTCGTTACAATTATGTTTTACAATTGGGGTTGTGTAATACATCGTTACAAGACCGTTACAAGTGTACCATATACAATACAGTCTTCAAGTATGTGTTTTACAGTCTTGGGTACCTGTCAGCTATTTCATTTCCTCTGTTGTTGCTACATAAAGTATTTAGTGGTGCAAGGTGCTGTTTGTTTATGGTCATGTCATTTTGTTCACCACTTCATTTGCTGTTTGGATCTCTCTCTCATAATTGACCGTATGCCTACTCTTTTTTTTTTATTCATATCTCTCTTTGTAATTTTGTTACTTTAATTAATTATATTTCTACGATGTCTGGTTTCAGTGCTTATGATCTTTTGTTTTAGCTATTAAATTAATGTTTAATGTTGATACAAAATATTGGTAAAAAGGCCATAGTGTATAATAATCTAGTATAAATCATCATAAGTTTATTTTTTATGATTGATGTTAATTGTCTAATTATTTGGTTTGTCATATACCATGTTATCTTGATCTTGATCCTTCCAGGGCCACTAGATGTCGCATAAGGCTCGCAGGATTTTTGGCCATCCATCTCTTTTCTTGTAGTGATGTTCAATCTAATGAGTCTGTGCCTGCCAACTTTGCTTCTCTTATAAGTGTTCTTTTTAGTGACTTTCTAGAGCTTCCTCTTTTTCTGTAACATGATGTTTCCCATAGAGGAGCCTGTTTTGGAATTTACCAAAAAATGTTTATTTATTCTTTTAACAGAATACTACATTGCTATATACACGTATACATCAGATGAGCCAGCAGACCTTAATTTTAATGAGGGTGATATGATTTATGTTACGTCAACATCTGGTGATTGGTGGGCAGGTACTATTGCAGACCAGGGAAAAAGTGGAGTCTTTCCAGCAACCTATGTTAAAAAGTTGGAGTCTCAGGTATCTTAATATGTGTCAATATGCTGTTTGTTATGTAAATTGATGTGATTTCTGAGAACGATTTTCTTCATACCATTGGCAGCTAGGAAAGTAAAAGAAAAAAACATTGCTATCTCGAGAAGATAATCAAGAAATTAATGTTGAGTAGGATTAAAAGAAAAGGTGACATTTTATGGCCATCAAACTTTTGTAAATGTTAGCCAGAAATGAATGAAAATCTGTTTTTTTATTTGAACTTACTAATAAAAAATGGCAGCAAAAACAAAGACTTTAGACTGGATTCATATCTGATCTAAAGGATTATTGTCACTAACTTTATTTTGAATTCAAATTTTCAAAATTGTTTAATGCCAACATTCTTTCTGTTGAATTGAAGAATGAAAACACATTGGTTTAGTTTTTTTTACTTCTTTTGAATTATTTAGTGTTAGCCTTTACAATTCTGCAAATTGCTGAACATGGTATATCTAGGTTGCAGTCTTCATCAATCAAAGTGATGTCTTGCTCATCAAGTTTTATTGGTTGTTGCTTTTCTTTAAATTTGTTATGTATTGTATATATTTTATATTAGTTCTTCTCGGGACAAAGACACCACATAGGGCAGAAATCTTAACTCTATATTTGGTGATTCATTGCTAGGTCTTTTGATCTTAAGCCCAAAGTTTAGCTCACTCTTTTAATTGTTCTTCTTAG
Organism: Megaustenia siamemsis; assembly: GCA_032433765.1. NCBI lineage: Eukaryota > Metazoa > Mollusca > Gastropoda > Stylommatophora > Ariophantidae > Megaustenia > Megaustenia siamemsis. The sequence goes on from JAVIAB010000092.1 coordinate 37,737,587, forward strand.
AATTTATTTTGGCCTTGGTTTCTTTAGCCACTAGGTGTCCATATTATGACCTAGCTTTGAAGTCTTTTTCGCCCACTTGAAGAACATGACTGATATACTTCTAGTGTCTTCTCTGCCCCAGTATATAGCTTGATACATATTCTTCTTTGGTTTCTTATCTTATAGTCCATGGCCTATGCTCCAAAAAGGGGTCTAAAGGGCTTTGATTGATTGATTCTTGCACGTTTTGATTCATTCTAGTGTCTGTATACACTAGGTACAGAATAGCAAAAAATTGTCTTATATTAATTATTTAAAATGGTGGTCTAGAGATATGGCATCAGCTTCTGGACAAGAACATCCCAGGTTTGATTCCCACAACTGGTGGTTGAAAATAAAAAATAAAATAGAATCCGTGACTTTACCCTCCCCTGGTCTCCAGGTAGTGAAATCCAATGTCTAGCCCTCTTGAAAAATGGCAAAAAAACAGGAGGTTCTGTGTGCAGAATGCACACTTTAAAGAACACTTGGCAGTTGCGAATTGAAAAGATTTGGCCGAAAAATGGCCACTGCATAGCAGTTATATAGAATAAAAAAAATCGACCCTAATTGTTAAAACTCTCAACAATAAAAATATGAGAGCACCTCTGAAGTTGGAGAATATCTGCCTTTATGACAGGGGTGAAAAATAGCCATAAGTAATATTCACACAAAATCCAGTTCCTTGGGGCTTCACTTGAGATATGAAAAGCTTGTGAATGCAAACAATAAACAGCAACTTATAAAATAAATATATGTTTTATTCATTTGTTTTATGGATATTTATGTATTTATTTTTCAGCCAGAACGCAAGAGTGCTAAAAAGCCAGGTATGTAGCTTTGGACATTAATGTTATACTTTTCTTCATCATTTTTGTGTATCTTGTTGCACTGACAAATACGCTCAACAACATTCTTCCACACATATGTCCTCTATGAAAATCAAGAAGTTCCCTCTAAATTTCTTGGCTTCTTTTTCTTAGTCATTTATATGTCAATATATGATACTGAATGGACAGAAGTGGCAAGACAAACAAATATTGCTTTGATAGATGTGTGGTCATCATCATCATGTGTCATACCTGTTGGCAATCATGTCCTTCCACAATCTTCTATCCACAGTGCATCGTATCAGTTCTGTTGTTGACTCTTTTCCTTGCCATGACACCGAGCTATCCAGTATTTTCTCACTTTGTCATCCATGATCTCTCTTTCCTTTTATTTTGCCTGTTGTAACCAAGTATTCCAACTTTCCTCTTCTCATGATGTGCCCGAAAAATCTTTCTGATGTTTTTTTAGTATAGCTTCCTTTTTGTGTTGGTACCATCATTAACTTTATCCTGTTCTGTTATTTGTTCTTTTTGTCTTACAGAGTGAGGGGAATTAGAGTATTCTTGGCAAAGCTATGAGATTTACTACATACACAGTTTATGTGACATTTGATACTTCTCTAACCCATCTTTTTGGTGGTGTTTTTCTTCTTTTGTTGTTACATCTGGTTCTGTAGCGATGAGTGTTCATCTGACATAATGACCCAACTGGTCAATTAACACAGTTGGTCTGTCCCACAAATGTTACTTTTAACAAATGTTACACCCAGGTGGTTTTGACATAACACACCTTGGCTCATAATTAAAAGACAATCAGTCTGTATAAAAGCATTTGCCAAATGGATACTATAATGACAGGAACTAATCAACGGAGACTAGCCAATATGTCAATGAGTCAAGTTTGTAAGAGACTCTAAAGCTATACAGAGTTCATAGGAGAAAGGGTTTTTGTTCATGTTATTTTATACATCATGAGCTTGAAACATTGAGTCTTAATTAGAGAATCTGTTTCTGCAGTCTGTAGAAAGTTATATTGCAGAGAGTAGTGTTGAGCTGAAGAGAAGAATTTCTTCAAGAGTTTGAATCAAGATTAGGTGAGATTGTTTCCAAGGTGACATATTAGATCTTGTACGTGGCCTTGTGAGATATTTCTGAAGAGAGCAGAAGTTTTATTATCGTGTATTGTGATAGTCAAAGGAATTGTGCTGATTATCTTATAGAACCTGGAGAATGTTAAACCAGCAGCTGTTGCTTTGGAAATTATAAAAACAACCACTTGCAAGTAAAAGTAATAGATTCATAGACAACCGTATCAAGCATATCTGTGTAGGGAATGACTTTTAGATGCAAGTAAAATATATAATCTTCCTGTGTGTTACCGGGGCCTCATTATGAGGGAAGTAAAGAATAGTGACACTGTGACCTTCCAGGTATGTTGTAAGAGGCGGCAAAGGAGGTTGATTGATGGCTTGACAAGCTGTCATGTAAAAAGTATTGTTATCGAAACAGAGCCATAGATTTTAGAAGCAGTGATCTCTGCAATATGTGCCATTTTGGCACGCATGGTTTCTGTTTTTGAGATTGTGGTTCTGCCCCATGTGCCGTCTTCGGCTCGAAAGGATAAGAGGTAGCTAGAAGATATTAAACAGATAAGCTTTGTGAAGTTTAAGTAGAGAGCTCTATTAATAAACTTTTGTAACGTGATCAAGATTGTGGCTTTGAATTATCACATTAAGTGATGAGAACAAGAGTTATTGTGGACTTTGACTTTGCAATTTATGTGTTGTGAAAGAATAACTCACATTGTGTTCATTACTGCTACAGTTAATTCATTCATGATTCATGTTGAGAGGCACAGGATATCATGTCCCTCCATAGCACACAATCTTGTGCATTGTGCAATAGTTCTCCTGTTAATCTATTCCCATGTCATATTATCAAACCATTCAGGACTTTTTACCTCTGTCCCTCTATTTTTCCTGTTGTTAATAAACACTCAGCCTGCCTCTTCTCCACACATTCTACAAATCTGGACTGTCCCTTCCCAATCTGTGCTATAATCTTCCTCTGTCCATCTGCATCTACCCATTGGATTTCTTGTTGTCCACTGGTCCCTCCTAGCATCCTTTTGAAAAACCATATCTCAACTGATTCCCTCTGATACTGTATTTCTTTGTTAACCATTCATGTCCCACAAGTGTTATTTGCTTCTGTGCAAGCAGAAAATAAAATAGGGAATGACATAATGCATTGGATGAAAACACTAAGATATCTGAATTATAGTAATGCTCCAAAGACAAATAGTGGGACCATTCAAAATCAAAATGACTAATAATGATAAAAAACACTGAGCGGTTGATTTTATAAAGTCATTCAAAGTATTTTTCTCTAGAACTAAATTTGTAAAATGTTTCTGCCCTATATTTTCCTATACAGCCTTTGATTAGTGATCACAATGTTCTGTCCACAGAAATAGCTCAAGTCATTGCCCCTTACACAGCGACTGGTGCTGGCCAGCTGAGTCTGGAAATTGGAAACCTGATCAATGTGAAACAGAAAAGTCCCCGTGGATGGTGGGAAGGAGAGCTACAGGTGTGTAAGGAACTCATTTACAGCTGTGTGACAGTTGAGTTATTGCTGTAGCATCAAGAAGGTTAATGTGCCTCTTGACTACAAATGTCTGGTTAAAATCCTAAGTTTTAATCCTAACCAAGTGTTTTTCTAGCAAAGCTGGATCTAAGGTTAAATGAAATGTCTAGTCCTATCAGTGATAAAAATGTATGACTTTTGTCAAGCTGAGCATTTGAAAGTAATTTTAAAGTTATACCATCATTGTAAAATTGATATTAATTGTTTTCAGGACTCGCTGTTGTTTTTTAGGATTTGGACCAAATTATGCATAGGATTTTTTTAGTGATCCAATATATTAATTAATGGTCTGGAAAGAGTTTAAACATCTTTTTGAAAATTGCCAAAGGTCCTTTAGTTGGTGACAAAATTATGCATAGGATTTCTTTAGTAATCCAATATATTAATTAATGGTCTGGAAAGAGTTTAAACATCTTTTTGAAAATTGCCAAAGGTCCTTTAGTTGGTGATACAGAGTTTCATCACTGTGCTAAGATCTTCAAGTGTAGTTGACAATAGATTTGTGTACTGATAGCCACTGTATGTATAAGAACAAGACAGTTTAAATATTTCCTTTTTGATTAATATTTTCTTGCATCATGTGTAATATTGCTGTGGAAAATGTATTTAATTATTCCTGCAACATTAAGGCACAGTTTTTAAAAGGAACTTTTTCTTCTAGTCATTAAAGTTTGAATTTTAAGGTATACACACAAACTCATGTATGCATGCATGTGTATACATACATACACACAAAAATAGGGGCTTGGAATACGTATTTACCCTGAATGTAAAGGAAATGTTATAGATAGGTGACATTTCACAGAGTGTTTTTTTATCTTTCATTATATCCACCACTTGAATTGATACAGTTTTGCCATTTCTGCTTGACCTTGAAAAGACCTGCAGGAAGGGTACACCCTATTTTACTAATCAGTTATCACCTGTCAGTATAACATTTTCATTACTATCAAAAGATTTACATTGTGCTGTTTTTTTTTTAGATTTGGAGAGCAAAAGCGTCTGATGGAGACAAATCTGGCGAATATGTTGTTGTGTGATGTTTAAATATATGTTCTGTCCCTTGTTTTTGATAACCGCATTTTATTGTTTGGTAGGGATATCTGCATAATACGATCTATGCCCTATGAGAGTAATCTTTTAATTGGATACCTTTGATGTTCCAAAACATAAGTTTTCCAGCAGATTTCTGTGCTCTCAGCTTGATACTTTTTGTGGAACCTACAATTTTCATTGCATGCTGACAATTTTTAAATTTGGATCATAGTGGTGAACTCAAATCTTATCTGCTGTCATCATGTTGTCAGAATTTATTTTGAATAAAATGCTGAGCAACTGTCTATAGCAAGCTATGCTTATTTGTTTCTATTCATATCTTAGCAGATCTAGTCAATAGAGTATGATGCACAGTGCACCATGCAGGAAATCTCATTGGAATTAACAATTGTGTACTTCACATGTAAAGGGCAAATAGGAGGAACTTTGAGTGTGCCTAGTTGCAGATTTTTCCTGTTACTTCTTCATGCTCAATGTAAAGACTTATGGCTGGTATGTGTGCTTGTGCAATATGTATGTTTATATAGGTCTTTGCTGTTTCAGGTCCGAGGACAGAAAAAGAAAATTGGATGGTTTCCAGCTAATTATGTAAAACTATTGGGTGGTTCCAGTGCAAGGACAACTCCAGAGCCATTTACAGCAGCAGCTTTTGCAGTAAGTTCTTCTAATCTTAAAATGATCAAGTTCTCCACTTTCTTGTGTTCTTTGTTATGAAATAAAATACACATTTGAGGGGAAATTTAAAAAAAAAAGATTCTAACATTACAGTTCTAAGTGCCAGCAAAATGCACGGAGCATAATATATTTTGCAATGACAGTACTGTATGTTCATTCATATACATTAATTATATGTAATTAGCATATTAGGAAAGAAGATCCTGGTGATTTGCTCTGATACAATCTCAATACCATGGGGTGAATAAATTTAATAAACAACACTACAGGTGATTTCTGTGTAGATTTATTAACTTCTGTATCAGTCAGCGATGTTTTACATCTGTCATAATTAGATGTAAGATAGTGATTAAAGATCTGATGTCTGATTATTCTTCAGTTAGGAGCTCAAGGTAGCCGATCAGCCACACCACAGAGTATTGCTAGTCAAGATGGAGCAGTTACTGGAAATCAGGGTCAGTTCACTTGGTTTTGTTCTTGCTATGTAATCAATTACTGCTTTGAATTTTAATTGAATACTAGTTATTTACAAATTGTGTTGATGCTTTTTAACTGTGGAAGCAAGAGAGCATGAACTAGACAACTTGTGCTCACCATAGCATGGTCAACAACCAAAGCTATTCATTACACCATTGATTCCATACAGCTCATTGTAATTAAACATGAGTGTTTGTGTGATGGACAATAATTTAAATATTAGAATAAGGTAACAAGAGTATGAAATGTTCTAGATTATTAATTTAGAACAAAGAAACAAACTTCCTGTAATATATAATGCCATAGGGTATCGAAATATTAAATATTATCATGCTAATAATAAAATGGCCTTTGTTATCTTGACAGACGGTTGGTAGCAAGCATAAGTCAATAGATTTGGTAAAAATATTAGTGTCTTATGCTGGCTGCTGCCTTGCTGAACAGCTTCTCTCATGGCTGAGTCTGCCAATATTGGACAGACAGATCCATCCTCTGATCGAACAAGATGTATTTATAGTTCCTGGCTTCGTCTCCTTTCTCCTGTGCCTTTTGTCTTCTGAATTTTATATCAGCACTGCCTCGAAATTTGCATTTTTTATTTTTGTTCTCCATGTGCTACGATCTGACACCAGAATTTCCATTTTTTTCACTGATAGAGAATTCCCTCAAGGATGCCCTGCTAACATCCTTATATCTCAGCATTGGTCTACTCTTTGGTCTATTTCCGTCCTTCGGTTGGCCATTCAATATTTGTTTGAGAATACGATTGTTTGCCATTCTTCTTACATGACGTAGCCACCTTGGTCTACGACTCCTAAGTGTTGACTTGTTGGATGGGAGTTTGGCTCATTGTAAGTCAATAGAGTTGGTTACTTTGTCCTGCAATTTGATGTTCATATTCTTTCTAAGGTTGCTGTATCTTCAGTGAGTAGAAGCTAATTGATTAGGGTCTCAGTTGTTTTAAATTTTGACCTCAAATGTGCTAGATTGAATAAGGAGCCATAAGATCTTGTACAGATAAAATGACTTTTTACCATGCTAAGCCACAGCATTTAAATTTTTTTTAACTGTGTAGCATGGAGAGCATCTAGTTGAGATTGAACCCACATCCATTTATTACCAAGCCAGCATGCTATCAACTACTGAGCCTTTTGTTTATATGAAACAGAATGACCGCTTTTGCCTGACAAAGATTGTTAAGAGAAGGCATAAACAGGCATATTTCAAGGAAATTGGTTTCAAATGCTGCTGAGATCTATCTTATAAATCTTATGATTTATCTTATAAATAAAACCCAACTCTTAATTGGTTAAGAGTTTAAATGGTTCACTGAAGATACAAAAATCAAGGTATAGAACTCTAATGTACTGTAAATATTATAATGTAGCCTCTACATGTTAACTAATCTTGATTGATTAACAAGTGAATAATACATTAATTATAATAAATGTACTTGTATCAATATTTGCCATAACTGATATGTTTGCTCCTCTTATAGTTAAAGTTATAAAGTATTTATAAAAGAATTCTTTTCTTCCTTTTTTTTTTAATAAGAATAGACTTCTAGAGATAAAATAAGTTGTTTTGAAGCAAATTCTTTTGATGTAAAAATAATCTGGTAAACTCCAATGATGGACATAATTCAACTTCTTTTATTTTTTTTTTCTTCCTTTTGTACCCATTCAGGTGTTGAGGGAGATACAAAATTCTGGTTTTCACCCTCTTGGCTCTGTTCATCTGATATTGTAGCACTTCTTTGATGTTGTCTATTAATCTTACTCTGGTTTTGTCTCTTCTTCCTTCTCCTCTTTAAATGTATTAGTCTCCTTATTGGAACTTTTGCAGCATTAATGTTTATTACTTGGTTATATTTTTGTTTGATATTTTTGTGTGTGCATGTTTTATTTTGTCATATTTTTGCTTATTGCAGCAGAAACTGTGGTGGCACTTTATGCCTACTCTGCTCAGAATGAAGATGAGTTAACATTCCAGAAGGATGCAGTGATTACAGTTTTGAGTCGTGACAACCCTGATTGGTGGACTGGCCAGTTAGATGGGCAAGTTGGTGCATTTCCTTCAAATTATGTAACACCAAGTCCTCAGGCTCAATCATGTAAGTAGCCTCCACATCATCAGCCATTGCTCAGCTCATTCATCAGCCTGTCCTTTTTTAGTTTCTCAGCTGAGGTGCTCGAAGACACCCAGACAGTTTTCTCCGACATTAAGTTAAACATCTGTAGATTTATAAAACCACAAATACATATTTTTATCACCTTCTATTTTGAAGGGGAAAAAATCCCTCATTACATATTTTTTATGTATAATTAGAAAGAGCATTATAGAAATGCAATATGAAAACTTAAATTTCAAAATGAAATCATGCATCAAATGTGTTTCTCTTTCCTAGAAAATAATAATTATTTCATTGATAACAAAACATGAACACTTGACTATCAGATTTTATACAAATTATACTGGTGTAATATTTATCACATTTTATAATTGCAGTTATCAGGAAACAAGGGTTTTAAAAATAATATAGTTTTGTGTTAAAATTCACATGACATTGTTAAAGTTGTACAAAATAGGCATTTTAAAAAGTACTTATTCATTTCCTGCTAGAGCTAGGTCTCAAAGTCTGTGTTGTCAAAATTTTGTCATGGTGCTTTATTTATGCCTTTTTTTTCCCCAAGAAAATTGCTTGCTTCTTGAACTTATTTTTAGAAACAATGCAAAATTTCTATCATGTTTAACTAAAGTTTTGCTCATTTGTATCTCTGGCTAAAGAGTTTGAATATTATAAAGGACAATTAATGAAAAAATAACTTTCTTTTAGTATTTTCTTCCTGAAATGTATTTTGAAGATGTGGTATATAGTTGCTTTATATACTTTATCAATTCAGTGTGTGAAATTAACATCCACATATATCATCACTAACAATATATAAATTTACAGTAGTTTAAATGGCACCAAGACTGATATCTTCATCCACTCTTAATTCAAAACCAGTCATGCCATATATGTACTAGAAAGAAACTGGAGACATTCACAATCCACAGTTCACAAAATTTAAGTAATAAACAATGCCATACATAATCAAGAGAAGAATGTGGTCATGTGTTGGCCATGTGATGAGAAGAGACAGTAAGAGAATCTCAAAGCATGTCTTCAAATGGGAACTAGAGGGTAAAAGAAAAAAAGAGGCCTGCTTAGAGAAACACTAAAAAGTACACTGAGGTGAGAGGCAACAACAACAGGCATCAGCTCCCTTGTCGAGATTGAGCAAACTCTCTCAGAAAAGAGCCATGGGGTGAGATACAGTGTTGGTCCTGTAAAAAGTCTGACACTTGATAACAAAGATCCTCGGACACACAAGTCTAGAATTTCCGTCCTATGTGCTATCTTCAGATTGAAAGGACAATAAATATATAGGATAACAAATAGAGGACATTTCCAATTATTAAAAAAAAAATATTTTATGCTTGGTGGTGGATAATTGACATCAACCTGGATTTATCTGTGGGATTGGAATTGTGAAATGTTGTACATGCACTTAAGATATTGCAGTTTTTGTTTTAGTTACTTATTACAATATTTCAAAATAATTATTTATTTAAAATCTAACAAATCATAATTCTTCTGGAATTAAAAAAGAAAGCAAGCTAAATTGTATTTTTAAAAAAACTTATTGTCTGTGAATATAATATTAGTTTTAGAAAATGTACTCATTTTTCTGAGCTTCTATTAGTAGTAATGTAGATAGTATGTTTATTTTCAACTTTGGGAGTGTAGTAATAGTAAACTTGATTGTTTTTTAAATTATCTCAAGAAAGAAATAATCGGATCCTGCCTGAGCTGTTTAATTCTAAACATGAATATAAATTACCATTTGCGTGGTAAAAAATTATCATCATCATTGGGTGCTGTTTCAGCATCGAAGGTTGGCTACCATGGAACACCATTTCACTCTCTTGCTTTGATGGTGCAGATTGTCATAGGCTGACTTGTCCATCTTTTGATGTTACACGTCCATGTTAGTCTTTGTCTGCCTCTTTAGCCTTGTATTTTCCCTTTCAATATTACTTTTAGTAGGCTGTTGTGTCTTTTAACATGCCCCAAAAATTTCATTTGTCTTGTTCTAATTGTGTGTATTTGGATCAGAAACTTTGACTACCTATGCAGGGCATGTGGAAAGGTTAAACAGCTTTCATGTACATTGTCGTCACAAGATTATGAACATCAAATGGCTGGACAAAGTAACTAACTCTAATGTCTTACAGAGAGCCAAACTCCCATCAATAATAGCAATACTTAGGATTCATAGACTAAGGTGGCTGGGCTACGTAAGAAGAATGGCAAACAATCGTATTCCCAAACAAATATTGTATGGAGAACTTAAGGATGGAAAGAGACCAATGGGCAGACCAGTGCTGAGATATAAGGATGTTTGCAGGGCTTCCTTGGAGGAATTTTCTATGGGCGAGGGAGACTGGGAAAATATGGCTGCGATTGTAGCACATGGAGAACAAAAATAAAAAATGGCACAGCAACTTTCAAGACAGTGCTGATATCAAATTCAGAAGACAAAAGGCGCAAAAGAAAAGAGACAAGGTCAGGTACTGCAAGTACACCTTGCTCATTCTGTGGACGGATCTGTCTGTCCAATATTTGCAAATTCAGCCACGAGAGAAACTGTTCAGTTGAGCAGCACCCAGTATGAGACACTAATGCTTTGCCAAACTAATGAATTATGATTGCTTGCTACCACCCATCTGTCAAGACGCCAAAGGCCATATATATATATATACATATATATATATATATATATATATATATATATATATATATAATTGTGTTTAGTAGTTCTCTTTTCATTTTTAGTTGTTTTAAAACTTCCTCGTTTGTTTTCTTTTCTTTCCATCCAATTCTACCTATTCTTCGATAAATCCACATTTCAAAGGCTTCAATTTTCTATTCTGTTTTCTGTCAAATGTCCCTATTTCTGCACCATACAGGAATATTGAGAAGACGTAACATTTTGCTATTATTAGTTTTAGCCCTGGTGTTATTTGTTTTGATGTTAGTATACTTGTCATGGCATTAAAATTACTTTTTGCCATACCTATTCTTTTGTTTATTTCAGTTGTACATTTTCCATCACTGGTTATAGTATGTTCCAGGTAGTTGTAGCTCTGAACTGTCTCCAGATGTATTCCTTCAACTTTGATATTTATTTGTAGGTCTTGAGAATTTTCTTAGTCTTTTTGATATTCATATCTAATCCATATTTTTTGCTTGTCATGTTTATTTCATTAAGTAATTGTTGTAGATCTTTCGGATGTTCTGCTAGTAATACAGTATCATCAGCATATCTTAGGTTATTGATTATCTTTCCATTAATGTTTAGGCCTGGCATCTCAGTGATGTTTTTAAATATTTGCTTTTGTGTATAGATTGAACAAACTTGGTGATAGGATGCATCCCTGTCTTACTCCTCTTTTTATATCAATGGGTGTAGATTTCTCTTTGTTATATTTTATTATTGCTGTTTGCTCCCAGTAAAAATTACATATTAGTCGAGTGTCTGTGTCATCTAGATTTATATCTTTTAAAAATTATACTTTTCTTAATTTTTTTTTAAAAACAGGGCAGTTGAAGATTTATCAAAATTATTTGTGTGCCCATCTCTCTCTCTCTCTGTCTTTCTCTCTCTCTCTCTCTCTTCCCCCCCCCCTCCCTTTTTCAATACAAAATCATTTAACATTGTAAAACCTTTCAAAGAAAAAATGATAATGAAGAAACCTATACTGCTTTGACTTTTGGTAGAGAAGAAAGATATAGAGATCTGAGTATGACTTGAAGATAAAAGTATGAAAAGTTGACACATTGATGTGGAATGTACAAACACAGAGAAAATAGTATTTTACCAAAAATATTATTGAATCTTTCAGTAGGGAACTCATTGTTTGCAGAAAATAGAAAATCACTTTCATAATAAATGTTCATCTGATAATGACCAGACAATAGTTTTGAAATTTTCACCAAATCTTTCATGTATTTTAAAGCTAGACCAGGATGAGGTTTATTAGTTTAAGGAAGGGAGACATTTGTTGTGGAGCAAAATGGTCATATTGGCCTTTAGTTTGATTGTGGAGGCTGAGGCAGTCCTTAAGTGGTTTTTAGCTTGACATTAAGTTGGTCATTTATCATGATGGTTTGTTTATTTTGCTTCAAAATATTCAAGATGCATTGATGACAGGTGTCGACCATAGTCGAAACTATGGAAAGTAAACAAAATTTAAGAGGAATGCACACAGAAATAAAACGAATGACTAATAAAGACAAAAAAGCTGCAGGAAGCAGATGTATTGCAAACAAAGTGGGAAGAATGCTAACAGACAACAAAGATATAATTGATAGATGGCAGGAATACATAACAGAATTATTTCATGACGAAAGGGACAAAAAAACCATTTATAAAATGTACATTCAGCTATAAAATCCTAAAATCTGAAGTAGAAAAAGCTATAAAAACAATGAAAAATGGAAAAGCAGCAAGACCTGACAATATACAGATAGAGATGATACAGGCACTAGCGTCAAGATTTTGGCATTGAAGTGATCACAGACATATGCAAAGACATATACCATACAGGATACATACCAAATGAACTAAAAACATCAACTTTCATTACATTGCCTAAAAAGAATGGTGCAGTTGAATGCAGTAATTTTAGAACAATAAGCCTAATGAGCCAGATAACCAAAATTTTACTAAAAGTTATACAAGGAAGGATTCAGAATAAAATTAATACTGAATTAGATGAGCAGCAATTCGGATTCAGGAAAAACAGTGGGACAAAAGAAGCCATATTCAGCATGAGGACATTGATTGAAAAATACATAGAAGTAAACAACCCAATATATGCCTGCTTCATAGACTACACCAAGGCATTTGATAGAATACATCATAATCAACTTATAGACTGCCTAAAAGATATAAATCTGGATGACACAGACATACGACTGGTATGTAATTTGTACTGGGAGCAAACAGCAATAATAAAATATAACAAGGAGAACTCTACACCCATGGATATAAAAAGAGGAGTAAGACAAGGATGCATCCTATCACCAAGCTTGTTCAACTTATACACTGAGCAACTATTTAAAAACATCACTGAGATGCCAGGCTTAAACATTAAAGGGAAGATAATCAATAACCTAATATATGCTGATGATACTGTACTACTAGCAGAAAATCCTAAAGATCTACAACAATTATGTAATGTAATAAACATGACAAACAAAAAATATGGACTAGATATGAATATCAAAAAGACTAAAACTATGACCATAAACAAAGAAAATTCTCAAGACTTACAATTAAATATCAAAGTGGAAGGAATACATCTAGAAACAGTTCCAAACTACAACTACCTGGGACATACTATAACCAGTGATGGAAAATGTACAACTGAAATAAATAAAAGAATAGGTATGGCAAAAAGTAATTTCACTGCCATGAAAAATATACTAACATCAAAACAAATAACACCAGGGCTAAAACTAAGAATAGCAAAATGTTACATCTTTTCAATATTCCTGTATGGTGCAGAAACATGGACATTAGACCAGAAAACAGAACAGAAAATTGAAGCCTTTGAAATGTGGATTTATCGAAGAATAGGTAGAATTGGATGGAAAGAAAAGAAAACAAATGAGGAAGTTTTAAAACAACTAAAAATGAAAAGAGAACTACTAAACACAATTAGAGCAAGACAAATGAAATTTTTGGGTCATGTTAAAAGACACAACAGCCTAATAAAAGTAATATTGGAAGGGAAAATACAAGGTTAAAGAGGCAGAGGCAGACCAAGACTAACATGGATGAGTAACATCAAAAGATGGACAAGTCAGCCTATGACAATCTGCACCATCAAAGCAAGAGACAGAGTGGAATGGCGCTCCATGGTAGCCAACCTTCGATGCGGAGACAGCACTCAATGATGATGATTGATTATACATGATTTGAAGAAATATGTGGAAGTCTTAAACCATCAGGGATTTGTATGATTCTACTGTCCAGAATAGGGAGCTGCAATAGCTCAGTGGTTAGTGAACTGGACTACAAAAGACAAGAGGTAGATTTCAATCCCAACCGATGGCTTCTGGGTTCACCCAGCCTTTAATGGGTACTGGATTTTTTAAATGGGAAAGTAAAGCGGCACGGGCGTAATATCGACCACATTACCCCAAAAATCATGGTCCGAAGGTCTGTAAAATATATGGTCACTAACACCATATTCCCTATACCCCACTTGGCGTGATGGGGGCTCTTTACTCTTTTTTTTTTACTCTCAAGAATATGTGTGTGTCTAGTGCAGTGAGATGACAGAATTAGCAGATTAACTTTAACTGCACCTGTTAGTGTAGACATCAATTAAGAATAAGTGGGACAAGCTCAGATCACTCATTGATCACCATTGTGATGATGGTACTGCAGTTAATGAGATTACAACCCTGAGGCAGAAAGAATTTTTAATGAGGCAGAGTATAATTGTGAAAGATAACTGAGGAGGCATATATTAAAGTATGTTGAAAACTCTGAACCCAACTGTCAGCATGCATGGTTTATGCCATCTGCTTACGGATCTGAGTACATTTGAAATATAGAAGATCAGTTGCTTTAAATTACATCTTACATTTTTCAAGACATAACACATGGCATGCAGTATATCTCTCCTTAAGTCTCTGTTCTTGAAAAGTTGTTCAAACTCATTACTGGAGTCAATGCCTTCTACCTTTGCCACTCATGTCAATGTCTCTCAAGGTTATCCCTATTTTTTTACTGTTGTTTCCATCTTGAAGACATGCTTTGTGGTTCTCTTGTTTATTTGTTTTAGCTAATTATTAACTAGCATCACAAATAGGAACATTCATCATCATCATCATGTACCCTGCCGGTTGGCGTAGGCGATCATGTCCCTCCACAATCTTCTATCTACAGTGCATCATATCAGTTCTGTTGTTGACTGTTTTCCATGTCATGACTCCAAGCTATCCAGTATTTTCTCTCTTTGTCGTCCGCGATCTCTCTTTCCTTTTATTTTGCCAGTTGTAACCAAGTATTCCAACTTTCCTTTTCTCATGATGTGCCCGAAAAATGTTGATTGCTTCTTTCTGATGTTTTTTAAGAGCTCCCTTTTTGTGTTGGCCTCTTTGAGAACTTCCTCATTGATCTTTTTATCTGTCCAGGGAACTTTCAACATTCTTCTGAGAAATCCCATCTCTGTGGCCTCTATTCGTCTTTTCATTTGTTTGTCTACTGTCCATGATTCGCTTCCATAGGTCAGAATTGGTTCTATATAGCACCGATGAACTCTCTTTCTAATTTTTATAGGAACATTACGACACTAAATTATATAGAATTCATCATAAGAGAGGAAGTTTAAGAATAATTGAAATTATATAATGTTATTAACATATATAAGGAGCCAAATGTTAGTTTTCTTTTAATAGGGGTCAAATTGTGTTGTTTGTTATGCCAAATGATGTCCTCACTGGGAGCACCTTAGAGTTTATGAATACAATCTGCATATCTATATGGTGTTTTTATGTTGTCACTGAGAACTCCTAAAATGTATGTATTATTTGCACAAATAAATGATTCTTTGAAAGTTATTGTGTCACCCGATAAACATGAAGAGTACGTCATAATTTCTTGTTATCAATGTGAGCACCAAATTAGACATGACCTCAGTCATCATTTATATTTTTCATGTGAAACTATGACAAATAATATAGTGACTATCAATATTTATTTATATTAGTTATTTACATTAAATAATTTATAACACTTAATTTATTTTCAATTATTTGATTTTAATTGCTGTGAGCTACACTGCAGAATTGTAATGACTTTTCCTTTACAGAAAATGCTTTGATTAGGATGCTTTCATTTCTGAAAGCTACATTTTTTTCTCCTTTGTTTAGATATTCCAAAGTAATGAGAAATAATGGGCCGGCTTAAAAAAATGTAAAGTTTTCATCCTGGTAACATTTTTTGCATTAGACACTTTGTATTGAAAGCTCAATGCATTGCAATGACCTATTTTTTTGGCTCCATAGTTAATCACCTCAAGGGTGATTGCTTATGTTTAGAGGAAATACAGCCAAGCATTTTTTTCTATTTTTACTAGATAATATAAATTTTAATAGAAACACCACACAGTTTGTGTGTGAAAACAACAAAAATGCAGAGAAACAACACAATTAGAAAACGGGTCACGGACAACAATGATCATAGTGCACGGGCAAGCATTGGTAACATAAACAACAGCCCTTACTCTGCGACAGAACTAGCTCAGCAGCAGAGGACAATGTAACATACACACAACAGTGCTCAGAGCCAAAATAATGGAGAAACAATTGCGATCATATAGACATAACGTAAATAAAATTGCAACCATAAATATTTGCGGTATCAGAGACAAAGAAGAACAATTAATCGACACAATGATAAAAAGAAGAATCAAAATACTCGGAGTAGCAGACACAAGACAAAGCAATAACTACTGAAGCAAAAAGGGCAATATACAAATCAATTTTTCTACCAACTCTGTGCTATCAGTGCCAGAATTGGACGCTGGACTCTAGAACAATAAGAAAGATAATGACCACCGAAATGAAATGTGTCAGAAGAATGACAGGAAACAGCTTAAAGGACAGAGTAAGAAACACTGACCTGAGGAAGAAACTTGAAATTTTACCAGCCATCGAATACATAAAGAAACAACAGATAAATTGGTTTGGGCACATAACAAGACAAAAAGAACTAACAATGACTCAAAGTGTCATAAACAAACGCTACGAAAATGCCAGATTAAGAGGAAGACCGAAAAAGAGATGGATAAAGGGAATACTAGAGTCACTAGGAGGGATAACAACAGAAGAGCAAAGAATCGCTGATTGTATCTCCCCTCGATGCCAACGGCAATGGAGGAAGGATAGAAGAAGAAGAAGAAGAATAGAAACATCATTGAAGTAAATAATGAATCCAAAAGAATATTAGTAAACAGTGTAAAGGAAGGTCACAAAATAATATACATACAAGTACATGCTGGGTTTACTGCTACTAATAATGAGAATAAACGAAAATAATTTTTGACAATATAAACTACTTATTGAAAGAATGAAAGAAATATGATAACACACTCATCTTGTGAGACTTCAATACAAGACAGGAAAGCAATGGAAGAGAGGCTAAGGAAAATTTAGAAGTATTTGGAAACTTCCAAAGCAAAATAAATAGAAAAACAGCAACAATCTCTAAGAGCTATGTAACCAAAATAAACTCCATACGATCAATGTACAGTTCAAACTAGAAATCAACATACATAGTACAAATGGATTGACCTGATCTGCTGGGGTTAAAAGAAGATAACAAACTAAAGGAAAAAGGAAATGATAAGATAAAAAAAAAAATGCAAGAAACTGGTAAACATATCAGCTATAGGAACAAATTAAAAGAGCACATCATAAATTTACCTTTGGAAATAACAGCAGTTAAGAAGAACAATTTTAAATTATTTCAAGTACTGTGTGATGAAAATTGATATAAAAAGCATGGTGGAGAGTAAGAAAGAATAAGGCATTGTGGGAAATAACTTATGGTAGAGGAAAGAAATAAGGGAAACATAATTTTAATAAAACTTGAATTTGAAGTAAACAAGAAAGTGATTCTATTGT
The DNA here is from genome assembly GCA_032433765.1 of Megaustenia siamemsis. Taxonomy (NCBI): domain Eukaryota; kingdom Metazoa; phylum Mollusca; class Gastropoda; order Stylommatophora; family Ariophantidae; genus Megaustenia; species Megaustenia siamemsis. Next base: position 37,755,044 of record JAVIAB010000092.1, read on the forward strand.
ACAGGATATAGTATAGAAATTAGCTAGACAATACACAAATAAGTGTGTACAATGATGACAAAATAGAATCATGAAGAGAATATGAAGACTAATTTTTGGATAATATAAATAACATCCTACTACAGAGGAGCAATTTAGTATTTTTAAAGGTAGTGAAAAAAAAACATCAACTTTCATTGCATTACCTAAAATAAATGGTGCCGTTGAATGCAGTGATTTTAGAACAATAAGCCTAATGAGCCATGTAACACAAATCTTGCTAAAAGTTATACTGGAAAGAAATCAGAATAAAATCAATAAGAAATTAGAACAACAATTTGGATTTAGAAAAAAACGGTGGGACAAAAGAAGCCATATTCTGCATGAGGACATTAATAAAAAAGTATACAGAGGTAAATAAACTACAGCAATTACAACAATTACTTAATGAAATAAATATGACAAGCAAAAATATGGATTAGATATGAATATAAAAAAGACTAAAATTAACAAGTAAAAGATAATACTCAAAACCTACAAGTGGATATCAAAGGTGAAGGAATACACCTGGAGACAGTTCAGAACTACAACTACATTGGACATACCAGTGAAGGAAAATGTAAAACTGAAATAAACAAAAGAATAGGAATGGTAAAAAGTAATTTTAATGCTATGAAAAAATATACTAACATCAAAATAAATAACACCAGGGCTAAAACAAAGAATAGTAAAATGTTACATTTCTCAACATTCCTCAATTGTGCAGAAATATGGAGAGAGTAGTGAACCTGCCTGAAGTTAGAGTAAGGAAATTAGGAGTTTGCCTAATAAAGTTCGTACACAGATTTTTATGGTTTAGGTTTAGAAGTAAGACCTCAAGGTCTATAAGATTGAGAGTTAATTTGTATACAATCACGAGTGTTACTTGTGAATATACATCGCCGATAGGCTCAACACAGTAACAATAAAGGAACATTTAGATTATAAGAGGACAGTGTAGTTTGTTCATTGTACGGAACCAGTTGTTAAAGTTTTGAAGTGGATGTCAACAATAAAGACTGTATTATATTTGTTCGAAAACCATAATGACGAGTTATGTGTCTCTATATATATTATATGAAAGCAGCTTGATATGAAAGAACAAATAACAAGATAGTCAACAAGTCACAGAAGATAGACATGGAAGATAATCAATAAGATAAATAGACAAACAATAAGAACTTCTGCAACAACATCCCTCTATTTGTAAGAGCTAGTGTTTGTCAAACCAAGGCATATATAGCTAGAATAGCAAAAATATTGAAGATGTGGGTAGTTGAAGGTGGGTAGGTGTGGTGCTATTTTTGAGATACTCAAAAAAACAACAAATGAGATGGTTTGAATGTAACACAACTACTAAAAAAAGGTATTTTGCTACAAACATCATCTAGGTGTTGCTACAAAAGAGAAAGGAAGACAACCCTAAATGTGGATTAATTAAAAAGCTTCACAACTTACCCTGCATGTAGTAACCCATATCGTACTGTCAAAAACACTCCATTATTCTTTATAAGGCACAGTAAGACAAAAAGCAGATCAGATATTTTAAATGTTGAGCTATTTTGTAAGACATATTAGCTGCCGTTTAATTTGAGTTTCAGCAACCATACAAACCATGTTTGTATGTAACTTTAAAAAAAAAAATTAAATAAAAGAAACCCGTTTGACTTTGATTTTCTGTCTCAATGAGACATTCCTAGGTTTTACTATGCTTTCCCTGTGCAGAGTGCAGTGTTTATGCTGTGAGCTTGCTGTAACAACACATCTCCTTTGTCTATTCTACAGGACAGCAAGTTCACAGCCCAGCACTGCACTGCACAATTCTACAGTACCACTGAATTTCTGTGCAAGTGAAATCTTATCAACCCTCACTAGATTTACTTTAAATAATAATTAGGGTAGTTTGTGTTAGCTACAGTACATATGAGTCTAAATAAATGTTCAGCATTATATTTTTCATTTATTATTTCCAAAAAAGTAAGTAAACTCATAGTTTTAAATGCATTCCTTGTGAATACATAATGTTTGTAAAGTACATTTTCTTTTGTCTTAAAGTTTCTTCATCATAGTACTAAAGGTTTTTTTTAAAATAATGAATGTTTCCAGTTATCAACATTTAAAGAAGAAGTTTTTAATTTGGATCCATCTTATTTTTACTCTTTCAATCCATCTTTTTTTTTTTTTTTGCTATTTCACTCCTTGAGAATTATAGAGATATTTATAAGCTAGAACCAAAGAATTTTATGTGCTCTAACTATAGGTGTTTATGAATCTGTTTTACATGAATAGTCTAGTGTTTAGTACTCTCTTTGATATCATTTTACTCTCATTCTGCTAGCACAAAGTATGCCCTTTTACTCTTCATGTTTATATCGGATTCACACTTAATTCTCAAAATTAAAAAATACAATCTATGACATCAGTTCTGCCTCTGAATTGTGTCTGTAATCTTCAGAAACTTTGCACAAATTTTATTATAGCTTTTGGTTTCTTGAAGATATAATAACAAATCAAGCTGTTTAGATTTTTGAGCTATATGTCTAATTACAGTTTGTTACCTACCTATTTTGTAGTTTTCCCTTGAGGGAATTCTCTATTTGTGAAAGAAACTGAGAAAATCTGGCTGCAGATAGTAGCATGTGGAGAACAAAAATAAAAATTGGCACAGCAACTTTCGAGGCAGTGGTAATATCATATTTAGAAGACAAAAGGCGTAAGCGAAAGTAGACGAGGCCAGCCACCATGAATACATCTTGTTCGTTCTCTGGGTGGATCTCTATCCAATATTGGCAGACTCAACCACAAGAGAAGCTGTTCAATAAAGCAGCATCAAGCATAAGGCTAATAGTTTTGCCACACTACTGACTTATCATGATTGCTTGCTACCAACCATCTGTCAAGATGCCAAAGGCCATATTATAATCATATTATATTATAATCATCTTATATTTTTATTTTTTTGTAGTAGCAATATCATTTGTATTATAAATGCAAGACAAACATATTATGTTTGCAGTTTACCTTTGGAAAACACCATTTATATCAACATTGATTATAAAGTTTGTTAGTTTTTTTTTCCTTAAAGAAATAATTGTTGGGTTACTTATTTTCTTGACATGTGTGCAAAAATTACAAACTTTCAGAAAGCATTTATTTAAGAAACTCTTTGATCTTACAACATTTCATTTTGCAGAATTTATTTAAGTTTATATTAAATATATGTGATTTATTTGATAGCACATAATCTCAGAAAATTTAGAATCTCACGTGACATTTCCTCTCATAGTCTTTTTGTTTTGTAAGATATACAGATTTTCTATCCTTTTTTTTCTCCCCCCCTTTTTTTTTCTCCTTCTAATAGTGTCTCACCACCAGTTTTCAGCTTCTAATTGTGTCTCACCACATTTTCAGTTTCTAATAATGTCTCACCATCAGTTTTCGGCTTGCAATAGTATCTCATCACCAGTTTTTAGCTTCTAATAATGTCACACCATCAGTTTTCAGCTTGTAATAGTGTCTCACCACCAGTTTTCAGCTTCTAATAGTGTCTCACCATCAGTTTTCAGCTTCTAATAGTATCTCATCACCAGTTTTCAGCTTCTAATTGTGTCTCACCACCAGTTTTCAGCTTCTAATAGTGTCTCACCACCAGTTTTCAGCTTCTAATTGTGTCTCACCACCAGTTTTCAGTTTCTAATAGTGTCTCACCATCAGTTTTGAAGTATCCTCCTGAAGCAGGTGTTAATAAAATAAGTGAATACTATGCATTTAACAGTTTCTGCTATTCTATTGTAGTTAAATTAGTGTTAATTGAGTTTATTCTAGGGACTTTTTTGTCTAGCTTATGCTAAGTTCAGACAGTGCTAACTTTTCTCACATCTGCTGTTGGCTGTGTGACAGCATTTGCTTAACTTCAAAGTTGTGTCCAACTCCACTCTCTTGTGAAGGAGAGAAGAATCTCCAACTCATAAGAGACAGAGGAGATCAACAAGCTTCTATTCACAGACATTCAGGCACTAATATTTGGATAATTAGGAGACAAGGAGAGAAGAATAATAGAAGCATGTTGATCTCCTGTCTCTGATGGGTTGGCTAACTTGCATATGTAGTTCATGTAAGTAATAAACAATAGGGAGGATAGTATGTACACCTTCTGCCTTACTCCTGATCTAACTTAGAAGTGGTCTGTGTAGTCTGCTGCTGTTCTGTCTCATTCAGCTTTACCGCAGCTTCACATTTTTATGTATTTATTGGGATTTCTTGTCCTTGGCCCATCTGTCTTGTGACTGTTTTCATAACCCAGTCTATCACCACTAAGAATAGAAAAGATAACAATAGGCATCCCTGTCTGATTCTAATATTCAAAACTTAATATTATTTGTCTGTTCTGTATGTCATTCCTTCATAAAAAAAAAAATAAAGTACCCCCGTCACGCCAAGTGGCGTATAGGGAATATGGTGTTAGTGACCATAAATTTTACAGACCTTTGGCACATGATTTTTAGGGTAATGTGGTCGGTATTATGCCTGTGCCGCTTCACTTTCCCAGAAAAAAATCGGTACCCATTAACGGCTCGGTGAACCCGGAAGCCGTCGGTTGGGATTGAACCCTACCCCTTGTCCTTTGTAGTCCAGTTCACTAACCACTGAGCTATCGTGGCTTTTCCTTCATTAAGATTTTTAAAATGTTAACAAGCTTGATTTTTCTTCTTCTTTCCTTCCTCATTTGCCTTTCAGTGTCAAGGGGAGGTATAATTTGCGGTCTTTTGCTCTTCTGTTTACCTCGGCTGCTGTTACGTTTCCTAGTGTTTCTAATATTTCATCAATTCATTTTTTTCATGGTCAGCCCTTGGGTCTGTTGTTCTTGCAGCACTTTCGAAGGCATATTGTGTTTTGTTTTGGTCTTTTTTGCCTTGTCACATGGCCAAACCATTTTATTTCTTGTTTCCTTATATATTCTATGTCGGGGGTTATTCCTAGCTTTTTTCTCGGTTCTTCATTTCTGATCTTATCCCTCAGGCTGTTTCCATAATTCGTCTAACACATTTAATCCTATTGTTCTTGCATCTAGGTTCCAGATCTGGCATTGGTGGTACAATGTTGGGATAAAGATTGTAGTGTAGTTTTGCCTCAAGAGTTATTTCCTTGTTGGACAATAGTGGTGATAGTTTTCCAATGGTTTGGCAAGCTTTGTTGCAACTTGAGTCTATTTCTGCTGTTTGTGAATTTTTTTTTTGTCACTAGACTTCCTTGTTATTTAAATTCCTCTACTTGTTTTAGTTGTCTATCGTCTATAGTTATGTCGATGTTCTGTTTCTCTTTTGTGATATTCATGACTTCTGTTTTGTTGATGTTGATTTTCATGTTGTATTTTGTGCCTGTGCTGTTGAGTCTATTTAAGTGTTTTTGTAGGTTTTCTAAATGTCCATGTATTCGTGCCTGATTGTCTGTTAATAGAACTTTGTTGATCTCCTCTGTCTCTGATGGGTAGGTTAACTTGCATTTGTAATCCATATAAGTAATAAACAATAGGGGGGATAGTACATGCCTCTATCTTACTTCTGATATAATTTTGAAGTGATCTGTGTAGTCTGCTGCTGTTCTGACTGTGCAGCTGCTGTTGATGTAGAGACTTTTAATTAGGTTGGTTAGTGTTGGCTTATCCCGTATGTTGTTCTCCCATAGTTCTCTGTTTACTTGGTCAGATGCTTTTTCCTGGTCATTGAAAACTATGTACAGATTTTGATTGTATTCTGTTGTCTTTTCTACTAGCTGCTTAGGGTGGAAAGAGTATCAATACATATTCTGGTTTTTCAGAACCTCGGAACCCCATTTATGAATTGCTTAACTGTAGTTCTGTTATTGGTCTCAGCCATTTTCCCATAATTTTGGCGTATAACTTTCCTGCATATCTGAGAAGTGATATACCTCTATATTGATTGTAGTCTCTCTTGTTACCTTTCTTTTTCCATATTGGAACAATGATTGCCTGTTGCCAGTCTTCTGGGACTTTTTTGTTGGTACCATGCTGCATTGAATATTCTGTGCAGCCATGTAACTCCTGCTTCTCCTGCTGCTGCTATTATTTATACTGGTATGTTATCTATCCCCTGTATTTTATTTCTTGGTGCATATTTGATTACTTCTTTGATTTCCTCTTTCATGATGTTGGGTTCAATGTTTGTGCATTCTTGTGTGGTTTTTGTTGTGTTATTGGTAGTTGGTGGCTATGTTCAATATGTCTTAGAAATATTCTTTCAATCTCATTTGAATATATATGTATATGCTTTTCTTCTCCCTCCTTTTTAAAAATAGTTTCTTTTTTTCTTTAATTGCTTCTCACATAGCATCGTTCCACCATGGTGTGCTTTTTTCCCCTTCTGTTGTCCTTAGTCTTGTTCCACATACAGTTGTTGCGATGTTGATTATTGTTTTCTTAAACTGCTTCCACTCTTCTTCTACTGTGCTTAATTCATTAGGGAGTTTCTTGAATTCCTTTGTTAGTTTTTTTTCTTAGGTTTTCCTTGATTCTTGATCTTTTAATCAAATTTTATTGTTTTATTTTTATTGTCTGTTCTTTTTGCTTCATTTGTTTGTTTGCATATTTTCTCTTTGTCATATTGTCTCTTTGGCTGTCTGAGTGTAATCATAACAATTTTATTGTATGTGTCATCTGTGATATTATGGCCAGCTCAGCTATCAATTACTCTTTTCTTGTTCTGTTTTCTTGTTAGTATAATATCTATCTGGCTTCTTCTATATGTTGTGTCATTCCACTTGTACCAGGTGTATATTTGTGACTCTCTGTGTTTGAAGAATGTGTATACATTCATGTATATACATGATAAACAAATCATTTTGGTTACATAATACTAGACTCTGCTTCAATTTTCATTTATTTCAGCTGTCTTATTGCCAAACCAGGATATCTCTGTTCTTGCTGTTGGATTTCCCAAACTTTCCATTAAAATCTCCCTTCACTAGCATGTCACTTTTTTTCACTCTTGTTAACAATTTTGTTTCTCGTATAATTCTTTGCTGTCTTTTCATTGTTGTTACACAGTGTATAAATTTGTATGTAAGTTGTTTTTCTGTCGTCTTCTAGTAGTCTGTTGTGATTATTCTTTCTTGGTAGTATTTTATTTCTAGAATATTCTTTGTCTGTTCTGGGTCAATGATAAAGCCCTCTCTGTTTTGCTCTTTCTATGAGCAAAAGAATTTTAAGAATTTTATTGTGTAGTTCATGTGTGTTTTACATACCTGTTGTCCTTTTACTCTGATCTCCACTAATCCTAATGTTTTAATTTCTTCTTACAAGTTTGCTTAATTTTTCAAAATGTTTGCATTGTTTTTGTCAATGCTCTCTCTGAAGGCCCTTTCATAGTCAATGAAATTGATATAACGTGGGGAGTTTCACTCACTTGACTATTCCAGGATTGGCATTGAGTTGCTATTTGGTCTGTGCAAAATTGAAACTACCTTGCTGACAGTGCAGTCTGCATATTAGCATCACTATTGTGAGTAATTTTGTAGGGATGAAGTGAAGCAGACTTTACAATATTGCTGAGGTGGACTTTCTGCATTGAGATTGTCATAAAATTGTGTTGTTTTTTTCCAATTTGATTATATTTAATCTTCCTCCCATTTTCTTGTGTGAGATGTGGAAAATTTGTTGTTGAATCTGCATCTGTTAAAATTGTTCAACTAGCTTGGTGACTGATCATAAACTTTTCCTTTCTTTAGTTAAAACTGACATTCATTCTTCACAAACTCCATTTTACGTGTCTTCTCAGAGCACGCCATCGCTCAGTTTCGTGTTGTATCCATTTGATGAAAACATAATTTAATTTCTCTACTATACCCTAAAGCAAGCCCTCATGTGGGAAACAACAGGTAAGAGGAAAAGAGAAAGACCCAGAGAGACACTGAGAAGAACATTGATGCGAGAGGCAAGAGCAGAAGGAATCGGCTCCCTCAATGAGATAGAGCTGCTTGCACAGAACAGAGACAAATGGCGGAATTTGATAAAATATCTTTAAAATAATTAAAAAATACTAGAACAAAAATTCAGATAAGAAAAGGAGTATCTTGGTCTACGCCCTATGGGCCGACTACGGCTTGAAAGATTAATAGATAGATAGACTATACCCTACTTATGACCACTTTGTAAATACTTTTTGAGTTTAATATAATTGTCACTGTTATATTTGCTGCTTCATTGTTTTTTGATGGATTACTTGATATATATTTTGAACTTTATTTATGATACCTAATTTTTATTTTTCTGATATAATTAAATGTGTATTACAATTCTCATTGTTTAAATATTTTTTTGTGGCATTGAACATTCACTTTGATATTCTTTATGAATCTCTGCTGCATGAAACAAGCAGACAAGTTTAGCAAAAAAAATTCTCTTACAAAGCCAAAATATTTTGAACCCTCATTCCAAATTTTTTATAAAATGATGTGCAAATTATCTTTTTTTTTCATTTTTTAATTTCTATTTTGTATTGTTTTAATCAATTTTGAAAATCCAAAATTCATCATTTTTTGTTGTTGGTGCTTTTACATGTATATGAGCAGGAGAATACTTGAAAGAATGGGCAGTACTTAGAATCAGCTGACACAGATACATAGATATTGATTAGCGCACCTAAATGTAATATTTACTCATGAAATTGAGTTAGACTTATTGATTTTAGTTTTTTTGCTCAGCTATATTATGTTTTTTAGGGTGCCACTTTAACAATTTTTTCTTCTGTTTTTTTTTTGTTTGAAATAGTTTAAACCTGCAATTTTGAAAAATAGTTTAACCCTGCAATTTTGTAGTATTTATCAAGCCCCTTAAAGTTTTTCATCATGTCATATGTTCCTGGCATTCCTTCAAGTGGGAACTTATAAAATCTTCACTTCTGTCAGGTTTCCTGTGTCTTCAACAATTTTGTGCGTAGTTTTTGCATCAGATCATATTTTATATTTTTGAAATAATCTGGATTGAGACAAACAATATAAAATCATGCTGTAAATGAACTGAGATTTTTCTGATTTCACAGACCTATGCTGAAAGAATCATTGTACAATTTGTTTTCCCGATGTTCCATTCCATAATAATTTTTACTTCACTTTATAAAAGAGAAAAAAATATTTATTTGACTATCTTGTATATTTTTTAAAATAATAAATTATCATTTGTAAGAGCAAAATATGTGCTCTTGATTTGTGTGTGTGTGACAGTTTGGACATTTTAAAACATAGATTTTTCAATTTTTCATGGAAATTGTCATAAACACATTAGTATTATATACCACTTTGTTAATAAGAAAAAAGCAACAAAAAAACACAAATGTATTATATAATTTATTAGATGTTAAATATTGTTTATCCTAAGCTTATACACTCATGTCTGTTTATCTGCATAGCATACTTTGTTTCTGATGAGCAGAACCAAATTTAACCCTAGATTACAATTATTTTTATTATTTTATTTATTGTCCTTTCAAGCCGAAGACGGCATATAGGGCAGAACCACAATCTCAAAAACAGAAACCTTGCATGCCAAAATTTCACATATTGCAGAAATCACTGCTTCTAAAAATCTATGGCTCTGTTTCCATAACAATGCTTGTCACAATGACAGCTTGTCAAGCCATTGATCAAACTCCTTAGTCTTTTCTTACGATATGCCTAGAAGGTCACAGTGTCACTATTCTTTACTTCCCTCATAATGAGGCCCCGGTAACACACGGGAAAGATTACAATACCGTAGTAAAATTTATTACTGCATCAAAACACAAATTCCTCCAAATTTGCCATTTTGTGTATATCCATATTTGCCATATTGGGTTAAAGGGAAGAATATACAACAGCAGTCACAATAAAGATTATTAAGTGAATGTTCAACATTTTTTTAGGGATAAAAATTGAAGCTGATTGTAATAATCTAAAGTGTAATCCACTGGAAAAAAGTTAATAGAAGGAAAATTTTGTACAGTTAACAAATAGCAGGAACTATAAACCTTACCTTACCTTACTTTTTTGCTGCAAGAGACTGCATGTTTGAATCTCTCTTGAGATTATTTCTATGACCAAAGGTTTAATTGGTATGTTGTCACATTTCTTTAATTTATGGGGTTTTGAATGCCAGGTGATATTATATCATGGAGATGTGAATATCAGATTATATTATGGAGATGCTGATATAATTTATTATATCATGGAGATGTGGTTTTAAACTGGCATTAGATCATGGAGACATAGATGTCATTTAATATTATATCATGGAGATATGAATGTCTGATGTTATTATTTCATAAATTTATGAGTGGTCTAGTGATATTTTCGTATACAAATATGAAAATCAGATTACAACTTATCTTGGAGATATAGGGACTTATCACTGCATGTTGTAATAATAACTGTTAATATGAAACTATAGCTCGTTTCAAATCACGTGCCCAACTTCAAAACGCTATTACTCAGTAACCGTTTGTTAAAAACTGTTGAAATTTTCCAAATGTTATTAGAATGCAAAAACCCTTTAAATGTATATTTAACAAATATCTTGCAGCTGCAGTTTTCTTAAAGCGACGAATTTTTTTGATGTTTGTCAAAATTGTAAATTGTGAACCCCTAAATAATAGAAATTACCGTAGTTGCTGGTCTATGATTAATTTTCACTAGGTAAAGGCGTGGCCGTAATGGGGAAATGACTGAATAAGACAAAACACCAGGAGAATTATTGTCTTCTCAGTTTGAGGACGGACGATAATATCAAGGTATACCTGTATGTCCAATTTTCATAGTTGTGTGGTCCTGAAAAGGACCGTTTTTTGAACTAATTTAAGGCAATATAGGGGCCAACATTGTGGGGGCAATATATACTTTCATTCTGAATCAGACGAGTCTAAAAGATTAATAACTGTTTGGGGTTGAACATTCCACAAACCATCATTTTTCCAATATTCCTCTTCCTGTTTTAAGACGTGGTCTTCACATTTAGCCCAATAATCTTTGTCTATATTTAATAAAGCGAGATTAGCAAGAGTCTTTACATCGCATATTTTGAATGTTGTATTTGCATCTGCCACTTGTCCTTCTAATTTTGCCCAGATTAGTTCTATTGGATTTAAATGAACATGGTAAGGTGGCAGCCTCAAACTTATATGACCGTGCTCTTGGATAATCTTATCTATTTGAAAAATCTTTGTCCTTTGTTTTTGCTTTACTAGAGATAGTAATTCAGGTTTTAAGTACATGTTATTAAATTGTATGTGCTCCTTTGTGAGCCATATCTTAATAGCATCTTTTGTACTGGATGACGTCGGGACTTTATCTTCGAGTGCAACAATGTTGTGGTACGCTGCATTGTCCATTATTAGGCAAGATGGTCGATCTAGTGATGGGAGAACAGAATTTTCAATCCAATGTCTAAATATGTGACCATTCATCTCAGAGTGATAATCACGATTGTCTATGGATTTTGAAAGAAAAATGAGCTCTGCATTCTGTATTAGTCCATGTTGTCGACTACCTGCATGAGCAATTATCAAGCGCTGTCCTTTGCTGCTAGGTATTAATCTCTTAATCTTTCCATCTGATGACTGCCATTCCCTTTGGTTAGTGTGGTGAGCATTGATCCATGTTTCATCCAAGTACACAATATCATAACCTTGCTTGCGCACCTCTTTTACTTCACGTAAGTACTTGCTTCTCATGACTACTATATGTGGCTTCTCACAGATGATGTTTCGTCCATTGGAATACTTTCTGAATGTAAAGCCTGCAGCTCTCACATTCCTCCATAATGTAGACTTTGATATTTCAATACTGTTGTTCTTTTTCAGCAAAACTTTTAATTTTCTTATTGTAACAGTTTCATTCATACCCAACATTTTGCGAATTTCACTTCTAAGTTCACTGTCGAAATTATCCAACATTTTTGCTCTTCCTTGTGATTTTGTATATTTTGAACATTGACGGTCACGTGCTTGAATCCAGCGATTAAATGACCGATTAAATGACCGTTTAGATAAATCCAGAATGTGTCTTGTCCTATTCTCAGGGTTTTCTAAAGAATGAAATAATCTTCCTCGTTTAGCCTCTTTGCAAAAATAGTCATACATTTTTATTGCGATGTTTTGTAAACTGCAGAATTTCATTTTAAGACTCATGATAAATGTTATCGTTCCACGTCTCCACCTCTGAATGAACGGAAATGGAACACACAATTTCTCGTGTTTTTTACAAGTGTCTAATTGTGTCAAAAAACCACGGTGAAAGCGTGCAAACACATCAATTTTACCGTGTATGGATTTTTACTCGCTATTTTTAACTTAAAATACTGTAAACATTAAGTTTTGACTACATCAATGGGTCGTTATAAATTTATATAATTCAAATAAGCAACAATAATAACCAAATGTTTTTTTTAAATGAAATTAATTCCCTGTTGGGTTCTAATCATTATAACTTTACATGCAAATTTTGAACAACTTACAACAAGCGGTTAAAAAGCTATCGATTATAAAAGTTGGGCACGAGTTATGAAACAAGCTATAAATTTATTTTCCAAATCTGATACACTTTGAAACTACATTGTTATTTACATAATAGTGATTCTTCTTTTTTCTTCTATCCTTCCTTTGTTGCCGTTGGCGTCGAGGGGAGAAACAATCTGCGATTCTTTGCTCTTTTGTTGACCTCTTCTGATGTTATTCCTTTTAGTGACTCTAGTATTCCCTTTATCCATCTCTTTCTCGGTCTTCCTCTTAATCTGACGTTTTCGTAGCATTTGTTTATGGCTCTTTGATTCATTGTTAGTTCTTTCTGTCTTGTTATGTGGCCGAACCAATTTATCTGTTCTTTATTTATGTATTCGATGGCTGGTTCAATTTCGAGTTTCTTTCTCAGGTCAGTTTTTCTTCCTCAGGTCAGTGTTTCTTACTCTGTCGCTTAAGCTGTTTCCTGTCATTCTTCTGACACATTTCATTTCGGTGGTCGTTATCTTTCTTATTGTTCTCGAGTCCAGCGTCCAATTCTGGCACTGATAGCACAGAGTTGGTAGAAAAATTGATTTGTATATTGCCCTTTTTGCTTCAGTAGTTATTGCTTTGTTTTTCAATAATGTTGATACTTGGCCTATAACTTGGCATGCTTTGTTACACCTTATATCTATCTCTGTTTCTTGGTTATTGTCTTGTGTTAGCGTGCTACCCAGATATTTAAAATTGTCAACTTGCTTCAAAGACATATTATCTATAATGATGTTTAGTTTTTCTTTCTTTCTCGCTATTGCCATTACTTCGATTTTGCTTATGTTGATCTTCATGTTGTATTGTTTACAAGTGTTGTTTAGCCTGTTGATATGTTCTTGTAGGTCCTCAGTTGTTTCATGTATCAGAACTTGGTCGTCTGCAAATAGTATTTCATTTATTTCTTCCTCTTTTCTGTTGTTTTCTGGTATGCATATTTTGTTCTCTTCTGTGTTATAGTTTGTTGTCATCCGTGTTGGTATGTTTCCTCTGATTGGGCATGCTAATTTGCATATATTGTCCATATATGTGATGAAAAGTAAGGGGGAAAGCACGCAGCCTTGTCTTACTCCGGAGTTAATGGTGAAATGTTTAGAGTAACCTGCTGAAGATCTTACTGTAGTGCGACTACTTTCATAGAGGCTCTTGCATATCTCTACTAGGTGGTGACTCACTCCGTACAAGGGCAATACGGACCATAGTTGTTCCCTGTCCACCCTATCGAACACCTTTTCTTGGTCAATAAAAGCTGTATACAGTGTTTTATTATGCTCTATTGTTTTCTCCGCTAGTTGTTTTATGATAAATAGGGCATCTGTGCAACCTCTGTTCCTCCTGAAGCCCATCTGAGCATCGCTTAGTTGTGGGTCTATAATTGGTCTCAATCTTTTTTCAACTATCTTGGCATATAACTTCCCTGTGTGGCTTAATAGTGATATTCCTCTATATTGGTTGCAGTCTCTTCTGCTGCCCTTCTTTTTCCATATCGGTAATATAATGGACTGTTTCCAGTCGTCTGGGACTTGCTGTTGTATCCATGCAGCGTTGAATATTCTGTGTAGCCATTTACATCCTGCCTCTCCTGCTGCTGTTAGCATTTCTACTGGGATGTTATCGATTCCTGGGGCTTTGTTTCTTGGTGCTAGTCGTAATGTTTCTTCTATTTCTTCCATTAGTATATTTGGTTCTTTATCGCCAACTGTTAGTTGTAGTTTGTGAGTTTTTGGACTTGTTTCTACATTCAAAAGCTCTTCGAAATATTCTTTCCATCTCGTTAAGATTTGCGCTTTGTTTGTTATTGCTTGGCCTCGTTTATCATTGATGATTTCAGTTGGGTCATAATTGTCTTTCTTTTGTCTTATGGCTTTACTTGTTCTATAGAAATCTCTGGTTGCTGATTTGTGGTTGTTACTAATCATTTCGCCAAATTGTATCCATGCTTTATGTTTTTCTTCTTTGATTAATTTCTTCACTTCTCTTCTTTCTATTGTGTATATATCATAATCGCTTGGCTTTTTAGTTTTTAGCCAGATTTTGTATAGTTTTTTCTTTCTTTTTATGGCGTTCTTGACTATGTCATTCCACCATGGAGTGCTCATCTTTCCCTCCTTCTTCCTTTGCTTCGTTCCGCATATTGTGGTTGCTATTTTCATCAATGATTTTTTGAATATGAGCCACTCGTTATCTACTGTAGTTATTTGTTGTGGTAGTTGTTTAAATTGGTTTTCTAGTTGTTTTTCTATTTCTTTCTTTTTATCTTCTGTTTTAAGTTGGCTTAATTTTATTGTCCTTTCGGATTGTTTTCTTGTTTTCAATTGGTTCTTGTTGTCTTGTTTTGCTTTCTGGATGGTTATTAGCACCATTTTATGGTCTGTATCATTTGTGATGTTAGGTACCGCTCTGCTGTCTCTGGTTTTCCTCTTCCTTTGTGTTCTCGCTAGGATGAAATCTATTTGACTTTTACAATTGTTATCGTTCCATTTATACCATGTGTATATTTGTGAGTCTTTATGCTTAAAGAAAGTATTAGTTATGCATAATTCATGTTGATTGCATAATTCAAGCATTTGGTTGCCATTTTCGTTCTTTCTATTTGTGTTATCTCCAAATGGGCCCAGATATTTGGAGTTCTCATAATTGCGTTTTCCTGGTCTCCCGTTAAAATCCCCCATCACCAGTAGATCTTCGTTCTTATTTACTTTGTTTATGATTTCGTTAAGTGTTTTGTAGAATTCTTCGCTCTCTTCGTCGTTGTTGTTGCAAGGTGCATATATTTGGATGTATGTTATATTGACGTTGTTTTCTATTACTCTTAGGGTAATTATCATAATAGTGATTACCAGACATTATTTTATTTAGCTGTGAATAGAATATTATTTGTGATAATGAAGTTGATTCAGAATACATATTTTAAACAAGCAGATTTTGTTTAATTTTGCATTTAATCACAAAACTGTCGATGTTATACTTTAAATATATCCTAATGATATGACATTGACAGATTGTGTTTAGAATAGTGGATTTTGTTTTATGTTAGATATGGTCATGTTTAATAACATTTTATTTGGCCGATATAGATTAAAAATTACATACCACTTCTTTATTTGTATATCAAATTATTTTATACTATGTTTGCTACCTTGCACCTGCCTTCATCAAGCTTTTGTTCTAGACTGTTTCCCAGCCTTTGGTTTCTTGTAAATTAAAGGTAAAGTACGAGACTTGAACCGGCGTCTTAGCATGCGAGTTTCCACCCATATATGCTCAGCCACCTATCCAGAAATGTTCAGAGATTTCTGTATAGTGTCGCCTCAAGCATCGAAACTCAGATGCGAGGCGACATTCCTCACCTTCCCAGGGTAATACTCTGGTACCTATTTCTGCCAATGGCTGGGTCGTGGGGGTATTTTTTTTTTTTCCCAACCACGAGTACAATTCACACTGTTCCCAGCAAAAATCGAACACTGGTTGTCCGAACATCGGTAGTCCAGTTGAGTGGTTTTCCCAACTAGGCTACCGAGGCCCCCATGGTTTCTTGTATTTCCTGCAAGCCTAGAGTTATGAATAGAGAAACTTTTTCTCCTACCAGACAAATAACTTTTTTCTACCTGAGCTTGTATGTTTCTTCACTTATCAAATTTTCAGCCTTTTTTCCTGGTGTTTTTTTGCAGGATTTCTCTCTTGTTTTACTATGGTGTGCAATCTAGTCGTGTTCTTGGTGTAAATTTGAGATTTTACATGGCATGTCTTATAGTCCCAAACCTCAACCAGTAGGATTATATTTATTCATGAGCATCAAAATGTCGGACTAATTTGTCAGAGATGTATTGTAATGGTAGTGTTGTTACATTACAGTCTACATTACTACAAAATTATTGAGAATATTTTCTTTTAGAAAACTGGGTACTATTGTTTATTTAGTTGTTCATTCTGATCCCGAAAAAGTGGTCCTTATTGGGTCATTAAAATGCATTGAAATTATATATTTCCGGTGAGCTTGTGTATTTCCTGTTCACCACAGACTTTCCATACCAAATAGACTGCATAAGGCAGACATTTAATTAGGATTATATTTTTTAAGGGATTATTAATTTTTTTATTTTGTCTCTGTGGACAGCATGTTGTTTTAGATTTTGAACTGCCAAGGGTTCTTTTATATACCCTGCTTGGATACTAGTTTTGTTTAGGATAAGTTGCTCAGGTTCACTTACTTTAAAGTAAGGGGCTATGTTTGGAAGTTGGGGGAGGGGAGGGGGGAAGTGACCATGATTGCTGCAAATAGGTTTAGAATTGAGCATATTTGAATGATAGGTAAGTGCCATACCTCATCAACATAGAAAAATCAGTTTTATATTAGAAAATTGGATATCAGATTTTATTGGTTTTAAGACACTGGGTATGAGAAAATTGGATATGAGATTGCTGTGTGAATGCAGGATACAAGGTTGTTTTTTAAAAAATGGGATTGATATTTGATTTTGCATGAATATAAGATTCTATCTAATGTATTATATTAGATTTAAGAGATAATTTATATTAGAGATATGGAAATGAGATTATGTATATTATTAGAAATTAAAATTTAATATTGATTTGTTTTCAAAATGTGATGAGCCTATTTCTCTGTATCTTTGTGCCATGTTTAGGCACATAAAATAAAGTATTTTTTAGCACTTGAATTGTCTTTGTGTAGTTTAACATTGAATAAAATCATTTATTTGATATACGTTTTTATATTTAAATGTGCAAAATAAATATTGAAACTCTAGTTCTATTAAGACTGCAATCTTAGTTTTAACT
Organism: Megaustenia siamemsis; assembly: GCA_032433765.1. Classification (NCBI taxonomy): domain Eukaryota; kingdom Metazoa; phylum Mollusca; class Gastropoda; order Stylommatophora; family Ariophantidae; genus Megaustenia; species Megaustenia siamemsis. The sequence goes on from JAVIAB010000092.1 coordinate 37,772,395, forward strand.
TTTTGTTTTATCAACACATCTGACAGTTATAGTTTTGCATTGTTTTGATGTGTATGACCCTCAGTGGTTAGTGCACTTGCTACTGGTCGAAAGGGTCAAGATTCCCATATGTGGCAAATTATTATTCTGGCTGACTGACAATGCTGTGGAATTAACCCGGCCTATAAAAATGTCTACAAGAGATTTTTTTGAGAGTAAGAAGAGCCAGGCATGCTGACAGCCAAAAATGTTGCATATATATAACACATAAGGCATATTCAAATTAAACTCGTCCCAGTGGCTTTATTACAAACATGTAAGGTATATCAGCAGGTGTGGCAGAATTCAATAAAGAAATTGTTATGAAGCAGTTACTCACCAGGGCTCTTTAGGAAAAGTCACCAGAGGCATTTAGACATGTATTCCACTACTTTTGTTGATGGTGAGGCCTTCTGTGAAAAATGACTTCGGTTGCTCATTGAACCATTTTGTCACTGAGACCATGACGCCTGCATCAGAGTTGAATCGCTGTCCTTTTAGATATTTTTTTAAGGGTCTAAATAAGTGAAAGTCATCTAGTGACAGATCGGGGCTGTAGATTGGGTGTTGCAGAACTTCCCACCATTCCTTGCTGACGTTTCCTGCACAATGTTTGCGACCCTGGACAGATGATTCCATATCACACCTGCCAACAGTCTGCAGCAAAACAAATGAATACTATATGAAGGATGATCACAATTGCATATTTGTGTGTGCTTATTACGTCAGTTGTGACATCGTATGCCTCCTACATATATCTATTTGGCGCAGCTTGGACGGGATTCATTTGAGCATGCCTTGTATATAAGCTTCTGTAAATGTAAACATAACTACTTAATTAATGTATTATTTATTTTGGTGTTTCATTTTTTAGAATATCTTATCATTCATCAGATTGGTTGAATACAGTTTTTTTTTTCAGTTGTTAAAACTCAGTATTAAATGTTTTTATTGCCCATTGTTATGTAACATGTCTGTTGCACAACTATACATATTTGTGTAAGCTTTACACAATTTTACATACATCCTAATCTGGGTTTTATTTTTTTATCCATTTCATTAACTTGGGCTTCCTTTTACACTTAAATGTATGAAATGTTTCATTTTGAAATATAATGAAATGACATACATATTTCCTTATGTCTATGTTTGCCTCATAACTCTTATTCTCATGAATCATGGATCTATCTTTCTTACTTTCTATATTTGTTTTATTTGATTGTTTTTCTTCAACATAGAATAAGATCAATATCTTTTTGGTTCTTACATTTCTTTGTAGGTTTTATTTGTTTTGTTCACATATGTTTATATATTAACAGTTTTCTTTTATCACTTTCCTGAAATCACATTCATGAGAAAGTTTAAACATCAATGGCGGTTTTAAAAAATTATTATATGATGCTAAATTGTGCAACCATTCATGATTGATGACCTCTTGTCAAAAGTCTTTCTGGGTGACTTTTGCAGATCAAATTTAGATTTGTAGGCACAAAAGGTTGTTGCTAAAGTCAAAATAATTAATTTGTCTTAAATGCTTCTATTTTTTTTTAGATTTAAAAATCAGTCTTATTCAATTGCATAGTTTTGATTTCTTTTCATTCTTCCGCTTCATTGTTTAGTGCTAGAACATATATCCAACAAGAAGGAAGTATATTCACACACTTAAATAATTTGCAGAGAGTAATATAGATTTAACTGTGCTTTTTTAGTTAATATTTTAACAATGAAATCAGAGAACAGGTTTTATAGCATTTTTCTATTTGGTGGGAAGAATAGAAACAATGTTGCTCATTATTTTAGTTTTTTGAAAATTTCCTATTTTAGATGCTATGGTAATATGCCCAATACCCACTTATCTTACTTTGGAGCATGCTTTTACAGTTTCTTATGATGTTATTTTATCCACCTTCTAATTTTCCACAGGTTTCATGTTATTATCTGATAAATAATGATTTATCTTCTTTGCATATTTATTCAATTTACTTCTCTCTTCTTCTGTATTTATTCTGCTAATGAGTGAAATAATTTACTAAATTGTGTGACTGAAAATATTAGTTTTATTCATAAAGAGATCATGGTGAATTCACTTTTAAACCTTATTATTTGCACATCAGTTGATAATATACAGGGTGTTTTTAAAGTCGCAGTGCAGTGAATATTTCTAATATTCAGTAAATGACGTAATCATCATCTACGTACCACAATTTTGTAAACCACATTTATGAACAAACCGCTGCTTCCTTTAAGGTTTTATTTACGTAAAGGACGGGCACTACGCTACTTTCACTGTCTCATTGTTTGAAGGAAATGGTGTTGACGATTGAAAACAGGGTATTTCTGGTTGAGCATGTCTTTCGTAATGGCTGTAAATATACGGATGAGGTCATTAGACAATTCGTGAGGAAATTTCCAGACTCACAAGTCCCTCACCGAAATTCTGTTACAAAATTAATCAAAAAGTTTTGTGAAACCGGTAGTGTGGTAGATGCATACCGATCTGGAAGACCTTCAATTTCACAAGACCAAATTATGGAACTCCAAGACAGAATTACAATGAGTCCAAATGCATCTTTAAACCACTTGTCTCAACAGGTGCAAATATCTAAGAGTTCTGTTCACAAGGTTTTAAGAAGTGAACTACACTATCATCCATACAAATTAACTGAAGTGTCTCAACTCCAAGAAAGAGATTATGAATCCCGTTTAAACTACTGCATGTGGTTTCAGAATTTTATTTATGAACATGGCGCTGCCATCCTTGACGTCACTTTTTTCACTGATGAGGCCTGGTTTCATTTATCCGGTTATGTGAACAGTCAGAACAATCGGCTGTGGAGCAGTGAAAACCCCCATGAATTTCATCAAGTGCCGCTTTACGATCAAAAAGTCGGAGTGTGGTGCGCTATAAGTCGTATGCGGATAATAGGACCTATATTTTTTAATGAAACAATAAATGCAGAACGTTACCGTACTTTAATTCTGGAACCGTTCATAGCACACCTTACAGAACGGGAAATTATGGAATCCTGGTTTCAGCAGGATGGGGCAACAGCACACACAGCCACAACAACACTCAATTATTTAGAAAGCATATTTGCAAATCGCATTATTTCACGTGGAATCTGGCCTGCTCGTTCACCAGATCTAACACCCCCAGATTATTATCTGTGGGGGCATTGAAGGGGAAAGTTTATGAAAATAATCCGCAGACAATTAATGACCTAAAGACTGAAATAGTAGACAAGATTAAACAAATATCACCAGACATTATTCTGAAGGTTTTCGCAAATATGGAAAGACGAATCACGACATGTCTTGAGGCCCGTGGTGGACATTTTCAACATATGCTTTAGGCACAACTTTATTGTGTTAATACCAACATTACCCATTATAAGCTCGCCGATAGCAGTCAAGTATATTTGAATAATGCCATTTATTTTACAATTTGTGTGACGCATTAGTTAACCGCATTTCTGGTGACGTTTTTTTCTTCCGAGAGTAGAAATTCACTGCACTGCAACTTTAAAAACACCCTGTATTACATGAATCATTTATTTTTTATTATTTATTTCCAAGTTGTACTTCGTCATACATCTTTTAACAGTTTCATTATATTTTTAATTTCTAGGGATTGTTGACACTTTCATCTTGTTGTTTTTAGTTTATTTACTGTTTCATTACTCTGTGCAATACCTTTCTTTAACTTCAGCTATCTTTACTATTTATTCATAACTTATATTTTTATTAGAACTTGATATTAATTCTAAAAGCTTGGTGGCATTTAACCATATATGTCAGGCTTATATTGATATTAATATTATAAATATTAATCCTGCTCAAATTTTGATGTATTTATCAATACATGTATTGTGGAGTACTGTCAAATTTACAAATTTAGCAAATTTTTTGTTTAAATTAACCCTTAATTATGCTACCTGTCTGTGACTGAGGTGTTTACAATAGCATAGTAAAATTACAGCCACTTAAATGTAACATTAGGTGCTCTAAAAATAGTAATTTCTCTGAACTTTTGACACACAGCCATGAGTTAACACTAGGCGAGACATGGAAACTCAAGATTTCCTGGCTCAGGTGATTTATGACCTCATGTATTACCATGGACCAGATGTATTACAATGTCTATTGGTATGGTCACTATAAGTCTATCAGTATGTTCGGTTATCTCATAGTGCTATTCACTGCGTTTCTCGAGTTATAATGGGTTGATTTGAAGTCAATGATGACTGAGAAAGTTTCCCTGGTCACAGCAAAAGGAAAAAACTATCAGCTTCTTGAAAATTGGCATTTTTTTTTTTTTTTTTTTTTTTTGCATTCATCATCATTATCGAGTGCTGTCTCCGCAACGAAGGTTGGCTACCATGGAGCGCCATTCTACTCTGTCTCTTGCTTTGATGGTGCAGGTTGTCATAGGCTGATTTGTCCATCTTTTGATGTTACTCGTCCAAGTTAGTCTTGGTCTGCCTCTTTTACCTTGTATTTTCCCCTCCAGGATTACTTTGAGTAGAATGTTGTGTCTTTTAACATGGACCAAAAATCGCATTTGTCTTGTTTGAATTGTGCTTGGTAGATCTCTTTTCATTTTTACTTGTTTTAAGACTTCATCGTTTGTTTTCTTTTCCTTCCATCCAATTCTACCTATTCTTCTATATATCCACATTTCAAAGGCTTCAATTCTCTGTTCTGTTTTCTTGTCTAATGTCCATGTTTCTGCACCATATAGGAATATTGAGAAGATGTAACATTTTGCTATTCTTAGTTTTAGCCCTGGTGTTATTTGTTTTGATGTTAGTATGTTCTTCATGACATTAAAATTACTTTTTGCCATTCCTATTCTTTTGTTTATTTCAGTTGTACATTTTCCATCACTGGTTATAGTATGTCCAAGGTAGTTGTAGTTCTCAACTGTCTCCAGGTCTATTCCTTCAATTGTGATATCCACTTGTGGGTTTTGAGTATTATTCGCATTGAGATTTTTTGCATTATGTGAACTTATCTCATGAAATGAGAAATTTTAAAAAATGTCTACATCAGTAGAATGAAATCCAACACTCAGAGGTCACTAGAAGTAGTAATTAGGAAGGTAACCAGAAAAAGGGGTGGAGGTTAACCACTGTGAAATGTTATATTTTGAAGACTTTTTTTTTCTTTTGATGCAGTAGTTTTTATGATGGTATCCTAATCTAGGGCTAAACTTGTCTAAATCTAGATTACTTCATTACATTAGTTTTTTTTTTTTCCAATTAACTTTCTAGCTAGTTTCCATGAGAGTTGACTGTTAGTCCTAGTTTGCATAAAGAAAATAATAAAAACATTTCCATGAGAGTTGACTGTTATTCCTAGTTTGCATAAAGAAAATAATAAAAACATTTCCATGAGAGTTGACTGTTATTCCTAGTTTGCAAAAAGAAAATAATAAAAACATTTCCATGAGAGTTGACTGTTATTCCTAGTTTGCAAAAAGAAAATAATAAAAACAATCTCCACATCAAGATCTTATTCAGAATTGTTTGTTTAGCTGTTCTTGCAGTCATAGGCTTGAAATATTGCATTTAATTATCTTGTAAAATGACCTGGTTTATTTATTGCTTATTTGTTTATTTTTAATTCAATTGGTACGTAAATATATGTCACAGAAATCTAGAGATTTCTTCTTTCTCAGCATTTGTCTAATGGCAATTCCTCATCGCCACCCTTAAAAGGTCATTAAGTAGGCATAGATATGTTCTGTTATGAAATACAGCAATTTGCAGTAATGTAATGTATCTCATCTTTATTGGTTTACTCCCACTTATTGTGGGAAAGCTTAGAGTAAAATTAAAAACAACAAAACGAGCCTCAGTTAACATCAAGTTAAATTTAGATTTACTCAGATCAGACAAGAAGTTGCAAGACAAATATAAAATCACAATTCAGAACCGGTACAATGCAATAGAGAAGATACAAAGCATTGATGAACAGTGGGAAATGCTAAAAGAATCAATGTAACAAACATAAAAAGAGCTCATACCACCAGTGAGGACAAATTCAAGAAAGAAATGAATGACAGATGGCATTTTACAGCTAATGGATACAAGAAGAAATAAAGATGAGTATAAGAGATTAAATAAAGAAATTGTAATAAAATGCAATGAAGCAAAAGAAGCATGGCTAAAAGAGAGATGCAAAGAGATTGAAATGCAACAAAAAGGAGATGCTAAAGCTATATACAAACAAATTGAAGAATTAACAGGAAGAAAAATGCAATCAAAAACTGGATCAACTTCCTTTAAGATCAAAGGAAGGAGAACTGTTGATTGATCAAGAAAGCATAAGGGAACGATGGACAGAATACATTAAAGATCTTTATAATGATGAACGAACAGAAGTAAATATTAAGGATAATGGAGAAGGACCAGAAATACTCAGATATGAAGTGGAAGACGCCTTGTGCAATATGAAAGCAGGAAAAGCTCCTGGACCAGATAATATAACTAAAGAAGAGATTATAGCCATGGGTGATTTTGGAATAGAAATAACAACAACAATTTTGAATGATATCTACAACAGCAGATATATACCAGACGACCTGCTCAAATCAATATTCATAGCCCTACCAAAGAAATCGGGTGCGATTGAATGCGACGATCATCGCACAATAAGCCTTATGAGTCATATGACTATTATTACTAACAATCATCATGCGAAGAGTGCGAAACAGAATCAGTCCAGAAATTAGCGATGAACAGTGTGATTTTGTTGGAGGTAAAGGAACAAGCAATGCCATATATATCATAAGATCTTTAGTAGAAAGAGCCATAGAGGTGAAAACAGATCTATACCTATGTTTCATAGATTATACCAAGGCATTTTACAAAGTAAAGCACCAAGAAATAATCAAAATTTTAGAAAGCATATACTTAGACAGCAAAGATCTAAGAATAATAAAGTACATGTACTGGCAACAAACAGCGGCCATAAGAACTGGAAACCAATTGGGAATGTTTCAACAAATAAAACAGGGTGTTAGACAAGGTTGTGTGCTGTCACCAGATTTGTTTAATATTTATAGTGAGATTTTTGTAAGATCCATAAGGGGCATTCCTGGAATAACAATTGGAGGTCATAATATAAATAATATAAGGTATGCTGATGATACAGTCTTAATACAGTGAAAATGAGTTACAAGAAATGTTGGACATTATAGTGAAAGAAAGCAAAAATAAAGGACTCAGCCTTAATAGCAAAAAGACAGAGGTAATGGTAACAATAAAGAAAAAGATATCACCTCAGTGCAAAAAAAAAAGACAAGTGGAACAATATTAAAACAGGTAAATCGAATTTAAATATTTGGGAACTTTGTTAACCTTAGACGGAAGATGTACAAAAGAGGTGAGATGCAGAATGGCTCAGGCAAAAGCAGCTTTCCAAAAAAGGAGGAAGATATTATCCATTTTTGACAATAGAAACAAGAAAAAGAGTTCTTAAATGTTACGTAGAGCCAGTCTTAACATATGGATGTGAATCATGGACAATAGGACAACAGACAAGAAAATCACTGGAGTCTGTAGAAGTGTGGTTTTACAGAAGAATGTTGAGAATACCATGGACAGCTATGAAGAGTAATGAAGATGCTCTGAGAGAGGTCAAAGCAAAAAGAGAGCTAATTTCCAATATTAGGAAGAAACAATCATCATTTTTGGCCATGTAATGAGAAGAGAACAACTAGAATATATTGTAACAACTGGAAAAATTGAGGGACGAAGAGATAGAGGGAAGCAAAGAGAAAAAATACCAGACAGCTTAAGAGAATGGCTTGACAGAAGGTCAACAACAGAAATGATAAATAGCTGTCGAGATTGAAAGTTGTGGAGAGACATGATCACCTACGCCAGCAGGCCCGGTACTTGATGATGATGATGATTGGTTTACATTGTGGTTAGAATTTTAAAAATAAATGTTTACTAGTGCAAAAGATGATATGTCAAGTTTCACATCATTTTGTATTTTTTAAAACTGTCCTGTTTTTATTTTATTGTTGTCTTTAAAAATATTCATAAGAGAAAATTATCTCGGACCTATTCTATAGCTGCCTACACTTTATTGATTGACTATAAGAAATTTTGAGCACATAAGAATGCCTAGAAGAATTTTTACTTTTTTGCACACTATTTTCTCTGTCATGCTTTGACACGCTTGTTTTCAGTCATTTGTAATTTCTTTTCAAGTCCTCCCACATTATTAATACACATAAAAGATTAATTTCTACATTTTTCTTCCTTTCTTCTTATTTTCAGCAGTTGTTTTGAGCTAAATGTCCGTATTAAAATTGTTTGTTGTAATCAGTGTTAAGAAATAGTTTCTGTTATTATTCATGTATCATTTATAGTATTTTGGATTTTGAGGGATTCATTATATATTTTTCATTTGTTATACTATACTTGTCATTTTAAAATGTCTTTAAAAAATATATCTATTTATTGTTTTTAGTACATAGTGAATAATTAATAATACCCTGTTTGCATATATGTTGTGGCTTGAACAATATGTTATAATTTGAAAATTAGATAATTTATAAATGAAATTATTTGTCATATTTTAAATTCTCTTTTTATCATGACAATAGTGCCAGGCCTTAATAGATGCCTTTTTTTTTTTTAAAGTTTAAAAAAAAAACCTTATATATGATATATAATATCATGTGTTTTCTTAATGCTGTGGTTTTTTTTCCCACAATCAACGTGTGTCATGCATTAAGATGACTTTGTTTAAAATTAAAATATTGTAATTTTTCTGTGTAATTACTCATTGCTGCCGGAAAGAATAATTTTGGACAGGTATTATTTTTGTTAACAAGATAACACATATATTGTAAGCTGTGTAAGATACAGAGAATGGTCAGGAAAGTGGCTCTGAATCTTAGTTTTTTTTTATAGAAAAGGTAACATAGAAACAGATCATTGACAGATCTGAAGAAAAAATATGAGTAAGAAAATATATACTTTACTTTACTTAATCTGTTTTAAACAATAAAAAAAAAAGAAAGTAAAAGAAAACTGACAAGCTGGCTTCAAATTGTATTCTTCTATTTTCAATTTGCTTCGTTCATGAGAGAACTTCACTGCATTAAGTATTTCTGCTGAAGTTAACATTTGTGTGTGTGTGTCATATTTAGGAAGTAAATTATTGCTTGACAATGGGAAAATAGCTGTCATAAATTATGTGGCATGATATGTAATACTGTTACACTTCATCATCATCATTGAGTGCCGTCTCCACGTCACGGTTGGCTACCATGGAGCGCCATTCTACTCTGTCTCTTGCTTTGTTGGTGCAGATTGTCATAGGTTGATTTGTCTAACTTTTGATTTTATTCGTCCATGTTAGTCTTGGTCTGCCTCTGCCTCTGCCACTGCCACTTTTACATTATATTTTCCCTTCCAATATTACTTTTAATCGGCTGATGTGTCTCTTAACATGCCCCCCAAAATTTATTTGTCTTGTTCTAATTGTGTTCAGTAGTTCTCTTTTTATTTTTAGTTGTTTTAAAACCTTATCGTTTGTTTTCTTTTCTTTCCATCCAATTCTACCTATTCTTCTATAAATCCACACTTCAAAGGCTTCAATTTTCTGTTCTGTTTTCTTGTCTAATGTCCTTGTTTCTGCATCATACAGGAATATTGAGAAGATGTAACATTTTGCTATTCTCAGTTTTAGCCCTGGTGTTATTTGTTTTGATGTTAGTATAACTAGAAAATATTATATACGAAAGAGGGGTATAAATGTTATAAAAGTTTAAAATTTAAGCCTGAGGGCCAATTCATATAGTAGAAATTGTTACTATTTTGTGCAGTTTTATAATCATTGCAAAGTTTGTTTTTGATTAATCTACATTAAATGTTACTATAGGGCGCTTTCATTGTTATATTAAATTAAAGAAATTGTTACATTGAAGTATAGTAATATTTGCATTTAAGATTGTTATTGTTACAATTTTTTCATGGCAAGGGCAATAAACTGAAGGAGATGTGAAGTAACTCTAGAAAAAGAATAATAGATGTCCACATTAGACATGGATGATAATAAAAGGGGAACAAAAAGCAGATATAAATGAAAGCAAAGCAAGAAGTTCTGAGCCAAGACACCAGAAACGTGGAGGTGATCACGTAGATGGGATAGTGCATTAAAAAAATGGATAAAAGAACATTTCAAGGTGAATAAGCTAAAGAAACAGCAAGCAAAGAAATATGAAAAATCTGCACAACACAGAAAATTCATAGGAAAATTCAAACAGGTTAGAGATTTGGTAGGAAACTAGCGATAGAAAGTTGTAGAAAGACATGGATATCTATGCCAGCAGCACAGTTCTTGATGATGATTGTTGTATTGAGGTAAATTTAGTAATTGTTGCTAGTGTAATAATGGTTACATTTTGGGATAATTATTGTCACACTGTAATTTTCCAGTTTCAGCAATTTAATGATATGTATATATTTTTTTAAATCAAGAAAAATGCTTGAGAAATAAAAAATGTTGATAAAGAATAACTTGTCTTAAGACAAACAACTTATCACTATAGATGCTAAATTATAATGGATTAATTATAAATATTCTGAATAATGCATTAATTCTATATATTCTGAATAATGCATTAATTCTAAATATTCTGAGTAATAATATATTCGATCTATATATATATATTTTTTTTTAATGTTATGTGTCGATTTATTTTTTATTTTTAATAGAAAATTGATTAATAGCCAGAATTTTCTTACAAATTACTTTTAGGTTCTATAAGTATATTTTTAAGGATAAATACCTTTAAAGATTAAGTGAAATCCTTACAAGATGAAAGTTTTAATCAACCTATTCAGTTTTTAACAGCTCTTCACTTATTTATTTTATCACCACACTTTTATTTTGCTTTGTAAGACAGGAACTAAAATAGTCCCATAATTATCAACACCTTATTTTATTTAGTTAATATATAGTTTCTTTTAAATATGTATCACATTTATTGTTATGTGCATAAGCTGATGATATTTATGCATTGTTGTTTTGATGTTTGCTTATGATTGAGTTGTCTGATTACTTTTATTCCGGTTTTTTTTTTTTTTGGGGGGGGAGGGGGGGGAAGAAGATAGGCATAAATATGTGAGACAACAATAATGCTGGTAAAAGGGACAATAGAAAAAGACCAGAAGAAATTGATGTGGTGACAGCATCATGGTGATATAATAAAAGACAACAAATAACCGCAAAAGCTATTCTGCTGGGGCATAGGACATATTCAGAGACTAGAAAAATAAAATCAATAAGGTAAAGCTAAAACATGCTTTTGTTTCTCTAGTCTTTTCTCTATTGTGTGTGTGTGTATGTATTATCCATGTTCCAACCGTAGACAACAATTTTTGGTTATTTTGTGTGGTCTTTTATCACCATAAAGTGTAACTATACCCTTTTTTCCATGCTTTTTTTCTATACTGACTTTTGTTCTCAGTTCAGTGCTTTGTATTATTTAGGAGTCCATACATCTGCCAACTGTTTTTGTGTTCTCTACCACTGTGAGAGCTTATGTTCAATTTACAAGTACTGTTACTTGTACAGGTACTTGAACATTTTAATTGAAAATAATAATATCTGGTCATTGGTGTAATCCTCTTGGTTGTTGTTTTTTTTTTTTTTTTTTTTGTAACTTTGGAAATAGTTACACTTACTATATTCTAATGACTTGTGCATGTCAATTTAGACATTTGAGACATGTGCATTTAGTATTTAGTGCTCACTCTTTAGAAATTGAGTTAATTGTAGTGAAAAATCAGAAATCCAAATTTTCCATTCAGTATATTTGTTTTTTGTTTGTTTCATGGTTATCACAAAATTAGCCAGCATTTATATGCCAAACTTTTGTTGTATTTTATAATGGTATGTGTTTACAACATTGGCCAGAATTAATCATTTTTACTTGAGTTTTACCATCCACTCTTACTTCACCTAAACATTTTTACTATCCACTTTTACTTCACCAAAAATTAATAACCTCAGCAAGAGGTAGTCAATATGCGACTTGTAGCAAATGTGTTAGAGATTTCTTTAGTTCATTAATTGGTAATTTTGTAGGCTACATTTTAAAAAATCACTTATCGATTTAAAGTAGAACAAAATATAATAATCATTTACCTTATAATGAAATATTATTTTTCACTGCTGTTTTATTGCTGTCAAATATAGATTTTTAAATGCCTGAAAATGTTAAAAGATATGTTTTTTGTAAGGAGAGTGAATCTATTTGTGGTGAGTTCTGTGGTAAATTGTGAGCACATTTTCTCTCTTAATTTTGATTAAATAATGACCTGCAGCTGGACTATTTTATTGAATTAAAATTCTTTGTTGTTAAGAAGAGGTTCTATTATTTTACAATTTGGTAATTACAGGATCCTGCTGTTGATTCTACTTCTGTACCAGATATTTCAGTGTCTCACTGATTTGTAGTTATGGTTATGGAAGGCCCCAGTATCACTACAAATGAATTAAAATCCATAATTGCTCAACCGCCCGTGCCAGTGGAATCATCCAAATTACTATCTCATCTCCCAAACAAAGAAAGATAGCTGATTTGTAGAGTTTTTGTGTTGACAGAATATATGCAGTATATATAGTTCACATATTGGTCAACGGTCAAAGGTTAGTAAAATGTGAGTAATTATTGCAATTCTAATTATTACAGCACACATTAAAGGATATTAGGCAATCTGCATACACAGTCATCATTATTCAGATAGTCTTACAGCAAAATAAATTGTATTTGCTATAATTTAATTACTTCAGTTTTCAACATATGAAGCTGGGTACTTAAGTAATTTTAGCATAGTCTAAACACACACATTTTATAAATTCCATGACTTCCCCAAACTGTAGGGGAGATAACCCAAAAGGGGTCACCAAGTGTGTTAAAAAGGCCCATCAAAGTTATTTTAAATGTGAATTATTTTGACATAAAATTTCACCACAAATACTTTCAGAATTATAAATAAAATTATTTGGTTACTGATAATGGGGGTCATAGATTACTTCACTGATGTCAAATGTGGTTGCAGGTATCATGACTTCTACAAAAAGGGGTCGCTTGTTATTTGAATACTCTAAAAGGCGGTCAAACATTTGGGAAAGACTTTTCTAGATCAGTGGAAAACAATTTTGTAGAAATGTGTACTTAATGGAAAGAAGAAAGCTGAAATAATTTAATTTACTGAAATATGTCCTATTGCATTGCAAAAATAATACTTTTAAAATGTTGTGATAATAACAGTTATTATAAATAATTGTTCTTTTAAAGGGAGAATAAAGTAATGTAATGGAAGAGACTGAGTTAATTAAGTGTTAATTGTTTATTGTGTAATTGTAGAAAGTGTGCAATAGTTCAATAGTATGTTTGTAATATGTTTTATAAACATTGTATTTGTTAGCAAAGGATAGCTTAAATTGATGTCATTTTGCAGTATAATTTAAATTAAAATCCAAGCTGCCAAATTTGTGTTATGTTGTTTATTGTGTTTGCACTATGTGTATATATGTTTTCATTTTTAATGTAAAAACATACACATATTGAATATAAATTTTAATAAAATAATTTCATTTTTTCCCCCTTTATTAGTCTATTGTCCTTACAAGCTGTTGATGGCTTATAGGACAGAAATAAAAAAGACTCTTTGTGTTTGACAATTCTTTGCTGTTATCTTCCCAGTATCATCATACTTTGCACAGGATCCACAGTGAGTCTCACTACACATCTCTGTTGTTTACAACCCTCTTAACTTCGTAAAGGGAACTGGTGCCTTCTGTTGTTGCTTAATGTGTCAGTGTTCTTCTTAATGTTTCCCTATGTCTGCCTCTTTTTTCTTGTGCCCACTGTTTCTTGTTTGAGGGTTTGATTTGCAATTCTTTCATTATCCCTTCTCATCATATTGCTGACACATACCTACCTTATCTTGATTACAAATATTGTTGACTGCATAATCATTTCTGTTACTTCTGCACTGGTCTTGAATTTATTTCATGTTATACAAAGTATTTTACTGAGTCAGTTATTTCAAGATATATCTAAATTATTTTCTATTTCATTCGTTGTTTTCCAGTTCTCACATGCATATGTAATGATGCATAATACAATTGATTTGAAAAATAAACAAAGTTATGTTTTTATGCTTAGAAGTTTTGCTTTCCATATTTTCTCAAGGTTATTTTAAATCTTTGGTACTTGTGCTATTAATTTCTTTCTTTGTGTCTCCTTGATCTGCAGCTGCCAAGATATACAGAGGGATCTACTTCTTCCACTAATTTTCCTGTCAGTTTTTCTTCTGGACAAATTTGATTTTTCATTAATCTTTTCTTTACTTGGTTGTTCTAAATTGTGCTTCACAATAATCCAAATGTTTCAGTGTGTAGCATTTTGTTTATTTTCTTTGTTGCTTAAATTAACTTCTCTGTCTTTGAAATGCATTATCTCAACAATAAACATTATTATTATTCTTAATCATTATCTCGGCATATTTGCGTGAGATAATAACTCTTATCTTATATATAACAGTGGCCCTCCCCCTATTTTTTTCCCAACCAAAAAAAAGAGAGAAAAAATTCAGCCTTTAAAAATGTAAACACATTTTTTAAAGACTTGTTGATGTTCTCTTTGTGTTTCACTTAGGAAAATTAGTCTTTAATCTTTCCCAATGGAGTATAGGTCTCTTTCTATATTCTTTTACCAAGTTCATTTTTAGGTTTGCCAATATGTTTTCTTAACCCTAGATTATGATGTCAATCTGTAACTGATGTGTTTACGATACCATAGTAAAAATTACAATCACTTAAATGTAACATTAGGAGCTCTAAAAAGTTTACTTTTAACTTTTTGACACAAAGCTGTGTTTACACTATGAAAGACACAACTTGGATTTCCTGTCTCATGTTGATTTATTACCTGAATTCGACCTCAGGGGTCGGACGTGTTACAATATCTATTGGTACAGATGCCATAAATCCGTTAGAATGCTCGACTACCTCAAAACATTTTCCGCTGTGTTTGCCAAGTTACAAAGGTTTGTTTGATGTTGGTCAGCGGCCGAGGAAATTTCCCTGGTCACAACAAAAGAAAAAAAAACAATTTCTTGAAAATTGGCAAATTATTTCTCCGCATTATATGAGATTGTATCTTACAAAATCGAGGGAAAAATCCAACAACATTGGAAACAAATAAAATACTCAGGGGTCACTGGAAGTAGTAATTAGGAGGGTACACACAGGGGAGAATGTTTGAACAAGGCAAAATGTCAAATTTTGAAGAATTTGTGTTTTGATGCAATCATTTTTACTACGGTATGTAGTCTAGGGTTAATTTCATTCTGATGTACTTATAGAGAAGTATAGTTTTGATAGTGGTCTTCTGTTTGCTGTATTTTATGTTCATTTTTCAACTATAAGAACTTTTCACTATTTTGAATGGTTTGTTATGTTTATAAATGTTTCCTTTCTACGTTTAGCTATTTTCTTGCTTGGTCTGCTTTTTTTTCATCTAGTCTTTTACAATGTGTATCACATCCATTCTGATAGAATTCTCTTAACAAGTATACCTGTCATGTGTATATCATTGGCCTTAGGTACTAGTAAACACCAAATACAACTAAATATTAAGAATATTAAATATAGATGGCAAAGATGGCATGTCATGGAATACAGTTCAATCAGATGTGATTAATCAAAACCATTGAAGACTTAGGTACATCTAATGAAAAATTATAGAAATAGTGAATATAATGTGATAGGAAAGATCAGAAGAACAACTCAATATTTGTGCTTTTTGAACATCTTTATGCATCATGAGAAAATTGATGGATTTTAAAGATGTTTTCAGTTAGATCAACATATCTACTCTTTGTGTAAGTGCAATTATGTAATTTGCTTTGCCTAAACAATAACATGGTGATTGTTGGGACACCAAAACTGGACACTAATATTCTTCTCTATTTATGTATTATTCTTACTGAACTTACCTTTTTTTATTATTTATCACTGTTTTTTGTCTGTTAGCTTCATTAAGTGTTTATCTTTAATCATAGCAATTGATGTTAAGTAATTGAACTGAATGAACACAAGTATTAAATAAATAAATATTAAGAATATAAGGGACTTGATTAAAACATGAAAGGTTAGTGATGACGTGGTTTGGCTAATGTGTAATTCACTTTTAGCTGTGTGTTAATTTATCCATCTGAGATTGGTTCATAAATGGTACTGTTCATTGTCAAGATACTTTAAGTAAATATTTTTTTGGTTTTTATGTCTTCTCAAAGTTTTGTCTTATAGGTTTTTAAAGAAAAGAAAACAAAGAAAGAACTCAATTGGACAAATTGACATGCAGTTTTTGGGTCATGCGATCAGCACATTGCTAGTGTTATCTTTCTTGAAAAAAAAAATGTCTATTACCTGTTTAGGGTTGAGTGAACCTAGAACGCCAAACATTGAAAAGAGTAGAACACAATATATATATATATATATATATATATATAGTAATATAGATCAAGAAGGTGAAACAAAGGAAGAGATGAAGAACAGGAAAGCAAAAGCAGCAACAAATTTTTAAAACCTGGTCAAATTATGGAAATTAAAAATACTAAGCAAGAAAACTTAACTTAGAATATTCACCAAAAACGTATTATTAACACTTAACTATGCATGTTAAAGCTGGAAAACAATAAAAGAGATTGAGAAAAAATCTAAACGCTTTTGAAGATAAATGTCTAAGAAAAATACTCTGTGTACAATGGAATGAACTCAAAAATAATATTAAAATAAGAGAAATAGCTATGCAACCAAAGATCTCATCAATAATTAAAGAAAACAGATGAACATATATCGGACATGTGCTGAGAAGAGACAACAGGAGTATTCCAAAACACACTTTTTTGAATGGGAAACTTCAGAATACAGAAAAAAAGGAAGACCTAAAGAGACACTAAAAATAACGTATAAGAGAAGCAAAGTTGGCAGGCATAGGCTCATTAGATAAGATCGAACATCTCGCCCAGAATAGAGATGGGTGGCAAAAAACACTACAAACCCTATGTGACATCAAATGGTGTGGGAAGGATAAAAAATCAAGAAGAATCAAGATCAAGAACTTTGAAAGGTCAATTTTTAATATTTAGTACCACATGAACCAAAACTAGCCTTTTAAAATAGCCTAGTAAAATTTACTAGCCTTTTGTGTTTAAAACTAACCAGTTGTAATACATTCATATTTTTAAAAATACCTTTTTGCTCAGTCTGTTATTATGGTTTACTGATTTTAATCTTCATGTATATAAAGACATTAAACTCTCATAAAATTTATAATTCTTTCCTCTTAGGGATGAATGATACTCAGGGAACACTATCAAAAGCTGAACGAAAAAGACAACAGGCCATTCAAGAACTCATGAACACAGAGGAATCATATAATGCTGATATGCAGATTGCATTAGAGGTATATTATAAATAGTATAAGTTTCCCTTCATAACTTGATAAATGTGCGGGTAATATGGTATTAGTGACCTTATTTTTTCCATGTCCAACGGCGCATTTTTTTGAGTGATTTAGTCATTATCACTCCAGGTCATCCTCATTCCCTAGTAAAATCTCTGGTACTCATTTTTTTTATGTATGACAGTCATATGGCTTAGCAAAGACTTCAAGAAACTGTAAAGGAGTGAGAAGGAGAGGACAGAGAAAGAAATGGGTAGGTAACATCAAGAATGGACAGGCATTGATTTTGTAGAGTCTTAAAGAACGGCTGAAGATAGAGAGAAATGGAGAAGGTTGACAAAGTCTGTCAGTGGTTCCTCAACACTTCCCAAGGTTAGAGGATGAAAAAGCAGACTCACTTTTAGCAGCTAGATGAAGCTCCCTAAAAATTCACCACTTGTAGGCTTTTAACTCAAACCTTTCAGATCAGCTTTATTAAATCAGCCACAGAATCTCCATAATGAGCAGTGCAAAAAGATAAATTGAGGATTTCATGGAAGGAGAAATTGTTTGATAGTTTTCTATTTTGTAAAAGTGTCTTAAAAGAGTTTAAATGAATATTTTAGAAGAGTGTTGATGAATAGTTCACAGCTCGTATGCTGGAGATCAGCAAACAAGTTCGACTCTGAATGTCAATTATCAATTAATTGATTTTGATCAGCATCTTGTTTTATTAAATGTGTTAGACGAATGACAGAAAACAGCCTGAGAGACAAGATCAGAAATGAAGAACTGAGAAAAAAGCTAGGAATAGCCCCCACCATAGAATATATAAAGAAACAACAGATAAAATGTTTTGGCCTTGTGATAAGACAGAAAGATCAAAATACAACACAATGAGCCTTCAGTAAACCTTGCGAGAACACCAGACCCAAGGGCCGACCTCAAAAAAGAAGGATTGATGGAATATTAGAAACACTAGGAATCATAACAGCAACAGAGGCCAACAGAAGTGCAAAATATGGCAAATTATATCTCTCAACGCTGAAATGCAAATGAGGAGGGGAAGAAGAAATTAGTGTTAAATTTAAAAAATCCCAGATTAAAATGAAAAATGTTATCTACTAAATATTACTACTTATTAATATACCAATTATTAAACATTGAACAATACAGAAGCGAGGGATTTGATTAACAATTAATAATATAGTTGGTGCCTTGATTTATAATCTTATTAAAAAGTAAATTTATTTACTTTACAATTAGTAAAGTTATTTATTATTACAATAAATTATTAAAATACTAAATTACAATTTACAATTGTATTGGGCTGCTTTAATTATATGGATGCTGAATTAAAAAATTCATTGTTTTTAATTCTGTACTAGAAATTAATAATACAAAATATTGAAAAAGCACACCTACTTCTGCATCCATTAACTTAAACACTCAGAAAATCTTAGAAAACTACCATACACTCAACAGTGATTTTACTGTACACCAAAAAATGCTTTCAACCCATGGGAAAACAGTGGGGTGTTATTTTATAATAAGGCACATATCTTTGTCTTGGAGATTTTGAATATTTCTTGGAGAGACACGATATAGACATAGTCTTCTAAGTTATATTTTACCATAATTGTCATCCAAAAATGAAAACAAAAATTACTTTGGCCTGGAGCCCATGTGCATTTTGAGCAAGTGAATGGTATTAATTATGATATTATTCTTCTGACCTTTCACCTGATGTATATACGAGGGCTGATCAAAAAGTATCGGTACTTTCTTAATAGGTTCGGAACCAGCAAACAGATTGTATTCAAACTGTACACACATTGACCTTGATATATGTGTAACACTCTGTGCAAGTTGTGTCGTTGTAGCACGTGTGGATTAATCACGGCAGCGCCGTGACGTTAGCCATGTACCACGTGGTCGTCGGATTTTCAATGGCGGAAAATGACGGAAAAAATTGCGCAGAGAATTTGCATTAATTTTTGCCAAAAGCTTGGTGATACTTTCACAGAAACTTATGAAAAGTTATACAAAGTATATGGGGAAGAGTGTATGAGCCGCACACGAGTTTTTGAATGGTTTAAGCGATTCCAAGACGGCAGAGAAAATGTTGAGAGTGACCACCGGTCAGGACGACCTGTCACCAGCAGAAGTGAGAAACACATTGCCGATGTGTGTTCCACTGTGCGCGAAAATCGTCGAATCACCATTCGAGAGTTATCAGAAGAGCGCAGCATTAGTTTCGGCTCAGTTCAGGCCATTCTTACTGAAGATTTGGGTATGAGACGCGTGTCTGCCAAGTTCGTTCCAAAACTGCTTTCAGCTGACCAGAAAGACAACCGGGTTTCTGCTGCCGCAGATCTCATTGACTGTGTCGAAAACAATGAAAACTTTTTGAAAACAGTCATAACAGGTGATGAATCGTGGGTCTATGGTTATGATCCAGAAACAAAGGTTCAGTCTTCGCAGTGGAAGACCGCAAACTCCCCGAGACCGAAAAAAGCTAGGATGAGTCGCAGCAAGGTGAAGACCCTTTTGATCGTTTTCTTCGATTACAAGGGCATTGTTCATCACGAGTATGCCCCTTCTGGTCAGACAGTAAACAAGGAGTATTACATTGAAGTTCTGAGGCGTTTGAGAGATGCTATTCGTCGAAGAAGACCAGATTTGCATGCGTCCGGTCAATGGCAGCTCCACCACGACAATGCACCCGCCCATTCAGCGCAGCTTGTACAGCAGTTTTTGGCCAAACACAACATTCCCCAGGTCAGACAGCCACCTTATTCTCCAGATCTAGCTCCCTGTGACTTTTTCCTATTTCCCAAACTCAAATCCCACTTGAAAGGAAGAAGATTTCAAGATGTGGAGGAGATAAAAGAAAATGCGACGAGGCAGCTTCACACCATCTCAGAAGATGAGTTCCAGGAATGCTTCCGACAATGGAAACAACGTTGGATTAAATGTGTGGCCTCAGAAGGGGACTATTTCGAAGGAGATTAAATTTCAAAACTGTAAGTTGTGTAGTTTTTTTTTTATTGCAAAAGTTCCGATACTTTTTGATCAGCCCTCGTATATATATACTAACACTAATCTCTTGATATCTCCTGTTAAATGCACTAAAATGCATGTTACTTACATCATTCTAGGTAATTTCCTGACTAGAAAACATGTTTCTCACTGCTTCTGGAAGTGGCCAATATACAGTATTTTAAAAAAAAATGTTATGTGTAGATAAATTAGAAGGAGAAAGAAAAACGGAGTTTTGCAAAAATGGTACTTACTCATATCAATTGGATATGCGACCATATTACAAGAAAAACACTTTAAAAAAACATACTGTATATGAGTTACCCATATTATATGGAAATTATGTTTATTTTCACATGTAATTTCTTTAATAATTTCAGTATATTGTGTTTAGTTCTAGATGTAAATAGATTTACACAAAGGGGAACTTATTATCAAAGGAGAATGAAAAACATATAAATCGTGCATTACTGTTTTACACAAATAATCTAGCAGAACAAATTTAGTTTTTGTTTTACCTATTTTCTTTTTCTTAATGTGTCAAAGAAGCTTCTGTTTCCTCTCATGCTCAAACTTTTGTGACTAAAGTAAAGTACCCCCGTCACGCCCAGTTGCGTATAGGGAATATGGTGTTAGTGACCATAAATTATACAGACCTTCGGCATTAATATTTGGGGTAATGTGGTCGGTATTATGCCCATGCTGCTTTACTTTCTGAGAAAAAAATCCGGTACCCATTAAAGTCTGGGTGAACCGGAAGCTGTCGGTTGGGATCGAACTCTACCTCTTGTCCTTTGTAGTCCAGTTCACTAATCACTGAGCTATCGCAGCTCCCTTGTGACTAAAGCTTGAACACTAAATCAATAAAGTTTATACACATGCTCAAGACATTCTCTTGATTGGAAAGAAATAGAAAAAAAACATTTAAGAACAGAAACGAATGGAGAGACCTTGTCCATGGTCTATACTTATATAAGGGACCTGAAGTGTTTTGATTGGTTGATTTGATTAGTTGTAAACAATTTAATTGGTTATTTTCAGAAAAGAAATTTATTCTGAAAAAAATAATGCATCAGAACCTCATATCATTGTGTGTGTTTACATTACAAAATGTGTGTAGGGCCTTACAATTTTACTTTATTAAGTTTAAAAAAAGCCCATACAAACCGGTCTCTACAGACTCATAGATATAAGCTGACATTAAATACAGAACAACAAACGCAGTTTACCATTATTTCTTAAAGTATCGTTTTCAATTACGTGTTAAAGGCTCATTCGCTCTGATTCTGGATGATTCTACTGGCATGGGTGGTTGAGCAATTATGAATTTTAATTCGTTTGCAGTCATACCGGGGCCTTCCATAACCATAACCATCACTCTGATTTGTGTTTCTACTATTCTCCACATTTATCTTTTTCTTGTTTCCATGTTGATTATGATGAATTTCTTGTCTGGTTTTATTGTTTTGTTTTTTTTTATTTCCAAGAAGTGCATTGTCATTGGATTTCTTGAGATTGTGCATGCTAGATACCCATATAAATGACTTAAAAATAAAGAAATAAATATTTTCTCTGAAACTGAAATATTTTTGGTGCGAGAGCATCCATCATAAAATTCGTTTTTTTTTTTTTCATCTAGCTCTCTGTTTACCTTGCCATAAGTCTCTTTCTGAGCTAATTTTTGTTATCTCTATAAAAACTTATGTCTGCTATTTTTTTTCATCTCTTGTCTGTGCTCTTGTGTTTCAGGAGGTCGTCTTCCTTTTTCTTTTTCCCCAGTTGTTTCCAATGTGATAGCTTGCATTGTGATTTCTCTATCTCTATGATATTATATTTAATTTTTGAATTGTAACTATAATATTTGTATTGTTGCTTTCCTTCCAATTAGTCTGGTGAAAATTAATAATTCACTTCCCAAAGACATATTCTATGGTGCTCTCTTTACTTTCTTACATTACGTAGTGCATTATTTAATGATTTCTTTAATGATTTTTTTCATACCTCTGTCATATCTATTAGGTTTTCAAGAAGCCATTAATAAATAGCAATGTCATCCCAAAAGACACAGTCAATCACATTTTTGTTAATTGGGAAGAGCTCATTGTATGTAACAAGAAGCTATTACAGTAAGTGCTGAAGTATTTGTAACCCTGTATACCTCTAAAGGACTATGTGTTTTGAATTTTAATTGAGCCAATATAAGTAGCACTCGTTTTTACCAAAAATTTTTTTAATGAAGTCAAAATTGATCCTTTTTTAAAAATAATTTATTGAAACAAAAATACTTTATAGTATAGTCTCTCTCAAGAATTTACTATTGATGTAACAAATAGAATTTGTTACAGAAATATAATTAGAATCAAATATGTTGTTGTTGTGAATCCAGTGGCCTGTGTGCTGTTGCCCCTTGGCCCAATGCCATGTTATGATATTTGCAGATATTTTGAGAATCAAATATAAATGATAATTCTGTCAGATAATTTTTTTCAACTGGGCAATCTGACCATCAGAAGACATTCATTGTCCAAGCACCAGTCATATTTAAGACTTTTAGCTTCTTTACTTATTGAGTTAATTGTGGGTCATCATCATTGCATTCCGAACATGTCCATAGGTGCTCAGATCCCCTCCTCAGCAAGTCCCACAGTGTCCAGTGACTGACGACTCCAGTTCTATGTTGGTTGATAAGTCTTCTTACACAGCCACTAAGTTTCTCATTTCTGGCTGTGCCCATCTTAAATCCCATTTCCATCATCTGAAGAAGTGACATGGATCTGTGTTTGTCAAAGTGCTGTGCTCTTCCAACATCTCAGAGGGCATTGATGATGTCCGCCCAATCCATTGGTTGCCCGTCCTCAATGATAGCACAGCTAGCCAACCTGTCCACTCTTTCATTTCCCCGTACTCTCGCATGTCCAGGGACATATATAAAGGTATCCATACGTATTTTGGACTTCTGCAATGACTCTACCCATTGCATGCGTACAGAGCTTGTCTCCACTTTTTTTTATCATGCTCATCGAATCACGCAGCATACATGCATGGGTGTAGTCTTGTGACTCTAACCATTTGAATGCCTTGGTCACTGCCATCACCTCCATTGTCATACTCATGGTCATGACGTATGCACCACTGTCTTCTTTGACTATTCTGCCTGCCGAACGTGCTGTAAATGCCCATGCACTTCTTTGGTGTCGTCTTACAGATCCGTCTGTATAGATGACTGCATCTTTCTCATCAGTGTTATCGCAGATGAGACCGTTGACCTCAGCATTAACCACGACCGGGTTTTGTTCCCTACTTTTCCTGTCGAGTGTGACAATACACGAGAAAGTCCCCTTGAATGACGTAGGCACCTGTATCCACTCCTCACCAACACTGATATTGGTAAGCCCACAGACCTGTTTGATGACATCTGCTCAGCCCCACCCATGATTTGCCTCTTATTAGCCTGGCACCTTTCCCTGTGTTGAGCACGTGGTGCAATGGATGCTCTGTATCTGCACTAATCTTCAGGTATGCTCGTTCACTCCAGATCTTGATTCTGTTATCCATGGTTGGAAAGTCAAGAAGGTACCTCATTGCTACACAGGGAGTGTCCCTTGTACATCCCAAGATAATGCGCATGGCTTCATTTTGTATTTTTCCAGCCTATCAATTTGAGTCGTACTGACAGTAAGAATTGCCAGGGCATACTCGATTGGTGCGAGGACTAATCCCAGGAACAGAAGAGTATGTAACCTCTGCTTGATGTTGGCAGCTGCCATGACCTTCAAGGCGGCTAATCCTTTGCGGGATTTTGTTATCACATGGTTGACGTGGTCCCAAAAACACAGACTGCGATCAAACTTAAACCTCATCAGCTCCCATTCGTACTCCCGGTGTGGTCATATTAACTATATGATTGTTAAGGGAGAACCATGAAACTGATGCTTTATTAGGATTAACCAAGGCACCTGAAACCCCACACCAGGAAGAAATGCGATCGAGTTCGTTTTGCATTGTGGAGGCGATTCCCCGTCTGTCTCTTCCCTGTCGATATACCAGAATATCATCAGCAAAAGTCATAGTTTTTCCCCTCCCATCCAGTTGTTGTTCCGTGATTGTTATTGTGTACACGTTAAATAGAACTGGTGACAATGGTGAGCCTTGTGGCAGCCCTGGACAAATAGATGTTGGCTCGGAAGACCAACTTCCACATCTGAGTATCACCTTCCTCTGAAACTGTGCCACAGCGATCCATCTAATAAGAAAGGGGTGCACACCAGCTTGATGAGCATATGCATGAGGCATTCAAATTGTACCCTATTGTATGCATCCTCCAGATCTATAGCAGCAGCACATGTCTCCTCTCATCTGTGGAAGCCTTCGAAGACATCATAGGCAAAGACTGCCGCATTGAGCCATGTCTCTTTGTTATATCTATAACCTCCGAGTGTGGGTGGGAATGCGCGTTTCTGTTCAAGATGACAGGTGAGGACACGGGCAACTATTTTCTCCAGCAGCTTGCCTGCAGTGTTTTGCATTGTGATGATTATGTAGGCACTGATCTGAGTCCTTGTTTGGCTTTGGTAGTGGTAGTAAGTAGTTGTGTAGCCACTCCTCCTTAATCTGGCCACTGCGAATGCTGGCATTAAACTCATTGGCCAGTTTTGTCAAGTCGTCATCAGCTAAATCACCTATGTCATCGTATCAAACACCATCTGGACCAGGAGCAGTGTTGTATGACCTTTTAAGTGTTGTCCGAATTGTATCGGTTGTGATTGTGAGATCTTCTTCCAGCCCTACATCCTTCACAATTTTGACAACGATCCCCGTATCCTCATTCTTACAGCCTCATTTCTTTGGTCCGTCTGCTCAATGTAGCGGGCAAGCGGGGCATTCCCTTTGCTCTCATCAGATTTGTGCCATATCCGTGCTTTGAAAGTCTGGTATGCCTCTGTGTTGTGTTGTGCCATTCATGCACTGATGAAGGCGCCAGAATGTGGCTAGCGATTTTTCTGAGCACACTTTTCTACAGAAGTTATCCCATTTGGCATCCTTAGCCTGCTTAGCACATAGTTTAAAGTGCTTCATTTTTTGTTTGACCTCTTCTTTCAGACGCTTCAAGAGCTCAGGTTGTGTTCTTCCATTCTTTCTGGCTTTCTGCCATGTCTTGGCCATTTGTCTCTTGTACCACCAAGCTTCCTTGACTTCTATGTTCCACCAGGGTGGCTGCGTCCATCTCTCCTGCCTCCTACGAGGGGCGCTCTGTTTCCTATGTCTGATTTTGCTAATGATGTCCTGGTCTGTTTTCTCGTAGTTGAATGTGTGGAGCTTTCTTTTCTGGCTTCTATTTCTGCTTTTCTCAATTAGGAGGACACATGGATAGTGATCACATCCGTGGAACCCCAGTACACTCCACCTTGAAACTAGTGCGAAGGTGGAAGACACCAGTGCCAGGTCTATGACACTATCAAAGTCCTCTGTTCGAGTGGCCATTCTTGTTGCCTTTCCATCATTCAAGCACACTAAATTGGCCGACACCAGTGTGTTCTCTAGGTCTTCTCCCTGCTTGTTGGTTATGACATTACCCCACTGGTTGCCTCTAGCATTAAAGTCTCCACAGAAAATGATGTTCTCTTCATCGAACTCGAAGAGATTCTGCCATTGTTGTGTGTCCACCTTCCCATTACAGGCATACACATTTACAATTACGAAATGAACTGGGGTCTGCACCCTAACCCCATGTACCTGCAATTCTGCACTGTCCCACGCAGACATATCAACCTCAGCTGCCACCATATTGTTGCGCAGAAGAATGGCCTGCCCAAGGTGTTGCCTATTGTAGAAACAATGAAATCCAGGAGTACTTACTGTCCTGTAACCAAGAAGAGTTTCTTGCAAAATCATTATATCGGCGCTGCACAGAAGCTTATCAAGAATGGACCATCGTTGATTTATGGACCCACAATTTCAATATGTAACGCGCACATACTTTAGGCCTAGCCTCTCACACTTCGACAGTTTAATTCCACCTCTCTTACCTTGTCATGTTTTCCTTCTTCGATGTTGTCGTTTGGGCTGCATCTAAATACTTATCATCGTCATAGTATCATAGATGATTTTGTTGCTGAACGTCGATGCTGTGGATGGTCTAGACTCACGTGCACTCACTCAATCGCATGGTCGAGAACCCATTTCAACGTTATAGACTGGCCAACTTCAGTAAATTGCTCTGCAGCATGTGGATACACTGTGAGCCTTATACAAATTAAATGAATTACGCTTCCTTGACGATAGACCGGCGAAAACAAACCGCCATTTTGTCACGCATTCAATAGCGCATTCAACAACAAAGATGAGTATAAGTGATCAAATAAAGAAATTGTAACAAAATACAATGAAGCCAAAAAAGCATAGTGATTTACATCAAATAGAAATTGAATACAATCACATGATCCCTTCAAATATAAATAAAAACAAACAAATAAACAGAAAAGTTCACTGGAAATCAGCACTTATCTGTGAGTTCTCTGAAGAAGCCAGCGAACAGGACGCCATATTCTCCGGAAGTGTTCAGCTTCTTTACTTAAATGATGTTATGTTAGAATCATCATCACTGCACTCTGGACACATCCATAGGTGCTTCGATCTGCTCCTTGAAATACTGAGAACCTCCAAGGAGAACCTTGACCCACATACACATACTCTGGGATCCATAGTTACATGAATATGTTAATAGTGTAGTGGTTATCATGCTAGCTTATAACACTTCTTTCTGCAAATTATGTCCACAGAGCACTTAGAGTCAGGAAAAAAATGTGTGGGAAAAATGGTGTCATTGTTAGCATTGGTGACATTTTGTGTGAAAATGTAAGTTCTCTAGAGTTTTCTGTAATGAGATACTCATTTTAATTGGTTACATTTCACTCCATTAACTACATTAAATTAAATCTCGTATTAATTATTAACTTTCAGATTGTGAACTAAAGTTACTTTTATTTTAAAATAATTTAACAATTGTTTTATTAAGAAAGAAAATGTTATGTATATTTGTTTAAATTTGTATTTAAATGGTCTAAAATATATGTACTAATCAGATAGGCTTTTATTGTATGGATACTTTCTTATCTTTGTTGGTGTACAAAGTGTAACTATTAAACAATGTTAAATAAATCACCATCTTTCAAAATCAGTTTTTGGTGTTTCTATCTATCTATCTATTGTCCATTCGAGCTGAAGACGGCACATAGGACAGAACCACAATCTCAAAAACAGAAACCTTGCGTGCCAAAGTGGCACATGTTGCAGAGATCACTGCTCTAAAATATATGGCGCTGTTTCCATAACAATACTTTTTACAATGACAGCTTGTCAAGCCATCGATTAACCCTCTTAGTCGCCTCCTACGACATGCCTGGAAGGTCACAGTGTCACTATTCTTTACTTTTGGTGTTTGGCAGAATTAAAATAACCATGATGTAACAGGTCATATAAAACCATGTGCTCTTGCCGTGTGCATAATTTTAATGATGGTTTTCTCCACGTAAATTTGAAAGTTCCTGAGATTACATTATTTTTCTCAAATGAAATAAACTAAACAGTGTTGGTGGTGGTATTCAATTAATTTATTTTGTGGACTCTTATATTTACAGTTGCCTCATATATATGACTCCTTTATTTACAGTTGCCTCATATGACTCCTTACATGCGATTTTGTAGTTGTCAGCTTTCAGCAGCAGCCACCTTACAGCGCGTATCAGAATCTTCTCCAGCATTCCAAGAATTTCACAAGGTAATGTTATACTGTTTCCTTCTTGTGAGCTTAACTATCTGTGTAAATGTTTAAAATCTTTGATACAATACAAGTGTAAACTAACATAAATCTGTGTACAGATGTGATTTTAAAATGGAGATTAAATATGCTGTAAGTACTCTCTAGCGCACAATGTTTTATAATAAAGTAAACAGGTATGAATTTTCCACAATAATTTGTGGTTATCTGTCAGTGATAAAATAAAGCCTTTATCGCTGAAATGCTAGAGCATATTTATGACATCTACAAAAATTATATTGAACCTCCTCGCATGAGCCTTTTTTTGGGTTCATGTGAATTTGTAAATAATGTTATCCTATGGCTGTGTGATTAATATTTTCACATGCAATATATATAAATATACACTTCTTGTTTCAGCAATGCATGCAGAACCCTAAAGTAAAAGGTGTACATTTAAGCGGATTTATGCTTAAACCAATGCAGAGGATTACAAGATACCCACTGCTTATAGACAAGGTATATAAGAAGTTTACTTTTATGGTATTTTTAACAATATAATGCTAGTCATAATTTATTACTAAATGCCTATGTGTGGCAGCAATTATGTTTTTTTAATTTCATGTTGAAATCGAAAATACTTTTCTGCCATTATTAAATATTTTATTGTAATAAAAAATGTATTGCAGCATATACAGACATAGCATGAAGATAATTGTTTCAGTTTCAAATTTGAAGTCATCTGTATGTAAATTTATATTTGAATTCTTAGATTCTAGAAAACACCCCAGCAGACCATGCAGACCGAGGCAATTTAGAGGAAGCTCTTACTTTGGCCCAGGAATTGTGCAGTCAAGCCAACCAGTGTGTAAAAGAAAAACAGAACTCGGATAGTTTAGAGTGGATACAGGCCCATGTACATTGTGATGGATTAGCAGAGGTTAGACATTGCACTCACACTTAAAACAATTTTGACATATTTAAAAGTTGTATTAGTTTTTAATTTTACTTAACTAAACATATGTTATTTTACTGTTCTATAGTAGCAGACCCTATTAAAAATTAGATTTGAATATGAAATAGGTCACAGTTTAATTTATTTTCTCCATAATGGTTTTTCTGTTCCATCATAATGTAAATAAGTCCTTTTTGATCGATCAGCACTTTACTGAAATAAGTGCACAGTTTAATTGATTTTCTCCATAATGGTATTTCTGTTCCATCATAAGTAAATAAGTCCTTTTTTGATCGATCAGCACTTTACTGAAATAGGTGCACAGTTTAATTGATTTTCTCCATAATGGTTTTTCTGTTCCATCATAATGTAAATAAGTCCTTTTTTGATTGATCAGCACTTTACTGAAATAGGTGCACAGTTTAATTGATTTTCTCCATAATGGTTTTTCTGTTCCATCATAATGTAAATAAGTCCTTTTTTGATCGATCAGCACTTTACTGAAATAGGTGCATAGCAACTGTGCTGTTGAAAGTAGCTTGCTGAAGATATCAATTTTGAGCTATAGAGAGAAGCAATCGTATGCTACTAATGTAAATTTATTCATAAGTAAAAAAAAGTAAAAATAAAGGAAATGGAAGCAGTCTTCTATATTGTCGTACAGAGAACATAATCCACATCAGAATAAGGGAAAAAGATGCCCAAATGAGATTATGGAAAGAAGTTCATGTGTGAAATTTCAAGAAGCACCATAGAGATATGAGTAAAGGACAGAATATAGAATAACAAAAATCATTATCAGAAGTTGAAATGGCAAATATTATATATGTATGGGGTAAAAGAAGAACACTCAGCATCATAGCAATAGGACTTGAAGAGAGATATGCAAAGAAATACTTAAAGGAAGCACTCAAAAAGTAATCAGTGTAGGTGCTATTGAGTAGTTCTGTGGCTAAAATGGACTTTTACATGCTCCATGAAAAAGAACATAGTATTTAAACCATCAAGGGATTAAGCAACAGAAAATGTCATGGCCATAGCAGCCTAATTGCAGAAGTATGCAAAGAAGCAGGTCTAGTAACAACTTATGGCACAAATTTTAGCACTTGAATGAAACAAAAGGAACAGTTGTAAAGTAAGCTTTAACAAACAAAACCTTAAGAACTGCAACAAGAAAGGTATTACTCTACTCTCATTGCAAAGCAACAAATGAAAACATTAAAAAATTATCAACAGTAGTAAACCTTAAATATGAGGCAAGAGTTAACAAAATTTGGACTGAACAAATGCTGCAGATTTAATATTTTCAATCCTTGAAACATAATACAGCAGTATTGATAGCTGCAGAGATAATTTATATATGAGTATTGCTTGTTCGAGAAATGTTTTTTGATATCCTATATAGGGAGAGTTTGTGACATCTAAAAAGATCCGATCAGTTTCTCAACAAAATTGTTGGAGAAAAAGCACTTGAGTGGTAAATCTTCATGCAGTCATCAGAACATGAATAAGGGGTAGACCAAAGACAATGTGGTAGAGAACAGTGAAGGCAGTTATACAGTGTTGACTAGACTTTGGACGCTCTGTGAAGGATGGTCATAGAGTAAGCAAGGTTGAGAGTTTATGTTATTGCTGTCCAACACTTGGACTTTCTGTGACCAAGACTGAAAAAGGCAGATTTATAATTAGAATGATCTTGTAGCATTCATTAGTTTTCTTTATTACATTTTTGTTTATCTTCTTTTCATATTTAACTCTAACTAGTATCTGGTAATATAACATGCTTTTTATTTTGTTCTCAGAACATTACATTTAATTCATTAACAAATTGTTTGGGACCAAGACGTCTCTTATTCCATGGAATTCTTTTTAAGGTAGGTATAAGTTATTAGCCAAGTCTATTCTGTTTAAAATAAATCAATTCAACTTGAAAGGTGACCATTTAAAAGTGTCACATTATAGCAAGAGTGTGTGAAACACTTAGTTAAATACTGCTTATCAGTCATCCATATAGATATTGGAGTGAATGAGTATTTATTAATGGTTTTCTTTAACAATGTACAAAATGAAGTGTTCCCTCGGCACATTAAGGCCTGTGGGAAAAAAAAATTATTTCATTTGCTTAATTTATTCCATTTATTACCTAAATAAGTTGTTCTCTAGAAAAGTACATAATTTTATTATTGTGGATTTGTGCTTCTGTTTATTTAGATTAGGTTAATGACTGTAGCAAAGATGATAATAATTTATATGGTTAATTTGATTCTAAGTAAATGATATCATTGGGTCTATTTGGTCTGATAAAGGATTAATACAGGACTTTTAAGACTGTCATATTTACTCAGAACTTTTGGAAAAACACAAACCGAATATAACAAATACAGACATAATGGGAGTAATTGAATTTTTTTTTTTTTTACTTTTTGTGCAAATCTTCCTATTTTTGGTTGCTTTTATAAGATGTTTTGTGTGCGGTCAATGTGTCAGCGGTCAATGTGTAAGGCGTTAGTGCCCACATTTTTTGTGACCAACAAGTAGCCATATTTTTCTATGACTAACAAGTACCCATATTTTTTTATGACCAACAAGTACCCGTATTTTTCTATGACCATCGACACATTGTATGAGTGCTGTGGTCAGTGTTATGCAGCTTGCCCTACTTTCCAAGAAAAATCTGCAAACCATTTGCAGCTGAGTGAACCTAGGAGCCTTTGATCAGCATCAAACCTAATCTTTTGTCCTTAATAGTCCGCTTCAATAATTGTTAAGCTACCACAGCTTCCACAACAATAAAAGTGTGTGGTTAAACATTTCTTACAGCGAGACAAAAGTAGATTTAACAGTTTAGGAATGCAAGGAGAAACTGTTGTAAATTTATAACTAAAAAATTGTGATACAAAAATAGGTTAAGAAAATAACTGTTTTTCATAACCAAAAAAAAATTTAAAAATAAAAAATACCACTCTCCTATAACATAGTTAAACTAAATACCAAACAAGTTGTGATTTTAGAATTAGCTAAGAATTTATAATGCTGATAGTCATAATTATCTTAATTTTATATTTGTAACTATTTTCTTTTTTTTTCTTTCAGGCCAAAAGCAGTAAAGAGCTCATAGGATTTCTTTTTAATGACTTCCTAATGTTAGCCCAAACATCAAGACCTTTGGGTCCAAGCTTCAGTACTGTGCGCATATTTGATTCGGCTATGCAATTCAAGATGTATCGCGTGGTAAGTATTTTCTGATGTTTATGCTTTATTTATTTACACAAGGCTTGCATTTAGTTTGGATATAATAATTAACATAACAGGGATGAATAAAAGTGAGGTTAAAAACATGAGTTATATGAACAAGAGGGAAGTATCACCTCTTCATTTTCATCAGAATTTGTTGCACTCTTAAAACATTTCTTTGCATTTATAATTAGAGTCATTATTATTTTCATAAATTTTTCTATATTGATGTGTTTGTCCTTTCAGGTTACAGGAATTTAAAATTAGATGTTGGATGAACCCAGTAACATATTCTTATGAGATTGTGCAGAATTTTATGGATTCACTTAATGTTCAGCCATATAATACAAGTAAAAAATCTAATTTTATTTTGCCACAAGACAAAATTAGGGAAATGAGGAAAATTGATATTTTGGTTGTTTTATAGATAACTATATAAAAACTCTGAACACAACCAGTGTACCTTGCAGGAAGGTCAAAGAAAGAAGATCTAAACAATTGTGCTCTTAAGTAGATGCACTGGACCACAAGGTGCATAAGACAAAGTAAAAAGTGACTGTGAAAATTGGCTTTATAAGTTATATCTATCTTGTTATGTACATAAAATATGGCCTTATAATGTCTTTGTATTATGTCTCAATTTTTAGCTACTCATTACTGGATTATAAAATTGAGGGATATACACATAGACTTGGTTTATATTATGAGCTGCACACTTTAGATCAATGAAGCTGCTTATAACTGATGTCTGACTGATTTTTGAAATGATTTGTTACCAGAGATAGAATAATAAGCAATTATGAGACACCCTTATATAGTAATTCAAATAATTACTTTATGTGTCATACATCTTTATGTTAATTTTCCAGCCTATATTCCTGAATGAAATTACAGTGAGAAAACCAACAGATGATAATGAACCCACCCACTTTCATATTACCAGTGACCGAAATCTTAGTCTTAAGGCTATCTCTGCTGTAGAAAGGTATGTACAAATACAGTACTAAGATAAGACATTGTTCTAAGTGCTGTAGTAACTAATCTGATTGCTTATCCTGTGATTATAACAGAATAAATCGTGACCATTTGTAAAGAGAGTTACTTTGATCTTATGACTATTTTACTGCGTCTTTGTATGAGTTGTTTTATTCGCTCTTGATCTTGAATTATAATATAATGTAATTCGCACTGTGTCGTGGTTGTTAATTTTCCATATACTAATATAGGTCCGTGTGTTACCGGGGCCTCATTATGAGTAAAGAATAGTGACACTGTGGCCTTCCAAGCATGTCGTAAGAGGCGACTAAGGAGGTTGATCGATGGCTTGACAAGCTGTCATTGTAAAAAGTATTGTTATGGAAACAGAACCATAGATTTTAGAAGCAGTGATCTCTGCAATATGTGCCATTTTGGCACGCAAGGTTTCTGTTTTTGAGATTGTGGTTCTGCCCTATGTGCCGTCTTCGGCTCGAAAGGACAATAGATAGATAGAATTTCTCAGTCCAGTGGTCATAAGTTACATTAACACATTCTCATGATTTATAAGTACAATACATTACTTCTAGGCTACAGCCAATAACAATACAACATGGTGGTCTGGATGACTTCTGAATCACACACTTCTGGAATTATTTAACACAACACAGATTACACTTCTAGCTGTCTATACACAAGTTCTGTTGTGGACTAACTAAATCTGCTAATCTCTTCACTTTGATCTATTATTGATCTTGTTCTAACGTCTTATCTATCTACACTAGTTGGCAACCTTTCGAATTGCTCTGCCTTGGTATCTGGTCACTGATATAATTTGGCTCTCTGGAATCTGCTCACTCATCTGTCCTGAAAGTGAGATTCCATATTTATATGATGAGAACTCCCTGTTTACCTGTCTTCGTGCCTATCCACTCATGTGTCTGTTAATAATATAAATATTTGTTGACCCTGTGTCTGTCCACCTACACAGTCTGGAGATATTTTAAAATCTTACGTCCACTCAGTATGATATTATTTTTAATTACACCCACCATGGCCCCACCTTAAAGTAAAGTAAAGAGCCCCGCACGCTAAGTGGCATATAGGGAATATGGTGTTAGTGACCATAATTTGTATAGACCTTTGGCACATGATTTTTGGGGTAATATGGTCGATATTAAGCCCGTGCTGCTTTATTTTCCCAGAAAAAATCTGGTACCCATTTAAGGCTGGGTGAACCTGGAAGCTGTTGATCAGGATCAAACCTGACCTCTTGTCCTTTGTAGTCAAGTTCACTAACCACTGAGCTATCGCGGCTCCAGGGCCCCACCTTGGGTGTCCGTTATTAAGGGCAATATCACTTTCCACATTTAAACATCCACCCTAATGCCGAAACTGCCCTCATCTTTTAAAAATTGTTTAACTTGTATTACTTGATTACTGATAGCCTTGATAAGAAAGACATAACCTCACATTATCTGTCAGCAGCACTTTATTTAAGATGTTACACCAACTCAAGCAAACTTGCAACTTTTGCTGATGTAGAAGAAAAACATGCTGCACCTGATTAATAGATTCAGTAATGATTGGTTGTAGATGAAT
Organism: Megaustenia siamemsis; assembly: GCA_032433765.1. Lineage (NCBI taxonomy): Eukaryota > Metazoa > Mollusca > Gastropoda > Stylommatophora > Ariophantidae > Megaustenia > Megaustenia siamemsis. The sequence continues at coordinate 37,807,468 of JAVIAB010000092.1, forward strand.
GTAACAGCCCTAGTTTGTTTTTCTATTTATATATCTATTGTCCTGTTGGATCAAGTATGGCTAATAGGCAGAAATTCTAGACTCTCCATATCTAACAATCTTTGCTACTTAGTGTAAGACTGCACAGGACCTACATTGTTTTTTTTTGGCCACATATCCCTGTTCTGGGTGAGCCTTTCAACCTCGACATGGGACCTGATATCTGCTATTGTTGCTTCTTCTCAGTGTTCTGTTTAGTTTGTTTTTAGTTGAATATAATAACTCAGGTCAGTATCTACTTAACAAGAATGGAAATTCCTCTGTGAAACTAAAATCCTATCTGCCTAAGACAGTAAATCAACTGTGGTGTGGCATATGAGAAAAATAGGACACAAGTAAACAGTACTGACCAAGTGACTGACTTTTCCTAAGTAATGGTGTCATTCTTTTTCCCATCATGGCAATAAGCAGTGCATCTAATTTGCATTAGTTCCGGTCAAGATGGCCACCGTAAGCAGCGAAGCTACTTTAGCTCTCGATTCTTGTGTTTAATTACGCAGTAAACTGCTATTGTGTGGAGAAGTCCTATGCCGACAATTCATTCTATGGATGTTTTATTCATTAATTGGATTATGTACTGTTTCAGTGATGTGTTTTTCACGGATTTGGTACTTGTGCATTGGAGCAATTTCTAGCCTTGCACTGACCGGTAACGTGTTCTCTCGGACGTCCGGGCACTTGAGCCTGACAAAGGCGTATCTTTAGATATCGCTCCGGGTAGACGGGACTCGTAAACCTTGGCTGGCAACCCGTCTAGAAGAAGGGAAACTTCGACCACAAAACCCTCCACTACCTTGTGGACTAGTTTCTAGTTAGAATCGAAGGTTATGGGAGTACACCCAGAGTAAAAATCCGGAGGGAGGGACCCTAAGGCAGTGGACGGCGTTAATCGTCTTTCTGGCATCCCCTGCACCTTCTTTCAATTCCGAATGTATGGACTTTGTCCCTCCTTCGGAAATCCTTGAAACGAAGTCGAGAGGGGGATAGTGCGACTGGGTAAAGCACTATCTCCATATCCTGTGCCCAGGCAGAGTAGGCAAAGTGAAATGAGGAAGAAATTACCAATGTTTAAACTTGGCACATGGAACGTAAGGACCATGTGCCCTGGACTTACTAAAACAAGCACACTGAAAGAAGGACAAATTAGAGCAACAGCACTCATAGATAAAGAACTAAATAGGCTACATGTTGATATTGCTGCCCTACAAGAAACAAGACTCTCAGACTGTGGTTCTGTAAAGGAAGAAAACTATACTTTTTTCTGGCAAGGCCTAAGCCCCGAAAAACCACGTATACATGGAGTAGGCTTTGCTGTACATAACAAACACATAAACTCCATAACCACGCCTAAAGGAGTGTCTGAACGCTTGATGATACTCCAGCTACATACGAAGAGTGGATTAATAAATATCATTAGTGCCTATGCACCAACGTTGGCTGCATCAGACGAAGAGAAAGACAACTTCTACCAACAACTGCAAATGACCATTGACTCACTTCCAAAAGAGGAACTATTATACTTGCTCGGTGATTTCAATGCACGCACAGGATCTGATCAGCAATATTGGCCAACATGTCTAGGTCACCACGGCATTGGAAAAATCAACGGAAATAGGCCAGCGACTCCTAGAATTCTGCTCAAATAATCACCTATGTGTAACAAATACCTACTTTAATGTGAAACACAAGCATAAAGTAACATGGCGTCATGCTAGAAGTGGTCACTGGCACCAACTAGACCTAGTTCTTACACGTAGGCAGTCTTTAAATAACATCAGAATAACACGAACATATCACAGTGCAGACTGCAACACAGACCACGCTCTAGTCATTAGTAAGATCAAAGCCAGAATTAGTCGTATCTACAAATCAAGAGAGCCTGCAGCAGCCAAGATCAACATCACAGCGACAAAAACCACACCAACCGAAGACATTTTTAGATCCAAGTTTGATGAACTGGTAGAAGAAGTAGAAGATGCATCAAGTGTGGATGACAACTGGTGCTCCCTGAGAACACACATCTATAACTGCGCATTGGTAGAATTAGCCACGAGAGAAGCTGTTCGGCAAAAACAATACCTCAAAAAAATACGCAATAGCCTCCACTAGACCGTCTGACAAGACGAAAAGGGCCATATATAATTTGCATAATCAAAAGACTGGAGCACATTAGAAGAGGAAAAAGATGACACCTGTGTAGTCTGTGGGCATCATGTACAAGTCTGCTGTCAAGAAGGTCTGAGCACATATGAGTTTGCCTTGCTTGCAATAAGGTTGATTCATATAGATATTCATACACTGCTTACATTTGTGTCATACAGTGGTTTAACTTTAAAATAGTTTTTGCTGTCATTTGCTGTCTATTTTCTCAAACACATAGGCAGTCTGTTTTGTAATTCTTGAGCCTCTGTATATGTAAACCATAAAAAAAATTATTTCATTTGCTTAATTTATTCCATTTATTACCTAAATAAGTTGTTCTCTAGAATAGTACATAATTTTATTATTGTGTATTTGTGCTTCTGTTTATTTAGATTAGGTTAATGACTGTAGCAAAGATGATAATAGTTTATATGATTAATTTGATTCTAAGTAAATGATATCATTGGGTCTATTTGGTCTGATAAAGGATTAATACAGGACTTTTAAGACTGTCATATTTACTCAGAACTTTTGGAAAAACACAAACCGAATATAACAAATACAAACATAATGGGAGTGATTTAATTTATTATTATTTTTTTTTTTACTTTTTGTGCAAATCTTCCTATTTTTGGTTGCTTTTATAAGATGTTTTGTATGCGGCCAATGTGTCAGCGGCCAATGTAAAAAAAAAAAAAAGTAAAGTGCCCCCGTCACGCCAAGTGGCGTATAGGGAAATATGGTGTTAGTGACCCTATATTTTACAGACCTTCAGCACATGATTTTTGGGGTAATGTGGTCAGTATTACGCCCGTGCTGCTTTACTTTCCCAGAAAAAATCCGGTACCCATTTAAGGCTGGGTGAACCCGGAAGTCGTCAGAGTATAAAATGTAAAGGAGCCACTGGTGGGGAGTGTTAAACACTCCAAGGTATGAAGACAGCTTTACAACGGAGGAACACAACACAATACTGACGTTTCGGCCTGTTGCCTTCTTCAGAGTACAAGGACAACGAAAACAAACGGTGAAACACAATTATCTATAACTACATGATCAGAAGAATGGAGAGGTGGACAGAAAAGAAGAAAGTAGGATGTAGAAAAATGAAAAAAAGAAGAAAGCTACATGAGGGGAGGTAGGATGAGTGTTAAGATGTATAAATTAGAAAGAATAGGAGAATATGTATATATATATATATAAAAAAATATATAAAATTGTATCACTTAGCTCAAATAACTGGTCAGTCCGCCGGGAACGAAACGAAAGAATTACCACATAGACAGGAATCCACGTGCCGGAAAAAAGGGAACAAGAATCGTGGGAAACAAATTAGAAAAAAGGGTGGGGGGGGGGGGGGGGGCAGACCCTGGTCAGGATGAAAAGAAACTCAAACAAAAGCACAGGAGAGGCCTGGCAAACGGCGGTAGACGGAGAAGATAATAGGATCATAAAACTACAGGAGCCTAACAGAGGGGAAATTCTAATTCAAACAGAGGAATCGGAGAGGATAGACAGGTAGGGAAAGAGAGGAAATACTGATACGAGGAAGAGAAATGAAAAGGAAGAATAAGAAAGAAATCAGGTATAGGAAAATTGGATCGGAGGAGAGGCGGTGAGTCAGGAGAGAATAGATAAGAGAGGGAGTCAGAAAGAAGAGAATAATAGAGGGATGGTGCGCAAGGAGTGGGGCCCAGCGAGGTAGAGAGGTAGGGAACGGAGAGACTGAGGGGAATACTAGGAATGTATATATAAAGAGGAATAAGAAAGTATACATCAGAGGAGGACAGGTAAAAGATAGGAGGAGAGGCGGTGGGTCAGGAGTGGATAGGTAGAGAGGGAGTCAGAAAGAAGTGGAGAAATAGAGGGATGGTGCGCAGGCAGTAGTGCCTAAAGAGGTAAGGAAGTGGGGAAACAGAGAGACTAAGGGGATACAAAGAGAATTGTACGCAGGCAGTAGTGCCTAGAGAGGAAAGGAAGTATGGAAACGGAGAGACTAAGGGGATACACAGAGAAGTGGAGTGAGAGTGTGGCTAGTGAACAAACACGTACAGTCCTAGAACCGGGATTGGGGGGGGGGGAGTGTGTTATGTAGGAAAAGTAGGGTAGAGAAGTGGTGACACAAGAGAATAGAGAATCCAGGGAGTAGATAAATAAAGGGGAATGGGAAGTATCCATCAGAGGAGGAGAGGTAATAAAGCGATAAGGAGGAGATGGACATAAAGGTAGTCCGCAGAAAAGTGGGGGGGAATTTAGGATAAAGGAAGAAGAAGGGGAGATGATGGATAGATCCAAGAGGATAGGGGTAAAGAAAAGGGATAGATAGGGGGCAGATGAACATAAATGTGAGATAAGAAGAAGAGTACAGGGGTGGGAGAAGGGTACAGAGGAAGAAGGGTCCTCAGAGGGACCGGGATACATTGATGCCGCGGAGGGTGAGGCAACCCCAACGAGCGATATGACGGTGCTCAAGAGTGAGATGACTGTGGTGATCAGAAGAGCACGATACTAAGCCCATGACCAGGACATCAGCCTTCCCCTGATGGCCCCTCGAGTTAAAGTGGGCTGCTACAGGAGTGCCAGCTTCTCGGGTGATGTCGTGTAAATGTTCACGACACCTATCGCCGATCTGTCGACCAGACTGACTGATGTAGGTTAACTTGCAGCGCTTACAGATGATGGCATAAATGATGTTACGCGACGTGCAAGTGAATCCCTCTCTGATCTCGAAAGGACCATTAGGAAAGAGGACAAGTCTGGAGAACGTGGTCACAAGTTTTGCACACTCTGCGGTTGCAGCGGATAGTACCTCGATGGCTAAGGGGGGCAGCAGGAAGACGGCCCCTGACAAGAAAGTCACGGAGGTTCCGGTCACGTCTAAAGGCCACCAGTGGTGGGTCGAGGAAGAGCAGATGAGTAGTAGGGTCAGATCGGAGAATAGGGAGGTAGCGGTGGATGGTCCTAATCACAGCGTAATGGTGAGGGTGATAGGTGAGGGCGAGTACTACTCTATCCAAGGGGGGATGAGTAGAGGGGGTAAGAGCAGATTGACGCGAAGTGTGGAGAAATCTTCATCGTCTTGGCAAAGATGACAAAGTCTGAGAAGCTGAGAATATGGAAGAGAGTTCTTACAGGATGTAGGATGAGAGGAGTCGTAGCGGAGGAAACTGTGGGAATCTGTGGTCTTGTAGAAGACCGAGGTGAGAAGATTAGAGGTGCTCAAGGAGACTGAGATATCTAGAAAAGATACAGAGGAGGTGGAGATGTGGTAGGTGATGTGGATAGAGGCGTGGAAATGTCCGACATAATCGATGAAACGGGAGATCTCCTCCTCTGGAAGGTCAGTTAGACCGATGCAATCATCGATGTACCTACGATACATAAGGGGGAAAGGGCCCTGGTAGGTTTGGATGATTTGGTGCTCTAGATAACCCATGAAGAGACAAGCATAGCTAGGGCCCATTTTAGTGCCCATCGCTACACCGCTAATCTGGGTGAAGAAATTGTCATTGAACTCAAAAGAGTTGAGGTTCAAGACTAATTCCGTTAGACGTAGGAGGATGCCAGTGGCGATGGAAGGTTGGATCCTACGGTCCAGGAAAAACTGAAGAGCTAAAAGGCCGTCGGAGTGGGGAATGGAAGTATAAAGGGAGCAGACATCCATGACGAAGAGGCGGTAATGGCGGTCAGGAAGGAGGGTGATAGAGGAGAAGATGTTGAGGGCGTCGTTCGTGTCTTTGACATAAGAAGGGAGGCCCATAACTATGGGTTGAAAGATACTGTCAACAGCATCGCAATTATTTGCCTATTCCCTATAAAATGTAAAAGTGAACAGTTGTATTGTATCAAAAACATAATTTAAGACGTCAAGTATAACTGTATTTGTTAGTTAATAATCACCATTACCATGAAGATTTTAGGTGTTCAGAAATTTGTCTTAATGTAAATTAGAGTAAAATTACTTATGAGGTTAAAGATAGGGAAGTACACTAAAGTTGAATATCTCACTCGGTTACCTAGATGGCACAATTAAAAAAATATACTTTATCAGTAAGGACAATGAAAGGGAGAGAGTTCTGAGTGAGAATTGGACTTGCATGTCCTAGAGTGTTTTAAAAGGAGACATAGAAGATTTGTCATTGGACTGACATCTTCATCAAGAAAAGAAAAATGCTTGCTAAAAATTACGTGTACTGCTCTGTATGATGTAGATACCATAAACATCGGTGTAAACTTTAACATAAAATTTGAAGCTGAAATTTTTAGAGTGAACCAGGCAAGAACAGCATCTTATAAATTTATTTCACTTTTTTTTTTATCCTAGGGATACATGGGTAAGAGAAATAGATGCAGCATCTAAACAGTACAAAGACAAGGCCAAACGAAAATTGGAAAGAGCACAGTCAGGTATTTTCATTACTATATATTTAGTAGGGAGTAAATATTTATTTTTATTACATTTATTATTTTGGTGTAAGATTAGTAGTTGTAAAGATATATGGAATGTTGAAATGATAGTCACTTATGAGTTGATGGTTGATACTCAAGAAAATGGCCACCTGTAATGAGATAATTGTAGCTGCTGAATCATTGTGGTCCCGCCACATTCGGCTCACCTTGATGTGCTTGGAGGGTTTGTGTGCATCTGGGATCCAATGAGCTATGCCAGTGAGAGCTTTGCTCCAGGCAGAGTCATCCATGCTAGACAGGTCCTTGGTGAGGGGTTAGACAAAGGAAAAGATCTAGGAACCCTTTAAGTGAAGTTGCAGAACCCACCGGCGAGTGATACACACTCTAGATTTGAACTAATCCATCCTTACTTCATGAGTTAAATGTCTCTCTGTCTTTCCTCCTCTTTCTGTCCTCTACCAAACAGATAGGTGGTGCTCTAGAGCTCAGAGGATCAGACCACCTAAGACAGAAAACGCAACGCAAAGCTCATGCAGATGATGCTCGTAACCTATAAGCATATAAAAGGTAGTCACTTGTGGTGCACTTCTTTTTGTCCTAGGACTGACAAAACAGTCACTGACCAGCATACCTAGTACCATCTTGTAAAAGAACAGAACAATCTCTGTACATTTTAGAATGCTCTACAACTAACCCACACTGAGTGCCACTGCCCCCACAAGGTTGTGTTTGGGCTGTTTTTTATTCATCTTAAAGCACAGCCAGAATCTGCTGTATTATAGTAATAATTATTATGATAATAATTTATCTCTTCTGAGTACCTGGCCTGACCAGCTGCACTTTCTGTCTTCTGTGCATTTCCTATTGACTACTCTTGTTTAGGCAGTACTTGTTTCCTGATTTTGTTTGGCTAGAATTTCCTAAGAAATTCCCAACATCAGGTTGTATCAAATGCTGACAGTCTTGATGTTCTATTTTCTATTGCTCTTGATTATATTCTGATCCATACAAAAACAATGAAAAAGCAGAATTCTCATAGATCCTTAGATCTGGTTTTTGTGCTGTACTGTGGGAGGATTCGCAAATAGACAAGAAGATCAGAAATGAGTAATGGTATATATGTTGGAAATAATAGGCAGTTGTGTACAATAAGTGGTATCTGTGGGAATTAATAGTGTTTTAGTGGTCACTATTCTATCTATCTACTGTTCTTTCGAGCTGAAGACTCAAAGTAGGGCAGAAATTCTAGACTGTTGTATCTGATGATCTTTCAACTGTCAGACCTTGCACAGGATCTACATTATGTCTCGCCACACAGTTCTACTCTGGGCGAGTTGCACAATCTTGATGAGGGTGCTGATGCCTGCTGTTGTTGCATCTCATTTTAATGTTCTTAAACACTTTCCCAGGTTTCTTTATGTTTCTGCCTCTTTTTCCCTCTGGTTTGAGATTCTTTTGTTGTCTCTTCCCATCACATGGCCAACACATGACCATCTCCTTCTCTTGATTATAGTATTTTTGAAAGCTTTGTCATTTCTCTTATTTTTGTACAAGTTTTGAACTTATTCCATGGTACACAAATTATTTTCCTCAGGCATTTGTTTCAAATGCACCCAGTTTGTTTTCTAATTCTTTAGTTGTTTTCCAGCTCTCACATGCTTAAGTAAGGGTGAATAATACATTTGATTTGAAAATTTAGTGGTCACTATCTATCTATCTATTGACCTTTCGAGCTGTAGCTAGCCCATAGGGCTTAGACCCAGATACTCCTTTTCTTATCTATTTTTATTCTAGCAGTTTTCAATCCTTATAAAGAAGTGGTCACTACAGAAATTATAATCATTGTGATGGGACAGTGGAAGCTATTTGTTGCATGTTATAAAGGCTTGTCATTTGTCTGTTTTCTCAGTTATCTTGCTATTGGTATTGCATGGACAAATCTATGACTACCTTTGATTATGATAGAGTGGGAATTTAAAACTTAAAAATATATTTATAAAATGTTATGTATTTGCTATTGTGTTTAACTGGTTGGTTATAAAGATTGAAATATAATTTGAGATAATTATCATTTTTAACCCTACATTATGATACTGTAGAAAAATTCCTCAAAATGTGACATTTTTCTGTATTCAAATATTACTCCCCTCCATGTACATTCCCAATTACCACTTTAAGCGACACCTGAGAGTTTAATTTGTTTCCATTCCATTGTTGTTAGAATTTTTGAGATCCTGAGATACATCATTTAATGCGAAAAAAAATTGGCTGTTTTTCCTTTTTTTTTTTTTTCCTCTTTGACCAGCTAAATTTCCTGGGCATCGCAAACATCAAACAACCCTTTGTGGTTCGGGGAACGCAGCGAATAACACTATGTGGTTGCTGTACATACTGACAGACTTATAATGACCTTACCAATAGACATTGTAACACGTCCGGTCCATGAGGCCAAACTTAGGTCATAAATCAACCTGAGCCAGGAATTTCGAGTCCCCATGTTTTACCTAGTGTGAACACATGGGATTGTGTCAAGAGTTCAGAGAAATTACAATTTTTAGAACACCCAATGTTACATTTAAGTGGTAGTCATTTTTACTATGGTTTCGTAACTGGGAGAGTTACAGATCGGTATCCATTATCACTGATGCAAAGAAACTAATTTCTTTGAAATCGCAAATAATTTATTTTATTTTTTAAATTGATAGTTTGTCTTACTCTTTCATTTTGAGAGCAATAGATATTATTTTTAATAAATTACGGTACTTTTAAAATAGAAGCAATTTACATGGTCACTTACATTAACACATTTTAAATTTGATTTTTAAATATACATTTTTTATTATTCAAAAAATCTGTTTAACATATAAGATTTATTAACACGATGATAAAAAATAAAAAGCGAAATAAAAGTAAAGATACCATTGACATATTTGGAATACAATGTCAGTGGCCATATTTTTGCATGATAATCAGCATATTTAAGAATTAATTGGTTATCACATGCCAGCTCTACATGAGATAACCTCTGGTACAAGGTTTCAGAAGCTGGATGAAGCCTGAAGCTGTTAGAAAAATACTTTCCTTAACTGAGTGAAATCTTCTACGAGGAGACATATGCACTAGTCACTTCAGATAATTATAGAGTGTACAAAGAAAGTGCCATTTTTGTAAGATTAGGTGGTATTTTTAAAAATTATTATTATCCAAGAAAACATGCAATATGTTTGGTAAGAATGGTATCTACTTGCAACATTTAATCTTTTGTTACTTTGGCCTTGGATTGATAAAAGAATCTTCAAAATAAGGCCTTACATATCAGATCTGCCAACTGCTTCATTTTTATAATGCAGAAAAGGATTTGTGTATGTGTGTGCTTACATGTGTGCATAACTGTGTGTGTGCATGCATGTGTGTGTGTGTGTGTACTTGCTAGGGGTTGGGAGGTGGGGGGGGGAGGTGAGAGAGAAAGAGAGAATTTGAACATGTTTGAAATACGGGCTTCAAAAGAGAAAAAAAAAATTGAATAACTGTGAGCACCAAATGTGACCAAAGGTCATAAAGTACAGAAAACAAGTGTATTAAAAAAAAATTGGGATTCAAAGTCTCATGACTTAAAATAGATAAAGTTATTATATAGTGAACAGTATAGCTAGCTTAATAAATAATTAAACTTGTCTCTGTGGAAACATTACAAATAAATTCATACATTCAAAATAGAGAACCTGAAACTATCTATCTATTGTCCTTCCGAGCCGAAGACGACACATAGGGCAGAACCACAATCTCAAAAACAGAAACCTTGCGTGCCAAAGTGGCACATATTGCAGAGATCACTGCTCTAAAATATATGGTGCTGTTTCCATAACAATACTTTTTATAATGACAGCTTGTCAAGCCATCGATCGATCAACCTCCTTAGTCGCCTCTTACGACATGCCTGGAAGGTCACAGTGTCACTATTCTTTACTTCCCTCATAATGAGGCCCCGGTAACACACAGGAACCTGAAACTAGCAATAGTAAATACTTTAACATATAGTAACATCAACTGGGAGTCTGTGTGAATATCAGTGGAAAAAAGTCTGAAAAACTGTTGCTTCCAGTGCAGTGAAAATATTAAACTGATGATAATTAAGAGCTGCATATTCTCTGTACTTTGTATGGACTTGGATGAATGATGGAAAACACAAAAGGAAATCTCAAGAATGCCCTCATTTAATAAAATCTGCTTGAGGAAAATTATCACAGATATTTAGCCAAACAAAATCTGCAACTAATGGGAGATGCAACCAAGTGATAACATAATAGTGTTGTACCTGAATAAACTACATTTTCAAGAGAGATGGAGAAACAATCACAAAAACTACTATGTAGTAAACTTTGGTGGGAAGGAGAAAGAGGGGCAGACCAAAGACAGTGTGACAGAGACTAATAGAATGAAAATGTTCAGAGTGTGCCAGAGCATGGGGAGGTTTGTTGCTTTTCGTAAGTATGTATGTAGGGTTCTGTCAGTCTTGAGTGACAGTGGATTTAATTTCTCTGCTGTATCATTGACAATCTGTCATCTTTGAGAATATCTTTGTCAGCATTTCCTTTATTCAGGTCTATTCTGTTAATCAGAACTACCATCCAATGAAAAAAGGTGCTCATGTTTTTGCTACAATTCACCCTGTGAGCTTTTGTAAATTGAGCTTCATGGTTGTGTGATGTTTCATGTTGGTATTACTTTTAATGTTGAATGCTCATATTCTTATCATTGTCTCCAAATGAACATTGTTTATTACTTATATTGTTTCCATTTGAACTGACACCAACAGTTATTTCCTCTTTTACATATTGAATACAAAGATGTTTTTAAAATAGTATTTTAATAGTGAAGGAGATTAATATATAAAGAAAAAACTAAAGACTTTTCTAAATGACACATTTTTAAGAAGATGAATGCTTTAACAAATGTATATTGCATTTTTTTCCTGTTCTTGATGTTAATCTTGTGATATGTTTGATATTTGTAAGTGCTCCAGGACTGAGGGAACTTGAGTTATGCTCACTGCTAACACATTTGTCTCAAATGTCTTCTTACTCAGTGACAAGCAGATCTCAGCCATTTGAAGCTGTGAGTGATAAATATATCACAGTATTTGACAAGTCACAGATATTCAAGTCAATCAACCATATAATGCAAATTAGCCTTGATTGTTCACAAAGCTTGGAGCTTACACATATAACGCAATTATTATCTTTTCTCATGAATAGTTGTTCTAATCCACATCCATATATATGTTCATCAAACATATCAATGGTTAGTGCTGTAGTGAAGAAATATTTCATTCTTTCATCTGATCATTTACGGTAGAGTGTTATTGTAATTAAAGAGGGTACATTTATAAGGCTCTGAGAATAGGAAGTCAAGCTAGATACAAGTAGCATGGGACAGCTGGCAAGATATATCAAGAGTATGTATAACAAGCTGCTGCAGAAACTATCAGCATGCATTCTTTGCATTGTCTGTCTGTTGGAAAGGACTAGGTACCTATGACCTTGGATGCTGTGAGATTGATCCTAACACTACAATGGATTTTTTCAGGAAGATTTTAGATGTATTTATTTTTGTTTGCTTTGCTACCACTGTGCAGACTTGTTTGGTAATCAATTTTATGCCATTCTGTAGTCTTGCGGGCAAAGCCGGTAGGCCGGGTACTGGTTGTGGTGGAGGAAGGGGTAGGTCTCAGACCTGCTCGTGATGCTGGTATGTGAGAGTAACTTCCTTCTTTGTACACTTGCTTTTCACTGTGGAAATGCATTTGCATGTAGAATTGGCAGAGCACACATTCAGTAGCTTCTTTTTTATTTACTTGTCGTGAACATTCTCATTTCAACAGTTGCATGAACTATTTTTTCAGTGTTTTATGTTTGCTGAAGGTGGCTGATTGATATTATCCACATATGTGGATTCTCTTGACATTAAACAGTATTTTTTGTAAAAGATTTTTTAAACATTATCAGATGTTATTGGTTGCTTAAATTATTAAAATATAATTTTTTTAATTTATAGTAAGCAATAACTGAATTTAATGTTACCCCAGTGGTTGAGAGTGTTGTTCAGCCGACATGTATAATTATAGTAAACTGTGTTTTATAATTAGTTAGAAAATACAAGCTGCTGGTGGGAAAATGTGTTTTAGCAAGTGGAAAAAGACTAAACAAAAATTACAATTTAAATGCCTAGATCAGAATAAATTTAACTTTAAAATACTGAAGTTGGGTTTCAAATGCTGACATAGCCAGAAGTGCATTTATTAATCAGTTTTCCATTCCGTTTAAACTATATTAGTGGCATGTTCACTGCATAACTTAAGAGTAAAAGTACGACTGCTGGACCTAGTTGGTCCTATTTCTTACTAATAGAATGTGAGAAGAGATGAGGAACAAATCTCAGTTCAAGTCTCCTTTTGATTTATGTGTTTTCTGTATTTTATGTTGTTTGGTATTTTTTCTTTTATTTAATCAGATAAACATCTGTGTCTGTTTATTATACATATATATTTTTCTTATATAATTTCATGTTTTGATGTAATTATCATTTATTATGTTATAAAGAAATAATTAATCAGTGAGCATCTTCAATTATGATAATTTATACAATATTGTTTTTAAAAAAAATTATATATATATATATTCTTATTTATGCATTAAATCACTTCATTGCCGAATTTTAAACTAAACTTGAATTTCTTCCTATTCTTATTTTTTGTTGTTTTGGTATTTTATTATAATCAGACACAGGTGTTCATGTAAATTAGATACCTGTCAGCTTATTAATTATTGTTTTTTGGCCTGGAAATTTCATTATTTTGTTGTTGTGATGTTGCATGTAGTTATCTCCATTTTAGTTTTTCTCACATACACTTATCAGTTGCTTCTCATCCATGCATGTCTTTTTGCTGTGTTTGTTTCCTTTTGTTAGTGAGGCGGCCGAGTGTTGGTCGAATACTTGTTGTCATACAAGAGGCTAGTCATCTTAAAGCCTCAGATGTGAATGGTAAGTATTCACATTGAGCTTGTTATTGCACACACAAAAATACATTCATGTTGACTGATTGTTGTCTTACTTACATAAAGACTGAATCGAGATGCATTTTTAATATATTAAACATTTTAAAATAATAACATTTCAAACACACATTCTCAAATGATGAAAAAAAACCAGATTTCTCAGTAACTTTATTGGATTTATGTTGACTGTTCAGCATTGAATATGAATAATCTATAACAATAACAGTTTTGAAATCCAAGAAATGTTCTTCACACAATAGAAACAGACATGTCTATCCAACTAGACTATTAAAACTTTATGTATGCATTCTATCTAGACTTTAAAAGAACACATAATTTTGATAGCATAGCATTGTGATAATAGTCTATATAAACATATCCAGAAAACTCCATCACTGCTTTATTTCTTACAGGAAGATGGAACATTCCACTTGAACATTCAAAATATGATTTGTGTCCATTATATATATATATATATATATATTGCCTTTGGCATCTTGACAAACGGTTGGTAGCAAGCAATCATAAGACAGTAGTTCGGTAAAGCATTTGTGTCTCATACTAGGTGCTGCTTTACTGAACATCATCTCTCGTGGCTGAATTTGCCAATCCTGGACAGACAGATCCATCCACAGAACAAGCAAGGTGTATTTGCAGTATCTGGCCTTGTCTCTTTTCTCTTGCACCTTTTGTCTTCTGAATTTGATATCAGCACTGTCTCAAAAGTTGATGTGCCATTTTTTATTTTTGCTCTCCATGTGCTATGATCTACAGCCACATTTTCCCAGTTTCTTTCACTGATAGAAAATTCCCTCAAGGAAGCCCTGCAAACATCCTTATATCTCAGCACTAGTCTGCCCTTTGGTCTCTTTCTGTCCTTCAGTTGGCCATTCAATATTTGTCTGAGAATACGATTGTTTGCCATTCTTCTTACATGACTCAGCCACTTTAGTCTATGAATCCTAAGTGTTGCCATGATCTATGGGAGTTTGGCTTGTTGTAAGACATTAGAGTTAGTTACTTTGTTCTGCCATTTGATGTTCAAAATTTATATTCAGTTTATGTTCAAATAATAAAAAATAAAATTTATGTTATTATTATTATGTTATTACTGTGTTATTGAAAAAAATAATTGATTTTTAAAATATCTATGCGTTGCAGAGACACCATTGAAATATAAATGAATTGTGATCTACATAGTAATTACAGGTGCTATTTTAAAATCTCTCTGCAACCCAAAGTTTTCTCATAATCATGTTTAAATATGTAGGTCACTCTGACTTTTTACCAGCAATGGACGCAACGATGGTGACATGCTTAAAACTTTTTTTTTCCTTAACCTAAATAAACATGTCAGCAGTGAAACTTCACAGAATGATGATCGGTATATTAAATTATTATTATTAGATAGTTTCTTGTTAAAAAAGCAAAACATGCAAAAGTAAACAGAATTTTTATGTAGTTTTATGACATTTTAGAAAACAACAAACCCCCAATAACAAACCCCCAATCGCTTCCCAATGCATAATAATCTGCATCGCAAAGTGCTAGCAGAGCTATCCCTTGAAGGCAAACTAAAGTAGTCATTGTTATATATGAAGCAAGGCCCTATGATATACATATGGGGTGGGTGGGTGGGTGGGTGGGCTATTTGGTTGGTTGATTTAACTTTTGGGTGGTTTAGGATTGACCAAAACTTGTTCCATATTTCTATGTTTCCTTTATTCTTTTTCTTCTTTAAAGATAATTTTGTTCTATTATGTTGATAGGACGTTTCAACATATAAACATTCTTTTAAATATATATTCATGATGAATTCATCTTTTATAATTTTTTTTTATTATCCAGTGAGAGAGAACTTTGTGCCAATAATTGTTAGTTTGAAATTAACCAACAGAGATGGTGCTTCAATTATTTATTTTTGAAGCTGTCATAAAGTTCTTTGAAGCTGCTGTACACTTAAAGATTGACTTAAAGACATATGTAATAAGAAACTAAAGGCCTTTGAAAACAAATGTCTTCATGGACTCTCAAACTTAAGCTGAAAAGAATATTTTTCAAGTGAACATATAAGGGATAAATCTAAACAAAAATATGTGCCGAGCTTTAAAAGAAGAAGAAGAAGAAGCTGGAAATACATCAGTCGTATGTTTAGAATGAAGGAAGAAAGACTTCCACATCAGGTATTCATGTGGAAACCATCTGGTAAAAGAAAACAAAGAAGACCAAAAGAAACGCTATACAGAACAATTACTAGGGAAGGCTCAACCATGGGACTAAGAAGGAATGGGGGACTGGTAGTCTAGAGGTACAACATCAGCCCCAGGAAAGGAAGGACCCGGGTTAAAATCCTACCATAAGTGGTAATATAAAAAATGAATCTGTGGTTCTTTATGACTTTATCCTCCACTAATCCCTTGGGTGGTGAGATCCGGTGTCCAGCCCTTTTGGATAATGGCTGTAAACAGGAGGTCTTGTATGCACTCGTGCCTGTTAGAGATCCTTTGGTAGTTAAAATTGAAAAGAGTTGACTATAAATTTGGCCACTGCAGAAAACTACCCACACCACAGGTCCCAGGCAGTGCTACAGAGTTTGTGTGTGTGAGCCAGGATTCTCCTCAGATTTTTTTGAGGATATGTTGAAGCACCTAAGGATTCATCTGGTGTGCAGTGATGATGATCCTACTAACAATCAAACTAAGAAGCAACCAAGAACTACAAGAACTAGCAGCAAATCATAAATCATGGAGAACTATCACTTCCACCTTATGTACCATCTTTGGCCAGAGAAAAAATGAATTGATGAAAATATGTAATACCTACACTGATGTATCCCAGTTTAAAGTTTGCTTCTGTTAGTATACTAGTACAAGAACAGTTTGTTCTTAATTGAAAAATTGGTTTGTAACATTTCAATTTTTTTTCTATGAATTGACGCATTCATGAAAGTCACTACTTCAATTTACATTTATATCACTTGTAATATTAGATAAAAAGTTTTGAAGAATAAAAAACAATTAATTAAACATAAATATTCTAAAAGGAAAAGACAGACAACACAGTCGAGGAATAGCTATCATTCATTTGAGAAGAATATAGCATTACTGAAATGTAACTGACTGGTAATAGTCTGATGGAAGCAAGACTGACAGGAAGATTCATCAACATTACCACATTACAATGCTGTTCATCAATAAATAACAATGTGACAAATGATGAATGTTATGAACACCATCACTGCACTCCCAGTATATCCATAGGTGCATCCACCCTCTCACAAGGGCCTCGGCAGCCTAGTTGGGAAAAACCACCCGACTAGGCTACTGATGTTTGGATAACCCGTGTTTGATTCCTGCTGGAAGCAGTGTGAGTTGTACTTGTGGGTGCGCGAAAAAAATACCTCCACGGTCTACCCAGTCATTGGCAGAAATGGGTACCAGTACTCTGGGAAGGTGAAGAATGCCACCTCGCATTGTGAGTTTTGATTCTTGAAGTGACACTATCCAGAAGTCTCTGAACACTTCTGGATAGGCAGCCTAGCACATATGGGTAAAAACTTATGTGCTAAGATCCCAATTCAAGTCTCTTATTTTACCTTTTACCTTTATCCATCCTCTCCTCAAAATGTTCAGCAAAACATACAAAAACTAACCATGTAGTTTGGCGTTCGTTGACAATTTCTTTCATTCAACGAGAATATTCAGTTCTGGGAAGGACAATCTTCTCTTCTCTCCCCCCCCCCCCCCCCCCCCACACACACACACACGAGTGAGAGAGAGTGTTAACACAGCCAGATAGCAATGAATTTGTCTTTTATTTTTTTTAAAGTCCTTCATTCTTTCTACCTTACTATTTTTATGAATGATTTCTGCCCTTTCCATTGGCTGTCCATCTGTTATGACCTCAAAGCTAGCCAATGTATCTGTTCTTTCATTGCCATCAACACCAACATTTTTATGAATGATTTCTGCCCTTTCCATTGGCTGTCCATCTGTTATGACCTCAAAGCTAGCCAATGTATCTGTTCTTTCATTGCCATCAACACCAACATTTTTATGAATGATTTCTGCCCTTTCCATTGGCTGTCCATCTGTTATGACCTCAAAGCTAGCCAATGTATCTGTTCTTTCATTGCCATCAACAACAACATTTTTATGAATGATTTCTGCCCTTTCCATTGGCTGTCCATCTGTTATGACCTCAAAGCTAGCCAATGTATCTGTTCTTTCATTGCCATCAACACCAACATTTTTATGAATGATTTCTGCCCTTTCCATGGGCTGTCCATCTATTATGACCTCAAAGCTAGCCAATGTATCTGTTCTTTCATTGCCATCAGCACCAACATTTTTATGAATGATTTCTGCCCTTTCCATTGGCTGTCCATCTGTTATGACCTCAAAGCTAGCCAATGTATCTGTTCTTTCATTGCCATCAACAACAACATTTTTATGAATGATTTCTGCCCTTTCCATTGGCTGTCCATCTGTTATGACCTCAAAGCTAGCCAATGTATCTGTTCTTTCATTGCCATCAACACCAACATTTTTATGAATGATTTCTGCCCTTTCCATGGGCTGTCCATCTGTTATGACCTCAAAGCTAGCCAATGTATCTGTTCTTTCATTGCCATCAACACCAACATTTTTATGAATGATTTCTGCCCTTTCCATTGGCTGTCCATCTGTTATGACCTCAAAGCTAGCCAATGTATCTGTTCTTTCATTGCCATCAACACCAACATTTTTATGAATGATTTCTGCCCTTTCCATGGGCTGTCCATCTATTATGACCTCAAAGCTAGCCAATGTATCTGTTCTTTCATTGCCATCAGCACCAACATTTTTATGAATGATTTCTGCCCTTTCCATTGGCTGTCCATCTGTTATGACCTCAAAGCTAGCCAATGTATCTGTTCTTTCATTGCCATCAACAACAACATTTTTATGAATGATTTCTGCCCTTTCCATTGGCTGTCCATCTGTTATGACCTCAAAGCTAGCCAATGTATCTGTTCTTTCATTGCCATCAACACCAACATTTTTATGAATGATTTCTGCCCTTTCCATTGGCTGTCCATCTGTTATGACCTCAAAGCTAGCCAATGTATCTGTTCTTTCATTGCCATCAACACCAACATTTTTATGAATGATTTCTGCCCTTTCCATTGGCTGTCCATCTGTTATGACCTCAAAGCTAGCCAATGTATCTGTTCTTTCATTGCCATCAACACCAACATTTTTATGAATGATTTCTGCCCTTTCCATGGGCTGTCCATCTATTATGACCTCAAAGCTAGCCAATGTATCTGTTCTTTCATTGCCATCAGCACCAACATTTTTATGAATGATTTCTGCCCTTTCCATTGGCTGTCCATCTGCTATGACCTCAAAGCTAGCCAATGTATCTGTTCTTTCATTGCCATCAACAACAACATTTTTATGAATGATTTCTGCCCTTTCCATTGGCTGTCCATCTGTTATGACCTCAAAGCTAGCCAATGTATCTGTTCTTTCATTGCCATCAACACCAACATTTTTATGAATGATTTCTGCCCTTTCCATGGGCTGTCCATCTGTTATGACCTCAAAGCTAGCCAATGTATCTGTTCTTTCATTGCCACCAACACCAACATTTTTATGAATGATTTCTGCCCTTTCCATGGGCTGTCCATCTGTTATGACCTCAAAGCTAGCCAATGTATCTGTTCTTTCATTGCCATCAACACCAACATTTTTATGAATGATTTCTGCCCTTTCCATGGGCTGTCCATCTGTTATGACCTCAAAGCTAGCCAATGTATCTGTTCTTTCATTGCCATCAACACCAACATTTTTATGAATGATTTCTGCCCTTTCCATTGGCTGTCCATCTGTTATGACCTCAAAGCTAGCCAATGTATCTGTTCTTTCATTGCCATCAACACCAACATTTTTATGAATGATTTCTGCCCTCTCCATTGGCTTTCCATCTGTTATGACCTCAAAGCTAGCCAATGTATCTGTTCTTTCATTGCCATCAACACCAACATTTTTATGAATGATTTCTGCCCTTTCCATTGGCTGTCCATCTGTTATGACCTCAAAGCTAGCCAATGTATCTGTTCTTTCATTGCCATCAACACCAACATTTTTATGAATGATTTCTGCCCTCTCCATTGGCTTTCCATCTGTTATGACCTCAAAGCTAGCCAATGTATCTGTTCTTTCATTGCCATCAACACCAACATTTTTATGAATGATTTCTGCCCTTTCCATTGGCTGTCCATCTGTTATGACCTCAAAGCTAGCCAATGTATCTGTTCTTTCATTGCCATCAACACCAACATTTTTATGAACAAGTAGGTGTGGGTCTGTGTGGTCTAAAGGTAAGACATCAGTCTCTGGACAGGAAATTACCAGGTTCAAATCCAGCCACAGGTAGTGGTAATTCTTCTCTTTGAATCTGTGGTTCTTTTTGTGACTTTATCTTCCTCTTGTTTCTGGGTAGTCACACTTGAAGTCTAGATCTCTCTGATGATAATGACGAAAAACATTAGGTCCCTTGTGTACAGTCAGCACACGCTAAATAACCTTTGTAGTTATAGTTGGATAGAGTAGGCAAAAAAAATAGCTGCTGTTAGAGCAATAGTGTTAAATGTGAAAGTCTACCCATGCCAAGATGAATGTGTCGGGCTGACAGTCACAGATATATTAGCTTGTTGTAAACTAGTAACACAATACATCCATGCCTACTTAATAGGTGCATGCAAAGAAGATAATGAAGAATAAGGATGTAATTATGTGAATCTTTGACACATGTATGGAATCCAGCCATTACCTGCAGACAGCTTATCTGAACTTTGCAGATCAAACTTATCAAGCCACTCTTTACACAGACATGAGTGTAATCTTTGCCTCTTTTACCTTGTATTTCCCCTTCCAAAATTACTTTTAGTAGGTTGCTGCAATTTTTAATATGCCCCAAAAATCTTATTTGTCTTGTGTTTAGTAGTTCTCTTTTCATTTTTAGTTATTTCAAGACTTCAGCATTAGTTTGCTGCCGGAGCTACTAAGTTTAGTGCTTTGTGCACACCGTGATCTGTGTTTTTCATCCTTACTGTGTTTTGATATTCCGATTGCTTTGATGAATAACAATATTGTATGATGAAGGACAGTTCAGTTGGATTCACTTTCTATTCCGCTAGGCCTTGTGTCTTTTGGCATGTGCTGTAGCTGCTATTATGGGAACTGCAGCTGCTTTTCTTTGATTAGATCCTTTAATGAGATGAGATGTTAATTCGGATGATTCCACTGGCACAGGCAGTTGAACAATTATGGATTTTAATTCATTTGCAGTGATACCAGGGTCTTCGACTAATTGCAACTACAACTACAATCATTTGTTTTCTTTCCATCCAATTCTTCCTATTCTTCTATAAATCCATATTTCAAAGGCTTTAATTTTCTGTTCTGTTTTCTTGTCTAGTGTCCATGTTTCTGCACCATACAGGAATGTTGAGAAGATATAACAATTTGCTATATGATGTAAGATATGAGACATTCAATTCAAGATATTCCTAAATAATTTTTGCTGACAATATTATCATTAATTTAAAACTTAGAATAAAAAAATTACATTACATTACTAGACAACTACTACCAACATATTCAAGAAAAAGACAGATTTTTATAAATACAGTGAACACTTTCAAGTGAACCAAAATCTCAGAGAGACATTAGTAATCATGTTCAATGTTAAATATGCAACATGTCAAAATATAGAGAGCAGTAGCTGGCCACAGTGGAAAAATATTACACTATCAGTAAGCAAGAAGTTTTACAACGGGTGTAACAGAGGGTATCTACACACTCTAACCATAGGGTAGTCTTGAAGCTGGATAGACCATGTTCTGAGAAATTATTTGAATTGTCATGCAGTAGGCCCAGAGGGAGTATGAAAAAGATTTGTTTAAGACATCCTCGAAAAGAAAACTGCAGACTTAGAACAAAGACTTAGCAAAGTAGAGAGATATTGTTGTCTTTCAGATACCAGAATGTGTAATAGTTACTGATTAGGTCCACAACAGTGGACAGGAAGATCATTGAATTTTCTTATACATTATTTACTTTCATTTTTAAATTGTACAAATGTTTTTTTTTGTTCTTGATAATTTTAGGTAAAAGTGATCCTTACTGTGAAGTGAGCATGGGTTCACAGGAACACCGGACCAAAGTAATTCCAGGCACTCTTAACCCACGCTGGAATGCATCCATGCAGTTTCTCATCCGAGATGTGGACAGAGACACTCTTTGTTTTACTGTATATGACAGAGATCTTTATTCTCCCAATGGTAAATCACCTTTCTTCGTGATAAATGTTTTTTTTTTCTTAAGTGTGATTTTTTAAAGAGCATTTTTAGAAGGATAGAGGGAGGATTGTACATTGAAAAAAATATGGTATATGTCAGGAAAATTAGAGGACATGAAATATGTAATGATTGATTAGGATTTGAGCATGATGGAAAATTATAAAAGGATGTACACAAAGATTTCTGTACTTCATATCAATTATAATATATCAAAAATATTGATAACAAAGCAAGCCCTCATGTGGGAAACAACAGGTAAGAGGAAAAGAGGCCGACCCAGAGAGACACTGAGAAGAACATTTATCAGAGAGGCTAGAACAGCAGGAATCTGCTCCCTCAGTGAGATAGAGTTGCTTGCACAGAACAGAGACAAATGGCGAGATTTGATAACAGATCTTTACAAGGATTGAAAACTGCTAAAATAAAAATTTAGATAAGAGAAAAAGTATCTGGGTCTATGCCCTACAGGCAGCCTAAGGCTCGAAAGGTCAATAGATAAGGTTGCATAATTACCTATTTTGGAAACCATTGATAAGTATTGAGAAAGTAATAAATTTGTGTTTCAATGGAGAAAAACACCTACTGTCAGAAGTAGGTAGCAGAAGAGTGGTTGCATGTACCCATCTGGAAGAATTCTTTTCCTGCAGTATCAATGCCTTTGTCAAGTACTGGTGTAAGTGCATTGAACTAGAGATGGACTTTGTTGAACAGTTATAATGTAATTACTTCAGTGTTTGCAATAAATACTCTATTTGTAAAAAATATGGCTTTCCATGGAATCCACCCTATGTGTGCATGTTAATATGTACATATATATATATATGTAAAAGCTGTGTGATTAGAACACTTTTACATGTTGCTGAAGATTTAGTGTTTACTGAATAAATTATGACCTGTTTCTCAAGAACAAATTATGATCTGTTTCTCAAGAACAAATTGTGATCTGTTTCTCAAGAACAAATTATGGCCTGTTTCTCAAGAACAAATTATGACCTGTTTCTCAAGAACAAATTATGATCTGTTTCTCAAGAACAAATTATGATCTGTTACTCAAGAACAAATTATGATCTGTTTCTCAAGAACAAATTATGATCTGTTTCTCAAGAACAAATTATGATCTGTTACTCAAGAACAAATTATGATCTGTTTCTCAAGAACAAATTATGATCTGTTTCTCAAGAACAAATTATGACCTGTTTCTCAAGAACAAATTATGGCCTGTTTCTCAAGAACAAATTATGACCTGTTTCTCAAGAACAAATTATGATCTGTTTCTCAAGAACAAATTATGACCTGTTTCTCAAGAACAAATTATGGCCTGTTTCTCAAGAACAAATTATGATCTGTTTCTCAAGAACAAATTATGATCTGTTTCTCAAGAACAAATTATGGCCTGTTTCTCAAGAACAAATTATGACCTGTTTCTGAAGAACAAATTATGATCTGTTTCTCAAGAACAAATTATAGCCTGTTTCTCAAGAACAAATTATGGCCTGTTTCTCAAGAACAAATGATCTCTCTCTGCAGTCAAGACTCAATCAGAGTAGGATTTCAGACTCTCTCATGAAGTCAGCTGTCTGTTTAAGTGATTGCCCCATATAGTTTCTCTTCCAGGGAGGTGGGTGTGGACCACATTGCTCTTCTCAGGTCTGTGTACTGGGGGCAATCCTGTAGAACATGTCTTGTAGTCATATTGTCCAGTGTACAGTAGCATAGGCTGGTTGTACCTATTTTGAATTTGGTGAACATGTGATTTCTCATTCTATTGTGGCCAGTGCATAGGCGAAGTATGATGACTTGATCCCTCCTTGATAGTTGATGGTATCCGTCCCTTTCGTTATACTTTGGGTGTTCTCGTTTCCATTTTTCATGATACTGACCTTTGAGGATGGATTTGGCTGCATCATAACTGAGCGGATGGTTCTCTTGTGGTAATCTCCCCCCTCTTTAGCTAATTTGTCTGCACATTCGTTCCCGTATATATTACAGTGTGATGGTATCCACAGAATGACTACTCTCTGGAAGTTATTGCATAGTTGGTCCAGGGTTGTTCTTAAGTCATCTAATTCATTGTTCTTGGGGCTTTTTTATTGAACAAATTATCACCTGTTTCTCAATTTTCATCAGATTTCCTGGGACGAACTGAGGTCAGGATCAAAGATGTTCTTGATGAAAGTGGAGAAAGACGTGGTCCAATCACAAAGAGACTTATACTTCATGAAGTTGAAACCGGCGAGCTGGTCGTCAAGTTGGATCTACAGCTATATGAGTCATAGTAAATGGAGATCTTTTTCATGTCTATATTATTGTTATTTTGGTTATGTTTTAAATAAGTTTTCATTTATTATTTTTGTATTAATTATATGAACATATTACCGTTTTTAACTTACACAAATTTGTAATTATTGCGCATACTGTCCCAATACATTGTTTTATTTATAAAGGAGAATGTTGCTACTTTAAGAGAAAAAAGTCTACGTAAAAAAGTGAGCTATTGCCTCATATTCAGGTACTTGTTGGATTTTGTGATATGTAGATTAAGAGATTATCTATGTTAATTATGAAAAAACATTTCAATAAATAACATTTTATATGGCATAAAGTTTATGCATGGTTTTGTTTCACTAAAAACTTTGGCCATTTTAATAGGCCAAATGTGCATTCACCTACTCTCTGATACCGTGACATCAACAAAAATAAACTTCATTATCAGTAGAGTCTTTTTCTTCTTCCTAGAAAATATAAACCTGCAATATTAGTTTCTCTTTTTTCATAATTTCCATAAATTAATCAGAGTTACAAATCAAAACAAAATTTTAGAGAAAGATCTCAGGCAAAATGGGGTTGTCTGTGAAAAACTCATTATAACTATGATGGTTAATTATTCCTCTTTTATTCTTCATTATTGTTAGCTGCTGTTAGTATCTATCCCCAGACATTGATGCTAATTTCAGCTATATATTTCACTGTAGTCATAAGGAATTGAAAATCTTGTCCTTCAGAGCCAGCTCAGATCATAATTTGTCTCAAACTGACATTTTTTTTACTTATAGAACTGAAGAAAATATCCTGCATTTTCTGAAGCTTGACCACAGGGAACGGGCAATAATTATTTTTAAATGATTATTGATACTTCTTAAAAGTGAATTATGTTTCTTCTTATGAAAAGATGTCTCAAAATTTTAGATGACCATATATGCTGTGTATATGATATCATCAACAGAGGTTGTTTTTTTGTTTCCTGTACCCAGTCCTCAGTATTTTGAAGTGTATGTTTAACATATAGTAATTATTCTAAAATAACCACTTCCAGAAATATTTGTATTGTTAACAGATATTTGCTTGGAGTTTTATTATATCGCTCATAACTGCCAACTTGTACTGACCAACAATAATTTGTAAATCTGTTTTCAAGAATTTATGTTGCATGTCCAAAGTTACCATTTGTATATTTGAGAACACACAAGAAAAATTTGGAATTTATTTTTTTTTTTTTTTTTAGGGGGCCTCGGTAGCCTAGTTGGGAAAACCACCCGACTAGTCTAGCGACGTTCGGACAACCCGTGTTCGATTCCCGCTGGGAGCAGTGTGAATTGTACTCGTGGTTGGAAAAAAAAAAAAAAAAAATACCCCTACGGTCGACCCAGCCGTTGGCAGAAATGGGTACCAGGGTATTACCCTGGGAAGGTGAGGAATGTCGCTTCGCATCTGAGTTTGGATGCTTGAGGCTACACTATACAGAAATATCCGAACATTTCTGGATAGGCGGCCGAGCACATATGGGTGTAAACTCGCGTGCTAAGACGCCGGTTCAAGTCTCGTACTTTACCTTACCTTTATGGAATTTTAGTGCATTTTTACAAATTAAAGTAGCTGTTTTTATAAACTGTTTGAAAATTATTTAATAAAACTGTACACAAATTTGAAGTGGACACATTTGTTATACCATAATTAAATATTGTTCAATCTTAGTGAAAAGATGGTCAGACATAACGTTTAGCTGGTAATTAAACTTCAAGGATTTGTACCAGGATAAATTGAATATGAACTCTGTAAGCAATCAATCAGTCAAAGCCATTCAGACCCATTTTTGAAACAAATGCCACAAAAAAGCTCTTTCCATCTATACCTCTTAATTTTCTCTGTTACCTTCCAGTCATGGCCAGTGTCCATTATGGTTCCCTTGAATTCTCTTCTCCATGTATTCCTAACCATTCCCTCTTTTCTTCTATGCTAAGATTAAAATTATCTTCTTCTTAGCATTCACCCATAACTCTTTCCTTACTTTTGTGGACTTTAGGCTTTCTTTAGATTCAGACCAGATTAATTTTAAATTTAGAAAAATTCCATCATGTGTCTTTTTCTTTTTACAATTTGACGCAATAATATAATTAAATGTGGTACAAGTCATACATCACTGAAAAGGAAAATGGTTGAAGAAAATGAAAATAGCATTATGTTGGTGACATCGGAAGGAAAAATATATTATTTATTATAAATGGTATACAAATATTCAAAGGCTGATAATTTTCAATTCAAAATACCATATTTCACATACCTCTATTCTTCCCTGACTAAAAGCATGTTGCTATCAATTCTTCTCAAAATTATACACAACTAATCCAAAGTTCTTCAAAATACACTTTACTTAATGCATTTATGTCCTCAAATAATGAAATTAGGTACAAGAAATGGTGTGGACACTATTTGTAAAAAAAAAAGCACACATTTACTTTGAAAACGCAACCACTATATCTACTAAAACAAAATACCACATGGCAATTGAAGGAAGTAATTATGAAGCTTCTTCTAGATAATCTAATACTATATAATAATATATAATATATAATAATAATAGTATGTATGGCCTTTGGCATGTTGACATACGGTTGGTAGCAAGCAATCATGATAAGTCAGTAGTTTGGTAAAGCATTAGTGTCTCATACTGGGTGCTGCTTTACTGAACATCTTTTCTTGTGGCTAAATTTGCCAATCCTGGACAGACAGATCCATCCACAGAACGAGTAAGGTGTACCTGCGGTACCCGGCCTTGTCTCCTTTCTCTTGCGCCTTTTACAAATATTGGTGAATATTTATCAATCATTACTTGACTTTAAAATATTCAACTGTACTCAGTCCGAGCCGATGTGTCGGTGTTTGGTCAGGTATGCCTTCATAAGTGGAGCCGTTGTGTCGGTTAGTGGTTCGGAAAGAGTTCTGTTGACATGGGTGAGTTGTGATATTTGCGCCCTTTGATGTGACACATCCATCTTAACATGGGTAGATTTGCTTAACAATTTGACCCTGGCGGTGACTGTTTATAGCCTACTCTTTTAGACTTTTAACTGCCAGGAGTTCTTTAACATATGCAAGTGCACAGGACCTCCATTTTTTTTGCTGCTATTCGAGATGACTAAATATTGGATCTCACTACCAAGAGACCATTGGCCATGAAAAAATCATGAATTCAAAGTGAAAAATTCCCACAACATATAGCTGGATTCGAACCTGGGACCTTCCTGTCCAGGGATCAAGATCTTACCTTTAGACTACCCAGTCCAAATTAAAATTAAACTTTTAGTTGTAGAAAGTGGAAAGAGTGTATGAACTTCATTTCCCACCTCTGTCAGTCTATCTAAAGCTCAGACTTCACTGCAAGAAGTTTAAATTGTCTTTTGTTGTTGGCAGACTTTGTTTTGTCTTGGACAAACACCTGCATGCAATTTGCAATAATTTTGAGAATGTTTTGTCTTGAAATAAAGATTTTGAAGTTGAGAAAATAGTCACAGTAATTTTGGTTTATTACCCCAAAAATCATGTGCCGAAGGTCTATAAACATTACGGTCGCTAACATCATATTCTCCATAGACCACTTGGCGTGATGGGGCACTTTACTTTTTTTTTTTACTTAATTTTGGTTTACAATTTATGTTGATTTGAATTGATATTGAAGGTAGGTGGGAAGGAGGAGAGGGCTAAAGAAATGTTATTTTCATACAAATTGTTTGAACTATTTTAAATGTTTATTAAAAAAAAACAGAAATCATAAACTCTATTATATCCATGATTATTTTTTCTTAGAAAGTATGCAAAACAATGGGGATATAACTAGTAAATTTTAGATTTGTGCTGATTTTGTTGTTATTGATCTATTGAACTACAGTCTTTGCCCCTTTTTGACACAGAAACTTATTAAATTGCTGTATGGCCAGGTTTTTCAGCCCACTCAGTTTTTTTTTCTGTTCCCCGGAATGTGTAAATTGTAAACATTTAGTTTAAAAAAACATGGTAGAAGTGAATGATTTCTTATTTATGTCCACTTAATTGCAAAATGACAGATCCCATCATTTCAGTCAACCACCAGCTTGCTTTAATTAGCATGTTTTAACAATTATAAAATATTTCATAATGTGAATTTGTGTACAAATCTCTAGCCTCTTGTTAGTATCTTGATTGCAAAAGTTGTCACCCAAAGAGGTTGTTAGGTATGATCATTTATTCCCATGCACCTTTTGAAAACATAAAAGAATTGTGTGATATTATCTATATTATTTTTTTAATGCTACATGGATTTGTGGTACAAGAAATTCCTGTGTTTCTAGAGCTAAAGTAAAAAGACTGGAAAAATAAGAAATGTATGTTATTTCACTGAATTAAATCCTTATGTAGAACATAACAGTAGAACATGATTCTATAATAATTGCAGTATTTTTCTTCTATTTTGAGGATCTTTGCCTGAGGGCTTTTCTGGGGACTGGAGATTAAAAAAACATATGCCCGATGCAGGCAGAGTGTGGTGTGCAGGTCAGAGTTTTGATTTCACTCCCAATAGAAGAGGCTTTTTGACCCTGTTAGAAACTGAACCTGTATCCACCCATTCAGCCACCTTTATCTGGCATGGTGTTAAAATGTGTTATAGTTTTATGTGATTTTTTTGTTGTTGATTTGTTTAAATTGCAAAATATTTTGTAAAATACATCTATCTTAATGAATTTTGTTCTTATGAAAATTTGTCAATCAAAACCACAAAATAATAAATGAGTACTATTCAGAAGTTGTAATCTATTTTGAAATTTAACTGAAATATGTTGACAATGTCCATAATATGTGGTTCACAAACACAAAAATGATATCCAAAAGAAAAGAAAATTAACACAAAAGTGATATCCAAAAGAAAAAGAAAATTAGGATTAAAGAAGCAAAATTGTTTGGGATACTAAAA
Organism: Megaustenia siamemsis; assembly: GCA_032433765.1. Classification (NCBI taxonomy): domain Eukaryota; kingdom Metazoa; phylum Mollusca; class Gastropoda; order Stylommatophora; family Ariophantidae; genus Megaustenia; species Megaustenia siamemsis. The sequence continues at coordinate 37,836,683 of JAVIAB010000092.1, forward strand.
ATGGTCGCATAAAGTAGTCAATTTATTAGAATGCTGACTTTTCAATCCAAAAATATATGTTCTTAGCACTGAAACACTCTGTACATCATGCAGTAAATTTACTTGACTTACATTTAGGAAAGGTAATCTAGTGAGTAGGGAGCCACTTTAGCTCAGAGTAGTGAACTTGTGTACTAAGGAAAAAAGGTTTAGAATGATCCTCTATGTCTGCTACATCCACACAACCCAATTGGGTACTGGATTTGTCTGGGAATGTAGGGTGGCCAGGAGTGATAAGAACCACATCTTCCACAAAACGTGTTGTTGGTCATTGAAAACTATAGAAATTAACATGAAACTAACTGACTGGACTACTGATGTTCGGACAAACCGTGTTCGATTCCCACTGAGAGCAGTGTGAGTTTTACTCATGGCTGAAAAAAAAAAAAGAAATACCCCTGCTGTCGACCTAGCCGCTGGCAGAAATGGATACCAGGGTCAGAAGTCTCTGAACACTTTTGGAAATGCAGCCAGGCATATGTGGGTGAAAGCTCACTGGCTAAGATGCCGATTCAAGTCTTGTACTTTACCTTTACCATATTCCCCATTTGCCATTAGACATGGAGGGAACCTATTTTTCTTATTAATATGGTGAGCAAGAGTACCAGTCCCTTCAAAATACTGCAGTCAGGTTTTAAAAACTTGCTGTTTTTTCTTTCTTTCTTTATTATAGTATTAATTCATTTTCCTCTCTGACCAATGATGGCACACAGGGCAGAAGTCATAGTTCTCCATAATTTACAATTTTCTGCTAGTTTTTGCAATTCTTGGTTGTTTCTTAGTCCCATGGCTGAGCATTCCCTAGTAATTATTCTGCATAGCGATTCAATATTTAATTATTATATAATTTGTGTTATAACAAATAAAATAAAAAAATTTAATGTACAATTTAAATAAAATTGAAAGAGTTAAATTTTTCTGTGATGTTCAGCATTGTGGTCTTTTGTATATTTTTTTATAAAGGGTTGTGGTATTTTTATAGGGCATTTAAGGAACTCTGGTCTCCAAAACTGTCTGTATACTTGATCCCCTATACTTACCATTGGAACTGACATGATTGGTCATTCGCAGTCTTTCTCCATTCAAAGAAACTGGATTGAATTTCTTTTAAATTTAGTTATGAGCAAATATGAATATTTTTGTGAATTTCCTTTATTTGATTATATCATAACCTACAGATTAAACTACCAACAATAATCAGAACATTTCATTTACATGGAGTAATGATAAATAGTCATTTTATAACTTATACAAAAATCATTATTGTTATTTGTGTAATTTTACAACAACTGTCATTATATCTTAGTATAGCTGCACTGTATGCTATAAAACTTGAGCTTTGTATATTGTTTTTAAATTCTTACATACTTTACATTATTTTTAAGAACATATGGGAATTGTTTTGAATTGTTTTGTACATATTTTTGCATTGTGTATGGTTTTGATACACGTTTGTATAGTTTATGATGTTTTATTAATTTTGTTTGAAACCATGATTCCACTAAACCATTAGGGCATATTGTCAGACCTGAAGAAAAAAAAACTGTAACACACATGCATGTACACCTACTCCTTTTCACCAAATTTTGGTGTGTTTTTTTTAATCCATTTAAAACAGACATTTGATGGTTTTAAAAAAAGAATATTATGTTTCTTGGGAATGTTTGGCATTTTTTAAAATACTGAAGTATGTGACCCATTAAGTGTAACTGAGATTCTAATAAATCTATCTCACCTGTGATATGATGATATATATATATATATATATATATATATATATATATATATATATATATATATGTGTGTGTGTGTGTGTGTATATATATATATATATATATATATATATATATATATATATATATATATATATATATATATACATAAATATATATGTAATCAAATTGAGTTATGACACATGGTAAAAAAAAAAGTAAACAAAAAACAAAGTAAAAAAAAATGTTAACATATTAGCAAAAGTTTATATATAACTTTATATATATATATATATAACTAACAATATAGTTTATTTTGTTTCATAACAAAGTTTGTTATCTGGTACTCTTTATTATCAAAGCCATAGTGATTGAGAGAGAACTAAACCATTTTGAAAACAAATGCCTATGAAGAATACTCTGTGTACAATGAAATTAATTCAAGACTAATATAGAGATAAGAGAAATGGCCTTGTCACCAATGATCTCCTCTACAATTAGGAAGAGAAGATGGACATATGTCAGATGTGCTGAGCAGAGGCAACTAGAGAATTACAAAACAGGCTCTTCTAAGGGAAACATCAGAATACAAAGAAAGGGGAAGAACTAGAGAGACACTGAAAGAACACTTAAAAGAGAAGTAAAGTTGGCAGGCATAGACTCATTAGATAAGATAGAACATCTCGCCAAGAATAGAGGTGGGTGGTGAAAAACACTAAAAGTCCTAAGTGATATCTAATGACATGGAAAGGATCAAGATCAAGACAGTGGCTGAGTAGTTAATACACTCACTGCCAGGTCCAAGTTATTTCCCAGATATTGAAAATATCTTTTGTCAGACCAACACAGTTTGAGGTTCCCCCAGCCTCTGAAGGTGCACACCAGAGATATTTTCTTGGAAAGAGGAGTGACTTTTCATGACCACATCACCCATAACATGTGACGTGGAAAAATATGGGAGCTAAAACCCCTTTAAAAAAAAGGTGTAGAGGAAACATTTTGTTTACTTACTAATTCTTTATTATTGTTGAGCACTTTATCTTTCAGAAGGGTCCAAGTTTGATCCCCAGAAGTGCCGATTTTTTTTAGGACTGACAAGGCTCCGGGGTTCACCCAGCCTCTAAAAATGGGTACCAGAGATTTTTCTGGGAAGTAAAGGTGGCTTGGTGTGATACTGCCCACATTACCCAAAAATGTGCCATGGTCATAGAAAAATATGGTCACTAACTATATTCCCCATATGCCTAGAAAGGCGTGGGGGTAACTTTTTTTAAGTTTATCTTTGTTTTAGTTTTTGTGACTATAGAATAAAGTCCATTTCTCATATAAGCCAATGAAGTTGCGATTGAGTGGTTGGTGCTTTCACCTGTTTACAAAATGGTTAATGTTGACCACCCAACCTGCAGCTTGTTTTTTTCCAATCAACATCTTTCGGATTCAACTGGAAATAGATGCTCGAGATTTTCTAGACTAAAATAGGAGATCCTGCCTTTGTGCTGAACATGTCTTGTTTGTTCTGATGGTCATGGAAGAAGTTTAATAGTAACATCATATTTCCCATACACAGATGGATACCTTTTATGGATAGATAACCCTTTAAGGTTTTTTAGAAATGTTTCTAGGAGTTGTTCACCAGAATAAGTGTTCATTACAGGAACAGCATTGAGGCATGTAACTCTGTGAGCATGTGTGTATGCATGTAAATAGGGAAGAAGGGAATTAGGATTATGTTAACTGAGTGCTATTCATTTTAGTATAAATTTCTTATTTATATCAGTATTTATGATCTTAATAATTAATACAAAATTTAAATACAGTGTAGAAATTCTGAGATTATTATTACATTTCAATTTAAATCATGAAAACAAAGATATGATACTCAAATAGCAAGTATTTAAATAAAATTGTATCTTTAGTATGTGTATGTTTGTGCTACCACTGCCAAATCTGGACTCTAGACTCAAGAACAATGAGACAAATTACCACTACTGAAATGAAATGTGTTAGATGTATGACAGGAAACAGGCTAAGAGATAAGATCAGAAATAATAAACTGAAAAAAAAAGTTAGGAATTATTCTTGCCATTTGCATAAAAAAAACAACAGATAAAATGGTTTGGCCACATGATAAGACAGAAAGAGCAAAGCACAATTGAGCACACAATAAATGCTTTAAGAACACCAGACCCAAGGGTTGACTACGAAAAAGATAGATTGATGGAATATTAGAAACACTAGGAAACATAACAGCTTAGTTTACTTTAGTCAACAGGTCATCCTCATTTTACATCGGACAAATCCATAAGTGCTCCGATCTCTGCAGGATATCCATCAACATGTAGCGACTAATGACATCTAGGTTGTGTTGGTTCACAGATCTTTTTTTTTATTCCTGCATAGCACTCCTGTCTGGGAGCCGCGATAGCTCAGTGGTTAGTGAACTGGACTACAAACGACAAGAGGTAGGGTTTGATCCCAACCGACAGCTTCCGGTTCACCCAGACTTTAATGGGTACCGGATTTTTTTCTGGGAAAGTAAAGTGACATGGGCGTAATTCTGACCACATTGCCCCAAAAATCATGTGCCAAAGGTCTGTAAAATTTATGGTCACTAACACCATTTTCCCGATATGCCACTTGGCGTGACGGGGGTACTTTACTTTTTTTTTTATATAGCACTCCTGTCTGGCATCTCCACCTTGACATGATATTCATAAAGTCTGTTCATAGCTGCGGATTCAGGGTAATTTTTTTAGTTGTTTCTTCCACCAATATCCCGGATGGCTTTCAGAATATCAGAACAGTCTATTACCCTTCAACACTCAACATAAACTGGCAAGTCTGTCAGTATGTTCATTGCTATCTTACATTTGCATGCCCTGGTATGAAATTGAAGCAGACACATTTTAGTATAGACCTCCCCAGAGACTCTTATCACTGCCATAAAGTACAGCCAGTCGCAATCTTTTTGAACATACTCAATGAGTCACTGAGGAAACATAACAGCAGCAGAGGCCAACAAAAGAGCAGAAGACTACAAACTATATCTCCCTTCAGTGACAAAAAAAATATATATGTTTTCACACGCTAAACAATGATAAAGAAAGAGAAAAGTTAAAGGTAATATAAATGTACCCAAAAACTCTATTCAGTAAATGGTCTTCACTACCAGAAAGCTTGCATTCTTCAGAATTCTGTTTGTTGAATGTTCTTAATGATAAAAAACGTACATGCTGCCTTTAAGGAGGACATGATTTTCTCCCTTTGTAAGACATTTTTTGTTGTCTGATGTACTGATTTGCCTTTATAAAGATGGAAGGTATGAATTTTATCCAAACTTATAGCTGTTAATCTGTACCAAAATTCAACATTTCACTATATATTTTAACTCTAGAAATTAAGGCAATCGGTGAAGGTGGTCATATATTAAAAGAAGAAAGAAAAACATGACTATCTAGACTGTGTAAGCTGGGAGTGAAGAGTTGTGTTGCCAGAATGGAGCTATATTCTGGATGAATGAGAGGATTTGTCAACCAACACTGAAATGGCACAATTAGTCAATGTATGATGATGAATACATTGGGAAGAAGATCTGTGCACCTATGGATCTGTATGGAGTGCTGTGATGATGTTCCTAATTTAACATAATGCAATATAAAGGAGGAGAAGAGCAAGAGGCAGACCCAGAGAAAGATTGACAACACAACATGAAAGAAATGCTGCTACAAAAACATTAATTGGCAATGACAGAAGTCATCAAAAGGGTGATAATCAGAACCTTGTATCACCCTCGACACCTCAATGGGACAAGAGGAAGTGAGGAAAAGAAAATAAGTAAAAGTGGTAATTGATTTATACAAACTTAGAGAAAAGTGCAGCTGTTTGCTGTAACTTTCAAAATATTAAAAGTTGCAGTTTGGTGTCTTTACCCTCACCAAAGGTGGTTGCATGTAAATGTGAATATGTAAATGAGATAACCTGAGAGAAAAAAACCTGGGTGTCATGAGGAGACAAGATTAGCAACAAGACAGTACATGAAGTACAACTTGTACAAACAGAACAGTCAATGCTAAAATGTTTTGGTCAGACATCATCATCATGTGCCATACTGATTGGCATAGTTGATCATGTCCTTCCACAATTTTCTGTCCTCAGTGCTTGTTATCAAATCTGTTGTTGACTGTTTTCCATGCCACAACACAGAGCTATCTAGTATCTTCTCTCTTTGTCATCTACAATCTCTCTTTCCCTTTATTTTGCCAGTTGTAACCAAGTATTTCACCTTCCCTTTTCTCATTATGTGCTAAAAAAAATGTTGATTATTTCTTTTAAATAAAATTAAAAACTGCTAGAACAAAAATTCAGAGAAGGAGTATCTTGGTCTACGCCCTATGGGCCGGCTATGGCTCGAAAGGTCAAAAGTTTTCTTTTAAGAGCTTGCTCTTTGTATTGGCCTCTTTGAGAATTTCCTCATTGGTCTGCTGTCCAAGGAATCCACAACATTCTTCTTGAGAAATCCATCTCTGTGGCCTCTAATCATCTTTTCATTTGTTTGTCTACTGTCCATAATTCGCTTCCATAGGTCAAAAATGGCTCTATATAACATTGATGAACTCTCTTTCTCATTTTTTTTTACATATATTTGTTGCACAAGGTGTTTACATTTTCTGAAATGCTACTTTGGCCTGTGTTATTCTGCTTTTTGTTTCAGTGGTGCATCTGCAAGTATTTGATGCTCTGCACTTGTTTCTGATTTGCTTCACTTGTTTTTGTGTTGCATGGTGATAGTGATTGTTTCTTCGTTATGACCATTACTTCTGTTTTCTTACTGTTTAGGCTGAGACCTTTCTTGTTGCTTTCTTTCACTATTATGTCTATCTATTCTTGTAGTTCATTCTTTGTCTCTGCTTTTAAGACTGTATCATCTGCATAGCGTTTATGTTGTGACCATTGACTTCAATTCCTTATTGATCTCATATTTTCACTGTAAAGTGAGAACAAATTCAGTGAGAGAACGCTACCATGTCTGGCTCCTTGTTTTATATATTGGAACTGTCCTGTTTGGTTATAAATTCTTATTTCTGCTGTTTGTTGCCAATACATATTTTTGTATGATTCTCAGATCCTTTCCATCAATGTTTAGTTTCTCCCGCATATTGATTATTTCCACAAGCTTTATTTTGTCAAATTATTTTGTGTAGTCTATGGCCAAGTATGCAGAATATAATTATAACAACAAAATAATACTTAAAATTATTTTTTTTTAATGAGCAACTTTTAAGAACACACACGCTCATAGGGTAAGACTATTTTTTTTTTAAATATTAAACTATTCTTGACAGTAGATATTAGATTGAACTCAAGCCAGAAGTAACACGTTGTGACACTCTCTCTTTTTCTATCTTTCTCCCTTTAGCAAACTTCTGCACTTGGTGATAGTAGAGAATTGGCAAAGTATATTTTGTGTGTATGTATATATATAGTTGTTTTTGATAAGTCATTAACTGTTTTTAAAATAAATAAGTCATTAAGGTGATGACACCACATTTGTGTTCATTCGTATAAATTATGGATATGTGTAGGTACTATAATGTTCTTTTGTATTATATTTTTTCAGTATTGTCACAATTTGTGTCTTTCACTGTTTCATGTGTACCAGTGATGTCATCTTGTAGATACCATATATACAATAAAAATGTAATAAAGTAAAAGTTTTTTTAAAATTTTGCAATAAGCCGCATGTCTGGGTAATTATATTTCTTTATGTAGCTTGTATTGCATTTTTTTTACACCTGATTAAACAAAGAAAAAGAAGATTGCAGTTTTGTGCTAGCAGAAAATAAAGTTTACAACAAAAGTTTACTGAATTATAAGAATAAATATAGAATAGTAGTAGGGTATAGTCCTCAGGATTAGTAAGAATTTTTTTATATGGAAGGTTGTTTTACTTTAAAATTAACATTTCAATGATTATTCAGCAGGTGACCCAGGTTCAGTTCTTAAAAGGGACATACTCTTTATGTATTCAGAAAAAACCACTTCATTTAATTTTTATAAAGTTTGCTTGAGTTGCTGTCTTCAGTTTTATATGAAGAAGTTAGTGCAATCATTAGAATGGTATTTAAAATAGTCTTCTTATGCTATTTAAAGTAGACTTCTTATGGTATTTTAATAGATGCCCACATAAGGTTTTTATTTTCTTAGTAAAGTCTATTCATTATCTTTGTTCAAGAGAACAGTTTTGCAGGGAGTCAACAAAAAAACTGATAGAATAACTGGCTGTAAAGATAGATAGTAGATCACCTATGCAGGCACAGTAGTTAATGGCAATGAGTAGACCATTACATGCTTGTTAGGGATAGTATTTTTTCACAGCTCACTTGTAAAGCATTTTGTTACATTCATGTAACATGTGAATACTTAATTTGACATAAACTATTAAACCAAATGGATTAATATGTTTTAAAGAAGGTTTCACTAATTCTACATTTGTCTTTATTGCTTGATATATATTTTAGGGTATGCTAATTTATGCAGAAATTGTTATCTACAAGCTCTTTAGCACCCGTGTGGAAATTAGCAGAAATTATTTTGGAATTATATTTTATATAAAAACTGAACATATGTGTTAATGTGAAGTCCAAAATTGATAAGTTTCAAAGAAAAAATATGAAATTTTGTCTAGCAAACTCATACAATTCAGATTTAAGTGACAAAAGTTTGTCAGTGCCTTATCCTTGTGTTCCATCTGAAGCTGGGAATTAAGAAGATGGATTCAGTGGGCACATCAAGTGCCAAGTAAATACTTTCCATTTTGTTATAAATTTTTTGATTGTCAAGTTATTAATTCATTATATCTTTTCAAGAGATTGAAGCCATGGGTGATTTTGTTTTGGAAATAATAACAAAAATATTGAATGATAACAGCGGATATATACCAGACGACATGCTCAAATCAATATTCATAGCCCTACCAAAGATATCGGGTGCGATTGAATGCGATGATCATCGCACAATAAGCCTTATGAGTCATATGACTAAGATATTACTAAGAATCATCATGCGAAGAGTGCGAAACAAAATCAGTCCAGAAATTAGCGATGAAATGAACAGTGTGGTTTTGTTAGAGATAAAGGAACAAGCAATGCCATTTATATCATAAGATCTTTAGTAGAAAGAGCCATAGAGGTGAAAACAGATCTGTACCTATGTTTCATAGATTACACCAAGGCATTTGACAAAGTAAAGCACCAAGAAATAATAACAATTTTAGAAAGCATAAACGTAGACAGCAAAGATCTAAGAATAATAAAGAACATGTACTGGCAACAAACAGCGGCCATAAGAATTGGAAACCAATTGGGAATGTTTCAACAAATTAAACAGGGTGTTAGACAAGGTTGTGTGCTGTCACCAGATTTGTTTAATATTTATAGTGAGATTATTTTAAGATCCATAAGGGGCATGCCTGGAATAACAATTGGTGGTCATAACATAAATAATCTAAGGTATGCTGATGATACAGTCTTAATCGCTAAGAGTGAAAATGTGTTACAAGAAATGTTGGACATTATAGTGAAAGAAAGCAAAAATAAAGGACTCAGCCTTAATAGCAAAAAGACAGAAGTAATGGTAACAACAAAGAAAAAGACATAACCTCAGTGCAAAATAAAGACAAGTGGAACAATATTAAAACAAGTAAATGAATTTAAATATTTGGGAACTTTGTTAACCTCAGACGGAAGATGTACAAAAGAGGTGAGATGCAGATTGGCTCAGGCAAAAGCAGCTTTCCAAAAAATGAGGAAGATACTATACAATCCATTTTTTACAATAGAAACAAGAAAAGGAATTCTTAAATGTTACATAGAGCCAGTTTTAACATATGGATGCGAATCATGGACAATAGGACAACAGACAAGAAAATCACTGGAGTCTGTAGAAATGTGGTTTTACAGAAGAATATTGAGAGTACCATGGACAGCTAAGAAGAGTAATGAAGATGTTCTGAGAGAGGTCAAAGCAAAAAGAGAGCTAATTTCCAATATTAGGAAGAAACAATCATCATTTTTTGGCCATGTAATGAGAAGAGAACAACTCGAATATATTGTAACAACTGGAAAAATTGAGGGATGAAGAGATAGAGGGAAGCAAAGAGAAAAAAATACCAGACATCTTAAGAGAATGGCTTGGCAGAAGGTCAACAACAGAAATGATAAATAGCTGCAGAGATCGAAAGTTGTGGAGAGACATGATCACCTACGCCAGCAGGCCCGGTACTTGATGATGATGATGATGATATCTGTTCAATTATAGAGTTGTTATACAGTATGATGTTGAGTAAATGGCATGATATTTTGTAATTGATGGTATTTGAAATATTTTTCAATTTTAATGTTGTTTTAATGAATAAAAAAATACAACTATAACTTAGTAAACACTAGATGTTTAACTGGAATGTCTGTTCTGCTTTCTATCCCTTTGCTCATAAATATAAAATTATAGATAAATGATCATTGGTTATAGAGAATTCAGAATACCACATCCATTCTCTTATAACACTATAAAATATTGCAGAAACATGAAACACGATTATAGAATTAAATGTAAGATTAAATGTCTGGCTGATAAAATATGACACTTTCAATTTCAAAAGTGTTATTTTATTTTACACAAATGTGGCTTATTTCTTTTATCAATATTCAGGAATTTTTTTTCCAAAAATTACATAAAAAGTATGTGAGATCAGTTCGTGCTGATGTTTTGTATATGTTAATTTAAGTTGTTAAATTGTTAGCACTTTTAAAATATTTCAAAAGAATAGTTTTGTGTTATAAATAATAGTGTATATTTAAGTGTTCATTGTTATTTGTGAAGAAAAATTGTATTGTGTTAAATATTTCACAATTTCATATCTCCACCATATTTCATTGTAGCTCAGGGCTCTAAATTTTGTATACACAGAAATTAAACTCAGTTTCATTTTTTAGTGGCCGGGATGAGTATTGACAAGTAGTAATATATTGGTTAATGCCATTTGAAGAAAACCAAGTATAAAATAATAAATGTACACTCAATTTCACTTCTTTTTGTCAAAAAAGCAGTAACCAGGAAGCTAAAAACACAGTATATCACAGAAGCGTAAAAATATCCTAAATAAATATTATGTAAATAGACAAGTCATTTATCTTAAATACATTGTAATCCTGAAGTTTGCATACATTAAAAATTGTTATAAAGCTGTTATTACTTTATTCAGACTCATTTGATTCATTTATTATGTAAAATGTGCCAAATTCCTGGATCACTTTCATTGTCTGTTACATTATATATCATAGCACATTTGCAATATATGGTTTTTTCTATTTGGTTTAAATGTGCTTGAGAATGCATGGTAACATTATAATCCACCAGTGCCATAGACCTTTATAAAAGTGACTTACCAGAGAGCCTTACTGGACCATTTTTTTCTTGGGCACAAACCAACACAGCAGTCAGTGGCCTGATAATATACCTTGTACTGTCTTGTAGAGGAAGAAAAGTTTGTCCATTTTACACTACACAGTCTGTAGTCATCCTTTGTAGTTTGCCTCAAGTCTAGCCCACACTATTTATCTTTGTTTTTTACTGCCAGGTTGCCCTATTGTCATATTTTTGCAAACATCACTTATAAATTCTAATAATAATAGAAGTTGCATGTCCAGAGAAAGATTGGTATTACCCCAATCTGTTAACACTGGTTTCAGTACAATCTAATGTTTCTTTCTCCAACAAGACAAGCTTTGATGCGGCAAGGTATACTTCCCACAATGATTGTAGGTAATTTTGTGTCAGACTGCCCCACTATGTTTCAGCTGCCTTCAATTTTCAATGTCTCTGAGCTAATTCCTTTTTAAAGGAATCTTTAGTAGTGTACAAATGTTTTCAATTGGAGCTGTTGTTGGGCCACTACAGTACTGTCACTTTCTCCTCTTGCTGCCATGCTTTGTTGGTATGAGCTATATGATTTGGGGTAATTGTCATGTTGAAATGTGCACTTGTTGGATACATGACCTACAGAAGATGTCCCTCTAGTATGCCAATCTATCTTTCAGGAGAATTCATCTGAAAATACAATCTGGAATGGTACCGTTTTGTGACACCCCTCCTCATAGATGGATTTTTGAGCCTATTTTGGTCACTGGTACACAGGCATTACAAAGTCTTTAGTACAAATATTTATTTGAGCAGGATAAAACCAAACAGAACATTCAACTGAAATAATTCACATCATCCATGACAAATTGTAGTGTTTGTGGCACCAGTTCAAGTACATCTGTTTGTGAGTCTCTGTGAGCAATAGTGACAGAGTGTTAAAAAAAATTCATTCTGTTTAGACAATAACATTAGGTACCGATGGACTTCTTCTCTTGATCATGTACTGACATATGTTTTCTACAATCGTCATTGAGTGATTTGGATGAGACAACAATGATCCTTTGTGTCCAAAATTCTTGGCCTCCCACTACCTTCTTTTCACTCAATTCTGTTAAATTCTTTTAATGTGCAGTAAGACAGTTTGGTCAAGAATGCTCAAGGTTTTAGAAATGTTGGAACATGTTTGATTTTCTTCATTCCAAAGCTGCAAAAATAACAGGTGCTTTGGCTTTGTATCCATTTTCTACCACCAGTAATTAGAGATTGTCATATACTCTTTTATTACAGGATTTTATTATATGTTATTAATTTTTGTCTAACTGTTGGTGCTGTTTGCTCACTGAAGTGGGGTGCAGAAATGAGGCAGAACTTGCATACTTAATCATATTTCAGCATATTTAGCTCAGTAGTAAGACTGTCCATTTTTTTAAAAATTCTATATTTATATAAATATATGACAAATAAATTTTGGAGTGATCGAATAAATGTTATAATTTCTTATAGCCTGTTAGTATCACTATTATTATGTGCAGCTTTGGATATAAAGAAATACTGTATAAATAACATATATTAATTTGTATCATTGCATTTCTATTCTTTTCCTTTTTCTCAACTATTTATACCTTCAATGTTTTATATTTTCATTTACTTTCCTATCCATTTTTAAAGTATATTGTCAAAGAAAGTTAACACTGTTTTTTTGTATATTTGTTAACAGCTTTCAGAGCTTTAATAGTTTCAGCATTCTGTTTAATTTTCTTCAAACAATTCCTTCTTTAAGTTCTTAGCTGCTCATTGAATGTGCAGCACACTCCCCAGACTATACGAATAATTTCAGTTATGAGGTATTATTATGTCTACAACACTCAGGAAAAATATACACGTAATCAACGACTTCAAAAAACAAAGAAAAATGGAGATATCTCTTTGCCTGAAATGATTCGTTGATCTGCTGCCTTGGAAAGTCTCCGTTCATAATATTATTAATTTATTATTATTGGTCCCCAGACTATAATTATCTACAGCTGCAGATATTTCTTCTTCCATTCATAAAATGACATTCCTACTTCAACAAATATCCTTAAAAGTTCATTAATTGGGTATAAATGCAAAGGGTTGCGGTTTACAGCAATCTGTGATATCTGCATCTTTCAACCCAACATGTCTGACTCCACTGCATTTTTGTTGTTACAGGGCTTATCTTGTCTTTTTAACTGCCCACTCACTTGACCAGACTTGTTGTTCTCTTACCAGGCTCACCGTGGGGAGGTGGAGTAAGGTCTTGATTAATTTTTTTTCACTGATCCCAATGGTAGTTGTCAGAGATAAGTCATTAACCATTTTGAGCCCAGATGCTGTTGGGCATCTTGAGGCCCAAATGATACTTAATGCTTTTCTAATTTTTGTCTAAATTGTACTTCCATGCATAAGTTTATGTTCTATTTAGCCCAGAAAGACTCACTTCCTCTGCCTGAGATTTATTGTCTACCAAGTTTTTTTTTTTAGTTGGCTGCATTAGCTGAAGTATTGTATTTTCTAAGAAATGTCTAAAATCAAAACGATTCCAGTCATATAAATTTCTGAGTTATATATAAATATTGTCACATTTATCCCTACATTATTATATATATGTTTTTGTTCATGTTTCTGTATTGAATATAATCAATGTTAAACTTAATTGTATTGTCAGTAGATATTACTAATTTATGCTCACTTCACATTCTGCCATAAGCACTCTTCATTTGCATGTTTTAACATTTTAAGTTATATACCTTTATGTTATTATTTCTCTTCTTCATTATAACATTAATGATATTGTGCTTCTCCACATTTAAGGTTGGCTGACTTGGATTACCATTTAATCTCTCTTATCTTGATGCATTGTGATTGATTCCCCAGGCCTCTCTTTATATTATCAGTCCACCAGACTTGACCTTTCTCTGTCTCTTCTTACATTGTCTTTATCCTTTTAAAATTAATCTTGATATTCTTGGTATGTGTCTTTATATATGCCCAACATATATTTAATTTATTTGCTAAATAATTTGTAGACAGTTCTTTCTTTATTATAAGTAATAGCAAAGCTTCAATATTTGTTTTCTTCCTCTGCCTGATTCTTCAAAGATTCATTTTTTATGGCTTCATTTATCTTTTCTAGAGTCTTATTTATTTTACTTTCCTCAGCCTCTGTTCCCTTTTAGTGTAAAGGGAAAATGAAATATTTAGGTCAATACTTTGTAGTGTCTACTAGAGGCTAGTCATTATGATGTCTGCTGCTTCATCAATCCATTTAATCTTTTAAATCTACCTTTTACCCTCTTTCCATTGTTTCTAAGTGTTAATGCTCCCTGAGGGATGCTGTCTGGTGATGGTTACATGTCCAAATGTATAATTTGGTAATTCCTAATATAATCCAGCACTGGTGTTACTGCAGCTCTTTTTGTTATATTCTTATTTCTGATTCTGTCTCTTGTCACATTCAGTATTAATTTAAGACATCTCTGACAATGTTTTCATTTTTCTTTGGATGTTAATGTCCAAGTTAGATGATGATAAAAGTGTTTCAAGAGGTATTGTATTCTCATTGTAGTTGGTCTTACATGTTTGTTCTGTAGTTTTTGGAACCAATAACCTCTCACTTGGTTTGCTTTGCAGCAAAATGTTGTATTTCCCATTCTATTAGTATTTAAAATCTATCATCTGCTTTATTATTTTTGTTTTCATTGAAAATTTGTGCTTTCTTTTCTTTTGTTGCTACATTTCTGACTTGTCTTATCTGGGCTAATTTTCATATTGTGATCCTTGTACATGTTGTTCAAATCATTTTGATGTTGTTTTAATTAGTTTTCTTTTGTTGCAGTTAGTACTTGGCCATCTGCAGAAAGAAACTCTGTGAGGATGTTATCTTCATTTGTGTTAGTCATTTGTGGTCTATGTATGTGAACAGCAGGGTGACAGTACACATCCTTGTCATATTCCTAATCTGATGGTCTCTGAGATGGTCCCTCCAGTTCTTACTTTGCATTGACTGTTTTGATAAAGGCTCTAACACATGCAGATAAGATGGTTATTCACTCAATAATGTTTTAACACCTGCCATAACCACTGTTAGTCTACTCTTTTATTTATTAAAGTAAATAATAAAATGGGCAATTTGAAATAATATAACATTTGACCTTTCCAGCAACCAAATGGCATCATTACTTTCTGGGTGCATCCTTCTAAGGTTTTATTTTGCCTCAATACCTCTCCATTTTCAGACATTTTGGTAATTCAGTCCTCTTTTACATGTCTGCATATTTCTTTATGGTAGCAGTATAAAGACATGATTTTTGCTATTATATCTAGTGTTTTCTAAGTATAAATAAATAGACTAAACAGGTTTTTGAGAAACATAATTGCCTACTTCAGGTGACTTCAAATGGATTATTTGACAAATATGATTATATTGCTTAAATTTTGGTTGAAAAAGATTTTAATTGGAAAAAAAAGGTTATTAATTTTGCAAATAATATTTGAAAAGCTTACTGTGTTACACATCTTGTGTTATAAATCTGTGTCAGTGAAAGTGGCAAAAATAGGTTCTTCATTATTTTTTAGAATTTTTGATGCATGGATTTGAGTTATAAACAGTAAGCAAGCACAAAAGCAGTGGAGGTGACAGAGCTGTGTTGTTTTCATGAAGATATTCATGAGATCTACAGACTTCTAAGATGTGGAGGATTCATGAAAATATTATCAGAAAGATGTGGAGGATTCATGAAAATATTCTCAATGCAAAAATGAAACTTAACAAAAAAGTCCAAAAGAGACAGTCATTCTTTGTTGAAGCATGTTTTGTGAAGTTTTTCTGTCATTTTTTAGAGCTGTGTAATTGTTGTGTATTTTAACTTGTGAATTTTGTGTTTAATGTGTATAGTTTGTTGTACCTGAGGAAAGGTTTTGCTGAAACATTGTAGTTTGCCTTGTCTTTCTGTTAGTTTAGCTGCTCAATACCATTTTATGTTTATTTTTGTTTGAAGTGGAGCTGTGGAAAACACTGGCGATGGCAACAGAAAAACAATTTCAGGGAAATGCTCCAGATTACAACACAGCAAGAGTCATAACAATATGAGTAATAGTTTCTGGTGGTTTAGACTGAAGACATTAATAATAAATACATTAATATTTATTATGAATGAAAACTTACAAGGTAAGCATCTCAGCCACTTTGTGTGCATGTGGCTTATACTTGTAAATAGGAAACACAAAATACATTTGTATCAATAAATTAATTCCTGAATTGTCGTCGATACCTTATGTTCTAGTCTCGGGATGGTATATATGTGTAAGTCTTATCACACAATAGCATCGTTTTAAAGAGTTGGCAGTGCGCTGAAATGCAGGTCTCTTGTCACAAGGTGATGTACCGAGGAATACAAATTTGATACTAGCCGGAGCTGTCTATTGTTCTCTGAAGTAGTCAGTGATTCATTGCTAGCTGCTCATACCAGTATAATCGAACAAGAACTATCCTACCCCATCTCATCGTGATGTTATTTTAAAAGAGAATAAGTATTACAATTTTTTTTTTTATTCAGCCCTGGAAGACTTAGAATACGTTGTTGATATTGCTTTATTAGCCCACTCCCACTAACACAAACAGATTGCAAAAATACAGGAAATAAGTTGCATTACATATAAGCACCAGAAAGATAGAAGTCTTGGCCCCACATTTAAAAACCCAAACATCAGTCAAAATAATAAAATAAAAAAATGGTTATGGTTATTTTAAGGCCCCTGTATCACTGCAAACGAATTAAAATCATTACTTGTGCAACCGCCCCTGCCAATGTAATCGTCCAAATTAAAAAAACATCTCATAGAAGGATCCAAACAAAGAAAGGCAGTAATGAACAATTTCACATGCCTGAAAAGCACTGTAACACTCGATAGGGGAGCCAGCGAAGATATCAACGAAAGGAAAATAAGCGAGAATGGTTTTTACCAGTCTCAACATAGATTCACCCTGTACACCACAAAACAGGATTGTGGAAATAAGTTATATATGAGAATGAGAGGCGTCTACTTTTAGTACTTCTGTATGAGTGTCTGTTTGAATGCTGAATAACAACAGAAGAAAAGGTCGACAGTGTTATTATTTCTCACAAACTGCTTTGGGATTATTAACAAAAAAATTTGGCCCAAAAAAAAACATTTGTAACCAAGAACTGCTCAAAAAGTGTAACCAAGACGAGATGCAGGCAGTATGTGGATAGCTCATTTACTCAGAAAGGACCAAGAAACAATCACAAGAACTGCTCAAAAAGTGTAACCAAGACGAGATGCAGGCAGTATGTGGATAGCTCATTTACTCAGAAAGGATCAAGAAACAATCACAAGAACTGCCTTGCATTAGACTGGATGAAATACAAAATCTGACTGAGGACAACTTGAAGGGAAACAATGGAACCACTAACAGATATGAATAATATGGGACACCGTGCGGTGGAGAAACGTTGTGACCTACAAGGTGCACCGCCCACTTGACTGCTTTGTCGATCTGTGGCCAAAGAATAGAAGAACAAGCAAAATACCAGAAAAAAGCCAGATAAGTTGGACAATTCTTTGACATCGAAAAGAGGTCTAATTTCTAGAATTTTTAATTTTAAAAATAATGCTTTAAGAATAATGACTGTATCGAAGTAAACCCCATATGAGTATCAATGATAATCTGTACAGCGTATCGCCTTGCATGTATTCAATTATCGCTGGTGACGAACAAGACTCACCTCATCCTTTTGTTAGTACAGTGAGTGTGTACTAATTTTTTTTATTTTGGAGCTCGATGTGGGTTCGTAATAATCAAAGACCATATGGACCTGTAATAGTTGCTGCTGGCGGGAAATATATATCTCTAGACTACCTCCATTGTTCGAACTTGTTTAAATCAAAAAGCGGCGATACTAAAAAAAAGAAGAAAAAGAGTGGTATGGTAACAGCTTTACGTGGTAATGGACGAAACAAAAGTCGACGTTTCGGCCAAGTAGGCCTTCATCTGGACGAACAACAAACACAAAAATTATATATAACGATATATTAACAAATATAATCTTATTTGTTAATATATCGTTATATATAATTTTTGTGTTTGTTGTTCGTCCAGATGAAGGCCTACTTGGCCGAAACGTCGACTTTTGTTTCGTCCATTACCACGTAAAGCTGTTACCATACCACTCTTTTTCTTCTTTTTTTTTAGTATCGCCATTATCATCAGCTTTACAGCAGTTTCGCATCTCGGTGCATCTTGATGCCTTTACCTCTTTAAATCAAAAATTAGCTATCATTGGCGATGTTTAATATCGTATAATAATATGGTAAAAATACAGATACACAATTTATTACTGAGCTGTGATCGCAGCCCTATGCTATAGTCATGAGAACACCTGCGTGAAAGACATCGCCAATGATAGCTCATTTTTTAGTTAGCTGAATTGGCTGTGTTCTCTAGCATTTGGCTCTTCGTGGCAAGGCGCTGTGCCAATGAGTACGGGTTCGATCCTGCTTCGGGCCATATATTGTTCTTTGTTTTTTTTTTCTGTTGTTGATTATTTGTCATTTTTTCCGAGTGCTGTAAACATACCTCTTTCTTATGGTTCGCAGAATTATCGTTTCGGAAGTTTCCCTATATAATAATATTCATTTTTTATTATTTGTCTCGTGTGCGTCAAGTAGTTTTGTCTTGTGTTACATCTTCCCCTGTTTGTAGATGCATATTTGAGACTATAAAGACGCCTTGGGCGTGTCTTTAACGCGCGTCTATTGCTTGCCTTGTGTGTGTTTACTTTTCCTCAACTCATGGTACAAGAGTATTTTTGAGAGTGACTTTGGATCAGACTTCCAAATGGGCTTCCTGAACAATAGATAATGCACTAACATTAACGCTCTATTTACCATTAAACAGCTAGCAACACAATCTTCATTTCAAAGTGTTGCTATCAGTGTCAGACATGGACGCTAGACTAAAAAAAAAAAAAAATAACCACTACGGAAATTAAATGTGTTAGACGCATGGCACGAAACTGTTCAAGATATAAGATTTTAAAAATGAAGAACTGAGAAAAAAGCTAGAAATCATTCCCACCATTGAATACATAATTGCTCAACTCCCGTGTGATGCCAATGCTAACATATGGATGTGAAAGTTGGAAATCCACCCAGATTTTAGATAGGAAATTAAATGACTGAAAACAAATGTCTACGCAGGATCTCAAACATAAGCTGGAAAGAATACTTTTCAAACGAACAGAAAAGAGACGAATCTAAACAAGAGTTTTGAGTTCAGGTCATCATCATTACACTCCGAACATGTCCAAAGGTGCTCAGATCCCCTCCTCACCAAGTCTCGCAGTGTCTGGCGACTCCAGTTCTGTGTTGGTTGATACGCCCACTAAGTTTCTGGCTGTGCCCATCTCATCTGAAGGAGTGACATGGACTCATGGTTGCCGAAGTCCTGGGCACTTTCTACATCTCGGAGGGCATTGATGATGTCCACCCAATCCATTGGTTAACCGTCCTCAACAACATCGCAGCAAGCCAACCTGTCCGCTCTTTTATTTCCCCGCACTCCCGCATGTCTTTTCGTATTTTTTATTTCTGCAATGACTCTACCATTGCATGTGTATAGAGCCCGCTTCTACTTTTTTTTTTTTTTAATCATACTCTTCGAATTACTCAGTATGCAGGCGTGGGTGTAGTCTTGTTACTCTAACCAGATGAATGCCCTGGTCACTGCCATCACCCCCTTCGTCATGCTACTTGTGGTCATAACGTATGCACCACTGTTTTCCTTGACTATGCTGCCGAGCGTGCTGTAAAGGCTTATGCACTTCTTTTGTTTCGTATTACAGATCCATCTGTACAGATGACTGTATCTTTCTCATCGGTGTTATCCCAGATGAGACTGTTGGCCTCCGCATTGACCACGACTGAGTTATGTTCCTTACATTTCCTGTCGAGTATGGCAATAAACGAGAAGTCCCCATGAATGACGTAAACACCGGTATCCACTCATCACCAACGCTGATATTGGCAAGCCCACAGACCTGTTTGATGACATCTTCTGCTCGCCCCACCCATGATTTGCCTCTTTTTAGCCTGTCACCTTTCTCCGTGTTGAGCTCGTGGTGCAATGGATGCTCTTTATCTGCACTTATCTTCAGGTAAGCTCGTGCCCTCCAGATCTTGATCGTGTCATCCATGGTTGGAAAGTCAAGTAGATGCTCATTGCTACACAGGGAGTGTTCCTCGTACACCCCAAGATAATGCGCATAGCTTCATTCTGTATTTTCTCCAGCCTGTCAATTTGTGTCATACTGACAGTAAGGATTGCTAGAGCTTAACCGATTGGTGCGAGGACTAATACCTGGAACAGAAGGGTAAGTAGCCTCTGTTCGATGTTGGCAGTTGAACAAGAATAAACATCTAAAGAAGAATACGTGTCTATCTTTATAAAAAGAAGACGTTGGAAATACATTGATCATGTGCTGAGAATGAATGAAGAAAGACTTCCCCATTAGGCATTCATGTGGAAATCGTCTGATTAAAGAAAACAAGACAGACCAAGAAAATCGTTATGCAGAACAATTTCTGAGAAAGGCTCAAATGTGGGACTAAGAAACAACAAAGACTACAAGAACTAGCATAAAACCATCAATCGTGGAGAACTATGACTTTCGGCTCGGCAGGAAAATGAATAAATAAATTGAATACAAAAGAAACAACAGATAAAATGGTTTGGTCGCTTGATAAGACAGAAATATCCAAATAAAACACGACGAGCCTTAAATAAACGTTGCGCGAACACCAGACCCAAGAGCAGACCACAAAGAAGAGATGGATTGATGAAATATTAGAAGACGCCGAAAGTCAAATGAGGAAGTAAAGAAGAGGAAGGTACTTTGAGATGCGAACTATAAGGTCTCTACAGATGATTTCTGCGTGCAACAGAAAACGAACTCTGCTTGAGTATTCAGTTCTGCCCTGTTTCTGGAAGATTATCTTGTCATTTAATTAATGTTCATCTGCAATCGGAGGCAGGCTATGAGAAAATAATTTAACTTCTTTGGGTGGCGCATTTATTCACTTTACGTTTCACATGCGCACTGCAGCACAGTTATGGTGAAACCGTCTGTTGTGTCTGTAAACTAACAGTACACCTATGCCAAACATTGGTATATTGTTTGCTAAATTATGGCGCTCCTAGCATTCATTCCATCATCGGTGAAGTCACTCTGGAAGAATCAACTATCAAGGTATGTTAATCTGTTTACGATTTTAATTCCTCTTAATAAGAAGTATGTACCTTATCCAGAGGCTGGTTGGAGCCATGATTTATATTTTCTCCCTTATGTATCGTAGGTACATTGATGACTGCATTGGTCTGTCTGACCTTCCAGAAGATGAGATCTCCCGTTTCATCGAATATGTCGGACATTTCCACCCCTCTATCCACATCACCTTCCACATCTCCACCTCCTCCGTATCTTTCCTGGACATCCTAGTCTCCTTGGGCACCTCTCATCTTCTCACCTCGGTCTTCTACAAGGCCACTGACTCCCATAGTTTCCTCCGCTACGACTTCTCTCACCCTACATCCTGCAAGAACTCTCTTCCTTATTCTCAGCTTCTCAGACTTCGTCGCCTTTGCCGAGACGATGAAGATTTCCTTCACAATGCCCACCTCATGCTTGATTTCTTCCGCCGACGCCTTTATCCAGAAGCAGCTCTCCTCCCTGCCCTGCGTCGAGTTCTCCACACTTTACGTCAGTCTGCTCTTACCCCCTCTACTCATCCCCCCTCTGATAGAGTAGTGCTCGCTCTCACCCATCACCCTCACCACTACGCCGCTATTAGGACCATCCACCGCTACCTCCCTATTCTCCGATCTGACCCTACTACTCGTCTGCTCTTCCCTGACGCGCCACTAGTGGCCTTTAGACGTGACCGGAACCTCCGAGACTTTCTTGTCAGGGGTCGTCTTCCTGCTGACCACTTCAGCCATCGAGGCACTATCCGCTGCAACCGGAGAGTATGTAAAACTTGTGACCACGTTCTCCAGACCGACACTGTCCTCTTCCCTAATGGTCCTTTCGAGATCAGAGAGGGATTCACTTGCACATAGCGGAACATCATTTATGCCATCATTTGTAAGCGATGCAAGTTGACCTACATCGGTCAGTCTGGTCGAAGAATCGGCGATAGGTGCCGTGAACACTTGAATGACATCACCCGAGAAGCGGACACTCCTGTAGCAGCCCACTTTAACTCGAGGGGCCATCGAGGTAAGACTGATGTCTTGGTAACTGGCCTTATATCATGCTCCTCTGATCACCACAGTCGGCTCACTCTTGAGCACCGTCTGATCGCTCGTTGGGGCTGCCTCACCCCTCGTGGCATCAATGTATCCCTGTCCCTCTGAGGACCCTCCTGCCTCCGACTCCACCCTCCCACCTATGGACGTCTCTTCCTATTTCTCTTCTTGGGTCCTCTACTCCTCGTCCATCCCTGCTTTTTATATCCTCTTTGAGTAACCCCCATCTTGCCTTCTTCATCCTAAACCCCCCCTCCCCACACCTTTTTCTCTTCTGACTACCTTCATGTCCTTTACCTCTTTATCACTATATCACCTCTCCACCTGGACTGTACGTACAATCTCTCTGCCCACCTCTATTGTTCCTCGTCCTTCCTACCACCCCTCTGCTGATCTACTCCTAGCTCACCCCTCTCCTCTCTATTCACTTGTAGTCACTACTCATCTATACCTACTATTCCAGTATCCCCCTTATCCTGATGCCCACTTTCATCCCCCCCCTTTGTTCTATCATTTCCCTACTTCTTTACCTCCTATGGTTCATACCTCTTGCACACCATCCCCTATTGCTCCACTTCTTCCAGACTTTCTCTTTTTCCATTCACTTCTGACCTACCGCCTCTCCCCCTATCCAGTTTTCACATACCTGCTTCTTATCCCTCCTCTCCATACCTCCTCCTCTAATACTTCCCTACCTCCCGATAGACTAACTTCTTCCGGACCACCCCTCTATCGCCCTTCTCATTATACCGGCTTTATTATTCTTCCTCTCCTTATCTCTTCCTCCAGTACCCAATCTTTCCTTTCGTTGACCTACCTCTCAACTCTTTCAGTTCGAGGCCATCCATTGCCTAGTTCACTACTTTGTCGTGTCATTCAATTTCTTTCTCTTAACCTCTCGCGTGATCTCTCACTTCCATTGTTGAGTGATTTATATGTATTGCTTGTTGTGTCCCAGGAGTGTCTTCGTCTATCCCCCTTTTCTCCCCCCCCCCCTTTGGTTTTCCCGATATTAGATCCGTTTGCCCTCTATACTGACCTGTCTTGGTCACGGGTTGCTTTCTATACAAATTCTTTGCGCTTCTAGTCATTCTGTCTTGTTTCAGAACGGATTACAGATTTCCTGCTCTGAGCTCAGCTAAGTACAATTTATTATACATTTTTCTCTTTTTCTATTTTATATATTTTGACGCCCATCATACCTCTCATCATGTAATATTCATTTCTCTCTTTTCTTATTTCTGCTTCCTACTTTCCTCTCCCTCCACTTGATCATCTAACATGTAGTAATTGTTCTTCACCGCTTGTTGTCGTTGTCCCTGTATTCTGAAGAAGGCCACAGGCCGAAACGTCAGTATTGTGTTGTGTTCTTTATTTGTAAAGCTGTCACCATACCTTGGAGTGTTTAGTACACCCCACCATTGGCTCCTTATATTTTCTCCGAGTTCATGGCGAGTCCAAATTTGAGGTTTCAGAGAATCCACATTTGAGGGAAGATCAGATGGATTTTTCTGTCAGAACGGAGCTACCTTTTCACTCAGTGAGCCGGAGCCATGATTTGTACAGCTTGAAAACTGGCAATACGTTTTACGTGCTTCCTCAAGTGAAGGTATGTTACCAATTGATTCATTTATGGAAACTTATGGCAGGCGATTGAAGATTTCATTGCTGAAGATGTTTCAGAATGTGTTGAAAACGTTCAGCCTACCGATGAAAAATTGTGCCCTTGAGTGTTTTTCCATTGTTTTTGTTAAAGGATTGGAAAAGATCACGAAGAAGTTGAACCATAGCTTGCGCTTAGTGCATAACAGAAGATTTTTCAAGTCGTGATTGTCAGCAAAATTCCAAAGTCTCCTTTGCTAGGAGTCCCACACCTGACGGAGTTTGAGATGGAAATATTTATGAATTGTTGTAAGCATCTTTCTTGTAGGGGACTTTGGATAATGTAAAAATACTTTGAGAAGACGGAAACGGTCATCTAACATTTTGTTTTTCTTAATCATCAAGTAGGAAGACACACTATAATATTGGTGACCAACTAAGTGATCGTTCTCTGTGCAGGTAAGTAGGCAATGAAATTCATTGTTGAATCTAATTTAGGGTGACCATTCGTCCCGATTTTCGGGGACAGTCCCCGAAGTGTAGAAGTTGTCACCGAAAGAAATTTTCCCCCGATTTCAGTGAATAAATACATGTTCATACACGGAATCGGCCCTCTTTTAAAATAATCACTAGGATTCAGGACGTTACTGAGTTGTGTTTCTGACTGAGCGGCATTAGCAAGAAGATAAAAGAGAAGACTTGGACGCGTTGTGTCGGAGATAGCTCTTTGAACTATTGAAGCGCGGTGCTACGTCACTTCTATTCCAGCCACTGACTTCTATTGGGATGGGTTTAATTTTAAAAAAAAAACAGACACTCTCTCTCTCCCCCCAAAGTATCTTTCCCAGCTAATTTTCAAATCAGTCTGAGTGTAATAACAATACAGTGCAGTCGTGTTTTCTATTTGTGATCAGTGGACGTCTGTTGCATAAAAACAATGCTTTCCAAAAACCGTAAGTGCCATTTTAGTGATTCGCTGAAAGCTGAATTTCCATTTATTACACAAGCAATTTTAGAGGATGGAATGCTAATGAAATGTAATATATGTAGTTCACATTTATCTATAGCAGGTGGTGGAAGGACATCAATAACTGATCATCTACAGGCAAACAAGCATAAGGATGCACTGCTTTGTAAGTCTCAGTCTGGGTGTATGACAAATTATTTTTGTAAAACAGAACCCTCAAAAGATGAATACGCTCTAGCTGTTCATGAAGGAACCTTCGCATATCATACTGTACTTCATAATCATAGTTTCCGCAGTATGGATTGTACAACAATTCTACACAAGAAATTTTCAACGAAACCATTTTCCTGTGCAAGAACAAAGTGTGAATCCATAATTACCTATGTTTTTGCTCCTTGGGCTATTGATGAACTAAAAAGTGACCTCAAATATGTCAGCTTCGTAACATTGCCTTGCGATACATCTAATCATAAACATGTTAAGCTACTTCCTATTTTAGTTCGTTATTTTCAGGCTTATGAGCTGGAAACTCCAGTAAAGACCAAACTGATTGCTTTCATAGATAACTCAGAAGAAGCGTCCGATATAGTATCTCAACAAATGTTGAAAGCAATTGATAATTTTGACTTAAACAAAACGATTGTTGGACTCTCAGCAGACAATACAAATACAAACTATGGAGGCTTGTTGAGGAAAGGGAGAGATAATGTCAGAACTAAAATAAAGTCCAAGTTAAACAGACACATAATGGGTCTTGGTTGCAACGCACACATAATTCACAATTGTGCAAAACAGCGTTTGATTCCATGCCTATGGATATGGAAGTGATTGTGACAAAAATATTTGGATACTTTCACATTTACACGGTTCGTGTAGAACGCCTAAAAGACTTCTGTGAATTTGCTGGACAGGAGTTTAAGCAATTATTAGGTTATTCGAATATAAGGTGGTTGTCATTACTTCCAGCCTTGGAAAGAATAGTGAAACTGTATCAATCACTGAGATCTTTCTTCTTGTCAGAAACACACTGTCCTACAATATTGAAACAATTCTTTGAAAACAGTGAACCAGAGCTTTGGCTCAGCTTTGCTCATTCTCACGCATCACTCTTCCATGAAACAATTACGGCGATTGAAGGCACAAGAGTGCAACAGAATCAGCACTAGCTGTGAACAATCTCATTACAAAATTAGAAACTCGACGCGATGAAAATTTCATCCCACACATGGTAAAGAGTTTGCTAACTGATTTATTAGAAAGTGGTGACATCCAAATGGAAAGGTATTTCCAAATAAGTAAAGAATTCTATAATACTGCTGTACATTACTTGCAGTCTTGGAACAAACACAATGAGGACTTGTCACAACTGAGCTGCCTTCTCTTGGATAATGTGCCTGAAAGGAAACATTTTGATAATGCAGTAGAACAGATATCTTCAAAGTGTCATGAAGTTGTAAACGTAAATCGTGATGAGCTCTTTGATGAATTTACTTATTTGCGAGGCCATCTGTTGCAAAAAGAATGTGAGTGGTTCAGTAACAAGCCCCCATGTAGAACATGGAATGAAGCACTCAGGTACTTGAAAGAAAATAATATACCACATGCTAATGTGAAGAGAATTCTTGAACTTTGTATGTGCTTACCTGACAGCAATGCATCCGTAGAAAGACTATTTTCTCAAATGAACTACGTCTGGTCCGAAGAGAAATCACGGATTAATGTGAGCACGGTGCAAGCCATGGTAACAGTAAAAACTAACATTAATTTATCGTGTGAAAGCTTCAGTGAGAAACTTGCTTCAAATCATGAGATCTTGAGAAAGATACACTCAAAAAACAAGTACCACGCCGAGGCAACAATCTCTTCAGTAGAAATAAAGTACAGTAAACATTGCTTTAATATTGCAATTGATATCTATATGTTGTTTAATTTTTTTTATTAAACTTTTTTTTTTTTTTGGTTATTGAGAAACAAAACTAGCTATTGTAATTTCATTAAGTGCGTGTATCGCATTAGTACCGTGAATATTAACAAAAATAAAATCAAACAGCAAATAAACACAGTTATTATGAAATTTAAAGTTATCTTTTTTTTTTTTTGCATCTACAAAATTTCTTGCGCACACACCCACCCACCCACACATATTATAAATATATATAAATTATAATAAATATATATATATATATATATACACACACATATATATATATATATATATAGGCCTATATATATTATCGTTCGTCCCCGATTTTGTGGGACAGTCTCAGAAATAAGCAAAAAAAATCCTCTGAAATGTAAAAAATATGACAAATGTCCCCGAAAACAATGGGGAAAAAATGGTCACCCTAATCTAATTCCACCTCAGGTGCAGTGAACCACCAGGACATATTACTTTACGATCATCACGCTGCATAGCATTATGTCGGTAAATGCTAGTGAGTTCGTTGAATTGAAGTGCAAAGTATTATGGTTGCAAAATAAAGGGGGAAAAAAGGCCCGAGGGGAGGGGGTGGAGAGGAAAAAGCTACAATCATATTACGATGAGCACTATACATAAGACATACTACACATTTCTGACGTGAACACTATGTTTTCTCGACGCTAAACGGCTACAGAGGTAGGTGAAAGTAATTATAAGTAAGGTAATTACAATCAATGCATATCATGGGTCTGTAGCATTGGATCGATACACAACAAAATAGTTTATGGCATCCAGGGTTGCCGATTTGGCGTATTTAAGCCAAATGCAATACATCTATTATTTTTATTTTTTTTTCCAAGGGGTGGTAGGCTTAATTGGCTTTATTAATTCCATCTGAATTAAACGCCATTCTTGTTTAAAATAATATTTTCCCTTAAATACAAAACTATCTGTGTCTCGAAATTATAACAAAAATGACTGGTTCGTTAAAAACAGAATCGCAGTCTCAACTTTAACTTTTGATTAACATTCGACCCAACTTTCAAAGTACTTATATACCCAGGAGACAAATAATAATAAATGAATATTATTATAGAGGGAAACATCCGAGGCGATAATCAGTGAATCAATTCAGAGGAAGAGGAATGTTTACAGCACTCGGAAAAAATGACAGATAATCAACAACAGAAAAAAATATGGACCAAGGTAGGATCGAACCCGTACTCAGTGGCACAGCGCCTTGCCACGAAAAGCCAAACGCTAGGGAACACTGTCACTCAGCTAACTAAAAAATTAGCTTCGTAGGCAATGTCCTCTCGCGAAGGCTTTCCCAACTTTGCGACAATTTTAAAGTTTATTTAGTTTAATTGCTGCACCGTGTTGTATATTTGTTACTTTCACACAAAGCCAAGTGATCAAAGAAAGTACTCTTGTTTGTGACAGTAATCGTCAAGTTAAATAGTAACTTTTGCTTTTTCTTCTTTCCATCGTCATGTGCCTTTCAGCGTCGAGGGGAGATATAATTTGCTGTCTTTTGCTCTTCTGTTCACCTCTGCTGCTGTTATGTTTCCTGGTGCCTCCAATATTTCGTCGATCGTCTTTTGCGTGTTGACCCTTGGGTCTGGTGTTCTCACAACGTTTATTGAGGGCTCGTTGTGTTGTGTTTTGATCTTTCTGCCTTGTCACGTTGCCAAACCATTTTATCTGTTGTTTCTTTATATATTCTACAGCGGGGATTATTCCTAGCTTTTTTTCTCAGTTCTTCATTTCCGATCTTATCTCTCACGCTGTTTCCTGTTCGACTTACTCAGTATGTTGTTAGTATCTCCAACACATTGTTCTCTATCTATTTACTCAGTCGAAAGTTTTTTCCTGGTCAATGAAAGCTATATACAAATTGTATTATGTTCTGACGTTTTTTCTGTTAACTGTCTTAAGGTGAATAGAGCGTCAGTACATCCTTTGTTTTTTTTTTTCGGAACCCCATTTGAGAATCACTTAACCGCAGTTCTATTATTGGTCTCAGCCTTTCCCTCACAATTTTAGCGTATAACTTTCCTACATAGTTGAGAAGAGATGTATCATTATATTGAATGCGGTCTCTTTTGCTACCTTTCTTTTTCCATATTGGTACGACGATTGCTTTAAAATAGTAACTTGGAAAACAAATATACTCTTTATCCAAAAAGGCTTCTGATAGTTCAGATGAGCATATTATAAGCTTTGTCATTGTGCTTTCTTTTTCTTTTTCTTTTAATATAAAAATGAACAACATGAAGTCATGAAAAATTCGAATTTGTTTGTTTGAAAGCATGTACTCTATTTTTAAAAAGAAGAAACTATTTTTTAAAATGAAACTATTTTAGAAAGATGGACTCCCTGTCCTACAGTTTTGTTTTGTTTTCTCCCCTGACCCTGGTTAGGAACCACAGTATCATAGTATGCATATATAGTCCATGTATGTAATAAACAGTAGGGAACAGTGGCCGGCCTCTAGATATAGAGGCGTGCTGCGAATATAGAATAACTACACACAGCTCGGGCATATGGTGCTCGTAAACCCGGGAGGGCCGACCATCTAAGGGCAGAATCCTCCTACAGAAAAGACAATATGCTGCCTTGAAGGAGGATTGGGGACAATCAAAGGCTAAGGAAAGCAAACCTATATAAAATGCTGGCAGAAATCGGATGCACTGGGCCATTGGCGCAGAACATAATGCATCGTTCTAACATGTACTCAGAGTGGATCTAACGGACTTTAATCGTGGTGCTCTGTCTGTGGATTAAACAGACAGCTGCCTTCATGAGAGAGTCCGGAATCCTACTCTGAAAGAGTCATGATCGCAGCAGAAGAAGAGGATAAACTGTAGGGGGTAGATAGTAAGCACCCCAGTCTTACACTTGATCCAACTTCCAAGTGGTCTCGGTTAACCAGGATTATCCCAGTTTTGCAACATTCACAGCTGAGTGAATTTCCGCTCCGTTTCATTCAGTTTACAAAACATAATTTGTCCTATATATGTCTGAATATATATGTTTTGTACCATCTCATACTCATGCAGCCATCGTATGCGGTAGTCTCAAGGGCGTCAACTCAATTTTCTTGACAACTATATAATTATGTACTACTATTGAACACTACTATTGAACACTACAGTATGAACATTAACACAGCAAAAACAGAGGCTATAATAATAAGCAAATTAAGACACCCATTAAATATCAAGATCAAAGATAAAGAAATAAAACAAGTAGAGGAATTCAACTACAAGTATTTAGGCACAATGTTCACAGAAGATGGAAAACTAGACAGAGAAATTGACACGAGAATACAAAAAACAAATTCTGTCACATACCAGCTTTCACCATTGCTAAGACATCCAAACATTTCTATGCCAGCTAAACAACAAATAATAAATATCATTTTCATACCAACTTTGTACTATGAAAGTCAAACATGGACCCTTTCTAAATCCCTGTGAAATGCGATGCTTGAGAAAAGTAACAAACAACACAAGAAGAGATAGAATACCAAATGAAACCATACGAAAAATGGTAGGAACAAAACACTGTCAAGAATATATAGAACAACAACTTAAATGGTTTGACCACCTGGTCAGAATGAATCCTTACCAATCACCATCAAGGGCGTTCTTCTCGAGAATACATGGAAAAAGACCAAGAGGAAGACCCAGAAGAAGATGGATAGATGCAGTGACATAGACATGTAACAACAAAGGAAAATCACTAATTCAGACAGTTCGAGCAGCTAAAGAACGACAAATGATATAAACTGATAAACCACGACACCTTTTATGTATCAGTGAAAAGAGAAAAGAAGTAGAACACGCTGTGGGGCTTTCGTGCCATCGTGAAAAAATGTATAATAGGATTGATATCTGACGAAGCTTATACTGTAGCCTATGCAGCTTTTAAGATGATCCATCGAGGAGGATAACGACAATAATGAACTAGATCAAGATCAGAGTATTTCTTGTCATAAGCTCAAAACAAATATTTTTGGTTTTTTTCTGGCTTTTTAAAACTATGTTTGGCTTTAAATCAAAATTATTCTGGTAACCTTGGCTTTTGTTTACATAATAAGGGCTGCATACCAGTCGTCCCACACTTATCGTTGTTTTAAAATAATAATAATATAGGGAATGACAAATCAAGAAGCCAGTTACTATGCTCCTGAAGATGTTCTCTTGTTGGACCGAGGAGATGGGAACTCAGCCCTCATACATCTACACGGTGAACATGTATTCCTACAGTTACAATAAAAAAAGACACCTGATGACTTTCTTCTGACTTCTTGACTTGACCTCCGAACCCACCATGACTGTGTAGAGTTGTGGAGTACACTCACTATATTCAATATCCTAGACTATTTGTGCAGCAGCAAACATCGAACTGTGGCGAACGATTCCTTAGGCGGCTTTGGTCCTATGGGACTTTTAGTATAATTTTGCTTTCAATCATATCATGCCAGTATTAGTATATATATAATATATAATTTTATTTTTATACAATATGTCTTGGGTTCTTCTTTTTTCCTTCCTCATTTGCCATTGCATGAACTTTGAAGGGAGATATAATTTGTGGACTTTTGCTCTTCTGTTCGCCTTTGCTGCTGTTATGTTTTCTAGTGTTTCTAATATTCCTTCAATCTTTCTTTTTCGTGGTCGGCCGTTGGATTTGGTGTTCTCGCAACGTTTATTGAAGTCTTATTCTGTTTTGATCTTTCTGCATTGTCACATGACCAAACAACCGTTTTATCTGTTGTTTCTTTATATATTCTATGATGGTGGGGGTTATTCCTAGCTTTTTTCTCAGTTCTTCATTTCTGATCTTATCTCTCAGGCTGTTTCCTGTCATTTGTCTAACACGTTTAGTCTCAGTAGAGGTTATTTTTCTTATTGTGCTTGCATCTAGGGTCCTGGACTGGCATTGGTAGCACAATGTTGGGATGAAGATTGTATTGTAGCGTGCTCGTTTTGCCTCTAGATTTATTTCCTTGTTGAACAATTGTGGTGATAGCTGCCCAATGATTTGACAAGCTTTGTTGCATCTTGAGTCTATTTCTGCTGTTTGCACCAGACTTCCATGGTATTTAAATCATTCTACTTGTTTTAGTTTCCTGCCTACTATAGTTATGTTGATGTTCTGTTTCTCTTTTGTGATATTCATGCTTTTTAATGCCATGAAGAACATACTAACATCAAAACAAATAACACCAGGGCTAAAACTAAGAATAGCAAAATGTTACATCTTCTCAATATTTCTATATGGTGCAGAAACATGGACATTAGACAAGAAAACAGAACAGAGAATTGAAGCCTTTGAAATGTGGTTATATAGAAGAATAGGTAGAATTGGATGGAAGGAAAAGAAAGCAAATGATGAAGTCTTAAAACAACTAAAAATAAAAAAGGAACTACTAAACACAATTCAAACAAGACAAATGCAATTTTTTGGGCCATGTTAAAAGACACAACAGCCTACTAAAAGTAATCCTGGAGGGGAAAATACAAGGTAAAAGAGGCAGAGGCAGACCAAGACTAACATGGACGAGTAACATCAAAAGATGGACAAATCAGCCGATGACAACCTGCACCATCAAAGCAAGAAACAGAGCAGAATGGCGCTTCATGTTAGCCAACCTTCGTTGCGGTGACGGCACTCGATGATGATGATGCTGATATTCATGACTTCTGTTTTGTTGATGTTGATTTTCATGTTGTATTTTGTGCCTGTGCTGTTGAGTCTATTTAAGTGTTCTTGTAGGTCTTCTATTTTTCCATGTATTAGTGCCTGGTTGTCTGCAAATAGAAGCTCGTTGATGTCCTCTGACTCTGATTGGTTGGCTAACTTGCATATATAGTCCATGTATGTTATAAACAGTAGAACAGTAGGTGGTAGATCGTATGCACCCCAGTATTACACCTGATCCAACTTCGAAGTGGTCTCGGTTAACCAGGATTATCCCAGTTTTGCAACATTGTTCCAGCTGAGTGAATTTCTGCTCCGTTTCAATCAGTTTACAAAACATAATGTGTCCTGTATATGTCTGAAAACATATGTTTTGTACCATCTCATACTCATGCAGCCAACCAATAACAATTTCCAATGCTGAGGGCAGCGGCAATTAAACGGTCTTGTCAAGTGTACATCAGGCTGTACTGTCATCATATTAAGTAGCTTTTTTTAGAAGACGGTGGCAATCCTTTTATTTTTTTTAAATTATTTTTTTATACATTTTAAAGAAAGACACATAGTAAAAATAATCTTCTTGCTGCTATAAAATACATCCTTTATCTTCCTAGTGCATTCACATGTTGTTCTGATCTACTTTTGCGTGTGCCATCTATGAGTACACACTTTCAATAATTGGTTTTGCAGGGTTTTATAAACATTTACCATTTTTCTTGCCCAGCGTATAATCTCGCTAAAATAACAATTGCATCTGATAAGCCCTGCAAACCCGGCATTGAACATTGTAAATACGTACAGTTCATTTGCAATATAGCTCAAGATTGGATGTTGCATTATACATGTACAGCTATGTGTTGATATTTTAGTGTAGGTAAATTTTCTCAGTTCTGATACAATAAAATAAAAAGTAAAGAGCCCCATCACGCCAAGTGGCATATAGGGAATATGATGTTAGTGACCATAAATTTTACAGATCTTCAGCTCATGATGTTTTGGGAAATGTGGTAGATTTTATGCCTGTGCTGCTTTACTTTCCCAGAAAAAAAATCCAGTACCCATTTAAAGCTGGATGAACCCGGAAGCCGTTGGTTGGGATTGAATCCTATCTCTTATCCTTTGTAGTCAAGTTCACTAACCACTGAGCTATTGTGGCTCCATAGTTCTGATACAATCTATCTATCTATTGACCTTTCGAGCCATAGCCGGCCCATAGGGCGTAGACCAAGATACTCCTTCTCTTATCTGAATTTTTGTTCTAGCAGTTTTCAATTCTTTTAAAGATATTTTATCAAATCTTGTCATTTGTCTCTGTTCTGTGCAAGCAGCTCTATCTCATTGAGGGAGCCGAATCCTGCTGCTCTTGCCCCTCTCATCAATGTTCTTCTCAGTGTCTCTCTGGGTCTTCCTCTTTTTCTCTTACCTGTTGTTTCCCATATGAGGGCTTGCTTTGCTATTCGGTTATTATCTCTTCTTATCATATATAAATCGGTAATTTCCTAGTTTGATCAGATATAGTATTTCAGTTTGGAAGAGTGATGTCCCCTAAAATATGTCTGCCAAAATACAGTGGTTCTACGCATTCTTGGCGTTGGGGTCATTACGCCGATTGGTAATCAACCGCACAATTCCCTTCGATCAGAAGATCATAATTAGGCCGAGTGGCGTCGTTTTTGTCACGCGTTATAATATATTTATAAATATTTAACACTAAAGCTAAACCTAACCCCTGGACCCAACGCCCAATCAACAGATACTCCGAAATGATTACATGCCAGCGTAATGACCCAATGCCAAGAATGCGTAGAACCACTGTATTTTGGCAGACATATTTTAGGGGACATCACTCTTCCAAACTGAAAGACTATATCTGATCAAACTAGGAAATTACCTATAAATCTACTATAGTAGATTAAAAATTACATTAAAAAATATTTGTGGTTAAATTAAGATTATTTTACTCCAGAAAAGGCCAAATATGTCAAATTCTGAAGTATTTATTTTCATAAACAATATTGGACTAAAATACCAACAGCATAAAAATAAACTATTCTAAATCGAATAGTCATTCAAATGGAAGTCCCTGTCCCCTTGATGAAGTCCTTCTTCATTCATTCTCAGCACATGATTATGTATTTACATTTTCACTGATATACACATAGTCAGAACATTCTGTCACTGAAAGGTCAGGATTGAAATGGGTCCAAATAAACCAGCAGTTTAGCCTCACATAGCTGTCAGGTGTACTATTCCTTTTTGAATTATAAATCCTTTTACAGAATTTTTCACAAAATGTTGATGAATATGTTCCTTGATGTCACTTGCAATATTTATTTCACAAATTGACAGCAAGTTATTTTGATAGTTCTTGGAGAGTATTGGTGTTCTTTTTTAATTTTCCTTTTATTTTTTTAAGACAGTTTTCTTCCTGCTCATATTCTACACAAACTGTTCACACAACCTAGATGACTCTCAAAAGTGTTATCCAGGTTTAACAAATCTGCAAAGAAAACATATGAATCTAAAAGATCATACCTTATTATATATATATATATATATATATATATATATATATATATATATATATATATATATATATTTTAGAGTTTTGGACTGTGGGGTATGCAATTTTTAACCACAAGCGTTTTTTTTTAAAATTTAAGATACATATTCTTTTAACCACTTTGAATGTTTAATTAAAGCAGCAAGTGTATTTTATCTTCATGGAAAGATGCAAATTATTTACTCAACTAAAGTATTAATTACAAACAACTGTGAGAGATTAAATGTGAATTAGGCTAAGTGGATGGTTGTATATTCTCTATGTATCACTTATGATCACCAGTGCAGAGAGCACAAAAACATAATTCTACTCCAAATTAAAATTTTACAAAATTGAAGCCATCAAAAGAAAATTATGATTTCACTTTTACTTACAGGAATGATAATATTGTATTTCTGTTTAAACAAATATGGTTTCAATGTTAATATGAGAGATTAAATGTCGTGAATTAAGCGGATCATCAAATATTATTAAATCACTTATGATCAACAACGCAGTGAGCATAAAAACATCTAGTCTCCCTGGTACGTATGCACCACCAGTTAAACAAATAATTTCTGTAATGAATAATAAATAGTTAATAAGAAAGGCAATATGCTCGAAGCTACAGTGAGGGATCTTCTGATTAGTAAACAAAAGCAAATCTCCTTCTAAGCTGCTCAGAGTTTTTTTTTGCCTAATTAAAAAAGTACAAGGAATTTGTTCAATAAGTCAAAAAAGTGTGTTGACAGTTCATAATCATATCACATGATTTGATTCATTACTCCCCTTTTAAAAATGGTTTTTGTATTAAAGGAAAAAACAACCATATTTTCTACTTACCTCTAGAAAGAAATGAGAAGTTTCAATTCCATTATTCATGTGCAGTAGTCAGGAAGATGGGGACTTATATCAGCAACTGTAAGGCTAGCTAGTACCACATTTGGCTTGACAGATTATATACCAATGTTTAGCAACCATGTGCTATCAGTTTACAAGGAGTGAAATAAAAACTCAGGATTGAACACCTTACTGCAACTGCATTAGACAAGTGGCTTTATTCACTGGTCCAATAAATAAGTACTAGGCAGACCCCAGTAATGGGAAAATGTCCTAAAAATAGCTTTGAGTTATTGAGTTATTTGCGGGTCATCATCATTGTACTCCGAACATGTCCATAGGTGCTCAGATCCCCTCCTCAGCAATTCCCTCAGTGTCCAGCGACTGACGACTCCAGTTCTATGTTGGTTGATAAGTCTTCTTACACGGCCACCAAGTTTCTCATTTCTGGCCGTGCCCATCTTAACTCCCATTTCCATCATCCGAAGAAGTGATGTTGATCTGTGTTTGTCGAAGTCCTGTGCTCTTCCAACATCTCGAAGGGCATTGATGATGTCCGCCCGATCCATCGGTTGCCCGTCCTCAACGACAGCGCAGCTAGCCAACCTGTCCGCTCTCTCATTTCCCCGTACTCCCGCATGTCCAGGGACATAGACAAAGGTGACCTTACGTATTTTGGATTTCTGCAACGACTCTACCCATTGCATGCGTACATAGCCCGCCTCCACTTTTTTTATCATGCTCATCGAATCACTCAGTATACATGCGTGGATGTAGTCTTGTGACTCTAACCATCTGAATGCCTTGGTCACTGCCATCACCTCCATTGTCATGCTACTCGTGGTCATGGCGTATGCACCACTGTCTTCCTTGGCTATTCTGCCTGCTGAGCGTGCTGTAAATGCCCATGCACTTCTTTTGTGTCGTCTTACAGATCCGTCTGTATAGATGACTGCATCTTTCTCATCGGTATTATCGCAGATGAGACCGTTGACCTCAGCATTAACCACGACCGGGTTCTGTTCCCTACTTTTCCTGTCGAGTGTGACAATACTTGAGAAAGTTCCCTTGAATGACGTAGGCACCGGTATCCACTCCTCACCAACGCTGATATTGATAAGCCCACAGACCTGTTTGATGACATCTTCTGCCCGGCCCACCCATGATTTGCCTCTTTTTAGCCTGGTACCTTTCTCTGTGTTGAGCACGTGGTGCAATGGATGCTCTGTATCTGTACTAATCTTCAGGTATGCTCGTGCTCTCCAGATCTTAATTCTGTCATCCATGGTTGGAAAGTCAAGAAGATACCTCATTGCTACACAGGGAGTGTCCCTCGTACATCCCAGGATAATGCGCATGGCTTCATTTTGTATTTTCTCCAGCCTATCAATTTGAGTCGTACTGACAGTAAGAATGGCCAAAATAGCTTTTTTTCTTTTTACTAAATTTAGCTTCACCAAATTTTGCTTTTCATGTTTTTCAGATCATTAATTTGAATCTAGCAATTCATTTTGTTTTCTGCTAATAAGTATAAAATCTTGGAAAAAATACAAGGAGAAGGTGTATTGTATGTGAAATGCTAGAAATAAATCACAATTCCTATGACTACAGTTAAATATTCTGCTGTTCATTGTTTTAAATGTTCTATAGGTGCAACCTTGCTGTCATGGAAGTGCAATGGGATTGAACATCTTTATCTCAGGTATGATGCACTGTAATTATGAGTCTCATGGCAATAGTTAATCTTTTTAATTTAAAATGTTTTCAGGTTATTAGTGCAGTTTTAGTGAAAATACAAATGTGTCTGTCACGCCTGTGGCATAAGGGAAATGTGGTGTTGATGCCCATTTTGTTTTGGAAGGATCACATTTATGGGTGATGTTCATGTTATCTGTTATTTTTATTGTTAGTATCCAGGCTGCATACATGAAAGAAGAGAAGCAAAGACAGCTACGACGACTGTAAAGACAGATCTTGGAAAGACCTGGCAAAAGCAACATACAAAGAACTAGATAAGAAAGTAAAGAGCTCTGCCAGAAGACACAAGAGAACCTATATAGAAAACCTAGAGAGAGGAGCAATGACGAGTGATAGTATAACTTAACTCTTTATAGTGTAGTGTACAGAAGATGCTAACAAACACTTTTACATTAAGTGGGGCACCTTTTATGAACAAATATTGAACCATATAAGCATCTAGTGAAGAAATAAAGTCACGATGAGCTGCACACTTTAAGGAAATCCTGAATCGATAAAAAAACCAAGGCATTTAATAGATTTTGCAGCTAACACACCAACCTCTCAGTTAGATATAAAGTTAAATGAACTCACTTTGAATGAAGTAGAGATGGCAGTAAGGCTCATGGCTAACAACAAGGCTGCAGGGGAAGATGGCATAACATCTGAGATGCTAAAAACAATGGATATCCATAACTTAAAACATCTGCAGAAAGTATTTAATGCACTATGGAAAGAAGAAAAGGTAGCTAAACAGTGGAAAAGAAGTATGGTTTTCAAAATCCCCCAAAAAGGGCAATCTCAAGGATCGCAACAATTGTAGAGACATGACTCTTCTATCAGTTGCCTCTAAAGTACCCTGTAAGATTATCATGAACAGAATCAAAGGTATAGTAGACAATGTTATGTGTGAAGAACAAGCAGGATTTAGAAAAGGAAGAAGCTGCCCTGATAATTTTTTCACCCTAAGAATTATACTAGAAAAATATATAGAAAAGCAGAGACCACTCCTTCTAAATTTAATTGATTTCAAAAAGGCTTTCAACAGCATACATAAAGACTGATTGTGGAACATACTCAGACAACATGGAATACCATCAAAAATTGTTAACATCATCAAAGATCTGGATGTTTGCTTCTCATGTGTAGTTCACACAGAGGCAGGATTGAGTGAATGGTTCCAGATTGATACCGGAGTGAAACAAAGATGTATTTGATCTCCCCTGATATTTGGAATTACTGTCAACTTCATTATGCAGAAGTGCTGCACAGGTGATAAAGGCATTGGATGGACACTTGGATTTCAATTTGTAGGACCTTGATTAAGATAGAACTTCTTATATATACCTAATATAATGTCAGTACAGTTTGAGTTTAAAATGGCAAAAATACGCAAACACTACTTCCATTTTTTTACTACAACATTGGTGATCGGCAAACACTCACAAAATCTGTGCGTAGCATTTGTGGACCAAAAATAATCTTTCGATGGGGTGGATAGAAATATATTATGACAAACATTAGCTCATTACAGAGTAAATGACCACCTTATTAGATTTTGCAAGAGATTATATATAGTAACTGCACGAATGTGATTAGGGCAAGTAAAGGAACATCAAAACTATTCTCAGTAACATCTGGAGTAAGACAAGTGTGCATATTGTCAACACTCTTGTTTATCACTTACATTGACAAAATATGCAAAGATGTCAAATCACAGTGTGAAGATATAAATGAACTACTTTTTGCTGATGACCAGACTCTAATAGCATTTGAAGAAACAGGACTTTAACATCTACTGTCGTTGTATAAGGGGTGTAAAGGAATAACATGAAAATAAGTACGGAAAAAAACAGAAGTTATATCAATAAGAAGACAAAAGTAGACACTAAACATAGCTACAGAACATCAAGATATAAAACAAGTAACAAACTTTAAATACCTGGGAACAACATTCTCTGAAGATGGTAAAATCGACAAAGAAATAGATATATGATGCAACAAGGCAAACCAAATAATGGGACAGCTATCCCCTATACTTCAACATAAAGCAATCCCACCAAGAAACATCTTATACAGAGTATATTCATTCCAACATTGTGCTATCAATGCCAAACATGGTAACTTACGTCTAAGCAGGAAAGAAAACATGTCACCTCATAAGATGTGATGTCTGAGAAAAGCGCTTGGAGTAACCAGGAAAGACAGAATCAGAAATTACATTATAAGAGTAAGAGCAAGCAATGCACCAATCCTAAACTACATACAGAAGCAACAAATAAACTGGTTTGTCCATCTAGAAAGAATGCAGTGTGATTCCTTATAAAGTGTATGAAAGAAGAGAAAAGTGAGATTCAGACCCAGAGTAAGACAGACAGACAACATCAAAGAAGGGCTACAACTTTAATTGACAATGAATGAAGCTGTTAAAAGGGTGAGAACCAGATCTCCCTCGGCACCCAAACAGGTACAAGAGGAAATGAAGAAAGACTACTGCCACTGCCCTATAAAAATTGGATTTAATAATTATTTGAGTAACCTTTGGGAGATAACTTGCCAGAGACTGTTGGTTAGAGGTTATGCTGTTTATTTTTTTTTTTAAAGATTAAAAAAAATAATTTGTTACTTTTGTTTGAAATTTTACTATTCTTTGTTTGTTTGAAATAGCCCATCATAATTTATTTAATTTTTATTTTTATATAGTTCAACATCAGTGTTTGACAACAAGAAGGCTATTCGTGGAGGAGTTCCTATAGTATTTCGTAAGTTTTTATTTTTGACATGGTGGCATATTAATTTTACAAAAATTCTGTTTTCCCAATATAACAAAATGTTTGTGTGTTAATGATTTACTGGCAAGCGCTAACAATTTCTTAAATAATTTTTCAGTTTGGCTTTCACAAATAAAAAAAATTATAAATATAGAAAATTATGGAATATATGCTTTATTCTGCTTTCAGCCAATTTTGGTCCCTGGCCCTTGGGACCCCAGCATGGATTTGCTAGAATAAAAAGATGGAATTTGGCTGTTCCACCAACTGAGGTAAGTGCTATGTATAAAGATAAGCAAGATACAATTTTCTACTATTGGTTGATTTACTATGTAGTTGCTCTGGTTTCTCAGCAGAATTATTTCTGAGTGAAATCCTGAACAATTTTTTTTCCCACTCATTGGTAACATTAAAAAAAAAGAGTTGGGATAATGTAGATTGCTT
The DNA here is from genome assembly GCA_032433765.1 of Megaustenia siamemsis. Classification (NCBI taxonomy): domain Eukaryota; kingdom Metazoa; phylum Mollusca; class Gastropoda; order Stylommatophora; family Ariophantidae; genus Megaustenia; species Megaustenia siamemsis. The sequence continues at coordinate 37,877,737 of JAVIAB010000092.1, forward strand.
TCTTTTGTTTACTTGATCGATGTATGAATACTCTTCTTCTTCTACCTTTTAGCTCTCAGTGGAGCATAGGCCTTCAACAAACACTTTCCAAGTCGTTCTGTCTTTTGCAATTCTTTTAAGATCATTCCATGTCTTCCCCATCATCTTCATCTCTGCTTCGATCTGTCTTCTCCAAGAATTCCTTGGTCTTCCTCTTTGTCTTTTCCCCTGGGGATTCCAAAAAAGGGCCTGTTGTGTAATACTCTCAGTTGGCTTCTGTAGTGTGTGTCCTATCCATCGCCATCGTCTACGCTGTATCTCTTTATCCACTGGTATTTGACCGGTACATTTCCATAATTCCACGTTAGTGACTTTGTCCTGCCATTTCCATCCCTTTATTCTGCGTAAGCATCCATTAATGAAAGTCTGCACCTTCGTGATTGTCAATTTTGTTATTCTCCATGTTTCACAGCCATATAATAGGACCGACTTAACATTTGAGTTGAAAATTTTTATTTTTGTATTTAACCTAATTTCTTTGGATTTCCATATGTTTCCCAGTGCAATGAAAGCTCCTCTTGCTTTTGATATCCTTATTTTGGTATCATTTTCTGTTCCTCCCTCTTTATCTATATTACTGCCCAGATATATGTAAGATTGTACATCTAGTAGAGGTATTTCTCCAAGTTTTATTTGGTTATTGCCAACTGCATTAATGTTGGTCTTACCTCTATTAATCTTTAGTCCTAGCTGTTGTGATCTCTCATCTAATATACTCATTTTATCCTGCATCTGTTGATGGCTGTGTGATAGGAGAACTTTTCTACTGTCTGTACACCATTCTGACTCTACTATCTACCTACTGCCTTCTGGTTACCTACAAGTATGGCAAGAAGTTGTAATACTTGCTGATTAGTAGAAACTTCTACAACTGCTGGGATGCTAGTAGTAGAGCTGTCCCCTACAAAAAACTAGTTTGTAAGACTGGTCATACATAATTAAAAAGCATTCAGTTTTTTTCCCCATAGTATGAGGATGGTTCTTCCCATGCATCTCACATCATCTGCACCTTTGTTTGTCAACACTGTAATGAAGCTTACATTGGTAAGGCATGCACATATTTAAGCAAGTGCACATGTGAACACCAAGATAATATCTCACAAGTTACTAGTACTCTTTTTTAACTTTACTGACCTATGAGGTATCTGTGGCATTACAGTCATTAGAATCATTTTATATTTCTCTGACAACCTTAAATGGACATGTACATGATAAGAAATTGAAAGTCTAATTAGGATCACTATATCTGTACACTTCACTAGAACCTCCATTTTGGAAAAGTCAATTGTGGCAATATGGGTCAAATTGAAGTCACATTTTTGTCCTTTTCTACTGCTTGTTTTTGTTGTTGTCTATGATAGTTTTATATGAATTCTAAGTTCTTCATTAATACTTATGGTGTTAATTTATCACACAACATACACAAAAATAATTGTCTTCAACTGTATTCATACATTGGAAAAACAGATCAACGCCTTTATCAAAGATAAGAAAGGAAATCTGCTTAGTAATATAAGGGAACAAATGGAGAGATGGAAAGAGCACTTTGAACAGACCCAGCTCAAATAATCCTCCAGATATACTACCAGCAGAAGAAGAGTTACACGTTAACTGCGGAAAACCAAGCAAAGAAGAAATAATGAAAGCCATCAAACTATTAAAAATGGTAAAGCCACAGGACCAGATGAAATTCCTTCGGAAGCCATCAAAGCAGATATTAACACCTCTACCAAGATGTTACATGATCTATTGGATAAAATTTGGGAGAGGGAAGAAATACCTAAAGACTGGAAAGAAGGTTATATGATCAAACTACCAAAGAATGGAAGTTTACAGGAGTGCACAAATTATAGGGGAATTATGCTACTATCAGTGCCAGGAAAAATATTAGGCAGAATCATTCTGGAGAGACTAAAGGAGGCTATAGAGAAACACTTGAGAGATGAACAAACGGGTTTTAGGAAGAACAGATCATGTGCTGATCAAATAACTACTCTACGTATAATAGTTGAACAAAGTTTAGAACTAAAATCCCCACTTTATATTGGATTCATAGATTATGAAAAGGCATTTGATAGTTTAGACAGAAGAATGCTTTGGAAGTTGCTGAGTCATTACGGAATCCCCATAAAGTTTATTAACCTGATAAAAACAATGTATGAAGGAACAAAATGTAGAGTGGTGCATGAAGGACAGCTTACAGAAGCATTTGAAATAAGAACAGGAGTAAGGCAGGGATGCCTTCTGTCTCCATTTCTCTTTCTACTGGCCATAGATTGGATTATGAAAATAACTCAAAACAATAGAAATGGGATCCAGTGGTCACTGACCAAACAACTTGATGATTTAGACTTTGCTGATGGCAGACCAAGAATAACATGGACGAGTAACATCAAAAGATGGACAAGTCAGCCCATACAACCTGCACTATCTAAGCAAGAGACAGAGTGGAGTGGTACTCTATGGTAGCCAACCTTCGACGCGGAGATGGCACCCACTGATGATAATATTAGCTTGTACAAGTGTTTCATTTAATCAGAATGAACTCTCATGGACAAAGCGAGTCATCCTAGTGAAGGTGTGGAATAGTTCAAATTTGGATTAACTGTGCTCTATTTCCTTGCTCTGTTTCCTTTTATTTTTGTTCCTTCCTGTTAAACTTTTCTTTAGTTTGTGTGTGTTTTTTGTTAATCCACAATGTAAATATAAAATTATAAAGAATTTGTATGTAGGTAGTTATGTTGGTAGTCTGCATTAGTTTGTTCAAAACTAAACATTAATGCTTGAGATATTGTACTGCAAGATATATTTATTAACTTTTTGTTACTAAAAAAAAACACATGAATGTAGTATAGACTTTCTTTTTTAAAATTTAAATTTATAATTATTGTAAAACAATATAATGGCTAAGGGAAATAATTAAGGAGAACAAAGTTCCAGGTAAACTAGAGAGAGGAAAACCTAGAAGAAGATGTGTGCAAGATATCAGAGATGGGTTGGAATTGACTACTGCAGATGCTGGGCATCTTTCACTAGACAGAAAAAATGTCAGAGTAGCTATCATGAGAACCAAGTTCCAACAGGGATAACCAAAATGATGGTACTTTCTCATGATCCCATACCATGCAAAGCTTATAGAAAGAGAAGAAAATTGAGTGACAACCCTGAAGAAACTAAAACATCATCAGATGACATTAGCTAAGGCTGTTAGAAGAGCAGGAACTAGAATTGTATATTTTCATTGTCACTAGAAGGGTAATTATAAAAGGAAGTGAAGAAAAAAATCAATAGTTCATTTTTTTTAATGTATGTATATCATATTTTTGGGGTCTTTTTTACTTTTTGGTGAGTATTTTTCAAAGCGCTAATTCAGTACATGTGTATGCTTATTATTTGCTTGCCTTACTGCATTTACAAACAGATTTTGATGGGAATATGTTGTGAGCCAAAAGTTATATACGGTAAAAGCATAGAATATATACAGCATCTTTTTTTTTTTTTACTCATACTGGTGGCCAAGTGAACTAAACAATTTTCTGGTTAAACGTACATTGTTTCAATTCGCATTGGAGTCAGGAGTGTGAAATAAAATTTAAATCCTGTACACTATGTGGTCAATAGACTGGGCATGCAGTCTTTATCTCCAGATTCTGAATAAACCCTGCCAACATATTCCAAAAGATGGATTAATCCTGCAGTATGTTTTTTTTTTTAATTTTTAGACTCATACTTGTGTTTTTCTTTGGTAAACCTGTTTTCTTATTTTTAAATGCCTTGTTTCCCATTTTTCTTATTTTTAAATGCCTTGTTACCCATTTTTCTTATTTTTAAATGCCTTGTTACCCACCGTCAGATTTCATTTTTAAAATATGATTTAAATCTTGCCCAGGATCACAATGGAAATATTATTGTGTTGCTAATTTTGGAAGATGATGAAGAGACAAGAGAAATGTGGAATTACAAGTATGAAATGTGCTTTGTTTTGTATATGTAGATATTGTTTCATGCTTTGTGTGTCCATTTATGTGCTATATGTTGTTAAATAATGTAAATAATCAACATATTTCTTCTTTCATCCCTCTGTTGCCTTCCAGTATATAGAGGAAATATACTCTGCGATCTGTAGCTCCTCCGCTCTTGGCCTCTCCTGCTTATACATTTCCCACTTTCTCTAAAATTCCATCAATCCATCATTTATGTGGTTAACACTGGATGTAGTATGTAAGAGAGTATATTATCAACATATAAGACAGCAAGACTTATGTTCAGATGTTTTTATACAAGCCTTGAATTGCAGTGTTTTAAAGATGACAATTGATCAGTCCCAACAATTCTCAATCAGATAAAGTTTATTTACTTTTCTATCGATGGAGGAATATAAATTGCTGCTAAAGGAGATTCCTATATACTATAATACTGTCTACATTTCCTATGTTTTATATCACAACTATATTACTAAATTACAACAGGAGAGATGTATCAATTTACATATAATATACTTTGAAATCACATGTCCATACATTCTCTACAATAGCAGCTCTTGTTGTTTGTATCATCAACCACCGGATGTCTCAAAACTACTCATCTTTGTCACAGTAAGTAGTCCAGTCAACTCTTGAAATTTACACTTTACCCATGACCTCTTTGAGCACAGGCTCACCCAATCTTCTTGTCTCCCTCAAGTAAGACCACTCCCAAATACTTTTATCTATTATTATCTTACCTTCTTTTCATCTATTGTGTTTCTGCTTTTGAGTGACCTACTATGACATATTAGTTTATCTCTCAAGATACAAATTAGAAAAGCTTATTAGTATAGTACATGTTATATATATATATATATATATATATATATATATATATATATGAGGGATGAAGAAATAGAGGGAAGCAAAGAGAAAAAATAACAGACAGCTTAAGAGAATGGCTTGGCAGAAGGTCAACAACAGAAATGATAAATAGCTGCCGAGATCGAAAGTTGTGGAGAGACATGATCACCTACGCCAGTAGGCCCAGTACTTGATGATGATGATATATAGTTCATTTTAAAAAGTGAAATAAAATAATGACTAATGTCATCTGCTGTGGAAAGCGTGTTCTTTATTTTTAAGAAAGATGACATTTATCATAATACTACACATTTTCTTCATTCAGCTTATATAAATTTCTAATTTAATTTAAAATTAAAAAAATAACTTTGAGCTTACAGGTCAACACCCTGTGTTTAAATTTGCAATATTTTCACAAAAGGTTCAAGCTCGTCTACACTGTAGTGCTGACATCATCATCTCTCAGTAGCACTCTTGTTGTCCATAATACTGGTAAGAGTTCTTTGTTAAAATACTTGTTGTCAAAATGAAGTTATTGAGGTGAGAGTTCATTGTCAAGATAGATTGTGATTGTATAATTTCATTGCATCTTCACAATGGCTTGCTGTCAAAACTGCAAGATTTCATTGTATTAGTAACATTTATAAAGTCTTGCCACTACAGCTGCATCACATATGCTTTTAAAAATAGTGCCCATTCAGTTTATTCAAGAATACGCAAAAAATATTCTTGAATAAAATACCACTCAGAAAGAACTATCACAATCAGACTACTAGAAGACGATTGAAAAACAACTTACATACAGATTTATGTACCATGTAGCAACAATCAAAAAGAGATGGTGAAGTATTCCTTGACACACTAAATGAAATTGTCAACAAAACTGATGAAAGCGATGACATGTTATTGATTGCAGATTTTAATGGAAGGTTTGGGAAACTCAGCGGTGAGAACAAAGATATTCTGGGACCATTTGGCAATAGGACAGCTGAAATAAATTAAAGTGGAAGCAGATTGCTGGAATTATGTAACAAAATGATTTGTTTATCACTAACACATTCTTCAAACACAGAGAGTCGAAGTTATACATCTGGTACAAGTGGAATGACACAACATGCAGAAATCAGATTTTATACTAGCAAGAAAAGAGTAACTGATTCTCTTGAATAAAGTGTGTGTTACATTTTATCAGCCTGTTTTTATTTCACAAATTGAATTAATCTTAAAGATAAAAGATGATCATTTGTCAAAAACTGGAGAAAAATATAATAATTTGTTTAAAACCATATGATTTTGCTTATTACATAATTGAAAAAAATATTTCTCTAATAATGTGCTGGTAAACAAAATTAGCTACATCTATCCTGAAGGTAGAACATCAATTAATGCATCAGACTTTTCATCATTTTTAAAAACAGCATGAAACCTAAGACTTTTAACATTTGTAATCATAGATCAAAAAGCTTTGGGATTTACTTGTCTCCTGCATACCTATCTTCGGGTGGCTGACATTAAAACAACAGCTGTGACAGGACTGCAAGGTTTAGGTTATAGTGACAAGGCAAGTTGTTGAGTACACTAAATTTATTGCAGTGTGTTCTTGTTCTGAATGTTTACATTTAAAAAAAACAACCTGGAACTGCATTTTTTACCATTTCTTAATTAAGATTGAAAACATTGTCACATTGTATTACTAATCAGAAATATCTTAAATTCCATGTCATCAGCCTTTAAAAATGTATTATTGTAACTTCATTGTTTATTATATGTTAAAAAAAAAACATTTAATGAAGGCATTTGTTGTTTATTTGATTACAAAATCTAATCTTATCAGTGCTTTGTCTATTTATTTATTTATTTTGTCAAATAAGTTAGAATTCTCATAATAAGCTTAGTGAAATTGCAGTGTTATTGGTTGGCAAATACAAACTGCAGAGATGAGATCCTTTCAAACTATGCTGTGCATTTTATATTTAAACCATGTCCTTAAAAATCTTCCCAATATTAGAACCCTAGAAACATTTCAGCAACATAAGAATTTTCTTCCCACTGTGAAGAAATGTAAACAGAAGGGGTATGGCTACATCATCCATTCATTCTATCAATCTATCTATTGTCCTTTCGAGCCGAAGACGGCACATAGGGCAGAACCACAATCTAAAAAACAGAAACCTTGCGTGCCAAAATGGCACATATTGCGGAGATCACTGCTTCTAAAATTTATGGCTCTGTTTCCATAACAACACTCTTTACAATGATAGCTTGTCAAGCCATCAATCAACCTCCTTAGTTGCCTCTTACGATATGCCTGGAAGGTCACAGTGTCACTATTCTTTACTTCCTTCCATTCATTAGGGTTGTCTAAATCTTTACTGCAAGGAGCTTTGAGAAGAAGAAGAAAAGGTGGACAAAGAAAAAGTAATTTGATAACATGAGAGAATGAGTAGCCGGTCTTGTTTTCACTGACTCATAGTCAGCAGAAAGAAACAAAAAGAGGTGGAGCAACTGGTGGCAGACATTCGTATCACCAAAAAAGTGTGAATGAGTGATTCAGGTCTTGAATTGAATTAACTGGTAAATTCCACATATCACCAGAAAAGTGTGAATGAGTGATTCAGGTCTTGAATTGAATTAACTGGTAAATTCCACATATCACCAGAAAAGTGTGAATGAGTGATTCAGGTCTTGAATTGAATTAACTGGTAAATTCCACATATCACCAGAAAAGTGTGAATGATTCAGGTCTTGAATTGAATTAACTGGTAAATTCCACATATCACCAGAAAAGTGTGAATGAGTGGTTCAGGTCTTGAATTGAATTAACTGGTAAATTCCACATATCACCAGAAAAGTGTGAATGAGTGGTTCAGGTCTTGAATTGAATTAACTGGTAAATTCCACATAATCTTAAGAATAAATATCTCTAAAGAATAAAAACACATTTGTTGTTAACTTTTTTCCCCCCCATTAGCTTAAAGCTGGAAAGGAAGAAAAAGAAAACAGGGAGCAGGTTACATTAAATGAGAACTATGACAGGTACATTTTTGTTTTACTGTGATTGTGAACACTTTTTGCTCTATATACAATACTGTCACCTACACACAAAAAAACAAATTTATAATTTTATATAACATTTGATGAATAAATCTTTTGAAGTGGCTTGTACACAGGAGACTGATGAGACGTCTTTACTCTGAGCATGAAGGATTAACAGGACAATGTTTTGTTCAGGACTTTTGTAATACTATCGTTGCTGAGTTTATTTACTTTCCTATCGATGGAGGACATGCTGATGAAAGAGATTCCTATATACTATAACACTATCTATATTTCCTATGTTTTATATCGCAACAACATTACTAAATTACGACAGGAGAGATGTCTCAGTTTACGCATAAAATACTTTAAAATCATATGTCCATACATTCTCTATAATAGCAAGTTTCTTCACAACCTAACTCTAATGTTCCTAGAAGCTATCCACAGCACAAGTTCTCAGCTCTTGTCTCATAGTTACTATAATGCCACCCATCCAGTCGGCAGAATCTCTATACTAGCATAATCTAATAAATATTTCAATAACTACTGTCTTGTAGTTAATAGTCTTTAACATGATTCTCACCGCTGTCATCTGATATAATCCATATCATATTTTAACATGACTATAGACTATTTACTGAATCTTGCAGCCATGGCTATTTTGGGTTTAAGACATTTCATCTACATTATACAACTACTTCTCTGCCAGTTCCTATACTTGATAGTAACCTCGAGCCTGTTGGAAAACATCCTCTCAATATTCTCTCACTACATTCTCTCTCCCAGGGTTTGTCTTTTCAGCTCCTGTTACTTGTACCATTAGCCATCAAATGCCTCAAAACTACTTGCCTTTGTCACAGTTGTTGTTGTTGACGGATTGCCACGAGTTGATGCGGGCAGGTTGCCATTTGACTCATATGATGTGGCACATAGCCTGAGATAGACGAACTACAACCTCTCCAGTAAGAACCGGGAATGTCAAGAAAGCCATTATGACCCGCCTGGGTCCTCTATATCAGTAACAGCCACCACTACAGGGAACATGGCAATCCTAGCTTCTGTTAGCCAGTCTGTTTTGATGCAGACTTTTACCAGGGGAGACCACAAGGAGGTAGACCTGCTAGGTCTTGGTCAGCTGATGGTCCGCCTACCCTGCTATTGCGACCGCAGGTTGCAGGCGCTTCTGCTACCCCAACTTTGTCACAGTAAGTAGCCCAGTCGACTCTCAAAATTCACGTTTTACCCGTGACCTTCTTGAGCACAGACTTACCCAATCTCTTTGTCTCCCTCAAGTAAGACCACTCTCAATAACGGTTATCTTCTTTTCGTGTAAGACAATTCTCTTTATTGATGTCTCTCTTTCTTCCCATGTGAGATAACTTTTTTATTGCTCTACTCGCAAAAAAAAACTATAAATTCTACAGTTTATACTAGAAATATTGAAAGTTTCTCCTATCTGCACTCAGTGCATGAAGTATAGATTTCACAGCACCTTGTTTTCTATATAATGAATACTACTTTAGTTCTGCCTTCAAGGATAACTCTCTTAGCACTTTGACACAAATTATTACGCACCGCGTGACAACAAGGGGTTTCCCAAAATGTAAAAAAAAACGACCAAATCAAAATTCTCTGATACTATTGCATGTTTTTACTTTTATAACAAGAAAAAACTATTTGGACTAATAATTTATTATACCGCTCATCATTCTGTGAAATTTCACCACTGACAATATCTATTTTTAGGTTTAATAAATAAAAGTTTTAAACAAATCACCATCGATCGCAACCATTGTCGATAAAATATCAGAGTGACCTACATATTTAAACATGATTATGAGGAAACTACTTGTTGCAGAGAGATTTAAAACTAGCATCAATAATAATTATGTAGGTTAAAATTGCTACACTGTTGACAAATAATCTCCAAACTAGTACATGTATATTGTAAAAAACTTTCAAAGCTACTTACGTTCACTGTACATGAGGCATCATGTGTTTCACTTCTTTTCTCTCCATTGTATTCATAGCATTATACATATTACCATTACTGCTGATGCCATTAATTTGCACAACACACTTCTTTTCTCTCCATTGTATTCATAGCATTATACATATTACCATTACTGCTGATGCCATTAATCTGCACTTTTAAATATGTATTGTGTATGTAGATAGAAATGTATATTTTGTCCTCCAATTATTTCTGGTATACTACCTTACTGTCACAATATTGCTCTTTTAGATTCTCTATGATTTTTTTCAATGTACAGATTAAAAATACAATGAAAGCAGTTGGGAACTTGTAAATTCACGTCATATATTGTCTTAGGCACATAAAATTTGCTACTGAACAAACACAAATTTTTTTAAATCCAGAGTTTACAGGGAAGCTCCAAAGATCCTGTATATTACAAGTGGTCCTGAACCAGCAAGAAAGATTGAGCTGGATACCTTTAACTTTCCAGATATAGGTGAGGATTTATTTTTTTGTTCAATATGAACTACAACATTTGTAGGTGTAATATTTTATTTATCTTTGTATTAAATCATATTTTTTTCTAAGAAGAAATATAAATCAGTTAAAATGTATATTTGTATTTTTTGTGTACAACAATTTTAGTATGAGTCATCAGTTCAACTTTGTGCTTATTAGTTATTAATGTTCTTTCATTCATGTATGTGTATTGCTGTACTCTATCCCATGATGTGTGTATGTGCATATTCATCTATTTATGTGATGTGTAAATATCATCATCATGTGCCATACCGGTTGGCGTAGGCGATCATGTCCTTCCACAATCTTCTGTCTACAGTGCATCCTATCAGTTCTGTTGTTGACTGTTTTCCATGCCATGACACCAAGCTATCCAGTATTTTCTCTCGTTGTTGTCCGCGATCTCTCTTTCCTTTTATCTTGCCAGTTGTAACCAAGTATTCCAATTTTCCTCTTCTCATGATTTGCCCGAAAAATGTTGATTGTTTCTTTCTGATGTTTTTTAGGAGCTGCCTTTTTGTGTTGTCCTCTTTGAGAACTTCCTCATTGGTCTTTTTCGCTGTCCAGGGAACTTTCAACATTCTTCTGAGAAATCCCATCTCTGTGGCCTCTAATCGTCTTTTCATTTGTTTGTCTACTGTCCATGATTCGCTTCCATATGTCAGAATTGGTTCTATATAGCATCGATGAACTCTCTTTCTCACTTCTATTGACATAGATTTGTTACATAAGATATTTTTCATTTTCTAAAATGCTATTTTGGCCTGAGCTATTCTGCTTTTTATTTCCATGGTACATCTTCCATCCGATGTTATTATTGTGCCCAAGTATTTGACGCGTTGCACTTGTTTCAAATTTGTCCTGTTTATTTTTATGCTGCATGCTGGTGATGATTGTTTCTCTGATATGACCATTACTTCTGTTTTCTTACTATTCAGACTGAGACCTTTCTTGATGCTTTCTTTTACTATTATGTCTATCATTTCTTGAAGTTCATTCTCTGTCTCTGCTATTAAGACTGTGTCATCCACATATCGCAAATTATTTATGTTGTGACCGTTGACTTCAATTCCTATTTTGTCTGCTATTGATCTCATAATATGTTCACTGTAAAGTGAAAACAAATCCGCCGACAGAACACAGCCTTGTCTGACTCCTTGTTTTATAAATTGAAATTGTCCTGTTTGGTTGTTAATTCGTATTGCTGCTGTTTGTTGCCAATACATGTTTTTTATGATTCGCAGATCCTTGCCATCAATGTTTAATTTCTCCAGCATATTGATTATTTCCACATGCTTTACTTTTTCAAATGCTTTCGTGTAGTCTAAAGCACATATATAGATCTTTCATTACCTCTATAGATCTTTCTATCAATGTTCTTAAGATGTATATTGCATTTTTGGTGCCCTTTCCTCCACAAATCCACATTGTTCCTCACTTATTTCTGGTTTTATTTTGTTTCTTACACGTCTCATGATGCTTCTTAGTAATATTTTAGTCATATGGCTCATGAGACTAATAGTGCGATAGTCTTCACAATCAGTGGCGCCTGACTTCTTCGGTAGGGCTACAAAGATAGGTTTTAGTAGATCTTCGGGAATGTGTCCGGGAATGTGCCCATGTATCCAAAAAGGAATTATTATATATGTCATTGAGTAGTTTTGTTATGACTTGTACTCCCAGCTCTCCTAATGCATTTATCGCTTCGATTGTTATATTGTCAGGAGCGTTGCCTCTTTTCATGTGCTGAATTGTGTCCTCCACTTCACTCTGCATAATTGGTGGTCCTGTGTCTTTGTTTGAATTGTTTAACTCTGGTCTTTCATCATCATAGAGTCGACTGATATATTCTGTCCATCTTTTTATTGTCTTCTCCTGTCCCATTGTTATACTTCCTTCCTTTGACTTAACACATCCTGAAACTTTGACTTCTTTTCTTCCTGTTAATTTATTTAACTGATTATGTATAAATTTTCAGTCTTTCTTTTGTTGTTTTTCCATTTCTTCACATTTCTGTTTTAACCATCCTTCCTTTGCTTCTCTGCATTTGTTCTGGATCTCTTTGTGCAATATTTTGTATGCCCGTTCTTCTTTCTTATATTTTTTTCTTTCATCCTTTAGTTGTAATATTTCTTCCGTCATCCATTTCTTTTTGTTGATTCTTTTGGCCACTGGTATTACTTCTTTTGATGTTTGTTGAATCGATTGTTTGAGCATTTCCCACTGCTCCTGGATGTCCTGTATTTTCTCAATAGCATTATATCTATTTTGTACTTTCGTGCCATACTTATCACTCATCTGTTTATCTACTCTAAGTATATCTAGTTCTAATGTTATATTTCTTGGTGATTTCTGTGCCTTCCGCAGTTTTATTTTTATCTTTCCAACTACTGATACATAGTCACTATTGCAATCTGCTCTGGGCCTTGTTTTAACAGATTATAGCCCATTTCTGAATCTTCTCTGTACCAGTATAAAATCAATTTGATTGTGTACTTTTTTCTGGGCTTTGTCATGTCCATAGTTGCCTAGGGTATTGTTTGAACCAGGTGTTACCTATAATCATTTCATGTATCTTTGCCCAATCTATCAATCTATTCCCTCTGTCATTCGTCTCGCCAAGGCCATGCCCCCCAGTCACATTTTGCACTTTAGCTGTTCCTACCTTTGCATTGAAATCCCCTAATATAATATTTATTTCTTGGGATTTACACTGTTCCATGTTCATCTCTAGCTCATTGCAAAAAGTGTCAATGTCTTCTTCTTCGCTATTACTTGTTGGTGCATAAGCTTGAAATATGTTGATACCCATTGGTCTACCTCTCAATTTTACTAGCAGAATTCTATCTGATACTGGCCAAATCCTTTCACTGTTTTGCTTCTTTCTCTATCTAACATGATGCCTACTCCTCTTTCGTGGGTGTGTTCCCCCAGAGTAAATTACATTTTCGCTGTCACGTTATAATAATCCTGCTCCTTTCCATCTCATTTCACATAGTCCCAAGATGTTCAATTTCATTCTCTTCATTTCTTGGCTGATGTTTTCTATCTTACCAACTTGGAATGCTGATCTAATGTTCCAAGTTCCTATTGCTAGTGTCTCTTTATTTTTGATCTTGCATACAGTAGCTTGATGACGATCGGGTGTCACCTGTAGCACATGACGCTCACTACCAGATGAGGTAGCTGTGGTGTCCTCTTTAATGTCGTTAGCTGTAGATATTAAGTTGTGATTTATCATGATTAGTCTAGGCAATATAAGAAGGTAGTTTGCCATTCCTTTCCTTCTTGGCAGTGACTGTACTAGTCAGAGATCGCAGCCATTGTCTCTATACATGAGATCCTCTGCCTGCCATCACGGTGTTTGGACCATAACCGGCACTACTTGTCGGCTGCTCCCACAACATCATCCACCACCTGCTCCAATGGCTTCACATAACCCTGATAGGAGGGCTAAACGGGATCTCCACCTTGCCCAAGGGTGTCCCGAAGACTAGCAGAGGAAAGGAGATGTCTTACTCCTCCTTTGGTAGAGCAGAACTCTATTCCCTAACCGAAAAAATGTGTGTAAAGATAGTGGTTATAATAGATAACAATTATGAATAAGAGAAACAAAAGTGAAGACTGTGAAATTTTGATTACCTTTTGTAATTTTAAAGATCTGATTGTTGTAATATTTTTTTTTTCTGTTACATCTGTTATAATTTAACATAGGTCTGTCTACCAAATGAAAATGTTTAATCATTTAACAGTTTTGTGGAATCCATGGGACCAGAAGGCCAAAGAGATGGGTGACTTTGATGATGAAGGCTACAAAGAAATGATCTGTGTTGAACCTGGAAAAGTATGGAGTCCAGTCACTCTAGAAGCCGGGCAACAGTTTGAATGCAGTCAGACATTGCGGTCACTTCTGTAGAGAACATACATGACCTGATTACATGGTGCCAACATGGTTTTTTTTTTAACCTGATTATTTTATGTACAACAATTACTCACTCCAAGGATCATTTCTATACAATTATTGCACAATCATATGATCAGTATAATTAGTGTTCAGTCTCTGCCTTACGGATAATTAGACTATTTATATATGTAATGATATTATCTTGAACATACTACTTCAAAAAGATATTAACATTGCCACTGATTGTATTAAGGCTTTTCAATTTATATAAAACATGGAACTTCTATTTCTGTGACTTTATTTCTATTTTCCTCCACATTTTTCTAAACCTTCTCATTTTTTTTCTCTTCCCTGTGGATTCTAAACAAAAAGAAAAAACATGCTTGAAAATATAAGTTGATTACTTAAGCACCAGTGTCCTTGACCTTTCAGCGTCCACCATTAAGTGAGTGTGGATTCATTGTGTCGATGGTTTATAATTTTAGCACTGATAAAAGTATAATTTTAACAATTTTTTTGGCCCTAGTTGCCATTTTTGGCCAAGTCTTTTCAACTAACTGCCCATGATTCTTTAACATGTGCACACAGGATTCCTGTTTTTTGTCATTATCCAAAAGGGCTAAACATGGATCTCACTATCAAGAGACTGAGGAAGGGTAAAGCCACAAAGAAATCTTGGATTTGAAGAGAAAAATTCTCACTGTGGGGAGGGAATTGAACATGCGACCTATCTTTCCATAAGCTGATATCTGACCTCTAGACCCAGTTCCCTGACTTTAAAAGTATCTGACTCATAACTCGACTCAGCTCTCTCAACCTAGGAGAGATTCATTTCTGTCATTCTTTCCTGTCATAACCATCAACCCTTTCTTTATTCCTGTCTAAGAAGAATTAATTTCTCTTGTTCTTTTCTAATGCCACTGATAGATCTTTTCTTTTCTCTATTCTAATACTCACTAGGAATACACACCTTCATTTCCTTCTATTCTCCCCTACCATTATTTGTTGTCTTTTTCCATTTATTATTTTCACCTTGTAATTTTGTGACATCCATTGTGAAGTTCCATTTCCCAATTCCATTTTTAGAACTGCTGAGTATCTTGTCTAACATATGTGGCCATTTGACTGTTGGTGACCAATTCTTTTACTTTTTGGTCATTTTCATCTTTGTAGCCATTTTATTTTGGGTAATCTCACTTGCAGGGATGGCAATGCCACACTCACAGCTAAATATTCCATGTGTATATGATCCTGTGGTTGTCTTATGCTTTTTTTTGTGTCATGTTCTGTCAATATCATCATTCTTTGGACATGTAATGAGAAGAGAACAGCTGGAATATATTGTAACAACTGGGAAAATTGAGAGATGAAGAGATAGAGGGAAGCAAAGAGAAAAGATACCAGACAGCTTAAGAGAATGGCTTGGCAGAAGGTCAACAGAAATGATAAATAACTGTCATGATCGAAAGTTGTGAAGAGACATCATCACCTACGCCAGCAGGCTTGGTACTTGATGATGATGATGTTCTGTCAATGAAGGCATGTCACCAAAACATGTTTTGTTTTATCCTTATTCTGTAAAACTGTTACATACAATTTTCGGTCAAATTTTCTTTTATATAAAGATTTCCAGGTATAAAGAATATACAAATATCTAATAATCACTGGTAAACAAATAATATATTATGTCACATTTTTTTTCCATTTAAAATAACTTTGTTAATATTTTGTATATTTTCTTGAAGCATGAAATGAAACTGTATAAAGATAGTTCTAACTAGCATTTACATTTTTAAATACAAATGTACAATATCTTAATCAGGGTAAGATATTATGAAAATTAATCTGATAATATTTATTGTGAATAATAACAATTTGTTGCAATTTTATACAGCACTGACTTTTATATTAATTTATAAAGGTCTTTACTTCTTGCAGTGTTCACATGTAAGGATTTATTATGAACGTAACTAGCACAGGGAACAATTACTTCAGCTTTAATTTTGTATTTTTTAAAGTATCATCACCGTTCATTATCTTTTGAGCACCTTTCATCATATTCATATACACTTTCAAAGACACAGGTTTGTTAACTGTTTATTTCTATTAGATATTTCCAATTAATGGTTCAAGATATATTTTAACTAAATGGTACATATTTCTTTTAAAAGTATGCACAACAGAAATCCAATACTACAGTTATGTTGATTATCTACTTTGTTGTTTGTTTTGGTGTTTTCCATATGCTGGATTCAAATTACTGAATTGCACATTCTGGTACATCATGAAACATTGCCATTCCATAAATTTTATAAAACTAATGCATTAATGATAGATAAACTGCAAAATATAAAGCTTGTTGTTTTATCTGCTGAAACATGTACAGTTTTTAATAATTATATATACATTTTTAAATAATAAAAGCACACTTAAGATTAAGTCTTCAATTTGGAAAATTAAAGAAAGAAACATTCAGGCTACTGCACTGGACTCATGATCCAGGGATCATTTATTCACACTTTTCAGTCAAGCCACCTTTAAAATGAAATTATACCTCTGTTCTGTGGTGCCACATGTTGTGGCTTCGGACCTTGGAGATGAAAACATGTTACTGCACACCATTACAACATTTTTTGAAGCAAAGTTTGAGTCAGTGTTGATATCTCATTAGGGGTTGCTAATCATTTGGTCATCTCTGTTGTGTCAAAACACTATCTAGCAATCACATTTTCATAAAAATGATGCAGTAAACACTAGTTCAGAGCACATAACATTGGTATATTTGTGCACTTTTTGCAAAAATGCATGTCACAGCTCTGGTCTGTCCTCATAAAGAAATAAAAAATAAACCAAAATATTAATATCTTAGTTGACACAGGTATACATTTTTCTATTAAAATTTTCAGTGTTTTTTATTAGTTAATTTTTTAGTCACAGGATTTTTATCCAATTTAATGTATAGATACTGAATTTGTGTTTTGAAAGAACATTTTTTGTAAGAAAAATATATGAAAAAACATAATACAAAATTGTTGTGGTCTGAGGAAGTAAACTGAGATAATAAAGGATAATATAGAAAAAAGTAGAGACCCTTAATATAAAGGGAAATGATGAAGACGTTAAATTTTGAATCAAGGGCTGGAGTGAAACATGAGGATTCATAGAGTTAAGGGGAAAAGTCATCATGGAAAATAACAATAGCTTTAGTTCATTTATTAAGATTCAGGATGTCATCTGAGAAGGACATAGGAAGAAAATGAGTTTTGACCATCAATCCAGAGGGTAATATCCAGAAGAGACTATTGGTAGATAGAGTAGGAAAATGATATATTCTATAGGACCAAGTTGGTTACAAATGAAAATAATAATTAGAAGAAATTATTTCATCCACACCAGTCTGTCAAGGGGCTTAGGTAGTCCCATTACAAATTAGAGTTGAAAATGACTGCTAACAGTCATTAGATATGATTGTAGAATGATCATGGAGCATGTGGTTAGTAGTTTGTACTACTGAATATTTTATTGCCTTGCATGTCATAAATAAATAACAGAGGCTGAGTCACAATTTTCAACCAGCCCCACTTTAATGTATTATTTTACATCAGGAGTTTGACTTCTATAATTCAACTACCATTGTTTGTGATGTTGAGTCCTGTAAATATAGTAATGTACTGACCAGAAGTCACTAGGATGAGTCAACACTACCTGAACATACAGGTATAAGAGGGGGAATAGTTGAACCCCTGGTAGAGTGGCAGTTAACATGTCCTTGATAAGCAGCCAGTTTGACTAAGATTGCCCTTAAGATACCAGAGTTTTCTTTGAGTGGGCACAGTAAACACTGTCAAACACACATCGTGCCATGAGTGCACGTTGGATGAAATAAGCCACAGTTAATTTAGTGTCGTGAGCACCCCAGCAGTAAAGTAACCTCTATCATTTTGGGTACTATGATACTATAATTTTCGTGTTGTGAGTGTACATTGGATGAAATAACACAGTTAATTTAGTGTCGTAGCACCCCAGCAATAAAGTAACCTATCATTTCAGGTACTACAATTCTATAATTTTAGTGCTATGAGTGTATGTTAAACACTTTCACCTCAATCAAACCAGTGATAGATCACCTTCATCATTTTGGTACCATTAGAAAGGTCTTTGAAATAGTCACTTCCATCAAATTCAGTACCCTCTCATATTTTTTTCTTGTTATTGTGAGAAAATGATGATGGTTTGTCGTTATTTACCATAACACATGTTTAATATCTACTAATTAAAACTGTACATAACACTAAATTGTGAGGAACTGTTCCTTATCTTTTAATTTTTAGTTGCCACACTATGGTTTAAAGATTGTGACAGAATATTTAATTATGTGAATTACACCTCCTGAAATAAAGTGCTACAAAATTGGTTGCCCATCACAGATATACATTTATGGTGGCTTCCTTATGTTTTCAGTTTGAAATATCATTTGCAACTTCTCTGCTTTTCTCCTTTGCATTTTCTTTACATTCAAAGACTTATATAGCAGTGGTTTGGATTAGACACAACTTAGAATAACTTAAATTGATCAAATATTTTAGAGTGAACATTCAACTAACTAAAATAACTTCTTGTGTGCTCTCTTGATGACTACTTTTCATGTTGTGCTGTTTCAAGTTGTTCAGTTGTTGTGAATACATGACACAGACATCGGTGTTTCTATATCTGTGCTGCAGATAGTGCAGAATGGTACTAAGAAGATAACATATAACCTTTAATGGAACTACAGTCGAACCTGGTCTTAGGACCACCTGTTTAAAGCGTTTCCCTGGTTATAGGACCGGGTCTACAATTTCCCCGAGTTTTTTACTATATGCTAACACTGATTACGGCGCTCACCGTATGACGCGACCAGAGACCAGGCTAATTAACCGCCGCCAATGTTATTTATCCCGTTTACGACACGCGGGTAATCCGATGGGAGCCATAAACGATCGACACAGGTGTCTACAGGTGTCGAGGTTTTCCCGTATTTAGTGAGTCCCAGATTACAGTGGGACGTGTTACGTTTATCAGTCAATACTGGTGTGAGAAAAACGGCAGACACAGATCTATGATTCGTGAAGTGACATCACTTCGCGGTTCCGTCTAGACCAGAGTAGACCATTGCGTGGCCCGTATAAATTACAGGAATTAACTAAAGAATTAGTTATTGCCCGCTTAGAGTGTATTCACGTACATGTACAGTATCTCAGTGAATTATTTTTGTGGATTTTAAAAGTGTTACACACAATATAGGAAATGGCCAGTGTCAAAAGTGTAAAACCAAAAGCATTAACGCTGGAAGAACGAATATCAGTGATTCGACAAAATATTTTTGTGTGTTTAACTATCGTGTTTTATGAAAAGTGTCCAACCAGTGGCTATTGTAGACCGACATGTGCACTATGTTCTACTCATGGATTACGCTGATTTGCAGGTTAGTTTTCATAGTGCTTAGGATAAAATTTTTTTTATCGCTCTATTTATTATGTGAAACCTGTGAGGCAGGACCACCTGTCCTATGGGACCAGTTTTTGAAAGTCCCGTGAATGGTCGCCTTAGACAGGTTCGACTGTATTTTAAAATGATGTTTTTTGTAAGCTACAGAATGTAATCTTCTTTACTGTTATTTTGATATTTAAAACTGCTATAGATTTATGCCGTATATTTAAATACTGACTAGATTTATCATTATGGGCATATTTTTGCATGACTGATATAAAGTAAAACATATGGCTTGAATGATTTTAAGTAAAGGTCATTTTTAAAATTAAAATACACTGACTTGATGCTGTGTGTACAGTGAGTAATTTGTCACGTATTTGATATAATTTATTGTTAGAATGAGTTATTTTAGAGCTATAATGTGCCTTTCAGTGATATGCTTGTTACTTTTTGTGCAATTTACTATATTCTCTCATTTTTCATACTTTAAGAACTTTGTTTTAGTTGTTGGGAGTGGAATATATATAATTGTTTTCAACTAAGTTAAACTGTGGTACATCAAGCTTTCATTTTGAGTTATATACAACATATTCTATTACATGTTGGTATAGTTTAAGTCTTTTTTGTGTTCTATGATATATACACTATGTATTGCTCATAAATAAAAGTAAAGTGAGCTCTCTCAAAGGTGTCTTGTGCTTCATAGTAAGTTTTTGAAAAGAGGTGGGGTTTTCAGATAGGATTGGAAGCATGTTGATGAGATATAGATTTGAGTTTGTTAAAAGTGAAACATAATGACAAAGACTGAAAGAATTTAATCTGTAAAGAGGTTAGCATTTTAAATAACAGAGACCAAACAAATGTACAATGTTCTGATAGATGTCTTCTTGTTATAATATACATATGTATCTGCTGTGGTTAGCTCACTATTTTGAATGGTAGTGAATTTCTTATATTTTGTGCCACAGCTTCTGTCTTCTTGAGATCAATGTCGAGTTAAATTGATGGATTTATTTGGGGAACTATTTTTTCTTCAGTGTGTTGGCAGGAGTGGACCAATATTGTGATGTTATTTGTATCCAGCATGGAAATTCGTTGGAAATATAAGTCTGGTTCCATATTTTTTGTGTTGACTAGTGCTTCTCTTTTCATTTTAACTTTTACTTGTGACACCAACTGAAGAATATGATTTCTGATCCTGGTGACAATATCCAGAAAAGAAAAATATTGACTGAAAAATTGTCACTTTCACAATTCCTTTAGAGATAGTAATTCTGACTATTGTAGACTCCACAGTACTAAAGAGGCAAACTTTCTGGCTCATTGGCAGAGCTGGAATCCATGGATGAATTAATTTGTATTGTCTGGCTCACCACATTTTAGACATAAATAGTTAATCTGAAAATTCTGAATATTAGGATTTTTACAATTGAATCTCAAATTTCAGAGTTTAAATAACATTTTTCTGTATTTCATCAAATCCAGTATTTGAAGGTTATTTCTAGATATTCATTTTACAAACATGTGGTGTTCAATTGTGCTTTGTTGAATTATTCAACAGTTATTATTTATTGATCGAAGGGGTTTTCAAGATGTAAATTTTATTCTTGAAGAAAATAACACCCTCAACTCATGTGGAAGTCATAAGCAGCGATTTTATACCAAACAGGCTTCAACATTAAAATTAATGTGTATATGACAACAGATATGATGGATTATCAAACAGTGAGAAAATATTCAGACTGATTTTGATCATCACAACATCAACATAACAGATAAGGGGACGTAATTCTTTCCTTATACCGGCTCTTGTTCTATAAATAGCATCTGTGTTATGAAATAGATAATGTAAATTAAAAATGATCTCTTTAATGTGCATTTAATTGCTCTACTAATGTACTCTTGTGGATAAACAAAGATGGACTGAAGTTGAAAATTGGCAACTCAAATTTATTATTGGGTATTTTTTGTTTTCGTTCGCCAGCTTTTACCCTGATGAAGTCCCTAAAGACTTAGGAGCTGAATTTTGCGTGTTAATCCATTTTTCCTTGGCAGCTGTGTGCACAGGGGTCCCTGCCGCATAGGCAGATAACTCTGACTTCAGAGGTACTCATATTTATTCCGTTGATGAGTAATTGACGTTTCAAGCCGGGTATCGCTGCTGAGACCAGGGGTAGTTGCCGCAGAGAGAAATTATAAATAAAAATCCCAACTGGTGCAGCCGGGATTTGAACCCACAACCTCTCTGTCTCGAGGCTGGCATCTTGCCTCGAGACCAAACAGTCCCCTGAAAATTATTACTGGATATAACAAAATTCAAAAATTTGATTTGTGAGTAGAAACATTTGAAACTACCATTTGTATAAACATTGTTTGATACAATTTGCAATGGATGATGTTCATGGAGTTACTGACATGTATAAGTCTGTAAGTATCATTTCAAGTGCAGCTTTTGTCTTCTAGTGTTATTTCTTTTTCAGCAGTATTGATTATCATATCATTATTGCACTTTAATTCCAAAAATATGTTTATAATACTTTTTTTATGAAGGCTCAGTCAATCCTACACATTTTGATATATGCCACAGTAATGTTTTTGCTATCTACCTTTATGCTTACTAAAATGTTGATTATTTCTTGGTGCTTTACTTTGTCAAATGCTTTGGTGTAGAACTATGAAACATAGATATAGAACTGTTTTCATCTCTATGGCTCTTTCTACTAAAGATCTTATGATGTATATGGCATTACTTGTTCCTTTACCTCTAACAAAACCACAATGTTCACTCATTTCTGGACTGATTTTGTTTCGCACTCTTCGCATGATGATTCTTAGTAATATCTTAGTCATGTGACTCATAAGGCTTATTGTGTGATGATCATTGCATTCAATCGCACCAGATTTCTTTGGTAGGGCTATGAATATTGATTTTAGCAGGTCGTCTGGTATATGTCCGGTGTTGTAGAGATTATTTTAAGATCCATAAGGGGCATGCTTGGAATAACAATCGGAGGTCATAATATAAATAATCTAAGGTATGCTGATGATAGTATTATTCGCTAAGGGTGAAAATGTGTTACAAGAAATGTTAGACATTATAGTGAAAGAAAGCAAAAATAAAGGACTCAACCTCAATAGCAAAAAGACAGAAGTAATGGTAACAACAAAGAAAAAGACATTACTTCAGTGCAAAATAAAGACAAGTGGAACAATATTAAAACAAGTAAATGAATTTAAATATTTGGGAACTTTGTTAACCTCAGACACGAAGATGTACAACAGAGGTGAGATGCAGAATGGCTCAGGCAAGTAATTTTCCAAAAAATGAGGAAGATACTATGCAATCCATTTTTGACAATCGAAATAAGCAAAAGAGTTCTTAAATGTTATTTAGAGCCAATATTAACATATGGATGTGAATCATGGACAATAGGACAACAGACAAGAAAGTCACTGGAGTCTGTAGAAATGTGGTTTTACATAAAATGTTGAGAATACCATGGACAGCTAAGAAGAGAAATGAAAACGTTCTGAAAGAGGCCAAAGCAAAAAGAGAGCTGATTTTCAATATTAGGAAGAAACAATCATCATTTTTTGGCCATGTGATGAGAAGAGAACAGCTGGAATATATTGTAATAACTGGGAAAATTGAGGGATGAAGAGATAGAGGGAAGCA
Organism: Megaustenia siamemsis; assembly: GCA_032433765.1. Classification (NCBI taxonomy): domain Eukaryota; kingdom Metazoa; phylum Mollusca; class Gastropoda; order Stylommatophora; family Ariophantidae; genus Megaustenia; species Megaustenia siamemsis. The sequence goes on from JAVIAB010000092.1 coordinate 37,901,193, forward strand.
AAGAGAAAAGCTACCAGACATCTTAAGAGAATGGCTTGGCAGAAGGTCAACAACAGAAATGATAAATAACTGTCGAGATCGAAAGTTGTGGAGAGACATGACACCTACGCCGGGAGGCATGGTACCTGATGATGATGATGAATCTTTTAGGTTGAATATGATAAGACATCGTGTGGTGCACACATGCCCTTCATTTTTTTAGGCTTAGCAAGGCTGTATAAAAACGTGGTATTATATACCATACACTAAGAGGTAACAATCAAAGTCAATAAGGAGCGCCAAAGTTGAGGTATTTTTATGGAAGTGAGTTTTGAAGTGGTTCTCATGGTTGAGCTGATGAATGGGGAGAGTATTTTGTAGAACCAATCTTGGTGTATAGAAGTGAGTCATATATAATAGGACAACAGATATGAAAATTGTTGGAGGTCACAAAACTGCGGTTTTACTAAAGAATTTTGAGAATAACAGGGACAGTTAAAAAAGACGATGTCTTAAAGAGGCTACCGCAAAAAGAAGGCCCACACATCAGAAGAAAAAAACTATCCTTTTTCTTTCCATGTAACGAGAAGGGAACAACTGAATTTGTTGTAACAGTTGGAAAAAAAATGGAGAGAGGAAAAGATGAGTGAAACAGAAAAGGTACAAGATAGTTTAAGAGAACAGATCGATAGGAAGTCAACAACAGAACTGATAAACTATTGCAAAGTGTAAAGACAACAAGCTGTGGAAAGACACAAGAGACTCATCATCATCATCATGTGCCATACCAGTTGGCATAGGTGATTATGTCCCTCCACAATCCTCTATCTACAGTGCATCGTATCAGTTCTGTTGTTGACTGTTTTCCATGCCATGACACCAAGCTATCCAGTATTTTCTCTCTTTGTTGTCTGCGATCTCTTTTTCCTTTTCTTTTGCCAGTTGTAACCAAGTATTCCAACTTTCCTCTTCTCATGATGTGCCCAAAAATGTCGATTGCTTCTTTCTGATGTTTTTAAGAGCTTCCTTTTTGTGTTGGCCTCTTTGAGAAATTCCTCATTGGTCTTTTTAGCTGTCCAGGGAACTTTCAACATTCTTCTGAGAAATCCCATCTCTGTGGCCTCTAAGCGTCTTTTCATTTGCTTGTCTATTGTCCGTGATTCACTTCCATAAGTCAGAATTGGTTCTATATAGCACGGATGAACTCTCGTTCTCATTTTTATTGACATAGATTTGTTTCATAAGATATTTTTCATTTTCTGAAATGCTATTTTGGCCTGAGCTATTCTGCTTTTTATTTCTGTGGTGCATCTCCCATCTGATGTGATTATTGTGCCCATGTATTTGAAACGTTGCACTTGTTTCAGATTTGTCTTGTTTATTTTTATGCTGCATGATGGTGGTGATTGTTTCTTCGATATAACCATTACTTCTGTTTTCTTACTATTCAGACTGAGACCTTTCTTGTTGCTTTCTTTTGCTATTATGTCTATCATTTCTTGTAGTTCATTCTCTGTCTCTGCTATTAAGACTGTGCCATCCGCATATCGCAATTTATTTATGTTGTGACCGTTGACTTCAATTCCTTTTTTGTCTACTAATGATCTCATAATATACTCGCTGTAAAGTGAAAACAAATCCGGTGACAGAACACAGTTTTGTCTGACTCCTTGCTTTATATATTAGAAGTGACTACGCCAACAATTACAGTAATCGATGGTGATGATAAGAAAAAATAGAAAAAAAGAAAAGATCTGTAAGCAACACGGCTTCAAGACCAGTCCCACTAGATAGTTCAGTGAGGTGGAATGGGCGCTAAATATAGATTTATGGCTGATAAACTGCGATAGGTGGGAAATGGGTCTCAGAGGGTCAAGCTCGACAGAGAAAGCTGGAGTAAACACGTTTTTGTATATACACGCACACAACGCCGATGCATGCATCAGTTTTTGTGCTCTAGCGTATATGTATGTTATGTTAACTTATCGTCATTGCGCTGCTGAGGACACATAAATTAAGCGCGCCGATCTTCTCAAAACGTGCATCAACACGCAACCACTGTCAGTTTGGTGTTGATTGACAATTCCTGTAATTCGTCAAGAAGGTATTCTGTTCTGGCAATGCCAGTTTTCATGGGCTGGGTGGGTCAAACGTCGGTCTCTGGACAGGAAGGTCCCGGCTTCAATTTCACCAGTGGGAATATTTGTCAAAAATAAAGAAAACTTGAACCCGTGGTTTTATCGTTGCTATCCCCTGGTCCCCGGCTAGTGCAATTCGATGTCTAGCCCTCTCGGCTAGAGGCAGAACAAAAATATAGGAGGTCATTGCACTCGCAAACGTTAAAGAACCATCGGCAGTTAAAAAGCTATCAAAATTGTCTGCAAAAATCTACCCGCACTGATAGATCCCAAGCCATGCTACGGAGTTCGTGCAAGAGTTCTCCTGGGATATTTGGAGGTGAAAATCATAGCACCTATGGATTAGTCCCATGTGCAGTGATAATGATCATAACGTAACATAATGGCAGTCCTCACTCCCAGTTTTCGCCTAGATGGCGAAGTAGTTTCACTTTTTTCAAAGTCCTTCACTCGACCCGTATCTCTGTCGTTGTTAATAATATTTACCCTTTCCACTGGATGTCGATCTGATGTCATCACCAACTAATCACCAGCGTGACCCGAGAAAACCCAAAAAATCAACACTGAAGACCTTTACCTCTATATTGACTCCACTATTTTAACTCCAGCCAATACTTGCGAATGAAGCCTGTCTGGGCTTTGCGGATCAATTTCATGAGTCGTCATCATACTAACATGAGTGTAATAGTCTAACGCTACCCACATAACGCTCTCCATTGTTCTCCAACCGGTTGTCATAGCGTAGGCTCCAATATCTTTATGTATAATTCTGCAACGTGATGTAAACACCGAAAATCACTCTGTTGATGGCCCACGATAAAACCATCTATGTATGTCAGTGCGTCAGTGTCTGGAATTTTCACGCATTCACCTCAGCATTAGCCACAATCGGATTCTGTTCTCTGCATCGTCTGACTAGTAAAGATAGTACTGAATGCTGCAGGCACAGAAACACATTCTGTCACAGGATTAATGTTTTACTATTCATACACCACATTAACGATATCTTCATTACGACCTATCTATGATTTACCCCCTCTCTGTCCACTTTTTAGTCAGCTTCTCATATAGGATGTTCCTAATCAGCGCTTACCTTTAGGTATGATCGTGCACTCCAGATCATGAGTCCCTTCTCCATACTGGTAAACTAAAAGTAGGAATGGTATTTTCATACTAGGTGTCTCTCGTGCACCTCATACATAACCTATATGTATGCATGTTCGCGCGAACACATATACACAAGCTACATACAAGCATATTTATACCCATACACACATTGACTTTCTTGATACTTGGAGTTTGCTTCTTCAATCAAAGCATTTTAAATCCCATACTGGAGCATAGCCAACTGACAATGTCTATCCGTCTATTCATTTTTCCTGGACATTTTCTCTATTACTATCTAGTCTAGGCCAATGTTGTTGAAAATTTCCACGAGTTCATGTATTTCTGAGCCTTCCTGGCTTTCTCTTTCCCTGTGGGTGCCAAAATGTTTTTTGACATTAAAAAAATTGTAATGAAAACTATATTTGTTTCACTGTTTAAACGCTGGTTCGGCGGAATCAGAAAGCGCTGAAATTCGTATAACGATGGTCAAAGAGTAAGAGCAATGGGTAGTGTCTCATCATCATCATGTGCCATACCGTAGACGTGGCCGGTCATTTCCTTCCACAATCCTCTGTCCATAGTGTATTGTATACATTCTTTTGTTGCCTGCTTACGACACCAAGCTATCTGGTAAAGGTATTTTCTCTTTGTCGTCGGAGATCTCTCTTTCCCTGTATTTTGCCAGTTGTAACCAAGTATTCCAACTTTCAACCACTAATGATGTGCTCGGGTTTATCTCTGATTTTTTTTAAAGAGCTCTCTTTTTGTGTTAGTATCTTTGAGAATGAACTCGGTTGTCTTTTTTTAGCTGTCCATGAAACTCTCAACATGTCATGAGAAGTTTCATCTATCAGAAATCCAATCTTTTTGGCCTCTAATCGTCTTTTCATTTATTTGCCTACTGTACATGATTCCATAGATCATAATTGGCTCTCTATTAAAAAAAAGTAAAGTACCCCCGTCACGCGAAGTGGCGTATAAGGAATATGGTGTTAGTGACCATACATTTTACAGACCTTCGGCACATGATTTTTTGGGGTAATGTGGTCGGTATTATGCCCTTGCCGCTTTATTTTCCCAGAAAAAAAAATCAGGTACCCATTAAAGGCTGATTGAACCGGTAGCCGTCGGTTGGGATCGAACCCTACCTCTTGTCCTTTGTAGTCCAGTTCACTAACTACTGAGCTATCGCGGCTCCATTGGCTTTATATAGCACTGATGAATTCTCTTTATCACTTCTATTGACATAGACTTTCTTCTCAAGGTGTTTCTCATTTTCTGAAATGCTACTTTCGTCTGTGCTACAATACTTTTAGTTTCTATGGTGCGTCTTCAGTGAGAAGTAACTGTATTTAATATATAGTATGTATAGTAACTGTATTTAATCGTCATTGCATGTGGTGGAGTAACTCTAGAGATTGTTGCAAACAGTGGCGGGTGATTGGTTCTTATTGGGTCGAAACAGCAAATTGACAGAAATTGAATGAAAACTCTCAATGTCAACGATTCGCTGCTAATATCTTTCCAGTGATGATCTACTTATTACATCTGTGTCGCTAAAGCGAAGTTGTACGCCGGCAACAGTCCATTTTTGACAAATCAAGTGTTGTGAATGAGACCTTCCAACGTTTAGACTTGATCTGCGCTTTACGTCACATTAGTGCTGTTCATGACCGTTGTTGGAATTCCTTAACGCAAGTTATTTCCATGTTACTTATTAATGTAAAGTACTTCGTCAGCCACAGTTTTATCTCTTTAGGAAATTTGCACCGTGTTTTGTTCGTCGTAAGCTGCTTTCACTAGAGTAATTAGGAATCTAAAGGGAGCGAAATTGTGTGTACGACATTTTTGTGTGCTACGTCATCGTAATGGCTCATCATACATCCCTAGACCGGCCGTACGATAATCTTACGGTCTGTTGTTTGATGTGCGACGGTGATAATTTGACGACTAACTGTGTGTCTAAATGTTCGGAATTGAAGTCAACAACGATGGTCTAACATCATCAAGCGCTATACATTTTTTTTAATACGACGATCATCATTTTCAAAGGACGTGAACGTCTGGTATATTGTGGATAGGCGGCGGGAACAATTGAAGGCTATGCATGAAAAGTGTTCCTTGTTGCAATTTCTTCATATTCCAAGTCCGGCTGGTTGCAGGAGCTACTGAGTTAAGCGCTCTGTGCACACCGTGAGCTGTGTGTCTCATCCGATTTGATCATGTTTCGATATTCAATTGTTTACGATGAATGATGATATCGTATGACAGGGAACAGTTGGCTGTGTTCACTTTCTGCGCGGTTTCTCCTTATGTCTTTTAGCGTGTGCTGAGACTGCTACGATGGGGACTACAGTTACCTTTCTTTGTTTGGGAGATGAGATATTAATTCGGATGATTACGCTGGCACGGACGGTTGAGCAATTATGGATGTTAATTCGTTTGCAGTGATACCGGGGCCTTCCATAACCAAATAACCAAATCTTTCCAGGTTCCCCAAGCACCGCAGGTGACACGAAGTACATCACGTCAACTTTGCCTCTTTTTACAACGTTCTTCATAGTTTCTATGTGTGATTCTTTTTCCTTGTGACCTTTGTGTTGTTTTCTTTTTCCTTGTGTTGTTTTCTATTTGAGGGTATACTTTACGATTATCATGTTGTCTCCTCTCATCACATAGCCGTCCTTTTTTTCTTGTTATACGTAGTGCGGACCTTGTACTTAGATCACATCGTTTGAGTGCGAAATTGTGTGCTCGTCTCTCTGCACCAGGAAGCACTCATATATAACCTCTTTGTGCACTTTCAAGCGCCTGTCATTTCCGTTCGATTAGCAACAAACACTAACTGTAATTAGTTGAACCAAGTTCAACATTCTTGCACCAGAAAAAAGTTAAAATATACAACAAAAAGTAGGGAGGAGTTAAAAATAAATGGCTGTAATGTTTGAATTTCGACGAATGGCACTTTTTACTTTCTTATTGTCGTGTGTCAAGGACGAAGAATTAACTCACATTGAAAACCTCATGTGTGATCAGCCCCCGCGACCAAAGCCATATCTGCTAACTAAAATAATCACGACATTGAGCGAAGGTAAACAGATCTTTTACATTGATTAATTGCCACTATTGAGCATTATTTCAATATTTTTTCAATATCAAATTGAACTAATTTGAGCATTATTTCAATATTACCTGAGTCAAAAAAGTACAACTTACTTACTTACTTAATACTTAATAAAAGTTAATAGTAAATACCCTACCTACATACAATATATTTTAAAATGTATTAAAACTCGACTTTGCTAGTCAAAATACCTTTCTCCTCTCTAATTTTCAATAAAAAAAAAAAATAAAACAAATTATGTTTTCTACTAACTGAATGAATGTTTAATTAAAAAAAAAAGTGGTTAAGAGAAGGTTTTTCTTCAATGCGTTTAGACATTTAGACCAGCTTGGGTCACGAACAAGACGGTGCGTTTGAGAATTCACCGGTTCCCCATAACTTGTCATGTAGGATTGTTTCTTTCGGTTATATTTGTGTTCTTAGGGCGTTGAGAGTGCTGCAGTTCTGTAGTGTATGCTCTGGAATTTGTCTGGATACTCCACAATCACAAGTTGCAAAGTCACTGAATCATGTCTTCTCTAGATGTGCGCTGAGGCCAAACTGAGTCTGAATGTCTTGGTCTGCTCATGTCTGCTGAGTTTGTTTAAACCGTCGTGTTCTGGATCCTATCTTCCGGACAACTCTCTCCATTCTGTTTGCGTAGCTTGTTTAAATAGAAGGTACTGAAGAGGAGAAGCAAAAAGGGGGAAAAAAGCGTATTACTAATCTATCTAGCTATTGACCTTTCGTGCCGTAGCCGGCCCATAGGGCGTAGACCAAGATACACCTTTTCCTATCTGAATTTTTGTTCTAGCAGTTTTCTTTTAAAGATATTTTATCAAATCTCGCCATCTGTCTCTGTTCTGTGCAAGCAGATCTATCTCATTGAGGGAGCCGATTCCTGCTGCTCTTGTCTCTCTCATCAATATTCTTCTCAGTGTCTCCCTGGGTCTTCCTCTTTTTTTCTTACCTGTTGTTTCCCATATGAGGGCTTGCTTTGCTATTCGGTTATTATCTCTTCTCATCACATGTCCAACATATGACCATCGTCTTTTCTTTATTACTGAAGATATTAGTGGTTGATTGGCGATTTCTCTAATTTCTTCGTTTGTTTTGAATTCGTTCCACGCTATACCAAGTATTTTCCTTAGACATTTATTTTCGAATGCGTTCAACTTTGTTTCTATATCTTTTGTTGTTTTCCAGCTTTCACACGCATACGTAATGGTTGATAGTACATTTGATTTGAATAGCCTAAGTTTTGGCGTTTGTGCTGATTAGTTTTTGATTTCCACAACTTTTCAAGGCTTCTGAAAGACATTGCTACTTTAGCCATTCTAATTATAATTTCTTTACTTGTATCTCCTTCTCGATCAATGTGACTTCCAAGATAGATAAAGTGACCGATCTCTTCTACTGGTTTTTTTTCCAGTATTACTACTACTACCAAAGGAAAAAAAAAGCGTATTTTTGGGGACACGAAAAAGAACATTTCGAGTAGGCCTATATTGTAACAACTAGTAAAAAACACTGAGAAAAAGGAGATATACTGCAAGATTGTTACTGAAACTCACATCAATTCTAAGCTGCTCGGAGGCTCTGGAGAACTCGCAATTACAACATACATCCATAGAAGTGGGGTTTTCAAATAGCTAACGGAAAGGAAAAACATCATCATCATGTGCCATACAGGTTGGCGTAGGCGATTATATCTTTCCACAATTTTCTATCCACAGCGCATCGCATCAACTCTGTTGTTAACTGCTTTCCATGCCATGAAACCAATCTATCTAGTATCTTCTCTCCTTGTCGTCCATGATCTCTATTTCTCTGTTTTTTGCCAGTTGTAACTAAGTATCCAAATTTTCCCCTTCTCGTGATGTACCCAAAAAATGTTGATCATTTCCTTCACCCTTTTTGTTTGTCTGTTTGAGAATGTTGGCCTTTTTAGCTGTCCAGGGAACTTTCAACATTCTTCTGATAAATTCCATCTATGTGGCCTCTAATAGTCTTTTCATTTGTTTGTCAACTGCCCATGATTCGCATCCACAAGTCAGAATGGGCTCAATATAGCATTAATGAACTCTCTTTTTCAACAGTCTTTTGACAAAGACCTTCTGCATAAGACATTTTTCATTTTCTGAAATGCTATTTTGGCCTTTGCTATTCTGCTTTTTATTTCAGTAGTGTATCTTCTATCCTATGTTATTGTGCCAAAGTATTTGATGCGCTGATATTGCTTCAGATTTGTCCCGTTCATTTTTATGCTGTATGATAGTGATGATTTTTTCTTTGATATGACCATTACCTGTGCTTTCTTAAAATTCAGACTGAGACCTTTCTTGTCGCTTTATTTCACTATTATGACTATAATTTCTTGTAACTCATGCTCCTTCTCTGCTATTTAGACTATGTCATTCGCATACCTCAAATTGTTTATGTTGTGACCGTTGACTTCAATTCCTTTTTTTGTCTACAATTGATTTCATAATATTTTTGTGACCCTTATAATACTGTATTCATTACTATAACCATTACATATAACAACTTTCCTTCTGTCATGTGTAAAAAAAATAAAAGACAAATATTTGCTATATTTACTATATTTATATTTACTTGCTATATTTATTGGCAAAAATAACGCATTCTTTTAAACGAACCAAAAAAAAAATGAGTGAAAGGTAAATGATATTAAATGGTTTTTGGTTAGTAGGGGAAGGCGGGGTTAAAGTCTCACATTGAACATTTTACTGCATTCGTGTTATACGTTTTAAGGTAGAGTTTAGATTCATTTGAAAGCTCTTCCATTCCTCTAAGAACAAGTTAAAAACAAATCAATTTTTTTGTGTGTCAAAATTTAATGAAATGTAATAATAATTAAAATGCCCCACTACATTGTGTAAAGTCTCAGCTTATTATTCAACATCTTTCCAACATCTCAGTATATCTACTTGATAGGCAACGGCTAAGTTGTATACAAGATTTCATAGCATAGTCAACAAGGGTCTGTACCAGCTCTACGTCAAAAACCATCCTTGTCGTGGCGAGATCAAAACTAGAATGTGAAAGTGTTCCAGTTTGCATTTGTTGTCTTAACATAGCAACCGAGAGTTGTGTAAGTCAAGCCATAGTCCATGCCAGCCTGCTTTTATGGATTCACCATTTGCACCACACTAGTGACAGCTGACAAGAATGTGTCCATCTAAATATAGCCAGATTTGTATGGTGCATATCAGTTCTCATTGTTGCAACCTGGGGAAAATATTACAATTAGCACATATAGTCAGTCGTACCAAAAAAATTTTTAGATGAAATTTATATTAAATCACTAAATTTATCAATTCAGAAATAGGGACTGTTACCATGCAAGGTTTTAACAAAACTGTCATCATCATCATGTACCGTACCGGTTGGCGTTGGCGATCATGTCCTTCCACAATCTTCTATCCACAGTGCATCTCATATTAGTTCTGTTGTTGACTGTTTTCAATGCCATGACACCAAGCTATCCAGTATTTTCTCTTTTTTGTCATCCGCGATCTCTCTTTCCTTTTATTTTGCCAGTTGTAACCAAGTATTCCAACTTTCCTCTTTTCATGATGTGCCCAAAAAATGTTGATTGCTTCTTTCTGATGTTTTTTTTTAAGAACTCCCTTTTTGTGTTGGCCGCTTTGAGAAAAACTTTACTGAAGATTAAAATATAACAAATCAATGGAGAAAATAAGAACTATGTTTTCGCATTCTTTCATATCCACCGTGCTATGTGGGAGGTGGCAGCTTCATGCAGGATGTCACTAGCGTCAGCCATATATTCTTTTGGATTATCACGCATTATGAATGTCTTTTGCGACTTGCGATATTTTAAGCAGTGAACCAGCCATTATTGGACAGCTGTCGGTTGATGATATTTGTGTAACACAGTGAACCAGCCATTATTGGACAACTGTCGGTTGCTGATATTTGTGTAACACAGTGAACCAGCCATTATTGGACAGCTGTCGGTTGATGATATTTGTGTAACACAGTGAACCAGCCATTATTGGTCAGCTGTCGGTTGATATTTGTGTAACACAGTGAACCGGAGATTTTTTTCGGTTGCAAATTTTATTAAAATATAACCCCCTTGAAATAAGCTGTCATTGTCCGTAACTAAATCAATATAATAATTTGTCATGGACACATCTGGCATCTCTGATTCATTTTCTGTATCCCTGGCCATTTGTTCACTCTTTGAACTTTCTTCTCTGTAAGAAGCTGGAACAACACCCGAGAATTTGATCGAGTTTAGGTTATACGTTTTTGTCTCTTAGTTTTATGTAATTTTAAAGCAAGTTCTGCTTCAAACAGCTGTTTAGCAGGAGTATCAATTAGGATAGTTGTGTTTGCCTTCTTTCTATTTCGACTAGAGGATGGTTTAACAGCTGCTTGAAGATGTGGTCATCTCCTGGTGAAACAACATAACTATCAAGTGCTTTAAGCCTAGCTAGGGTATGATAGACAAGGCTGAGGCAATCGTCACTTGCAGGGATAAAAATTCCAAGAGCTGTTAGTTGCATCAGTTGGAGCACAAACAGGGTCAATTGAACTATCACATGCAGAAGTTGGAGCACAAACAGGGTCAAGTGAACTATCACATGCAGAAGTTGGAGCACAAACAGGGTCAAGTGAACTATCACATGCAGAAGTTGGAGCACAAACAGGGTCAAGTGAACTATCACATGCATCAGTTGGAGCACTAACAGGGTCAAGTGAACTATCACATGCAGAAGTTGGAGCACAAACAGGGTCAAATGAACTATCACTTGCAGAAGTTGGCGCACATACAGGGACAGGTGAACTATCACATGCAGAAGTTGGAGTACAAACAGGGTTAATTGAACTTTCACACGCAGAAGTTGGAGTACAAAACAGTGTTAATTGAACTATCACATGCAATAGTTGGAGTACAAACATGGTTAATTGAACTTTCACATGCAGAAGTTGGAGTACAAACAGGGTTAATTGAACTATCACATGCAGAAGTTGGAGTACAAACAGGTTAATTGAACTATCACATGTAGCAGTTGGAGTACAAACAGGGTTAATTGAACTATCACATGAAGAAGTTGGAGTACAAACATGGTTAATTGAACTATCACATGTAGAAGTTGGAGTACAAACAGGGTTAATTGAACTATCACATGTAGAAGTTGGAGTACAAACATGGTTAATTGAACTATCACATGTAGAAGTTGGAGTACAAACAGGGTTAATTGAACTATCACATGTAGAAGTTGGAGTACAAACAGGGTTAATTGAACTATCACATGCAGAAGTTGGAGCACAAACAGGGTTAATTGAACTATCACATGCAGAAGTTGGAGTACAAACAGGGTTAATTGAACTATCACATGTAGAAGTTGGAGTACAAACAGGGTTAATTGAACTATCACATGTAGAAGTTGGAGTACAAACAGGGTTAATTGAACTATCACATGCAGTAGTTGGAGCACAAACAGGGTTAATTGAACTATCACATGTAGAAGTTGGAGTACAAACAGGGCTAATTGAACTATCACATGCAGTAGTTGGAGTACAAACAGGGTCAATTGAACTATCACATGAAGAAGTTGGAGTACAAACATGGTTAATTGAACTATCACATGTAGAAGTTGGAGTACAAACAGGGTTAATTGAACTATCACATGTAGAAGTTGGAGTACAAACATGGTTAATTGAACTATCACATGTAGAAGTTGGAGTACAAACAGGGTTAATTGAACTATCACATGTAGAAGTTGGAGTACAAACAGGGTTAATTGAACTATCACATGCAGAAGTTGGAGCACAAACAGGGTTAATTGAACTATCACATGCAGAAGTTGGAGTACAAACAGGGTTAATTGAACTATCACATGTAGAAGTTGGAGTACAAACAGGGTTAATTGAACTATCACATGTAGAAGTTGGAGTACAAACAGGGTTAATTGAACTATCACATGCAGTAGTTGGAGCACAAACAGGGTTAATTGAACTATCACATGTAGAAGTTGGAGTACAAACAGGGCTAATTGAACTATCACATGCAGTAGTTGGAGTACAAACAGGTCAATTGAACTATCACATGAAGAAGTTGGAGTACAAACATGGTTAATTGAACTATCACATGTAGAAGTTGGAGTACAAACAGGGTTAATTGAACTATCACATGTAGAAGTTGGAGTACAAACATGGTTAATTGAACTATCACATGTAGAAGTTGGAGTACAAACAGGGTTAATTGAACTATCACATGTAGAAGTTGGAGTACAAACAGGGTTAATTGAACTATCACATGCAGAAGTTGGAGCACAAACAGGGTTAATTGAACTATCACATGCAGAAGTTGGAGTACAAACAGGGTTAATTGAACTATCACATGTAGAAGTTGGAGTACAAACAGGGTTAATTGAACTATCACATGTAGAAGTTGGAGTACAAACAGGGTTAATTGAACTATCACATGTAGAAGTTGGAGTACAAACAGGGTTAATTGAACTATCACATGCAGTAGTTGGAGTACAAACATGGTTAATTGAACTATCACATGTAGAAGTTGGAGTACAAACAGGGCTAATTGAACTATCACATGCAGTAGTTGGAGCACAAACAGGGTTAATTGAACTATCACATGTAGAAGTTGGAGTACAAACAGGGCTAATTGAACTATCACATGCAGTAGTTGGAGTACAAACAGGGTCAATTGAACTACCAGATGCAGCACTCTAAGTAGAGACAGATCCAATTTTTAAAAAAAAATCAATTTCACCATCTTGTTGGTTTATTATGCTTACGTTCAGATCCACTGATTTCCTCTGGTATGTTTAGTGTGGTTGCACTGAATTACATGTTTGAGCCTGGTCAGTAACAGATGCAAGCAAGAAGCCATCCTCATTAAAGATCTCTCTGTTAAATGGGACGGGTCCGTATTGTTGTGACCCACTGTGCCCTATAAATACTTATTATTTGCAAAACATTATCTCCAGTTTTTTTTATCACATATAAACATATTCTTTTTTTTTTTTTTTTTTGGTGTAAACCTGATACAATAATTTAAATTATAAACACATAAGCTCGTGACCTCTTGTACCAAGCTCCATTATTAACATCGGTTAGACCGATACTAATATTTACTATCCTCCCCCCCCCCCCCCCCCCCAACGAACATCACACCTACACATGCATGCACACTAGTAGTTCTTAGCAATTCAGAAATAGGGACATTTACCATGCAAATGTTGTAACAAACCATTACCGGAGATTTAAATATGACAAATCAAAGGAGAAAATAAGCTGTTCTCGCATTCTTTCACATCCACCGCGCAATGTGGGAGGTGGCAGCTTCATGCAGGATTGAAAATTGTTCTTAGCAACAAGTGTCGTACTCTAAAGAGGATATGGTTGATACATTAGGGTAGAGTTACAGTACAATGGTAGATTTACGGTAGAGTTACAGCAGTACAGTGGTAGATTTACGGTAGAGTTACAGTACAATGGTAGATTTACGGTAGAGTTACAGTACAATGGTAGATTTACGGTAGAGTTACAGTACAATGGTAGATTTACGGTAGAGTTACAGCAGTACAATGGTAGATTTACGGTAGAGTTACAGTACAATGGTAGATTTACGGTAGAGTTACAGTACAATGGTAGATTTACAGGTAGAGTTACAGTACAATGGTAGATTTACGGTAGAGTTGCAGTACAATGATAGATTTACGGTAGAGTTGCTGTACAATGATAGATTTACGGTAGAGTCACAGTACACAAAAGAGAATAACTAGGAAATACTTATTATTTTCATGACGTGATTTTGTGGCTGCTTTGTGCCCCGTGTCTCACTCTCTGTCCTATTTTTCCATAATCATTAAGATCAACAGAGGATTAATCTTGAATTATAATAATTTATCAATATTTTTTCAGGTAATGAAATATATACACAACCAGAGCATCGCTTAATCAATTGTTTCTCTAAAAACGTGACAATAAATGACGGAGACGTCTTTGAAACATATGATTATAATTATACTGTAGTAAGTACAAATTTTGTCATATGTTTGCTACGTTTTTAATTTGTAGATTTCAAATTCAGAGCTGCAGAAATAGACTCAAGATACAACAAAGCTTGTCATATCATTGGACAATTATCACCACTGCTTTCAAACAAGGAAATAACACTAGAGGCAAAACGGGCAACGTATAACACAATCCCAACGTAGTGCTACCACTGCCGCCGGACCTGGGCACCAGGCTCATGAACAATATGAAAAATAAATCTATCAAGATGAAGTGTCTTAGACGAATGACAGGAAACAGACTAGAAGATAATTCCGAAATGAAGAACTGAGAAAATGAGTAGGAATAATTCGCGCCATAGAATACATAAAGAAACAATAGACCATACGGTTTGGTCCAAAACACAACACAGCGAATCTTTAATAAAAGTTACCAGAAGACGACATTCAAGGGTCGACCACGAAAAAGATAGATTGATGGATTATTAGAAACACTAGGAAACATAATGGCAACAGAAGAAGAAAAGACAGCAAATTATATATCCCCCTGATACTAAAATGCGAAGGAGAAAGAAAAAAACTTCAGAGTAGAATTTTTCTTGATAATCTAAGAAATATTGCGACTTATTTTCATTTTGAGTGAAGCCTGCCCGAGTCTACGGTTCTTGTCCGTGACGCCCCCCCCCCCCCCAAAAAAAAAAAAACGTTAATTTTCTGATTTATTTTTATGGTATGCTGTTTAAGTACGTCAATGTTTATGAGCAGAAATTTCTTCCTTCGTTCGCCTGAATTATTGTCTATATCTGCCTTGTCGTTTCTTGTATTGATGTTACTATTTTTTTTTTCCCGCAGAGGCATATATAGTTTCACTGTAGTATTGTATCTATGGGTTTAATGGGTTTCCCTTATTCAATACAGTTTCGGAATATATGTTCAGCAGTCTGGGACACTTGTCCACATGTGCATGTAGCTGTGGTGTCAATCTTATATCTTGTACTCATGTGACTATTCAGTCGATTGTGTCCTGTTCTGAGACCGTTAACCCACTGCTTGTCTAAAGGGTTTTTATAATCTTTCTTAGATTAATCAGACACTGAGGTTGCAGAATTTATCAAAAGTTTTGACTCTTCAATCTTAATTTGCTTTTTTTTTTTCGTTTGCCAGCTTTTACCTCTGACGAAGTCCCTAGAGACTAGAAACTGAATTTTGCGTGTTCTTTGCTTATTTTGTAGTTAGTTCAAACACGAGTCAAGTTGATCAAACTTAATGGTGTTAAGATTTTCCATTTGTATCCATCGAAAGTAATTTAGTTCTTCCAGTGATGAAAACACTTTCTGCAAATATTAAAGTATTGTAAAACTCAGAACCCTTGTTCTTTGAAGTGTATGCAGTTTTGTTCTAACCTATTCTTAATGAAGAATTCTAAAGCTTCTCTTACATTCATAGATACAAACTGTTACTCAAGTCGCACTCAAAGACACAAACTTTTCTGTTTTATACAGTTGGAAGAAAAGCTTTATAGAAGTTTGTTTTATTTTATCACGATTGGGAGAATAGCTTTATAGATATCTGATTGTATTACAATTGGAAAAATGGGAGCCGCGATACCTCAGTGGTTAGTGAACTAGACTACAAAGGACAAGAGGTAGGGTTCGATTCCAAAGACGACTCCGGTTCACCCAGCTTTTAATTTAATGGGTACCGGATTTTTTTTTTTTTTTTTTTTTTTTGGGGGGGGGGGGGGGGGAAGTAAAGCGGCACGGGTGTAATACCGACCACATTACCCCAAAAATCATGTGCCGAAGGTCTGTAAAATTTATGGTCACTAACACCATATACTATACGCCACTTGGCGTGACGGGGGTACTTTCCTTTTCTTTTTACAGTTGAAAAAATAGCTTTACAGAAGTTTGTTTATTGTATTACAATTTGAAGAATAGCTTTATTATAGATGTTTTGTTTTATTGTACGTGTATTACAATTTGAAGAATAGCTTTATTATAGATGTTTGTTTTATTGTACGTGTATTACAATTTGAAGAATAGCTTTATTATAGATGTTTGTTTTATTGTACGTGTATTACAATTTGAAGAATAGCTTTATTATAGATGTTTGTTTTATTGTATTACAATTTGAAGAATAGCTTTATTATAGATGTTTGTTTTATTGTATTACAATTTGAAGAATAGCTTTATTATAGATGTTTGTTTTGTTGTATTACAATTTGAAGAATAGCTTTATTATAGATGTTTGTTTTGTTGTATTACAATTTAAAGAATAGCTTTATTATAGATGTTTGTTTTATTGTATTACAATTTGAAGAATAGCTTTATTATAGATGTTTGTTTTATTGTATTACAATCGAAAGAACAATTATGTAGATGTTTGTTCTGTTGTATTACAATTGGGGGAATATGTTTAATTTTTTTTTTGATTGTACTGCAATCGAACGTTGGAATTATCTCAACCGATTGTATTCAATAATCAAATCTACCTTACCAGAAAAAAATCAGCAAAAAGACTAAGTTAATAAAAGCATAATGATTAAATTATTTATCTAGGAAATGTGTTTTAGTTATCAATGTAATAAAAAAACATCCGTATTTCTCTTGTGTCTATTTACTTTCAGATTTGTGATAATTCACATACGTTGCCTCTAGGGAGTTTGGACAGATGGAGCTGCTTCACAAGTTTCCCTGGAAACAACACATCAATGAGTCCATCAGTTAGAAATGATGGTTCTGATTTAAAGTATGGGGCCTATGAATGTGTCGGTGAGCAACATGGTCAATGCTTTCAGTAATGATAATAGTCTACAACAATCACTGCTATCTTTAACGTCATTTAATAGACTTACACTTTTATGAATGCTACAAATTATATAATTGTACTCACACATTCACAACTGACCACATTACACCAAAAAATAACGTGTCGAAGGGCTATAAAAAACATAGGCACTTCTTTCTCTCTCTATTCCCATCCACTCGCCCACCCATCCATCCATCCACCCACCTATCGGACCATCCATCCTCACACCCATCGATCCATCCATCCATCTGTCTGTCTGTCTCTCTGTCTGCGTGCTTGCCTGTCTGTCTGTCTAACTATTTGTCTGTCTATCTGTCTGCATGCCTCCCTGTCTGTCTGTCTGGTCTGTCTGAGTATAATGTTCAATTATTAATATATCTTCAATTGTTCAATATTCACAAATCAAATGCATCGGAAAAGGAACTCGTGACTATCAAGGTCAAATAGAGATTAACAAAGATTGCGAAATGTTAGTGTTCCATAAAAAAAATCACATACACTTGCACCACACACATACACAGAGATATATGTATCTGGTGGCTCCTACATCTGGTATTAGAAGCTTCCCAATTCTATGAATGTGGAATGAAGTCAATGAGTACAGAAAACTTGTCACAAATATGAACAAATAAACAAGTAATTTACTATTTTGTAAACAAGTCGTGCACAGAGAAGTTTTTTTTTTTAATTGCAGGCTGACAGCCTAACTGTAGACAGCCTAATATTGGCCTAATATTGGAGACAACATAATGTATAGCCTTTGCAAAACGTGTACAGAGCATTTGCGCCTGTGGACAGCTTGAAATTTGGAGTACCAATCGTTTTTTTTTGAGGGAACCGACAAACCACTTTGTTATTTTCGTCATGTTGCAAAATGTAATCAATGAAACTTTGGTAGCAAGTGATCAAATCATATTGCCATCACTACATATAAAGCTAGGCTGATAAAACAATTTGTAAAGCTTTGAATAAAGATAATCAGTGCATTCAATCCATAGCGCAAAAGTTACCTGGACTTGCCATGGAAAAACTGATGGCAGGAATTAGCTATGTCCATAAATCAGACATTCCCGTGTGTTACCGGGGTCTCATTATGAGTAAAGAATAGTGACACTGTGTCCTTCCAAGCATGTCGTAAGAGGCGACTAAGGAGGATGATCGATGGCTTGACAAGCTGTCATTGTAAAAAGTATTGTTATGGAAACAGAATCATAGATTTTAGAAGCAGTGATCACTGCAATGTGTGCCATTTTGGCACGCAGGGTTTCTCTTTTTGAGATTGTGGTTCTGCCCTATGTGCCGTCTTCGGCTCGAAAGGACAATAGATAGATAGATAGATAAATCAGACAACTTGAAAATGACCCGCGTTTCATGAATCGAATCTTGTGCTTGGTCTTAATTTGCTCTTGTGAAAAGCTTTGTTGGCAACAAGAAAGCGGACAATTACACACAATTAGTAGAGGATATGCTCTTTCATTTCAACAGACTGGTTATAAAAAAAAAGTAAAAAAGTAAAGTACCCCTGTCACGCCAAGTGGCGTATAGGGAATATGGTTTTAGTGACCATAAATTTTACAGACCTTCGGCACATGATTTTGGGGGTAATGTGGTCGGTAATACGCCCATGCCGCTTTACTTTCCCAGAAAAAAATCCGGTACCCATTTAAGGCTGGGTGAACCGGAAGCCGTCGGTTGGGATCGAACCCTACCTCTTGTCCTTTATAGTCCAGTTCACAAACCACTGAGCTAACTGGTTATAGAATGAGTGTTAAATTCTATTATTTGCATTCACTTAGATTGATGCCCATAGTCTCTTAGTGCCTTAACTAAACGAAGAGCAAGATTTAAGATATTCACCAAAGCATACAAATAGTGGATGCTAGATACCAAAGATGGAATGCAAACATGATGCCAGATTGTTGTTGGAATCTTACACCTTGGATTGTTCTGACAAATCCCACTCTCTCAAGCTTATAAAAGCAACTTCTTGAGGGTTGATTGACTGAATAGTTTGTATCATAAACTTGTATTTTTGGTATTAAATAAGTAGATTTTCATGTCATACACGTTTACTTCAAATTTTTAAATATGTATCCTTCATGCTTTTAATTTTAAGATACATTAATCTAAACATCATTATGATCATCAGTTCGCATGTCTTTTGCAGAACGTTGCAGTCACCACAGCTCGTCTGAAAGAATCGCTCTCTATAGCCAGATCTCCCATTTCTGTTGTCCTGTTATGATTTATTAACAGTCTGCAATCAGTAGTTTGCCGTTGCTTTCTGATTGATTCTAGCCACTTAATATCTTAGGTCCCAGTTGTGCCCTGAACCCGACACCAGACTGTTATTCCAACTCCTGCCTTTGAAACTGTTGTCGACTGAGTAATCCTCCGCCCTTTCAGTCATTAATTTAAACACTACATTAAAATATCTAGCTAGCTTTCATTGACAAGGAGAAAGCAAAAGATCGAGTAAATAGAGAACAACTGTGGGAGATACTAATAACATATGGAGTAAGCCAATATATAACCAACCTAATTAAAAATCTCTACATCAACAGCAGCTGCACAGTCAGAACATCAGCAGTTACACAGACCACTTTGAAGTTAGATCCAGACCCAAGGGTCAACCACGATAAAGATGGATTGATGAAATATTAGAAACACTAGGAAACAACAGCAGCAGAGGCAAACAAAAAAGCAAAAGACTGCAAAATGGGTCTCCAAACACCCAACCCTCTCGAGACTGAAAGACAAATCAGGAAGGAAAGAAGAAGAAAAAGATTAAAAACATCCAGATTTGTCAAAGGCGAGCAAAGAGAAGAGTAGTAGACAATATGCATAAGTTCGTATAAGTTAGTAAAGTACCCCCGTCACGCCAAGTGGCGTATAGGGAAATATGGTGTTAGTGACCCTATATTTTACAGACCTTCGCCACATGATTTTTGGTGTAACGTGGCCGGTATTAACCCCGTGCTGCTTTACTTTCCCAGAAAAAAATTCGGTACCCATTTAAGGCTAGGTGAACCCGGAAGCCGTCGGTTGGGATCGAACCCTACCCCTTGTCCATAGTAGTCCAGTTCACTAACCACTGAGCTATCGCGGCTCCCTATAAGTTCGTATAATAAGAATAATAATAATTTTTTCAAAACTAGATCTGATAGAAGAAAACTGGTGCCTTTTTTTTTTTAAATCAGCAGGTCAAATATATACAGAATTAGGTCTAATATTTGAGTCACCAAATTGTGTTTTGGCCAGCAATCTTTTTAAAATTATATTGTATGTGATACAATAGTATGCAACCTTATCAATGTGAATATAAAGCCTTTTAAAGTATACATACATAAATTGCATTATTAATTAATTTCACTTTGTATGTTATCTTATTAATGTTATTGTGATTGCATTAATTTATTTATAAACCGTTGCTGATATTATTTATTTATCTCAAATTACTGACAGACAAAATGTGGCCTGAAACAATTTATGTAGAACAGGTGGTGTTCATCCATAACACTACAGATTGTGATTCTGACAAAGAAGCACATATCAAAATGTTTGAAGGAAACCTGTTGAAGCAAGAAGCAATAGATATAGACGAAGTCAGCTTTACTCTGGAGTTCGTTTTGAATAAAACTGAATGCTACTCAAGATTTGACAGTGACAATATTTTCATTGAGGTAATGCACATTCTTTGATTCAACTAAGTTCTTTTTATTAATCATATGGCGTAAATAAAGCATTTACTACAGGAACCTTGGAGTATATATGTAAGAGAGCAATGAATGCATATTAAAAGATTTAAACATTAAAAAGAAACCAGCTTATAAATGCCACCTGCAGAGGAAGTTAAAATGCCATAGCCACGTCAAAAGACACAAGTGACTGGAAAGTACAATAATGGAAGGCATGGTTCCAGGACTATGTTGTATCAGGGGCAGACCAAGAAGAGGTGGTTTCAAGACATCAACAAGACCTTGAACATGATGACAGAAGAGGTGAGAGATTTGTCTACAGAAAGAGTTTCTTTCAGATGGGCTGTGGTAAATAGAACGTTCTGCTAAGGACATGTGACCTGATTATGTAAAAAGCAAGTAAAAAGAAAATGAAATAACAATAATTATATTAACTTCTAAAACAAATAGCTCATGTGGTCAGAAGCTATCCAGAAACAACGGCTAAAACTGTCATTCAGTAGACTCCAAAGGAAAGTCAACAGAGAATTAGACTAAGAACAGTCTAATAGATGGTAGTTAAATAAGAGATGAATAGTGTGAGCCATACACAGGCCACCATTTAATGATTGGCCACATGAAACGATGGAATTTTTTTGTTATCTTACATGGCATAAGACCACTAAATGCTTTCTTGTTCTAACCAAAAGTGAACAACAAGAAGATGATTCATGAAAAATGTTGGTTTGAAAATATGCATTAATTATAACGTATTTTCCTTGCTCAATGAGATCCATTACTTATCAAGGACTTAACTAAAGATTTCAGACAATTTACATTAATTTAAACACTGATGATGCTAAATTAAAATAAAGAAGGCATCATAAATGATGGTGTAAATTATTTTATATTTAATACTCAATGTATTTTTTTATTAATCTAAAAATCCTTGGCCAAAACTGTTTTTCGTTTATGCATAATTTAGACTAATGTAATGTAAATTGTAAGTGAAATGCCTTTGATATTTTTTCATGAATGCTTTAAACATTGTGGGTTGTATGTGACAAAGATTGATTGATCTATTTTATACAGGGTGCTTTTTTATGGAAAACAGATACAGCTACTCACCCTTAAGGTGTTATTATATATACATTTCTACATTTTAACATATCCTCTTATATACCCTTGTCATCTTTACATCGCTTCTTACTTTGAGTATCAACTGCAGAATAACAACCTAGAACTAGCCCTCTACATAACTGCTGGAGTTTATAGCTTAAATTTCTATATATTATTACAGTGCTTTTTTATGGGGAAAAAAGTGCAGCTATTCACAGTAAAGATTTTACAGCAACTTTCACACTTTCAACATATCCTCTGATAAACCCTCATCATCTCTAGACCTCTTCTTGCTTTTGGTATCAACTGTAGAATGATGACTTTGGAGTAGCCATGAACCCATTCCATAGGAATGAATTAGGTGATAGGAGAACCCACTGTCCTGATAAACATCAGTGCAGAAGTTGACTGTACAAGAAGAGATGAAATTACTGAAGGGAGGTCAAAAGTAATGCACACCAATTTTTTTCTCGGAAACTATTCGGGCAAAATGTGTGAAATTTTCACAGATTGTAGCTGAACATCCCCTTGACACTACCTATTTGTCAACATAATCTCCGTCCAAGCGTATTGCCTTACGCCAACGCGAAACTAGGTCATGAATGCCTCGTTTGTACCAAGTTTTGTCCTGCTTGCGTAGCCATTTTTTAACTGCATGGATCACATCCTCATCATTGTCAAAGTGTGTCCCACGCAGGATTTTTTGAGTGGTCCAAACAGATGGAAATCTGAGGGAGCCAGATCAGGGCTGTAAGGAGGATGGGGCAGTACAGTCCAACCAAATTTGTTGATTGCTTCCCGTGTTACCAGACTTGTGTGAGGGCGTGCATTGTCATGTTGAAGCAACAAATCTGCAGATGGCTTATTAGGCCGAACTCTGTGGAACCGATTTTTGAGTTTTGTCAGTGTATTGATGTAAGCTGTCGAGTTGATTGTCTCACCTCTTGTCATTACATCAACAAGAATCACACCATCAATGTCCCAGAAGACAGTGATCATCACCTTTCCGGCTGATGGAGATGTTTTGAATTTTTTTCTTTTTGGTGACTGCGGATGATGCCATTCCATTGACTGCATTTTTGTTTCAGGCTCATAATGATGTGCCCACGTTTCGTCACCGGTAACAATTTTTGACAAAAACATTTCTCCTTCAACACCGAAACGCTCCAACAATTCAGAACAGAATGTTTTCCTTTGAACTCTGTGATCATTTGTTAGGCACTGAGGAACCCATCGAGCGCAAATCTTTGAATATCCGAGAGTTTTAAAAATTGCGATTGCACTTCCCTTGCTGATTGTAAGCTGCAATGCCAATTGCTGACTAGTGATACGCCTATCCTTATGAATAATGGCATCAGCCCGGTTTAACATGTCTGTGCTGGTAGCCAAGGCAACACGTCCAGAACGCGGTAAATCATGCAGCTCCACTCGTACACTTTCTGCAGCTTTAATTCTCTGAACCCAGCGACTAACTGTGCTCCTATCGACTGCAGAACATTTGTACACTGCACACAGTCGTTTATGAATGTTTGCCACAGTTTCTTTTTCCGCAACCAGAAATTCTATGACAATTCGCTGTTTGTAACGGACATTGTTGACAAGCTCCATTTTAACGGTTCATAGATTGCGTAATATTTTTCAGAATGCTGTGCAATTTGGTGCACATAATTGGAACATGTCATATTCCAAGTGTGCAAAATTTCATATTCCTATCTTTATTATTAGCCGAGAAAAAAATTGGTGTGCATTACTTTTTGACCTCCCTACGTACTATAAGGTTCATCTGAGCGAAACCCCGGTAACATTCGCTGGCTAACATTATTGAAGCTGACAATACTAGAGGACACTTCTACCACATAACTGTTTATTCTGTTTTTTTTGGTTGAACTTTTACATGAACTAATGGACATGACATGGCTGGTCATGAATCTGAAAATCATAACTTGATCTCTTATTAGTAAGGAATAAGGAAGGACTGCCAGTCACGGCAAGTGGTGTACAGGGAATATGGTGTTAGTGGCCATAAATTTTACATACCTTCAGCACATGATTTTTGGGGTAATGTGGTCAGTATTACGCCCGTGCCGCTTTACTTCCCAGAAAAAATCCGGTACCCATTTAAGGCTGGGTGAACCCGGAAGCCATCAGTTGGGATCGAACCCTACCTCCTGTCCTTTGTAGTCCAGTTCACTAACCACTGAGCTATCGCTACTCACTTAGTAAGGAGTACCACAGCTGAAAAGGGGTATGGATGCTTTGACACAGATAGACACATAGATGGGGCTGTATTGGGTAAAATAAGGAGAGAGGAGTTTACATCCTTATGTCTTAAAGCAGGGACTGGCAACATAAGCCCAAATGTTGGATTTAGCCCAGTGATCTAATCTTTGCAGTTCAAACATGTGTTATTTAATTTATATTTTTGACAACTTTTAACTTAATTACCTTATAAAACTTAAAACTCATGGTCTACCACTTGTAAGGTTCTTTGGCCTGTACTTCAAAAATACTTGATGATCTGTCTTGAAAGTTTTAGTTTAAGATAAAAAAGAAATTAATGGTTGGTTGTGATTCATATTAAAGACACACTACCATCCACTCCAAAATTCCCTTCCTTTATTCCAGGCAAACTGAAGTCATTTGAATTCGTGCTGAATACATATGACTTTCTTTTTAAAAATGTGTTTTGAGTTATTGCATCTTATTGTTCATTGACTATTGTTGTCTTTTTTCTAGTAGAGAAAACACAAATAGGTATTATGTCACTTTTCTGTTATCAACATTAGTCAATAGATCGCACGGCTGAAATTATAACTCATAGTGCTCCAAATAACATTGAATCCTGGTAGTGTCAAAAGTTTTTTTCTGTTGGGTGTGAAGTTAAAAACTCAGATCTGAACATCTTGTGGCAACAGCTCAGAACAAGCAGCCTTTATTCTCCAGTCTCTATATGTTCCCCCCATGCCCTAAAAAAAGGATAATGCCATAAAAATAAATTTGTTTTTAAACAATAAGCAAATTAATTTGGGACAATACACAATAGCAAACAGAATACGATAACTAATAGCATAAACATTTTTTTAAAGATCATTACTACTCCTATTTAGTATACATTGTCCTGTTAGTATTCTATCTTATTTTTGTTCATCATTATTTTCTTGTTGATTGTTGATGATGAAGTCATTCAGACAAGATTTTATTGTTTGTTTATTGCTTTCAAAGATGAAAGCAATTTTATCAGATCTGTAATTTTGTTTCCTCATTTGTTATTTTTATTTTTGCTCCCACTTACCTATAGCCTCACTTTTTAAAATGTGAGTGTATTTACTTATTCTTTCCTGCTTATGAATATTCAGTAAAGTCCCTATTTTTGTTCTTTAATTTATGTCATATATACTTTAATGACCTAAATTACTGATTTTCCCTAAAAGTAGTTGTAAAAACTTTAGCTTTTCCACCACCTTAGTAAAATTAATATTTTACAAGTTAATTGATTTTGCTTTATTGCAAAATATTATATAGTTCTGTTTTTTTCTCTCCTCTCACTGAAGTAACAAGTAGACAAGGAATTTGATAATGTACATCCTTTTCCTTTGTTAATAGATTAAAATGCCTTAAAAGCACAAAATAATAGCAGGGCTGCAACTGGATAGGCCACATACTTGTTAGGGATCTAGGAATAATGAAGAGATTGTGTTGCAGACTCTAAAACAGGTGATGGAAACAGGTGATGGAAATGAAAACTAAAGTTAACATGGAAGAAAATAATGGGGTGAACAGCATGTGTAAGACTTGGGACACCCTCAAAAGATGAACACAGAATTATCAGACTGAAGAGTTTTAGTTGTTTTACATTATGCTACTACTTTGACGGTCTGTGGCCAATGACAGGAAGAATAAGATAATGTTCATATTGACATATTTCTCTCTTTTCAGTGGATGACACAGCTGGTGTTTCGTCTTGTCCATATAACAAGTTTTCAAAGCTTTCCTGCTTCTATACTCAATGAAGCTAACTGTGAGCTTAGAAAAAAAATTAAAGGGATTTTAAATTGCATTTCATTCAGAGGAAGTAAGTTGCACAAGTACACCAAAATTAGTGACAAAAATGTGACTGTTTTTGAGAATTTAGTGTAATGGTTTGTTAATTATTTAATTTTAAATCATGTTAGATTAATTTTTATATTATTTTCAGAAATTATTATAAAATTTTAATTTTTTATGTTATGGATTACTAGTGTGTGGAGTGCTGTGACTTTAGAACAATAAGTTGATGAGACATGCAACAAAAGTCTTGCTTAATGTTAAAGAAGGAAGAATTCAAAATAAAATCATTATGGAATTAACAGAACAACAATTTGCATTAAGAAAGAACAGTGGGGCAAAAGTTAGCCATCTTCTGCATGAGAATATTGATAGAAAAATACAAAGAAATAAACAAACCAATTTATGCATGCTTTATAGACAACATCAAAGCTATTAACAGAATACACTATAAAGAACTAATAAAATGCCTGCACGATATACATCTGGATAATGCTGACATAAGCCTGATATGTAATTCATACTGAGAACAAACAGCTGTGATAAAACACAATAATGAGAACTCTGACCCTATTGATATAAAATGTGAAGTAAGACAGGACTGCATTTTATCACCATGTGTATTTAACTTATACACTGAGCAGATCTTCAAAGACATCATGTCCTATATAATAAATAATCTAAGATATGCTGATGATACTGTATTAATGCAGAAGTCCAGAAGACCTAGAACAAGTAGTGAACAAAATAAACAAGACAAGCAAAGAATATGGATGGGAAATAAATATTAAAAGACTAAAACTATGATTATTAGTAGAGAAAAGGCACAAAATATGTAAGGAAATATTGAAATAGATGGACAAAAATCTAGAAAGAGTGCAAGAATATAGCTATCTTTCAAATATTATAACAACTTGATGGATAATGTAAGATAGAAATAGATAAAGAATAGGAATGGCAAAAACCGATTTTAACAACATTAAAAATATATTCGCATTGAAGCACTTAGCATCAGAACTAAAATTACAAAGAGGAAAATGCCATATTTACTCAACATTCCTGTCTGGTGCAGAAACAAAGATATTAAATAAGAAAACAGAGCAAAAAATTGAAGCCTTGAAATGTTGATCAATAGGTAAATGAGGAGCATTGGGTGGAAAGACAAAAAGACAAACAAGGAAGTAAATCAGCTGAAAATGAGAAAAGAACTACTTAACACAATTCGAGAAAGACAACTGAAATTTGTATGGACATGTGAAGAGACATAATAGCATTCTAAAAGTCATCTTGGTAGGGAAGGTACAAGGGAGAAGAGGCAGACCAAGACTAAAGTTGACTGATAACTTCAAAAGTTGGTCAGGTAAGCCTATGATGTGCACCATCAAGACAAATGACAAAGTAAAATGGTGCTCCATGGTAACCAACCTTCAATGTCGAGACGGTACTCAATGATTGAATGAATGGATTACTAACAAGTCAGTGAAAATTGTGCGCAATATTTTAACTATTTTGCTCTCAAGAAATAGGCATATATATTGTAATAAAGAATATTTAATTTAAAGCACAGTTATTGACATCAATTGTTCTATCAGTTATAGCCAGAACTGTAGCCACCTTCATTCACACAAGAAAAGTACAGATCTACAAAACTAAAGTTGAATTCATCATTTGTGATGGGCGGCTGTTAATATCAAAATTAGTAATAACTACATACAGTATTATTATGTAGTTAATTCTATCACAGATTAGTAGAATTAAAAGCAGAAAGCTCACATCACTTCAGAAGTAGGCAGAAATGTCAGTATTTTGCTGTGTTTCTTCTTTGTAAAGCTGCCTCCATGCCTTGTATGAGTGTACGTTACACCCCACCACTGGCTCCAATTTATTTTTGACTTGACAAATCCCAATGTGTTCAGATTGATCTTAAGTCTCCCCCCCCCCCCCACCCAATTCATATATATAATTAATCTCCGAAATATGTAATTTTTTCCCAGTATGTCTTTCACGTGTCTGTCAGCACTTTTTTTTTACATTAATAGACATACAGCAGTGCTAAAAATGTCAGCACTTTAAAATCAGTGTATAATTATTCATTAAAAAATAACTGTACTAAATATACCTCCAGATATCCTCCTGTTGTCATAAAATGGGATTTTTGCTTACTGCACATTGTTGTCTAGTTAAATGAACATCCATGTTTGCTGAAATTTGTGAATTAGTTGCTTATAATATGTCATCAATCAATGTTTTGTGAGTGTTGTTAATGACTGTTAGATGTTAATGAATCTTCAGTTGCATTGTATGAAAATTTGTTCAGAAACAACTGCAAAAAATGTAGAATAATTTGTGAAAAATAGAGTTTTTAAATGAGTGTTATGAGAAGGTTTATACATTTTGACATAATTTAATAAACCTAATAAAATAGGTTGTCTGGAGAGTGGGTGGCCAAATCTATATCCTGTTGCACTCCAAACAAAGTGAACGTAGGTTCAAATTATGGATGGGTCAAACAATTTTTCTGTTGGAAGTGAAAGGTGAAATATAAATTCAGAACGAAGTGTTCACACAGGTAAAAAAAAAAAGTAAAGTACCCCGGTCACGCCAAGTGGTGTATAGGGAAATATGGTGTTCCATCTATCTATTGACCTTTCGAGCCATAACCGGCCCATAGGGCGTTGACCAAGATACACCTTCTCCTATATGGATTTTTTATTCTAGCAGTTTTCTTTTAAAGATATTTTATCAAATCTCGCCATCTGTCTCTGTTCTGTGCAAGCAGTTCTATCTCATTGAGGGAGCCGACTCCTGCTGCTCTTGCCTCTCTCATCAATGTTCTTCTCAGTGTCTCCCTGGGTCTTCCTCTTTTTTTCTTTTACCTGTTGTTTCCCATATGAGGGCTTGCTATATAATATGATATAATATATATAATAATATAATATAATATAATATGGTGTTAGTGACCCTATATTTTACAGACCTTCAGCACATGATTTTTGGGGTAATGTGGTTGGCATTACTCCAGTGCTGCTTTACTTTCCCAGAAAAAAAATCAGGTACCCATTTAAGGCTGGGTGAACCCGGAAGCCGTTGGTTGGGATCGAAACCTACCCCTGGTCCTTTGTAGTCCAGTTCACTAACCACTGAGCTATCGCGGCTCCCGTTCACACAGGACAAGCTGCCTTTATTCTCTGATCATGTAAGTCCTCCTGGCAGACCTCAGAAATGCAATAATGTCGTAATTATAGTTTTTTATCTTTTTTTTCCTTTTAAATATATTGTCCATTTGCCATGGATATACTACTCATGTAATGTAACAAGTTGTTTTTTATTTTATTTTTTTTTGGGGGGGGGGGATGTCTAGTTTAAACCATGACAGTAAAAAGTGCACAAACTTTGATTCAACTAAATCAGCTCTCATTTACATCTGCAGGTAAGGTAAAATATTACTTTGACAAACATAATAGCAAGTTTTTTCTTGGACCTTGCAAGGAAGGAAGCATGATTGAGAAAGAGTACAGATCAGGATTTATAAATGAAGTACCTTTGTGTCGTAAGTAATATTTTAAAAGTATTTTTCTGTTGTCTGTTGTATCCAATAGTTTTGCCTATTGATTGATATCTATTTTTGTTTTCGCTGTTACCAAAAAGACAGCACATTAAAAAAATAGAGTATTGTCATTGATCTAGTTCTTATCACATGATCCATCATTGCAGCCAAATCAGATCAAATGAAATTAATCAAATTAAATTAAATTAAATCTGATCTTATTATAAAACATTTAGAACATATAAAACAAAAGCATACAATTCCTAGAAATTGTAGGGAATGACCACAGGAATTGATATATAAGAGACACTGAAAAAGCTTCTTCTAATCCAGATTGAAAAGGCATCAAAATGCACCAAGATGCGTAGAGATGCAAAGCTGCTGTAAAGCTGATGATAATAGCAATACTAAAATAAAAGAAGAAAAAAAGTGGTATGGTGACAGCTTTACGTGGTAATAGACAAAATAAAAGTCGACGTTTCGGCCAAGTAAGCCTTCAGCTGGAACAACAAACACAAAAAATATATATAAAGATATGTAAACAAATCTAACTACATGGCGATAATAGATACTCAAGATACTCTAGTCCAGTGCTGCAGAAGGGTCAAGGTTATAAATTCATATTCACTACTTGTATGTAAGTTTACCAGCCCTATCTCCATGAGAAGATTTAGAATGGCAATCCAGTACCTAAGGATGATGCCAGACATGAGCACCATGTTGGAAATGTTGAAAGCCATAGAAGACTTCTTCTCCAGTGTTCACTCAACAACTACTCCTTTTCATCATTTGCCTTTGGAGATATGTTAAGTTTGCATGGGCATGTTATGTTGTTAATGGCAAGCCATTTCTGTCATTCAGCCCCAACAGTACATCATCAGCATCGTGTGACAGATCATCTTCTGTACGGTGTGACAGATCACCTTCAGCATGGTGTGACAGATCACCTTCAGCATGGTGTGACAGATCACCTTCAGCGGTAAGGAGTTACTATCCCTCTTCAGTTTCTCCTTGCTTGGACTTGTTACTCTGTTTCCATGGATACCACTGTGAGGTAAAGTAAGGGCTTGATCAGCTCTGTTGTTCGCAGATCCTGACACATGCAGTCAGCAATGGGTCAAACTCCACTCTCAGCTCAGTTACTTGTGGGCATTTAGGCCTCCAAAAGAAGACTGATAAACCAATACAGATTGGGGGGGCATTAGTATGTTGAAGCATGTATTTAGGTGGAGTTCTGAGCAATTATGGAGTTGTTTGATATGTTGGATGAACTGTTGACTAACTATTATTATAATTTTCTTCACATATATAGTATGAAATGATGACAGTCTTGATGTTTACTTTACTGTCATTCTGCAATATTCAGATTCACATAGAAGCATGGGGGTATGCTACAGACTTATATCCTTAGTTTGGCTTTTGTGTTGCAATGAATAAATTTCCAGATGTTTAATACATTTATTAATGAATTTATTACTATGATTACGACTACTACTACTATTGCCATTACTCATCAGGAGTCATGCGCAGAAACATTGGCGATCATATCTATCCATCTCTCTCATTATGCCAGAGCTTCTTATCAATTTCACTACTTGTTTCTTTCTTTGACTCGTTAAATTGTCATTTGGCAAAACAATACACACAATAATAATAATATTTTTCATGGAGATTATTCATTATAAAGTTTGATGAATGATCTGATACCTAAATGTTACAGAATATCATGACATGTTATTGAAAATTAAATTCAGCATTGTATGTAAAATTAAAAAACAAGCACCATTTACAATTACTTTTATGTTATTTTGTTGCCTTTCTCTTACTTGGAGTTAACATAAATGTGGTTTTACAGAAGTATGCTGATCATGCTATGAACAGCTAAAAAGAGCAATGAAGAAGTCCTAAAGAAACCAGAACACAAAGAAAAGTTTTCTTCTTCTTCAGTGCCTGTGGATATCAATAGTAATAAGTTTGAAGAGTGCATTAATCAGCATAAGACTGGTGATTGCTCCATACTGCTTGTCCTGGTTTAATACTGGTGATAGCCATAAGAGGTTCATCATACACTGGGCATGATTGTTGTAGATATTCAGCAAAGGCTGTCATTTTGCCTGTGCCACAGTCACATTCATCAGAAATTCCTATTAGGGTGATGAAAAGATGGTACTTAAATCTATTATGTTAAATCTGTTATCTATTATGTTAAGAGTGTAACAGTTTTTACTTGCTCATTTCTATTGAGCTGGTAGTAGAATTAATTTTTCTACTAATCCTAGTGCTCTGTATTCCATTTGTTCACATATTTTTTCCTGACAGTCATATTTAATTCCTTATAGATTGTACCTGTATGTGGTTGGTAAAGTTTACCATTCTCCTTTGCTAATTTGTCTCTTTTGTCATTTCCAGGAATAATGCAGTGAGGGAGAACTGAAAAAAAAATAGAAAAAAAATGGTATGGTAAAAGCTTTACATGATTGATAGGCGACACAAATTTGAACGTCGTTTTGTCATCAAATTTGTGTCATCTATCAATCACGTAAAGCTTTTACCACACCATTTTATATATTTTTTTCTAATTCTCCCTCACATTAAGCTTTACTGCAACTTCACATTTTTATGCATTCATTTGCATTTCTTTGCCTTAACCACTTAATAATGCAGTGAGATGGAATCCACTGAAGCACAGTTCTTCTGCTCTCTGGTAGAACTTGTAGAGTGTTTTATTTAAATCATTCAGGTCTTGGTTTCCATGATTTCTCAGTATGTAACTACTGACAAGGTATCTGTGAAGAATACAGGGACTAAGTTGTCAGCAACTAATGTAATTATGGACTCATTTTGGAATGCTCTCTGTAATATCATTTATGTACAAAAGAAATAACATTGGTGACAAAACTCCTCTTTGGGGAACATCTGACTCCAGTGTTCTTTTTCTGCTGGTCTGTCCACGTATCTGTAAGCCTACACTGGTAGTTCTGTTTTTTTTAGGAATAACTACTATTCCGTTTGCTCATTCTTCCACAAATATTACTTCATTTTATCCTGAATTTCAATCCCTCTATTCACCCTTTATCAATTCCTTTTCTAAATCTACTCAGATTGTTAGAGTATATTTTTTCTCCTTGAAAACATCTTCTCTTTCCTGGAATATGTTGGTGATCTAGTCTTTGCTAGACCTATGTTGTTGGAAATCTGCTCTTCATATGGTATTAGGAGTTAGTTTTCTCCAGGTGCCACATTAGTCTGGTGTTTATCTTGTGTTGCATTAGTTTTCCTACACAGCCGACTAGCTTATAGGCCTGTAACCACTTAGATCTGATGGTTCTTTTCTCTTCTTTGGTATTTTAATTAATATTGCTTCTTTCCATTCTTGTGGCACATTTCCTTTTTTCCTGCTTTAATTTAGGATAGACAGATGCTTTCCTTTGCTTTTATGCCCATATTCTGCAAGCATTTAATTTGTTACTCCATCTTTTCCAGGGGACCATTATTTTTCTTAAGCGATCTCATTACCTTTTCCATTTCCGCTACAGCTAAATTTATCTTCACATATTCCTCTGCTGCAAAGTTAGTGTCACCATTGATTGTGTACTCATCAATTATTAAATTTTTTTCTCTGCTGGTACATCAATACAACTTGTGTAAGAGAATATTATAACCAACTTGAGCTGTTAAAATATTTTCATTAATACCAGCACTTTAAAAAAAAAAAAAACAACTATCTGACATTATGGTTACTATTTTATGTTGATAAAAAAATGTACTTTATTAGATGTGGGGGGGAGGATCCAGTGGCATAAAATTTTGCTATTGTTGATTTTTCCAGGGAGATGCCAGAGAGGCTATTACTTAAATGTAGAGGAAGGTTCTTGCTTTAAATGTGGAGCATACAAATACAGTGATTACCAAGGAGCGACAAAATGCAAATTTTGCTATAACGAGCATGAGACACTTCTTATTGACAATGGGGATTCTATTTTTGATTGTTATAAGAGGATTGATAAAAAGAGTAAGTTTATATATTTCTACAAAGTTGTCCAGTTTGAATGTCCATCTAAGACATCTCATGTCATATAATTAGGGATAATTGGTTACTTTACTGAATGTTCTTATTTATCATCATCATGTGCCATATCAGTTAGTGTAGGCAATCATCATCATCATCATGTGCCATACCGGTTGGCGTAGGCGATC
Organism: Megaustenia siamemsis; assembly: GCA_032433765.1. Taxonomy (NCBI): domain Eukaryota; kingdom Metazoa; phylum Mollusca; class Gastropoda; order Stylommatophora; family Ariophantidae; genus Megaustenia; species Megaustenia siamemsis. Next base: position 37,934,948 of record JAVIAB010000092.1, read on the forward strand.
ATGTCCTTCCACAATCTTCTATCCACAGTGCATCGTATCAGTTCTGTTGTTGACTGTTTTCCATGCCATGACACCAAGCTATCCAGTATTTTCTCTCCTTGTTGTCCGCAATCTTTCTTCCCTTTTATTTTGCCAGTTGTAACCAAGTATTCCAACTTTCCTCTTCTCATGATGCGACCAAAAAATGTTGATTGTTTCTTTCTGATGTTTTTTAGAAGCTTCCTTTTTGTGTTGGCTTCTTTGAGAACTTCCTCATTGTCTTTTTAGCTGTCCAGGGAACTTTCAACATTCTTCTGAGAAATCCCATCTCTGTGGCCTCTAATTGTCTTTTCATTTGTTTGTCTGCTGTCCATGATTCGCTTCCATAGGTCAGAACTGGTTTTATATAGCACTGATGAACTCTCTTTCTCATTTCTATTGACATAGATTTGTTGCATAAGATATTTTTCATTTTCTGAAATGCTATTTTGGCCAGAGCTATTCTGCTTTTTATTTCTGTGGTGCATCTTCCATCTGATGTTATTATTGTGCTGTTGGTGCATAAGCTTGAATTATGTTGATATCCATTGGTATACCTCTCAATTCTACTAGCAGAATTCTATCTGTTACTGGCCAAAATCCTTTCACTGTTTTGCTACTTATTTATCTAACATGATGCCTACACCTCTTTCGTGTGTGGTTCCCCCAGAGTAAATTACATTTCCGCTGTCGTGTTGTAATAATTCTGCTCCTTTCCATCTCATTTCGCATAGTCCCACGATGTTCAATTTCATTCTCTCCATTTCTTGATTGAGTGGTTAGTGAACTGATGTTTTCTAGTTTAGCAACCTGGAATGCTGATCTAATGTTCTAAGTTCCTATTGTTAGTGCCTCTTTATTTTTTTATCGTGCATACAGTAGCTTGATGATGATCGGGTGTCACCTGCAATTATATCCTTCCACAATTCTCTGTCCAGAGAGCATCATATCAGTTCTGTTGTTGACTGTTTGCTGTGCCTTAGCACCAGGCTATCTAGTATTCTCTCTTTTTTGTCAACATAAAGGTAAGGTAAAGTACGAGACTTGAACCGGCATCTTAGCACGCGAGTTTACACCCATATGTGCTTGGCCGCCTATCCAGAAATGTTCTGATATTTCTGTATAGTGTCGCCTCAAGCATCAAATCTCAGATGCGAAGTGACATTCCTTACCTTCCCAGGGTAATACCCTGGTACCCATTTCTGCCAACAGCTGGGTCGACCGTGGGAGTATTTTTTTTCCAACCACGAGTACAACTCACACTGCTCCCAGCAGGAATCGAACACGGGTTGTCCGAACATCAGTAGTCCAGTCGGGTGGTTTTTGTCAACTTTCTTCAAAGAACCTCCATCTCTGATGTCTCTAATCATCTTTTCATTTGTTTGTCTACTGTTGAAGATTCACTTCCATAGGTCAGAATTTGCTCAATTTGGCACAGTTGAGCTCTCTTTCTCACTTCTATTAACATAGATTTGTAGCAAGCCTTTAAGCAAATTGAAGCCTTTGAAATGTGGATTTATAGAAGAATAGGTAGGATTGGATGGAAAGAAAATAAAACAAATGGTGAAGTTTTAAAACAGTTAAAAATGAAAAGAGAACTACTAAACGCAATTAGAACAAGACAAATGAAATTATTTGGGATATGTTAAAAGACACAACAGCTTAATAAAAGTAATAATGGAAGGGAAAATACAAGGTAAAAGAGGCAGAGGCAGACCAAGACTAACAAGGACGAGTAATATCAAAAGATGGACCAGTCAACCTATGATAATCTGCACCATCACAGCAAGAGACAGAGTGGAAGGCGTTCCATGGTAGCCAACCTTCAATGTGGAGACAGCACTCAATGATGATGATGAAACAGCAATATTTATTTTTTTAAATCGAGTAATGCTGAAACTGGTCTTGCTATCTGTCTATTGTCATTTCAAGTTAAAGAGGGCACATCAGGCAAAAATTTTAGACTCTTCATGTCTGACAATCTTTGTTATCAAGTGTCAGATCCTGCACATGCCCTGCGTTGTATCTTGCGACATATCCCTATCCTGGGTGAGCTTCTCAACCTTGACAATGCAGCTGCAGCCTGCTGTTTTTGCTTATCACCTCAGTGTTCTTTTTATTGTTTCTCTAGGTCGGCCTCTTTTTCTTAAACCCTATGGTTCTCACTTTCTCTCGATTATAGATTATATTTTTGGATGCTTTGTCTTTTCTCTTATTTCTGTACTAGTCTTGAATTCATTCCCTCATGTACAAAGTATTTTTCTCAGGCATCTGTTTTCAAATTTACAAATATTTTCTATTTCTTTAGTTGTTTTCCAGCTTTCTTATGTATAAGTAATGGTGGATAAAATATTTAATTTGAAAATCCTGATCTTTGTTTTTGTTCTTCTTGTTCTACCTATCAACTCTCTGTGGAGCATAGGTCTTCAACAAACACTTTTCAAGCTGTTCTGTTTCTTTCCATTCTTTTAAGACCATTCCATGTCTTCCCCATCATCTTCATCTCTGCTTCCATCTGTCTTCTCCAAGAATATTTTGGTCTTCTTCTTTGTATTTTTCCTTGGAGATTCCAAAAAAGGGCTATTGTGTAATACTCTCAGTTGATTTTTGCGGTGTGTATCCTATCCAGCGCCATCCTCTTCATTGTATCTCTTTATCCACTGGTATTTGACTGGTACTTTTCCATAATTCTATGTTAGTGATATCCTGCCATTTCCATCCTTTTATTCTGCGCAAACATCCATTAATGAAGGCATGTGTCTTCATGAGTGTCATTTTTGTTGTTCTCCATATTTCACAACCATATAATGGGACAGACTTAACATTGAGTTGGAAATTTTTATTTTTGTATTTGACCTAATTTCTTTATAATTTCCATATGTTTCGCAGTGTAGTGAATGCTCCTCTTGCTTTAGATATCCTTATTTTGGTATCATTCGTTGTACTTTCCTCTTTGTCTATATAGCTGCCAGATATATCTAAGATTGTACATCTAGTAGACGTATTTCTCCTATTGTTATTTGGTTATTGCCAGCTGTATTAATTCTCATCCTGTAATGATAAAAATGAAAATCAAATTAAAGAGAAACAAGCAAAAAACTAATGCAGCAACACCAATAGATATAACAGCGTTAAACCAGAAAGATATACAAGAAACTTATACTGTACAAGTAAAGAACACATATCAGAAGCTACTAGAAGAGGGGATTGAACAGTTCAGAAGAGAAAATCCTGAGGAAAAAGTCACAACAAAATGGCAATGCAAACAGCATGCAAGAATCCTGCAACACCTTGCCCAAAAAAGAAAGTAACAAAAATAAAAATGGATAACAGACAAAATATTAGAAAAAATGGAAGAAAAAAGACAAGCGAAAAACAATGCCAGATACAAGGATATAGACAATGAAATACGGAGAATGTGCAAAAAGGCAAAAGAAGACTGGCTCAACCAAAGATGTCTAGAAATCGAAACTATGGAAAGTAAACAAAACCTAAGAGAGATGCACACAGAAATAAAGAGAATGACGAATAAAGACAAAAAAGCTACAGGAATCGGATGTATTGCAAACAAAGAGGGAAGAATGCTATCAGACAACAAAGATATAATAGATAGATGGCAAGAATATAAAACAGAACTATTTCATGACGAAAGGGACAAAAAGCCAGACATAAAATGTACATACAACTATAAGATCCTGAAATCCGAAGTAGAAAAAGCCATAAAAACAATGAAAAAGGGAAAAGCAGCAGGGCCTGACAATATACAGATAGAGATGATACAGGCTCTAGAAGAGTTTGGCGTCGAAGTGATCACAGACATACGCAATGACATATACCATACAGGATACATACCAAACGATCTAAAAACATCAACTTTCATTGCATTGCCTAAAAAGAATGGTGCAGTTGAATGCAGTGACTTCAGAACAATAAGCCTAATGAGCCAGGTAACAACAATTTTACTAAAAGTTATACAGGGAAGGATTCAGAATAAAATCAATACTGAATTAGAGGAGCAACAATTTGGATTCAAGAAAAACAGTGGGACAAAAGAAGCCATATTCAGCATGAGAACATTGATTGAAAAGTACACAGAAGTAAACAAACCAATATATGCCTGCTTTATAGACTACACCAAAGCTTTCGATAGAATACACCATAACCAACTTATAGACTGCCTAAAGGATATAAATCTATGTGACGCAGATAAACGACTAATATGTAATTTGTACTGGGAGCAAACAGAAATAATAAGATATAACAAGGAGAACTCTACACCCATGGACATAAAAAGAGGAGTAAGACAAGGATGCATCCTATCACCAAGCTTGTTCAATCTATACACTGAGCAAATCTTTAAAAACATCTCAGAGATACCAGTTCTAAACATTAATGGAAAGATAATCAATAACCAACAGAAACAGAGCAGAGAATTGAAGCCTTTGAAATGTGGATATATAGAAGAATAGGTAGAATTGGATGGAAGGAAAAGAAAACAAACGACAAAGTCTTAAAACAACTAAAAATAAAAAGAGAACTTCTGAACACAATTAGAACAAGACAAATGCGATTTTTAGGGAATGTTAAAAGACACAACAGCCTACTGAAAGTAATCCTGGAGGGGAAAATACAAGGTAAAAGAGGCAGAGGCAGACCAAGATTAACATGGACGAGTAACATCAAAAGATGGACAAATCAACCGATGACAACCTGCACCATCAAAGCAAGAGATAGAGCAGAATGGCGCTCCATGGTAGCCAACCTTCGTTGCGGAGACGGCACTCAATGATGATGATGAATCAATAACCTGAGATATGCTGATGATACTGTACTACTAGCAGAAAATCCTAAAGACCTACAACAATTGCTTAATGTGATAAACACAACAAGCAAAAAATATGGACTAGAAATGAATATAAAAAAGACTAAAACTATGATCATAAACAAAGAAAATTCTCAAGACCTACAATTAAATATCACAGTTGAGGGAACACATCTAGAGACAGTCCAGAGTTACAACTACCTAGGACATACTATAACCAATGATGGAAAATGCAAAACTGAAATAAACAAAAGAATAGGTATGGCAAAAAGTAATTTTAATGCCATGAAAAATATACTATACTAACAACAAAACAAATATCAGCAGGGCTGAAACTAAGAATGGCAAAATGTTACATCTTCTCAATATTCCTGTATGGTGCAGAAACATGGACATTAGACAAGAAAACAGAACAGAAAATTGAAGCCTTTGAAATGTGGATTTATAGAAGAATAGGTAGAATTGGATGGAAACAAAAGATAACAAACGATGAAGTTTTAAAACAACTGAAAATAAAAGAGAACTGCTGAACACAATTAAGACAAGACAAATGAAATTTGTGGGGCATGTTAAAAGACACAACAGCCTACTAAAAGTAATATTGGAAGGAAAAATACAAGGTAAAAGAGGCAGACCAAGATTAACATGGACGAGTAACATCAAAAGATGGACAAATCAACCGATGACAACCTGCACCATCAAAGCAAGAGATAGAGCAGAATGGCGCTCCATGGTAGCCAACCTTCGTTGCGGAGACGGCACTCAATGATGATGATGAATCAATAACCTGAGATATGCTGATGATACTGTACTACCAGCAGAAAATCCTAAAGACCTACAACAATTGCTTAATGTGATAAACACAACAAGCAAAAAATATGGACTAGAAATGAATATAAAAAAGACTAAAACTATGATCATAAACAAAGAAAATTCTCAAGACCTACAATTAAATATCACAGTTGAGGGAACACATCTAGAGACAGTCCAGAGTTACAACTACCTAGGACATACTATAACCAATGATGGAAAATGCAAAACTGAAATAAACAAAAGAATAGGTATGGCAAAAAGTAATTTTAATGCCATGAAAAATATACTATACTAACAACAAAACAAATATCAGCAGGGCTGAAACTAAGAATGGCAAAATGTTACATCTTCTCAATATTCCTGTATGGTGCAGAAACATGGACATTAGACAAGAAAACAGAACAGAAAATTGAAGCCTTTGAAATGTGGATTTATAGAAGAATAGGTAGAATTGGATGGAAACAAAAGATAACAAACGATGAAGTTTTAAAACAACTGAAAATAAAAAGAGAACTGCTGAACACAATTAAGACAAGACAAATGAAATTTGTGGGGCATGTTAAAAGACACAACAGCCTACTAAAAGTAATATTGGAAGGAAAAATACAAGGCAAAAGAGGCAGAGGCAGACCAAGACTAACATGGACGAGTAACATCAAAAGATGGACAAGTCAATCTATGTCAGCCTGCACCATCAAAGCAAGAAACAGAGTAGAATGGCGATCCATGGTAGCCAACCATTGTTGCGGAGAGGGCACACGATGATGATGATGATGATTAATTCTCATAATTTTGCTCTTATCTCTATTTATTTTCAGTCCCAGCTGTTGTATCTCTTATCAAGTGTGATCATTTTATCCTACATCTGTAAACTATTATGTGATAGGAGAGCTATGACATCAGCAATGTCTATGTCATTAAGTTGCTTGGTCAGTGACCACTGGAATCCATTACTGTTGTTTTGAGTTATTTTCATAATCCAATCTATGGCCAGTAGAAAGAGAAATGGAGAATGAAAGCACAACTGCCTTACTCTGTTCTTGGTTCAAATGCTTCTCTAAGCTGCCCATCGTGCACAACACTACATTTCATTTCTTCATACATTGTTCTTATCAGGTTAATAAACTTTATGGGGATTCTGTAATGACGCAGTAACTTCTAAAGCAATCCTCTGTCAAAATAGCTGCAGACCGCAATCTCTGGAAACACACTCTAAAGGTTCACCTCAAAGAAGAAGCAGACAGATTCATAGAGAAAGAGAATACACAACGAAAGAAAAGAAAAGAAAAAATAACATTTCTAGGGGCGCTGAAAAATCCATAGTCAACTATGACTGACGGAGGTACTACTATGAATCCATTATAAAGTTGGGACTGTACTGCTATTGTTCAACTATTATATGTAAGGTAGTTATTCGATCAGCACATGATCTGCTTTCCAAAAACCTGCTTGTTCATTTCTCAAATGTTTCTCTATGGCCTCTTTTAGTCTCCCCAAAATAATTCTGCTTAGTATTTTTCCTAGCACTGATGGTATCATAATTACCCTATAATTTGTACATTTCTGTAAACTTCCTTTCTTTGGTAGTTTGATCATATAACCTTCTTTCCAGTCCTGAGGTATTTCTTCCTTCTCCCAAATTTTTTCTAATAGATTATATAACATCTTGGTAGAGGTGTTAATATCTGCTTTGATGGCTTCCGAAGGAATTTCATTTGGTCCTGTGGCTTTACCATTTTTTAATAGCTTGATGGCTTTCATTATTTCTTCTTTGCTGGTTCTCCAATGTTAACGTGTAACTCTTCTTCTGCTGGTAGTATATCTGAAGGATTGTTTGAGCCGTGTCTGTTCAAAAGTTCTTCAAAGTGCTCATTCCATCTCTCCATTTGTTCCTTTATATTACTAAGCGTGAGCGGGGTAGAGTTCTGCCCTACCAAAGGAGGAGTAAGATGTCTCCTTTCTCCGCTAGTCTTTGGGACACCCTTGGGCAACGTGGAGCTCCCGTTTAGCCCCCCTATCAGGTTTATGTGAAACCATTGGAGCAGGTGGTGGATGGTGTTGTGGGAGCAGCTGACAAGTAGTGCTGATTATGGTCCCCACACAGCGAGGGCAGGCAGAGGATCTCATGTATAGAGACAATGGCTGTGATCTCCGACCAGTACAGTCACTGCCAAGAAGGAAAGGAATGGCAAACTACCTTCTTATATTGCCTAGACTAATCATGACAAATCACAACTTTATATCTACATTTTTCGGGCACATCATGAGAAGAGGAAAGTTGGAATACTTGGTTACAACTGGCAAAATAAAAGGAAAGAGAGATCACTGACGACAAAGAGAGAAAATACTGGATAGCTTGGTGTCATGGCATGGAAAGAAGTCAACAAGAGAACTGATACAATGCACTGTAGATAGAAGATTGTGGAAGGACATGTTCGCCTACGCCAACTGGTATGGTACATGATGATGATTACTAAGCAGATTTCCTTTCTTATCTTTAATAAAGGCATTGATCTGTTTGTATTTTCCACTTAATTTCTTTGTGCTGTTGTACAGTTCTTTCATATTCCCTTTATTTGCTGCTTCTTCTGCCTCTTTAGCTAGTTCATCAATATATTACATCTTATCCCTTTTAATGCATCTTCTCACTTCCTTGTTCACCTCTGTGTAAGCTTCCTGTGTCTTGGCTTTACTTCTCTTTTTGCTTTTATTTAGTCTGCTTTCTTGTTCTTTCTTTCTTTAATTTTATTCAGGGTCTCTGCTGTCATTCATGCCTTATTCTGGCATTCTCTTTTCCCCAGCATTTCTTCGCATGTCTCTTTCCATATATCTTTAACCTGTTTCGAATAATCTTCTATATTTATTGTATTTTCTAGTTGTTGGAGGACTTGGTATTTATTTGATATTGTGACTGTGAATTTATCTTGAATTCCTTGTTCTTTAAGAAACTCTACATTTGAATACTTTCTACCTTTATTCGTTATAGTATATCTTTTTAGTTTAAGTTTTAAGTTTGGCTATCAGAATATGATGATCAGAAGTTATATCTGCCCCTCTATATACTTTTACATCCTGTAAGGATGACTTAAACTTTTTATAATCCATATGTGGTCAATTTGATTCTCCGTTCTATGATCTGGTGACACCCATGTAGCTTTATATATTCTTTTATAATATGTTTTGTATTCTATTATTAAGAGCACAGATGTTCTCGAATATTATCATTCATATCTCCAAGTCCATGTTTTCCCATGATATCTTTGAAGCCTCTGTTGTCTGATCCTACTTTTGTATTTAGATCTCTCATCAAGATTATAATATCTTTGGATTGTCTTCCATCCATCTCTTCACTGGGATGAAGATTGTCCTCCTCCTTAGTCGCCTCTTACAAATATGCCATATAGGGAACAGTGCTACAATTCTTTACTTCCCTTTTGAGCCCTGGCTGCGCACTGGTGTTGTTTTTGTACTTAGTAATTTTAATTTCACTATTTAATAAAAGTTTCTGAAAGTCATTGTTGTCTTTGCTATTTTGATTCTAATTCCTTCTTTATGTCTCCTTCCTGATCTACGCAACTTACAAGATGTGTGAATTGATCTACTTCTTCCACTGCATTTCTTTCAAGGTACATTTTTTCTTGTAGACAAATTTGATTTCTTATTACTTTCATCTCTTCTTGGTTGATCTCAAGTCCTGTTTTGTTAACCATTGGTTACAAGGCATTTTTCTTACATCATATTCACATTGCTACTGATAAGAACTATGCCATTTGCAAAATAAAAGTCCTCTAACTGAGATCCAAGTGTTCAATCACTGATTTATCATCTGTAAAACATTGACAAAGTGATGACAATTTCCATTAACAAGGAAGATAAAATACATCCCTGTTTCACTTTGGTTTCAATCTTGGGCTATTTGCTAAATTCTGTCTCTGTACGGACTGTACAAGTGAAGCTGTCATACTTTGACGATGTTAACAATTTTTTGCAGCATTTCATATTGTCTCAGTAAACTGAATCTGGTCAACAACATTAAAACCATGGCACAATAATAACCCCAAATTGATGGCGCAGCTTGGAAATAAAATGCACAATTGCCTAGGCAAAAACATTACACAAAATGAAAAGTATTTTTATAGCATGGTTTTTTTTTTGTTAATAGAAGTTTAAAACAAAGAGTTTTTCAGCATTACAAATATCCTGCCCTGTCGTGTAGAAATTATCATGAACAACTAATGAATAAACATTTAGAAAACAGAAGACAGCTGAAATGTTGTTTTATTAGAGGAACTTTATTATACCATGGCCTCCCGAACATTTACACGCTGCTCAAACAACATAGGTTACGCAGGCTTGGTCACTTACACTATATGAAAGATGGCCGCATATCAAGAAATATACTCTAAGTATGACTGGCAGATTGCAAAAGAACTTCTGGGTGCCCAAAAGTCTCATTTATAGATGTGTGTAAACGTGACATGAAGACTGTGAATATAAACCTTGCGGCCTGTGAAGAAATAACTGCAGACCACAGTCTTTGAAAACACACTTTAAAGCTCCAACTCAAGCATTAAGCAGACAGATTCATTGAAAAAAAAAAAGAATACATAGCGAAAGAAAAGAAAAAATAACATTTCTAGGGGCGCTGCAAAATCCATAGTCAACTATGACTGATGGAGGGTACTAATTATACCATGAAGAAATTAAAGAAGTATTGAAATGTTTTGAAAGAAATCAGGCAAAAGAAAAGTTTTTAGGTAAATTAGACTCGGTTTACTTACCATCATTGGTCATGAAAAGAAAATTTTTTTTTTTAAGATATAATTAAATTATGACAAAAATAGAAGGTAGACAATAGGAAACAATGACAGAATATACCAGACAGCTTGGCTTAAGAGAGTGACATTGAAAAAGATCATATTGTAAGTTTTTCTTTTTTTTCTTTAGTTTGCGAGCTATTATAAATCTAACAGAGTCCCGATGGACTGCGTGAATATAACTTTTTCCTATTTATTAACCACATAGCCATGTACTTCCACCATACAGGCAAATATTCTCCAACTTCATAGGTACTCTCATGTACTATTGACAATAATTTTGATGTTTTGGTTAGATTTTTTCATACCAAATTTGCCTGAACTGCGGTCATTTATGGCCTACTCTTTTTGATTTCCAACTGCCAAAGGTTCTTTAATGTGCACAGGGGACTTCCTGCTTTTCTCTTCATTTTTTGCTGTTTTATAAGAGGTTCTAGAAAAGTAATTGGATCTCACTACCCAAAACCCAAAGGAGGGTAAAACCATGAAGAAAATACTACTTGTGGTGGGAACAGAACCCAGAATTTTCTTGTCCAGAGGCTGGCCTCTTACCTCTGATCCATCCAGCTCCATTAGTAGTAAGTTATAGCAGGGACAAAAATAAAATTACTTTCATCTGTGGACATGGCATGATGATGAAGATCAACTGAGAAAGAAAACAAATAAGAAAGCACAGTAATAAAGAAATAGTAAATGAATTCAAACACATACACCAGAATCACCAGAAATATTGATGCACTATTCTAGTACAAGATTAAACAGCACAAAATATTATCCAGTCCTCAAATTAATGAGAGATGAAGATTAAAAAACTATTACTAGTAGTCTATCACTTTTTCTTTGGCCATCTTCAAACTGGGTTTTGAAAAAGTAAAATGGATTAACATGAGAGTGTATGAAATTTAATTTGGTCTATTTTCAGTAAATCTCCTACAACTGCTGAAAATAAGCACAAGCTGTATATTCTAATGCTTGCTATTTAATTTTACAGGCAGTACTGAATGTCATTTTCAATAACATGCCATACTATTCTGTACCATTTATTGTGCAATCAATCAAACTCCATAAAGAACATTTTTCATGAAAATTATAATTGTTATATGTATTATTCTGTCAGGTAAATGGTCTACCATAAACCGAGGATTGTTGTTTGTCATATTGTTTCATCTTTGTTTTATGGTTATCGTGATTTGGAATATCAGGTGAGTGAATTATTATAATAAAGATTACTATTCACATTTTCATAAGTTACAAAATAGGAAATAATGAGAGTATATAATAATCCAGAAGGCACATATATTAACGACAAATTTTAACACTTTTTCTTCTTTCCTTTCTCTCTATCCTTCAGTGTGTGTGTGTGTGTGTGTGTGTGGGGGGGGGGGGACAGTTTGCAGTCTGTTACTACTTGGTTGACCTCTTCTGTTGTCATGGGTTTCTCATTGTTTATAGTATTAAGGCAATCCAACTTTTTTCAAGAGCACCCTAATGGTCTGTTGTTTCAGTAGCATTTGAAAGACCCGTGGATTGTGTATAATTATTTTGTCTTATTAAGTGACCATACAATTTAATTTGCTGTTTCTTTATATACCCTACTGTGGAGGTGATCTCTCTCTTTATAAATCTTCACCTCTAATTTTGTCTCTCATGCTAGCTCCTATCAAACGTCTGATACATTTCAATTTGATGGCATTTATCTTATTAATTATTCTAGAATCAAATTTGACACTGTCAAATGGGATGATGAATTGTTGAAGAATGCTATTTTTAGCTTCGAGTACTTTGGTTATTACCAATAATGGTGGCATTTGGCCAATAGTCTGACATGCTCTACTACAAGAGCTGTCCATGACTAGAATGAGTAATATGAGAAGCTGAAAGTAAGCGCACTCAATGTTCTTCCTACTTTCACTGAAAACATGAAGTATGCATTTGTTTCATCAATGGGTTTTCCTATTGTGGCACATGACTCAACATACCCTATTAAATGGATCTGCTGCTGACATGTGAAAAGAAACAAACTAGGATAAGTACAGAGACACTGTCAACAGTTGCTCAAAAACATTTTGATGACCATGGCAACAGTAGATGAGATTTGAGTTCACCACTGTTCCCCAAATCCAAAATATTATTTCTAACATTCAATGGAATATCCAGAACTCTCAAATACTTGTCAAGTTGTGTGTGCAGAAATCTGCTTGAAATGTAGCGCTGATCATATTTATGCTGAAACAGATGTCCTATTGAAAGATTACCTGCATTATGCCAGCAAAGGCAATGGACCATGTAGATCTTCTTATCAAATTAAGAAAGGCACATTTACAATTTTCTCACTCTCTCCACACAAAGAAAACACATCAATAAATCTTGGAAGGCTTACAATACCTCAAACAGATCACCATTATATCTAGGAGTCTTCCTTGAAAACTCTTGGATATGTGCTAGGGAGCAAATGAAAAGATCCCAAAATAAGTCTTCATCAGAGCAGTCAGATCCATCAAGGAATGTGCCTTAAGCTTCTGCAAAAAATCACCCAAGTCAATTCTGGGAAAATTTGACAAAATCTAAAATATGGCAATATGGAACAACCCTGGGAGCAGTGAAAAGCACCCCTATTATAAATTGAGCTATTTGCGGGCCATCATCATTGCACTCCGAATATGTCCATAGATGCTCAGATCCCCTCCTCAGCAAGTCCCACAGTGTCCAGCGACTACTATCATAAATAGAAATACAATAATCTATAAAGATATGCTCATTAATGGAAGAAATTATATTAGTAAATTGCGCACATTCTAACACCATGTTTATCTATTTCAAATATTCTATTTATTTGCAAGTCATTAAGTTACTCTTTGTTTGATAATGTTTTAGTGCTCTGCTGTTATAATTTAAGCTGTCAAGTATTTCAAGACTTTTCTTATGTTTTGTCTTGAAAATTTTCATGAAATAGCATATAAAACATAATTTTTCCTGACTTTACATTATTTGTATTATTAAAAATATTGTGCATTACTTTATCACTTTATCAATTTCCATGAAATAGTCTATAAAGCATACATTTATTTTTCTATAAATTTGTCTAGAATACTATTGACAGCAAACCTATTCTTCTTTAAAATCAATATATAGATGGAAATGTGTGCTTAATAAATAATTATAGTCATGCTCATTAGTAAGTAAAAAAAAAAAAGTAAAGTACCTCCATCACGCCAAGTGGTGTATATGGTGTTAGTGACCATAAATTTTACAGACCTTCGGCAAAAAATGATTTTTGGGGTAATGTGGTCGGTATTACGCCCGTGCCACTTTACTTTCCCAGAAAAAAATCTGGTACCCATTAAAGGCTGGGTGAACCGGAAGCGGTTGGGATCGAACCCTACCTCTTGTCCTTTGTAGTCCAGTTCACTAACCACTGAGCTATCGCGGCCCCCTAAGCTCGTTAGTGCTGACTCCGTAAAGCCAAACTATCCAGACTCCCTTCTTACTTTTCTTGTAACATGATTTTGTCATAGATCAATAAATTGTGAGTCTTTCAGTCTGAGCATTTGCTTAGTTTACAGCTTTTATTGGTCCTGGTACATTTATCTTGATAACATTTGACTAAAGTTTTCATTTTATAGGCCAGTTGATGGTAAGACTTAACCACTGTTTTCAAAAGTCAGTTAAATTGAATATTTCTAGGATTTTTATAATGAACTTATATTGCCCAGGATGTGGAAAAGTTATCTGGTTTTTTAGAAATTCGTTAAATTTAACCATCTACAATTTTACATTAACTGTTATTTCATTACCTATAACAAAAGTAACGAAAAATAAAATATGCCCTGAAGAAAAAAGTATACTAGAAAGGAAAAGCAGCGGAAAAAGTAAATCACTTTGTACATCTTGAAAGCTATATAGATCTAGAAGGAGACAGGTAGAAATAAATTAGAATCATAATAGTGAAACGCAGCAATGACTTTCAGAAACCTTGATAAAATATGGAAATCTATAAATTAATAAGCACAAAAGCAAAGATCTGGATTTTCACTTCTCTTTATGCATGCAAGAGCTGAAAAACAACTAAAGAAATAGAAAATAAACTGAATGCATTTGAGAACAAATGTCTCAGGAAAATACTTCAAATATCATGGAATTAAATTAAGACTAGTGCAGAAATAAGAGAAATGACAAAGCATACAAAAATATCATCTATAACCAAGAATAGAAGGTTGTCATATGTTGGCCATGTGGTGAGAAGAAACAACAGGAGAATATCTAAGCATGTCCTCAAGCTGGAATCAGAGGGTAAAAGAAACAAAGAGTCTGACCTTGAGAAACACTAAAAATAACACCTGAGGCAAGAGCCAATAACAGTAGGCATCAGCTCCCTCAACAAGATTGAACAACTGGCCCAGAACAGGGTTGTATGGTGAGATACAATGCAGATCCTGTGCAAAGTCTGATGCTAGCAAAGTTTGCTGGACATAAAGAATCATGAATTTCTGCCCTATGTGATGTCTTTGTCACAAATAGACAGACAGACAGAATATTTTTCAAAATCATACATGTGACATAAAATATTTGTACTAAATACTTACACTATAATTTTGCTCTTTTTCCACAGGTGGTCATTACGATTAAAGCTATCCAAGAGTGCATCAACTGAGGAAAATTTATCAACAGTTGTGTAGATGATTTTAATTTTAACAACTATGAAATTGAATTGTACAGTTAATCTAAGTCTATCAGACTTTGTTATTAAACGTTGCAACATTTATAACCTATCTTTATTGATGAAAGTAAGAAAAATTGTTCTCCAGTGTTACATAAAGCCAGTCCTTAAAAACCAGAAGAAAATTATGGAGGATCAGTAAACATACAAGAAGGTACTTGGAAGCCACAGAAATGTGGTTTTACAGAAGAATGTTAAAAATACCAATGATAGTAAAAAGGGTCAATGAAGAAGTCCACAGAAAAGCCAGAACACAAATAAATCTTTTAAACTCTATCAAAAAGGACAATCCATCTACTTTGAGAATAAGAAAAGGAAAACTGGAAAACGTTGTGGCAACCGAAAAAACTGAGGAAAAAAATAAACAGAGGAAACAATGAGAGAAGATACTACTCAGTTTACAATGTGGCTCAGAAATCAACAGTGGAATTTATAAGAATCACCATCATAAGGGAGACATGAAGAGACATAATTGCCAACACCTCTGGACATAGCACATGATGATGAATTCTTTGTCCACAGTGAATCGTATCAATTGTTATTTACTGTTTACCAAGTCATGACTACCAGGCTATCTAGTATCTTCTCTCTTTGCCATGATTTCTCTTTTCTTGTATTTTTCCATTTGTAACTAAGTGTTCCAACTTTCTTCTTCTCATGATGTGCCCTACAGATGTTGATTGTTTCTTTCTGATTTCTTTAGGAGCTCTCTCATTTTGTTGACATATTTGAGAATATCCTCATTGGTCTATGCTATGGCTTCTAATTTTTTTTTTCATTTTCAGTGTTCATGCAAGTAGCTACAAAAATGTATTTATTGTGAATGCTGAAATGTTTATTTCCACGTGGTGGTGTTTGGAAGGCTTTCAATTTAAATAATAGCAGGGTGAATTTAGATGCATTTCTTGTAGTAATTAATTATTTCATCTTCAATTTATTATTTTATATGAGTAATTATGAACCAAAATTACTTTTGTGAAATTGGTTAAAAATACCAACTTATTAATTAGAGAATCAGCATACAAATTTGAGTAGTCTCTTTCTCTCCTACTGTACATACTTTATTTATTAGTCCTCGTAATTTGTCTAACTCATTAAATGACCAGTGAATACATTCTACATATGATGAGAATTAACAGTTACCTGTTATTTCATTATTAAACTCATGCTCAATACTATCTAGAGATATCAGTTAATTAATTTTAGTGAATTATTATGATATTGTCTTATGTGTATATTGTGTATGTTTTAATAGAAAATTATAATCTTTTAATTAAGTAGTTGGACATATTTATGGATTATCACTGTTACTGCATTATTATTTGGGTCTTGTTTCAATTACTAGTTATTTGATTCTTTTGCAATTGTTATTTAGAGACAGTAGAACTCTCTATACTGTACAAAAGATGCTGACAAATACCTATACATCCAGTGGAACACCAATTCTAGACAAATCTGGATTAATGCTAATAACAAGCACAGACGTAAAAGCCCGTTGGGCGGAATACTTAAAAGAAATTCTTAACCGTCCACTACCCCACAGTTTAACCGATTTTGAAGCTGAAACACCAGCAGCAGAATTAGGTGTAAATTTAGATGACTTCACCTTGAGCGAAATAGAAACCACCTTAAAGCGTATGGGCAATAACAAGGCTGCTGGAGAGAATAAGTTAACAGCTGAGATACTCAAGGCAATTGATAGCCATAATTTAGTACATCTCCAGAAAATGTTCAACATCATTTGGAAAGCAGAGAAGACGCCTCATAAATGGAAAAAAGGAATCATTGTTAAGATTCCAAAAAAGGGCAATCTTAGAGATTGTAACAACTGGAGAGGCGTGACACTTTTGTAAGTTGACTCAAAGTTATTCTGCAAAATCATCCTAAATAGAATAAAGGATTCAATAGATACAGTAATGCGTGAAGAACAGGCTGGGTTTAGAAAAAGGAGAAGCTGCCTTGACCACATTTTCACTCTACGACTTATATTGGAGGAACACATTGAAAAGCAAAAACCTTTTGTACTTAACTTCATCGACTTCAAAAAAGCATTTGACAGTATTCATAGAGATTATTTGTGGAAAATTCTGAAGCAATATGGCTTATCATAAAAAAAATCATAAATATTATCAAAGACATGTATGATGGTTACACATGTGCAGTTCGAACAGAGGAAGGACTGAGCGAATGTTTCCCAATAGAAACTGGGGTTTAAAAAGGATGTATTTTATCGCCCTTGTTATATGGAGTTGATATGGAATTCATAATGAAGAAATATATTCTATAGATCTAGAGGATATAGACAATGAAATACGGAGAAAGTTTACTAAAAGGCAAAAGAAGACTGGCTCAACCAAAGATGTCCAGAAGTCGAAACTATGGAAAGTAAACAAAACTTAAGAGTCAGATAAAAACGATGCAGGAAAACACAAATGAACTTTCATCAATAGCCAGCAAAATTGGGCTTGAGATCAATCATGAAAAGACTAAAATGAAAAGCTTAATTCCAACAGACGCCAAAATATACATGGAAAACAAACCAGTGGAAGAGGTCGATCACTTTATCTATCTTGGAAGTCACAT